>JALMGA010000008.1:65666002-66266002 GCA_023333525.1 Aspidoscelis tigris stejnegeri
AAAGGAAAGGAAATGAGAGAAAAAGGAAAGGGAAGGGAAGAAGAAAGGAAAGGAGAGAAGATGGAAGGGATGAAGAAGGAAAGAAAAGAAAAGGGAAGAAGGGAAGAAAAGAAAAGGTAAAGGAAGGGGAGAAGATGGAGGGAAAGGGAATAAAGGAGTGAAGAAGGAAAGAAAAGGGAAGGACAGAAGGAGGACAGAAAAGAAAAGGAGAGGGAAGGGAAGGAGAGAAGGGAAGAAGGAAAGAAAAGAAAAGGGGAGCGGAGGGGAGAAGATGGAAGGAAAGGGAATAAAAGAGTGAAGAAGGAAAGAAAATGGAAGGGAAAGCAGAGAAGAAGGGAAGGGAAGAAAAGAAAAGGGAAGGAGAGAAGAAGAAGGAAAAAAGAAAACGGAAGGAAGGGAAGGAGAGAAGATGGAAGGAAAGGGAATAAAGGAGTGAAGAAGGAAATAAAAGGGAAGGGAAGGAGGGAAGAAGAAGGGAAGAAAAGGGAAGGAGAGAAGAAGAAAAAAGGAGAAGGGAAGGGAAGGAGAGAAGATGGAAAGAAAGGGAAGAAAAGGGAAAGGGAAGGAGAGAAGAAGAAAGAGAGGGGACCAGTGGTGTCCAGTGCTTTAAGTCTTTTAACAGCCACACAGCCCTTGGCCGGTCCTGGCAACAGCCTCCTTCAGATACGTCAGGTCTCCTCAGTTTCTGCCCTCTAGACCTTCCAGAACTATAACTTCCAGCCCTGTGATACATCAACATTCTTTGTGCAGCCTGACCCTGGAGACCGTGTAGGAAATGTAAGTGCCCATAAGAGGCTGTCGCTGTGCAGATGCCTACATACAACACGACAAAGTCAGGGCCAAGGCTCTCTCTTTTCCTTTACATAGACACCCCCCCCCAACCCTGGCCACTTCACACTTCCCTCCAGTCCAGTCTAGTGTGGGGGCTAGCCCTCTTCTGGATCCTCCTTTCCACATGCCTAAGCAAAAGAGAGAGGCCTTTCCCCCTCCCTAGGCTGCTCTGTCTGCACTGGGATGGAGCGAGGACTGGTCTAGGGGGCCAAAATGGCTGCCTTAAACTGGGACACCAATAAACCTGCCTTTTACAGGTCTACCAGTGTTCCAGGAGTGGCTAGATTGACCCACAGAAGTATGCGGAAGTGGGCAAGCCTCCCTGTTCTGGCTTACCAGGGGGACCCATTTGAGAGGCACACCATATTGCACTGCCAAAATGGGTCCCCAAGGGAACCAAGGTTAGGAACTTCAGTTCCTAGTTGAACATGAAAGCAGCTCCAGAGATCACGCCATTAGGGATGTGCATGAATATTCGTAACATTCAATATTTGTACGAATTTGTACTAATTCAGACATTTGTTTACGAATTGAACGTTATGACATTTGTACATTGACATTCATAGAAATATGAATGTTTGAAAGCATTCGTACGAAGCTTCAGGACATTCGCGAAATAGGGAGGTGGGAAAATGGCTACACCAGTCACATCTGCAACAGATCTAAAGTGCATTCGACATGGATTGAGAGCAAATTCAAAGTGGATTCAGGGAAGATTTGAAACTTTCAGAGTCGATATGTTACGGGATATGCATCGCATACGTATGCGTTCGTAATGGATATTTGTATGAATACATTCATATCAAATAGAATCCTACCACATTTGAAGGGGATCTACTTGAATAAATATGAATTTCCTTACATTCAGTTTGATACAAACTGAATGCAACACCCCCACCCGAATTTGTGCACATCTCCATACGCCATCTCCTGAACCAGCACAGCGGACCGTCCCAGGTCGACCTTCCAAACGCGGAAATCCTATCCCAGGACTGTGGAGTTGTATCTGCCATCAGCATGGCTGCAGGCTGGAGTGATTCTGTTGGACTGGCCCAGAAAGATAAGTGCAGATACAGCCCTGCTTAGCTAGATGTCTTCTTCCTCCACTAGCCATCAGGAAAGAACATATTATCAAGATCTCTGCCTTAGAAGCCAAGTTGGTCATGTAAATTTTCTCTCTGTCCTTTGCATGCCAAACACTTTGTTATATTTCTTGCAACAAATAGTGGTTTTATTGACAGGAAAGATGCCCTGCTGTGGGAGGCTTATGTAATCTGCTAGTAATTGTTTTATGTCAAGCCCAGAGTTGCCAAGGCAGTATTCATTATACTAATATTTATTGAATCAGTGGTTTTCCTAATTTATAAAATACAAAACATGAAGCGAGGCAATAAATCCATGCATACTAATGGAAGGTAGGGTGTAAGTGTAACTTTCCACCCACCTCTTGCAGAGGTAACCATTTCAGTGCCATTTCTCGGTGAGGTGATCAAACTGATCTTTGAATATGGTCCGTTTAGGCTGGGAGTTTTGCGGGGCAGGGAGCCCATGTAACTGAATGCCTCATAAGAGATGGGAGCACCTGGAAGTAGCCAGGAGTGACATGCATGGGTTAGCTGAGTTTCTTTGAAATCTGAAGAACACAGCAGATCTCTCTGACCAGACTTATGCCTGCGGCACACTTCAGATGCCTGACAAAACCACAGGTATCAGGTCTGGGTATTTTCAGGTGTGCTCCAAGCATCGCCACCAGTTATGGGTTGCCCCCAAGAAACCTCACAACCTCACAACAACAGGCCACATCTAAGCATCCAGGCTAGTTTGGTATATGCCGACCAGAAATGTGAGGTCCATAGATAAAGCCTTATTGGTTGTCCTGGTCACAGGACTTTGGGAATTTCAAGAGCAGAAAGGCTAGGACATGTGGGGATGGATTCCCCATTCACACCTAGGCAGGTAAGGTACTTCCTTACATGTGAAAGGGGAACCTGTCCCCGTGTATCCTACCCTGAAAAGGCTGGTGAGGGGGCAGGACGCCCCTCCCAGGCCTGCCCCCATTGGGTCGAATTCGACTCAGGGGTGGGGAGGTCTGATGCGTTCCTTCCCTGGTTCCTGTGGGTTCTAGGGGACCAGATCAAGTCCCCTACAGCCTGGGGAAACCTCCCCCCCGGCTGCCAACCCCCTGGGCACAGGCCTAGGTGGGGACGCATGTGACAGGCACTTACCTCGTCGCTGCTGGGTTCCGAAGTGGCAAGCCTGGCCAGTGGCATTATGTGCTTGTGCGCTCCACTGGCTCTGATTGGCTAGCTACCTGCATAGGCCTGTGCCCGGGGGATTTCCTGCGGACTGTAGGGGACCCAATCCAGTCCCCTAGAACCCGCAGGAATGGGGGAAGGAACACGACAGGCCTGCCCAGTGCATGCAAACAGCTGCGGACGGCTGGGGATGGCCAGGAACACCCTGGGCAGGGCGTAGAGCATGATTTCCTGCTCTACACCTGGAACACGTGTGGACACCCTGGGATGGGATGGGGCAGTTCCATATGGAACCACCAGCCCAGCGGAGGGAGTGCTCTGCCCCAGGGCATCCTACATTATTGTTTGGGATAATTTTGATCTTCCTCAACAGTAATATCATCTATATATGAATGAATAGCCAAAATGGAGGGTACAGGATGCACGGAAAGCTCTGATAACTTATATTATCCGAAGGATTTATGAAAGAGAATGGATTGTTTCATAATGTTTGATGTTAATTAATGTCTGCTTGGAGGAGGGTGGGAAATACTGCCAGTAATGTTTAATGTTTGATATAGTTTCTGACTTCAATAAAGTTAAAAACACGCACCTTGAATTGGGTTTGTTAGCAACTTGGCAGCCAGTGCAATCTTTAAGAGACTGGCATGATGAGCTAGCAGTATCACATACTATTATTGGTACTGGTACTGGTACTGGTACTATTACTATTACTATGATGATGATGATGATGATGATGATTACAACAATATAACATGACACTAAACAAGTCAGATTTGATATTTCCTAACGCATCAGGATTTCCCCAATCATAATCATAATAACTATTGTTATCTTCATCTTCTTCATCATCATCATCCCAGGACATTTTATAAGGTAATTTGGCCTTGTCGTCAAGGTCAGTTTAGATATGTTAACAGCCATCCTTTTCATGATCTTCACTAAGCATAAGGGACCGGAGGCAGGATTACACCCACCAGGTATGGTTTAAAATTCTTCTCCTTAAAGCAGAGGTGTCAAACTCAATTTTGCAGAGGGCCGGATTAAAAAAAAAAGTACTGTCAGGGCCAGGGGGTGTGGCCGGGGGTGTGACCGGGGGCGTGGCTAGGGCACAGAGGAGGGGCTGGGGGCGTGGCTGGGGCGTGGCCAGGGCATGGCTAGGGCACAGAGAAGGGGCTGGCTGTCCATGGCGGCGCCCGCGCACTCGGGCAGTGGAGGGTCCCGCCGTGCGCTCGCTCACCTCGCCTCGCCTACTTCGCGCCCAAGGAGGACAGCGGCGGCGGCGGCGGGGGGCAGCGGCCGCGGGCCATATCTTTGACATGCCTGCCTTAAAGGTTGGAATAGAATTTCTACAAGCACAATGTAGACTTTCCAACATTTGTCTGGAATCTTGAGAAAGCAAGAACAGACTCTCTCCTAAGGATGGGTAAACAGATTTTCACATCCCACAAAAGTTTCACGATTTCAGTCAAATGTTTGCCATTAGAGCTTCTCTTCCAAATACAATGACTTTACCCCTTTATTTTCTTTCCTGCCTACATCTTTGTATCTACTTTTAGCCTAATGCACACATTTTGGGTGAGCATTTTTTTTTACACACCTTTCCCTAATCATATATTTCTCTATGCAAATAATTGATTTCATCACAAAATTCAGAGAAGTATGAATTTCCAGGATATTTGCATTCCAGTTCTGAAACCTGCTTAGAAAGTGTGTGCGCGTGTGTTTAAAAACTGCATTTACAATCAAATCAAGTTAATTTCCTTTCCCAGTTTCTGATCTGTTCCAATAAATATTAAAGTTTGGGGCTGGGTCACCTGTTCCCTTTGGACATTTACCGAGCACAATTAGACTGAGCACAACTGAAAACAGACTGTGGGAACATGCCTTGGCCCACCACACATCAGAAATCTCATCATTCCCAGATCACCTGTTGCCAACTCAGTAACAACCCTTTTCAGGGCAAGAATTTCACACATTAAACTGAGAATCACTACACAGTTACTAACCAAGTGATGAGTGATTGAGTGATGCGCATGAATGTGTGAGCCAGTTGCTGCTTCAGAGAAGATTAGCCCTGGAATAGCGCAATACAGTCCTCTGTGGGAATTATCTTGCCTGGTATGCATTCAATAATCAGACTGGAAGGCAGCAACCAGCTGCCAAACTTTTTCTTTGAGGTTCAGACACACAGCCAGACCCTGCTATCCTAATACAGGTTCAGACCTTGCAATGCCTGTGGCCATCTGAATCTGCTATAACCATTGTGTTAAAGAGAGAAAGGGAACATATTTAAGGTTGGATACACCATGCAAAAATTGATAACCCAATAATTGTACATTTTCCTCTTCCAACCAGGCAGTAGGCATTGCATGGTCCTGTGGGTCAGAACCGTGAAAACAGTAAGGAAGAGACCTTGGACCAAAGGTGCACGATGAACCAACGTTGGCTAGTGCCCACACTTGTGAGCACTAGTCAATGACAGCCAAGCCCCCGTGCGATCAATCACTCACCTGAGATCGATCATGCATCTGATCGACTCTCGGGTGCCACCATCTTAAGCGCGGCGCCCTGCACTACTGCGCATGTGCCAGTGCTGTTGCTAGAGCAACACTGGCATTTTGCACAGTCAGAGTCATGCCAGGAGGGGGTGGGGTCATCGGAGGTCCAAGCACAGTTGCGCGGGACCTTGGATGATCTCTCCAGCCAGCAGAAGTGCAGATGGGCGCCGGCTGGATGGTAAAGGTAAAGCTTAGGTTAGAGTTACTTTGCTTGTGGCTCATGATGTTGTGCACCACAGCTAGTATGCAATTAGTCAACCTCTGAGCAGTTAGGGGCATTCCTAGTCTGTAAACAGCTCCTGAAAGTGCAGATGTGCCTGCCCAGATGACGCCTAACTGCATATACAGGCCGAAGTGCAAACTGGCCTCTTGACTGGACATCTCCAGTTGATCTCACCTTGCTGCACTCCATTTTGCTGCCAATCTTTGGCCCTCATCTGCATTCCACTGCTGCCACTGCCTCTCTGATTTAACTACTGTAGCTGTGAATTGCTTGATCAGGAAAGGCTAGTGGTCCCTGAGCAGCAGCATCTGCACCCACTTCAGGGTGCAGTGCTCTGAGCGGGGATGGTGGCACACCTGTGACTGCGCAGTTGCATGCTGTGTCCAGATCACAATGGCAATGTCCAGGCACACACTGGGATGTTGCCGCAGATGCTGTCATGGAGATCTGCCCTGCCCTGCGCTAACCTGGCGCATCTTTACCTTGAGTGCTGTTGGCTCAGTACAAGGCTTATCGAAGCAGTTGAAGTGCAGATGGTCACCACCATGCCTCAACACAATCAGTCTAATATGGTACTGCAAGCCGAAGAGGCCCTTTAGGTGGATATGGTTTCTCTTCATCTGAACCTGCCCTCAGAAGAATCAAGAGTCATCCCAGTCTGAACCAATATTAAGGCCGTTAATCAAAGGGCAGGATCTACACGAAGAAAGTATTACATTCAGTCCCAGTGTCTCCAGGCAGGAACAGGAGAGATGTGCTGAGAGCACATGAAGAAAGGCCCACCACTGGATCAGAGCATAAGACTATATGTTTATCTAAACTGACATCTGGAAGCACTTGGCATGGTTTAAGAGGAGAGTGTCTCCAGTAACTTGAGAAAGAGCCATCTAAAACAGCGGTTCCCAACCTTCCTAATGCCACGACCCCTTAATGGAGTTCCTCATGTTGTGGAGACGCCCAACCACAGGGGAGGAGCAGCTGGGAGGTGGGAGGGAAGGGCAGCGTGAGACTCATTGCGACCCCTCTGAAAGGGTAATTTGACCCCCAAAGGGGTCCTGACCCCCAGGTTGAGAACCACTGATCTAAAAGCACCCTGATGAGCAGTTCCAGCCTGATTAATGTATTTAGGCACAACTATTAAGTTAGACATGTAAAACACAAAACGAAAAACCAAGAGCTGAGGTTTCTGCCTCACTTGAAAACATTTAGAAGTGTATGCCGCCAAACATAATGGGATTTCCGCCCCCCCAGTACACATTGTTAAGGTTATACTGTCCATTGATGGTGTGTGTTATCTGTACTGATTATTCATATTTCAGATCATATTAGGTTACTTAAACAGCCCCCACCCAGTTAAAATTCATCCCATAGCCTATTATCTGGGTGGGGAGATTGACACAGATACAAGAACACAAATATTTGTGCACGAATATTTGTAGGCATTCAAAATGCAATCGAATGTGCCGAATTTCGCCATTCAAACTCGAATAGAATGTCCCAAAAATCGAATGTAAACATTCAAATCGAATTTCAAACCTTGGATCTATTTGTTTGAATTATCTGGACATTCGCACATGATGTGCACTTGAAGATCTGCATCTTTCCCGCATCTGTATGAATTTGTATGGATCTATATGGGACAGAAACAGGCTGCATACGAGCTAATTATAAGATGCATACAGGTGTGTACAGATATGTACAGGTGTGTATGGATGTGGAATAGATGTGTACGTGCACATACGAATGTTTTCAACATTCATATGGGCAGATTTGAATCAAAAATTCAAATGAATAGATTTGAATCTGGTAAGTACAAATCGAATCTTGTTAAATTTGAATTTAAAAGATTCGAATCAAATGGGGTACTGATTTGATTTAAATAGAATGTAAAAAAAAAACATTCATGCACATCTCTAGTGTGTCCCTAATTGCTCAATTTTCAGGCTTTGAAAAAAGATTTTGTGGATGCACTTTATAATTTTAATAGCTTTCCTCAATGTTTTTTGCTCTGAAGGGGACTCAAAGCAGCTGACAAACCTTCTGTTCTTCTCCCCAAAACAGACACTCTGTGAGGTAGGTGGGACTGTGAGTGCTAAGAAATAGAGCTATGATTTAACTCAAGGTCACCCAGCTAGCTTCATGGGGGAGCATGGAATTGAACCAGGAGACTACTAGATAAGAGTCTGACACCCTAACCATGAGACCACTCTAACCACAAGAGCCAGTAAAAAACCCTAATGTATTTCTAGGTTTCTACACATATTACAAAACAGGGCACAGAATGTTGGAATATGGAGCATTTGGGCTTTGCTTTCCAGTTTTTTATTACATCCCGAACCTGATTAGACGATTCAGTGATGTCATTTATCATTTTCATGTGCTCTTCTAAGGCTGTTTGTGGCAGAAAGGGGAGAGAAGGGCCACAAATCCCTGGAAACGGCAGGTCTATTTGTTGGTTTTAAGTGCTTTGGGGGGAGTGCCATTCTCTCCCCCCCCCCCCCCGCCATCCCTTTCACCTTTACTGTGGCTTGGAACCAGTACACGGTGCACCTCCGGTCCAAATCTCCCTGCAATAAACCACACACAGCTTTCTAAGAGTTCAGCTTTTTAAAATTAGGCTTAAGTGGAAGAACTTGGCAGAGGGCACTTTGGGTAACACTAATTTCTCTCGTTACCAGTTCGAAAGGCACAAAAGTGCTTCACAAGTGTTCATTGTGCGGCATCCAAGCCACTACCTTTCCCTTAAATTGCTCGTCAACAAGGTTTTAATCAGCGAGCACTTTATTTTCCTCTAGGTAATTGGGTTTTCTCCACAACGTAATACAGAGCATCGGCTGTTGCAAACACGGGCTGGAGCGTGCTTTCTAGCATTCGCTGCCAAGCGCCGTGCTCATCTAGGCACCGACTGCCTGAAATAACCACAGAAGACGCTTTTCAATCAATTAAGGCTCTAACATTTTCATCATGACTAAGAAAGCTTTCTGCCATCGCGTTGACCAAATGCAGGCGGAGGAGGGACAGACGAGGATCTGGGTGAGCTGGTTAAAAGAACTGTGCCCACCTCACATCCGTGCTCCGGGGCCCCTCCCCTGGCCCGCCATGATTGGCTCCTTGGAGCCAAGCATAGCGAGCTGGGGGACTCCTACTTCGCGGCTCACCCATGCCCCAGAAGCGGCGGATCGCCACTTCTGGAGCCAGGGGGAGCTTCTCTGAAGCCCTCCCTAGCCCACCCGGGAGAGACCGACCGAAATCCCCCCCTTACCTGGTTGTAGTCGCCCTGATTCTGACCCAGGATGCAGCGCCTGCGCAGAGAGCCTCCTGAAGGCCGGAGCTGCCAGGAGCAGCCCCAGCCAATCAGGAGGCACGCAGGACACAGGCACACTGCATCCTGGGTCCCCGCGGCCAGAATCGGGGCGACCACAACCAGGTAAGGAGGGGATTTCGGTCAGTCTGCCCCAGGTGGGCTAGGGAGGGCTTCAGAGAAGCTTCCCCTGGCTCTAGAAGTGGCGATCCGCCGCTTCTGGGGCGAAGGCGAGCCACGAAGTAGGAGTCCCCCAGCTTGCCGTGCTTGGCTCCAAGGAGCCAATCATGGTGGGCCGGGGGAGGGCCCCAGGTGGGAACAGTTTCGCTGTGTGGACGCATCCTAAAAGGATGCGTTTTCACAGCGAAACACCCATTAAGCCCACATCATATGTGGTGTCTTTTTAACACCCATTTAGCACACTTTAGACATGGATAGGTGTGGACGCACCTCACCGGAAGTGTGCTTAATAGGTCTGACTATGCGGACGCGGTCTCCCAAAAGTGTGCTTAATGGGTGTTGCTGTGCAGACGCTCCTCACCGGAAGTGTCCTAAACAGCGACGCGTATGCGGACGCGCATTGCCAAATGTGTGCTTAATGGGTGTTAAAAGGCCTGTGCGGAAGCAGGTGGTGCATACATTTGCTTTGAAGGTAGCTTCTGCCACCGAAAGTTGGGCCAGGATGGGAAAAAGTGTGGCAGACTAACATGTACTAACATTCACACTTGGGAATGCTAGTACACGTTACACTAAGCCCCACATGCCCAGGGACTTACTTTTGTCTGAGCACGTGTCCAATCACTGGCAAGGTGCCACTGTCTTGTTTCCAGAGCCCAGCATGACTGTGCATGTGCCGGCACTGGCAGTACAGCAATGGTGATTCTCTGCACACATGCAGTCATGTTTGGGGTCATCTGAGGTGCCAGCAGGCTTGTGTGGCACCTCAGATGACCCCTCACACCAGAAAGTGTGTGAATGGTTGTAGTGCTGGATGTTTCAGGCAAGGAGTGTGACAGGAAAGGTTAGGGTTGTGCACCAGTGCTAGTAGATGACAGGGTAACATCTGGAAAGGCAAGAGGAGTCTCTGGGTTATAAATACCTCCTGCAAGTCCAAATGCACCTGCCCAGATGTTTACCTATCATATACAATGGGGCCAAGTGTGAATTGGCCTCTTATCTTACTATATATAACAGCTCATTGACAGAAAATGGAGTGCAAGAATCATGTGGAACACACACTTAACGAAATGCTTGGTGCACTCATAGCAGGCTGCGACTTTGCAAAGACCCACGATTGGATGCAGCAACAAAATGCATCTCCCCTTTCCCAAAGGTACCCAGCAGCCTAAATGGTGAATGGATGAGGTAGCATCTGGAATGGTTTCGGTCCCCTCCACCACTGCCAATCCTCCAGAGTTTGCCTGGTTATTACCCAAGTGGACAGAGCAAGCCACACTCCTGTGTGTGCTCAAAAGGTGGACAGAGTTGAGCCAGTTTGGTCTAGTGGTTAGCGAGCTTGTGTCTTATCTAGGAATACCGGGCTTGATTCCACACTCCTCCATGAAGACATCTGGGTGACCTTGGGCTAATCACAGCTCTCTTCTGAGCTCTCAAAGCCCCACGTACCTCACTGGGTGTCTCTTGTGGGAAGAACAGAAAGCTTTGTCAGCTGCTTTGAGTCCTCTTAAATGGGCGAGAAAAGCGGGGTAGAAAAGCCAACTCTTCTTCTTCTTCAGCTGTAGAGGACAGTCACAATTACCTGCTGACCACCTAGTCAGCCCAATGACCCAGGGGGAGGCAATTTGATGGTGATGATCCTCCATCCATCCCAGGACCATGCCCGAGGGATCTTTTTTCTTCTCTGCAGCTACCAAAATGGGTGAACTGTTTGTGGCCCATAAAATTTGCTTGGATGGCCTTAGCAGATGAAGTGGTGCAGAAAAAAGCCCCATGACCCTCGGAGGTTCTGAGAGCACCCAGAGACTTAAGGTATTGTGTTTGTGGTTTTGTAGCTCCAAGGTAGCACAATCTGCTCAACTTGAGCACACATGCAGGCCACTTGATTACTTCTGGGCGGCAGCGTGACTCCTTCTGAAGGCAGAAATTGTGTGAAATGCTCATTTCAGAGCTGAATTTTGCTCCAGGGAGAAACCGGGATCCTGGAAACAGGACTCAGTAGACCGTGACTGACATATAGACCCCAGTCTAGGCATTTGTCCAAATGATGTTGTCAAATGAGTGATGTCAGATATAACTCTTTTTAGTGCTACAGCATTTCATGACCATTAGTTTTTGTAACGTTTGCCTTCAGGTCCTTCATGGACCTCAGGCGGTTGGACACTGGACTGCATGTCCAAATAATATCCCTCCAATATCTCTTTGTGTATTCAGTGGCTGCATTTGTTAAACTGGGGAAAGTAATTAAAACTAAGGAGAGAGAAAATTGAGATTTTAACTAAAAGGAAGATGTTCCTAGGAATATCAAGCAAAAGGACGCACCAGGGAGAGAATCTAATATGTGATGCCAGATGCGTTACTCTGAGTACAATTGCAATGCAAGTGGAGAATTTAGTGTTTTTACTTGGCTGCTCACGATCTGTTTTAAAACATTTCCATGCCATGCCATGTGACAACTAGCAAGAGTTATGTGGGCTGCCAGGCAAAGATTCAGAAACCAAACCGAATTCAGAAAAGGGCTTCCAATTAACAGCAATTGCCTTATTCACTACCGGGCCCAAGTCAAGGTGTTAACTCAGACCTATAAGGCCCTAAATGGCTTGGGCCCCAAATATCTAAAGGAACGCCTTCTCCCATACCGACCTGCCCGTGCATTAAGATCCAACAATGAGGCCCTCCTGGTCATCCCGCCACCTTCAGTAATGAGGTTGGTGGGCACCCGGGAGAGAGCTTTTTCAGCGGTGGCCCCGAGACTATGGAATGGCCTCCCCCTTGAGGTGCGCCATGCCCCTTCTTTGTATTTATTTAGGAGGGCTGTAAAGACTTACCTCTTTGCCTTGGCCTTTGGCTGAGGTTCTATTCTCCCTCCCCAGTCATAATGACACCATTATTAACGTCCTAGGGAATGCCCGGTTTTAATTTGTTGAATTTTTAAGGTGTTTTAATGTGCATCTTGTTTTTAATCTGTATTTCATTTTAATCTGTATTTGTTTGAATTTGTATCCTGTTTTAATTTGTTTTAATCTGTTGTTACCCGCCCAGAGACCTTCGGGTATGGGGCGGGATAGAAATGTAAATAAATAAACAAACAAATATTTAACTCTCCCTCCCCGCCCTGGCTGATGTCCAGCCATCCAAATCTACATGTAGATTGGGAATGGGAACAGGGGGGGGAGGGGGATGTTTGTGTGTGCATTGCATTGGGTCTTTCATCATTGGCCACTGAAAAACAGATCTAGTAAGATCCATTTTTCGGCGAACCGTCCTCCCAAGGATCCGTCCCACACATCTGCACACGTGGAGGGAAGACATATCCGGGAGGACAGATGGAGTGGGTGCTGTGCGGACGCATCAGCACCCATTCCAAAAGTCCTCTGGCTCATGCGCCGCTGACACCGCCCCTGGAGCCACAGGACTGGAGCAGTGAGCTGCCAGTCACTCTTTGTTTCCGGCGGCGTCCAAAGTGCAGAGGAGGGGTTCCGGAGGCAACCAGTCCTGCTTCCGCCCCTCTCAACATGGCGGCCAGAGGGACATCCGTCCCTTTGCCTGGCCATGTGCGGAAGCGTCCTGCTTCTGCACACATCCGGGTGAAGTGACAAATTGAAGACCTGATTTTTCAGGTCTTCGTTTTAATCCAGATTTCAGCGGCAAGACCCATTTTTAAGACGGATCTTGCATGCCGAAATACGGAAGCAGTGTGGAAGCTACTCAAGGTAAGTGTTTTTAATCTGTCTTGGCGGGGGGAGGGGGGGTAAACCAGTTTCCACAGCTAGTGTGGAAACATCCATTGTCTCTGCAGTCTGAAATTTTAGGAATCAAAATAAATTACCCACACTTTTTTTTTTTTTTTTTACATATTTCAGTCTTACATCTATCACATTTCCCCCCCCCCCTGCAGATCTGGAGCAGGATGTGGGATATAATTGTGGATTTCTTGAAGCAGAAATCAGTTCAATCATTTTTGCAGTAATAATTACCCCTGAATTCTGTGTAGGGATGTGCATGAATGTTCTGAACATTCAAAATTTGATCGAATTTGATCGAATATGGACATTTGAATTTGATTCAGAGTGAGAGAACACATCAGCAAAGTAACCAGTTATTTTCTTTCCATGTTATCTATCCCAAAGGTGAATTTTCTGAGTTAATTTAAGACTGAAAGAAAACAGCTTGTCACTTTGCAGATGCATTCTCTCACTCTGAAAGTGGACTGAAGCTGGATCAAACCTTAAGTGTGACCACAGCCCAAGAGTCTCAGCATGGCACAAAGTACAGAGCAGCTCAGACCCTGCTTTGACTTCTGGATGTGCCATAGACTCAAACCTGAACCTAGAATAAACTGAGCACTTCCTCATGTTCAGAAACAGTTTGGTTTTCTTGTTTCTAATTTTAAGTCAGCCTGCGGAAAGGGGAGTGTTCATGCCACAAATATTTTGGTTTTACTGGTGTTTCATTCTTACTCTCTGCCCTTTCATATTTTACAAGGCAATAGCTAAAAACCATTAAAAGCCTCCCCCGTCCCCCTACAACAAGAGGACATATTTTGCCTCTCCATTTTTTATTGGTTAAGTGCTTAAGCTGACCCACGTCCAAGTTTTGAAGGAATTTTGTGGGCTTAATTAACACATCTGTTTCGGGCTCCTCCAGGGCATCAACCACCTCCTGCTGCCACAGACCTTTGAGTTCCCCTGGGACAGATTTCTGGATCCTGGTACTCATTACAGTCCTAATCTACTACATCCCCATTCTTCTGACTATGGACAGAATGTTCCCAGTCCAGCTTAACTTCACTGAGATTGTTTCACCCAAACCGATGCTCCCATTCTCACTGCTGGTGGCTTTACTGGATGGGACCAATGGGAGCTGAAGTTCAACAATCCCTCAAAGGGATCTGGTTCCCTAAATCTGTTTCAGGCAAGACAGTTGCCTTGATTAGCTCTTGCTCTCATTGGTTACATCCTGTATCCAAAGCTTGCTAGGCATTCTCTGTGTCATTACTTCTTGCAAATGAGGATGCAACCAGAAGTGCCAGACAGGTTTGACAGCCTTCTCAGATGCCCAAATAGCATGGAATAGTCCTACGTGTCTGAAACTCCTTTGAGCCACTTCCTGCCACAGTCCATCTAGTCCACCATCCTGTCTCACACAGTGTCTCACCAATTGCATCTGGCCATCTCGAGTAGAAGATGAGGCAAAACCTTCACCTGCAAATGGCCTCTAGAGGCATCCTGCTTATCTCTCCAACCTGCAGGAGGTACCTAGGCTTCCATTGTAGTAGACATTGATACACCTCATCTCCATGAATTTGAGCCTATTCACACCAAAATCAGTGGGGAACTATCCTAGAAGTGGTTCCACACGTGCTGGAGTTTTTACTGCTCTACCACTATACTATACGTATATGTAGGAACGGGTTATTTTGCATTTGATTTGCAATGCATTATTTTATTTATTTATTTATTTATTTATTTGTATTTCTATCCCGCCCTATACCCGAAGGTCTCAGGGCGGGTTACAATATTATATTAATCTTAGACAGGTCCCTGCCCTCAGGCTTACAATCTAAAGAGACAAGATACAAAAGGAAAATGGTGTGGGAGGGAACAGGGGTGCTCTGGCGGCAGCAGAGTCCTTGCAAAGGTAAAAACTTTTATTTTATTTTCCTCCTCCATTCCCCACAGGCAAGATGGTTCCTTCATGGCCCGTCTGGTGGCAGTTGGGAGGGAGGGGCCAATGCTGGGAGCTTGATGGAATGTTAGAAAATGAATTGAATGAATGAATTGAATGTTAGAAAATCCATATTCATAAGAATAGATCCCCTTCGAACGTGGTAGGATTCTATTCGACATGTGTACTTGTACAAATTTGTACAAATATCTCATACGTATCTGATACAAACAAGTACGTACCCAATACAAACAAATACTATCTTATATGAATGAATACGTGTCCAACACAAGTGCAAATGTATTTGATGTGTCTCCGACACAAACGCATATGTATCCAATACGTATCCTGCAACATGAATCATCAAAACCGACTGGAATCCACTTATAGGGTGTTTTTCCACTGTCACTAGAAGTACCCTTTATGTACCCATTAATGGGTACTTTTAGTGACAGTGGAAAAACACCCATAATCTGCTCTCAGTCCACATTGAATGAAATCTGGATCTGTTGCAAATGTGACCAGTGCAGCCACTTTCCCACTTCTCTAGTTTAACAAATGTTCAAACTATTCCTGCGAATATCCGAACTATTCGTATGAATATCCGGAACACTCGTATTCACACGAATGCTAATGTACAAATGTCCTAACCTTCGATTTGTGTACCAATGTCCAAATTCAGATGAATTGGTATGAATAATGAATGTTAGGATTATTTGTGCACATCCCTACTATACTAGCTGTGGGCTGGGATAGCTTGGCATGGCTCTGCTACTTTCCTGTGAATGGACCCTTGGGTGATGTGGTGCCTATGTGGATGGGCATTGCGTGGCCTGGTCACTGTGGCTAAAGTGCCACGCATGCCTGTTGGCAAGTTGCTGTGGTGATGCGATAGATTCTAGCACAGAAGTGATCGCAGCAATTTCCACGTCACTAGCACTGAGGGAAGCAGCAGTAAGGTCTGGGATAGATTATGGGTGTTTTTCCACCGCGCTCCTTTAATCCGAGTCTAAGAAGATCTGTATCTAAGGAATGGGTACATTCCTTAATCCGGATCTAGTAGATCCAGATTAAGGGAAGTACCCAATGTGTTTCCATGGGTGGTCTAGCACCCAATAGCAATGGGTGCTAGCCTCCCTGCCGTGGAAACACTGGAGCACCCATTTGGAAATCCAGATCTACCCATGAGGGGTCTGCCTGTCACCCCAGGTGTTTGGGGGGACAGGGGGTGCAATCTCGGAAGTGGCTTCGAAGTCATTTCGAAGTCATTTCGAAGTCACTTCGAAGTCTGTGCAAAACAGCTCCATTGAAGTCTATGCTGATCTTCGGAGTGAACTTTGAAGTGACTTTGAAGTGACTTCGAAATGACTTCGAAGCTTAGGTTTTGGGGCTCCACCCCATGGGTGCCCCTCCCCCTAGCCTCCTCTAATCCAGATTTTCTGCCTGAAGACCCCATTATAGACCCCATTAATGGGGTCTACAGAAAATCCAGATTAAAGGCCAGAAAGTACCCATTTGATCCAGATTTCCCCAGTGGCAGTCGAAACAATTGGGTCCCAAATGGTTGCCGTGGTGGAAATGGGATCATCCGGCTCACACCCAAATGGGTCCTTAGTGGGTGCAAAAATGGGTACTTTCTGATAGTGGAAAAATACCCTTGGTGTCCCAAAGTGTCGGTAGTTTAGCCCTTTATTTAAGCAATCTAGGCTAGTGATGTGCACAAATATTCGAATCGAATTTAAAGATTTTATTCGAATTTTGGATCTATTTGTTTGAATTATTTGGACATTTGTATGTGTACAAGATGTGTATGTGTACTTGAAGATTCGCATCTTTCCCGCAACCGTACACATTTGTAGGGTTCCGTACGGGGCAAAAACAGGTTGCATGTGGGATAACTACAGGATGCATACGGATGTGTACGGACCTGGGCAAGAAGCGTACGGACATCTACAAATGCTGTCAACATTCGTAAGTGAAAATTCAAATGAAAAATTTGAACAAACAGATTCAAATTTGCTTAATTCAAATTGAATTTGGTTAAATTCAAATTTTAAACGTTCGAATCAAATCAAATATTTGGGTATTCAATTCAAATAGGCTCCTGAAAATTGCATTCATGCACATCCCTAATCTAGGCTGGTTGCTGTCACCCACCTCTTCTGTTGCTTACTCTGCCCTTCAATACCAAAACAGCCTACGGTAGGTGCATACCGAAGCCAGGCTTAAAGAGGATATTTTGTGAGTCCTTGCGTGTCAAAATTAGAAAACGCATTGGCCTGTTTGGGAGGAGTGCGAGGCCTTCCCTGGCAGCAGCAGGAGGCTATTCACTTATGTCCATATGCCCCAATTAGTCCACCCATCATAACACATGTACAAAAGCAACTTGCAAAGATGAGTGAGCAAATGCCAAGAGTCCCTACATGTGGCATTCTACATACAGTACTACACAAAAGCTGTCTTGGTATTCAGACACAACAACACACAACCAGATTGCAATAATGTGACCCAATGGGGCATGAGACAGTTTGAGAAAGCTGCCATTTTGGTCCTTTGTTTCTTTTAATTTATTTCTAGCACACCTTTCAAGGGAGAATATAGTAGTTTATAGAATAACCTGAAATAATTTAGAAATACAGATAATCATGAGAATCTCCATGTAGAGAAGGAGGAGGAGGAGGAGGAGGAGGAGAAGAAGAAGAAGAAGAAGAGAGTCGGCTTTTCTACCCCACCTAGTAGCCATTGATACATGATAAACCTACAGATGGACACAGATACCATATTATCCATCAGAGGTGATATCTCAAGAATGCCTGACAGAGAGTTGAAGGCAGAAGGAAGGTAAATTCATAATATACCATCTTCTCCACTTGTTTCTCACATGTTGACTGACAGGTTGAAAAGAACGCAAACAAAGAATATTAGGAAAGTGCAAGAATATTTGAAACATTTGAAATTTGATCAAATTTGTTCCAATTTGAATCTAATGTCTATACATTCATTTTTTTAACAGTCAAATGAATTTGAATTTTAAAACAGGGTGCGTACAAATGCGTACAGATGCACACGGACACATACAAATATTATTGACATTCTTATCTTCAAATACAAATCGAATATTTGTACGAATAGATATGAATGTATTTGAATAGGTTTGAATGCTTTTACTCTCAGTCTTTCATTAATTCTGGACCTGGCGATGCCTCCCTTCTCCAGACTTACAACTGGTGAGACACCATATGATTTCCTCCAGTGTCCCCAGATGCTACTCCACACCTAATGGGCAATTGCAGGTATGTCATATATATATATAAATAAAAGGAAGTTTATATATATATAAAAGGAAGTATTTTGCTCGACTTTAGCTAGCATATTTCTTCTAGGCTTCTCCTCACCATGTGGGATTTTCACAAAGAACTGTTACTTATATTGCTGAGCCCAGACTGGCACATAGTCTTCCAAGTGGCTATTGCCCACCACAAGCCAGATAACAGAAATGCCTAGGGATATTAAAATTCCTCTTGCTGGAACAGTACACTTCAGCAGCAGGAGAAATATTATCTCATCATCCAAAGTTTCTGATTTCTGTGTTCAAAGTCCTACGGCTGTCCTTAAGATTCATACTCAGCTCTTGACTTTTTTTGGGGTGAAAAAGATTGCATGGCACTCTTCGATGGAGCGGGAGCCGGAATAGATTGGAAGTAGAAAAGAGGAAGGAACCACAGGCCTATTTGCACTATAGCCTACTGGCTGGAGTGCTCTAAGGCTGGTACACGCCAGGGACAGGACAGCCATACACATTGGCAAGGGAGGGCAGCAGACTCCAAGCATCCCTTACTGACCAGAAAGTGTATGGTCCTCCTGTACCCAGCATGTGCCAGCCCGCACCGCTGCTGCGGAAGCTGGAAGTCCTGCCCCCTGGCTCGCATGACTGGCCACTGCCATCGTCCGCATCACATGTTTGGTCACACGCTAGCAGCTGGCCGGTGGCCTATCAGTGGATCCAGGGGAGGGGAGGGATCAAACCAACCAGGCAGGGTGTCTTCCCACTCCTGGATCACACCCCCATGCCACCTTCTTGCCATGGCATCTCCCGGGAGGGTGCCTAGATGCCCCCCTGCCCCCTCCCTCTGCCCTCTCTGCGATATAGCCAAGAGGGAGAGAAGGGAGGATGGCAGGGAGGAATCCAGACACCCCCTAGGTGATGCCCAGCATGGACAGGTCACATAGGAGTTGATCCAGGGGACAGGAGGTGATATCGTGGGGTGTTTCCTCCCTCCTCTCAGGGACTGAATCTTCAGGAGGAGGAAAGAAACCTCAAGAGGGGAGAGGAAACTCCCAGCGATAGCGCCTGCCCACCCCTGGATCAATACCCCCACAAGTTTAACAGGGACCAAGGCTCATTTCTGAGCAACATCTGGAAACATTGTACAAAAACAAACAAAACAGAGATTCACACCTTAGTTCTGCAAGTGACAGTTCTGGTCACTCACCCTGGGAGATTATGCCAATACATAACAAACAGGTAAGCCTCAACGACCCACCATTAATACTTCTACCCAAGGAAACAATACCAACAGATTACAGCCAGGAAAAGACCTCAACAACTCAAACATCATCAACAACTCAAACAAAGGAACAGTTGACTAACAAACAGTGGACATCTATAAGTAGGGAAACAAGATCTAGGAAGGGACCAGTCACTTTTGACCCTTCCAAGAGCAAAATTTTCTGAAGATGAATATCACAACTATATCCAAAAGCTTAGGTTCTCAGAAGATACCTGGAACACTGCAT
Source organism: Aspidoscelis tigris stejnegeri (assembly GCA_023333525.1). Taxonomy (NCBI): domain Eukaryota; kingdom Metazoa; phylum Chordata; class Lepidosauria; order Squamata; family Teiidae; genus Aspidoscelis; species Aspidoscelis tigris. The sequence goes on from JALMGA010000008.1 coordinate 65,685,815, forward strand.
ACCAGCACAAACACTGCTACAAATGAGATCTTTCCCTTTTATTTAATCTTCTATTAAAGTCTGTTTTGATTGGGAGATCTTTTCTAAAATCTACATAGTAGCCTGCACCATCATCTTTTTGCAACACCTTGAGGATCCAAGCCTTGTTTTTCTAACTGGGTAACCAAGAAACAGCTCCAGCTACAAGCAAAGGGCCTGGCTACACCAAAGCTTGAATCCACATTCGATTCATCAAAAAGTAAGAGAACATGTCAGCAAAGTGGCCAAAAGATTTTCTTTCACTTTAATCTAATTTGGGGCTAGATAACATGGAAGGTAAGTTACTGTGATCTCTCACTCTAAAAGTGGTTTGAAAGTGGGTTAAAACTTAGGTGATCCAGTCGCACCAAAGTGGCCCATGGAAAGTCAGTGAGGCAACAACTTGACTAAGGCCAAAGTCTTCTGGACGTCTAGCTGAGCCTTTCGGAGGGGTGCCAGAAGAAGGCCTTTAATCGGTTGCCTCGAATGACCCTCCACAAAGCTCAATAGAGCATGGCTTTATAAGCTGTTTGGCTTGCAAGCAGGTCCTGGTATTGTATCCATTATGTTAACTGTGCTTTTGGGAAATGCAGAAACGAGAATGTCAACATTCAAAGCTCCCTCGGCATAATAGGTTAATCACACTGGCAAGCAGCCTTGTTATAAAATGGATTCCTCAGTGTGTACAACAAATACACTATTTTCTTTTTTCTTTTTGCTTCAGATTTGCTGAATATCTTTCTCCTGCTCTGATTTATATCAGCTGTGACTCCTGAGACAAATCTACTTCATTACAGGAATTCCCCTAGGAAAGAATCCGGGAGCAAAATAGTGGGTTCCCCTGTGATGGATGTCACAAATATTCATTAAGAATTATTGACTCAGCTATTGCTTTTTCCTTCCTTCCTCAGTAAATTCTACCTGGAGAAGGAAGCCAAGCAGAAGGCCGGCATGGCATCCCTGTTTGTGAAGACTTAGGGTGTGTTTAACCAACGCCTGCACACGGCACAGGTAGTACTTATAAGCAGCTCTAGATCAGCCCTAAAGCAAGGCTCCTGGCTGTGTCCATGATGCCCAGGCTGCACCGGTTTAGACAGCCGCAGGCCCTGGTCACACCTTTAGTTTAGGACAACTTCAGGTCATCCTCAGGTCACATTACTCACATTATGTTTATTCATTTCATTTTCCAAGCCACTTTATCAAATCGTTTTAAGTGGAATCCTCTCTTCCAGAGGATTCACCCCATCCTGGCATCCCAGGCCATCTCCGCTTCCTCACTTGTGAGCGGGGGAACGGGCTAAAGGAGACTGAACTGTGCTGTGGTGGGTGGGGTCTAAGTGTTTCCTTTCATCCATTGTCTAGGGGAGGGCAGCATGTGTGGAGTTCATGAGGCACCTCTCCCCTCCCTGCTCAGTTTATGCGTATGATTCCTCCACCTAGCGTTTTTACACAAATTTATTTTTTAAAAAAATTAATTGCACAGAGAAGAAAAAGCACAAAAAAGGAAGGGGGGCATAGAGGTGGGGGAGGAAGCTTAAAAAAGAGCCGCAAACACACACCCTTGCCTCCCTTGAGTGACACAATGGCATCCAATTAGAAAGGAAGTAGATTTGACGCAGCAAGAGAGGTGGAGGAGACTCAGGTCAATCATGGAGAAAGGTGTGAGCGATGCGGCCCAGAGCAAGGACGGCCTGAGGAGGAGCTATAATGACCTAGGTGTGAACGGACCTAAGTTCAATTATTAATATGTGGTACCACCTCAGTTAGAATTATTAACAGAATGTCCTATCCCATCTAGGTCTGACCAGGACCTAAGAGTGAAGTCATGCACTGGTCCTTATTCTCCACTGGGCCTTATTCTGGACTCTATCCCGGAATAGGAGTCTGCTGTCTGCATGCTACTGCAGACTATGGCAAGTCCCAGGCAAGGCCTGCCATAACCCGCACTGGCATGTGAGTGACAGACTCCTATTTTGAAATATAATCCAGAATAAGGCCAAGTGCAGAAAGGGCCCGTGTCTGACCTAACCTTTCTAGGGGAGGCCAGGTGGAGAAACTGAGAGACCGAGGATCTCAGGCACCCCCTGCTCAGGAGAAAGCTACAAAGCATGCACTTCCTGGGTTGTTCTTTGCAGCTTGAGACAGTTCAAAATCATTCCTACCATGAGATACAGCTTACGGGATTTCCCCTGCTACCGTAATTTTCACTTGCCCCTATTAGGTTCTATCACGGCCACTGTGTAGCCTGAAATGCGTAGAAGAACCAGTCCTCGGCCGCTGAGAAGTTCCCAATTAAGAGGGACTCTCTCGGCAGCCTCGTTCACTGCCCTTGCTCACTCTCCCTCCCTTTGGAGAGAGTAGAAGCCAAACACCTCAACCGCTGGTGTCCATACAAAGCATTCACTTGGATGGTCTGGCCTGCCCCTTAGTAGACTGGAGAGTATCAGGCAGCATTTGAGTGACAGGTTAATTGCAAGCCTTCTCTCTCTCTCTCTCTCTGCCTGTGAAAGCTGCTATTTCCAATGCTGGGCTTATATGCTTGTACCAACTTTGATTGTCCTTAATAGAGATAAAATCTATTCTTGGCATTTTAATAAAAGTGCTCTGAGTTGGAAACTCCAGATGTACGTTTGGTCTCCCTCTTTGTTCTCCTCCACTTTCAGAATCTACAACCCGTTCAGCCAACCCCATTCCCTTGAGATCTCTGTTGTGTGAGCTGGGAGGAGGAGGAGAAGGAGAGGAGAAGGAGACTTGGCTTTTAGAAAAAGAAGAGTTGGCTTTTCTACCCCACTTTTCTCACCCATTTAAGGGGACTCAAAGCGCCTGACAAAGCACTTCTATTCTCCCCACAACAGAAGACACTGTGAGGTAAGTGGGGCTGTGAGAGCACAAAGGAGAGCTGTGACAAGCCCAAGGTCACCCAGCTGGCTTCATGGAGGAGGGCGGAATCGAACCCGATATTCCCAGATAAGAGTCCGGCTCCCCAACCACTAGACCAAAGAGTTGGCTTTTCTACCCTGTTTTTCTCTCATACTTAAGGGGACTCAAAGTGGCTGACAAAGCTTTCTATTCTTCTACCCACAACAGACACTCTGTGGGGTAGATAGGGTTGTGAGAGCTCAGAAGAGAGCTGTGACTAGCCTAAGGACACCTAGCTGGCTTCGTGGAAGAGTGTGGAATCAAACCCCATGACTGTGAAATATGAGTCCATCACTCTAACTATAAGACCAAACTGAGAACATTTGACTTAGGCCCTTCCTGCACTGGGCTTTATTCCAGATTACCTCTTGGAATAGGGGCTTGCTAACCACATACTGATACAGGCTATGGCAGTCCACACCCAGGGTCAGCCATTGTCTGTGCTAACATGGAATACCAGCTTCCCCTTCTGGGATATCACCCAATGCAGAAAGAACCTTAGAGACAAGATCAGATTGTTTTGCATTGAAGTTTTGGAGATTTGGAGTGAGGTGCCATCAGTATGCAGATGATACCCAGCTCTATCTCTCTGTGCCATCTGAATCAGGAGAGGCGGTTAAAGTGCTTGACAGGTGTCTAGAAACGGTAATGGGCTGGATGAGGGCCAATAAATTGAAGCTGAATCCAGACAAGACTGAGGTGCTGTGTGTCACAGGGTCTCCGGTCCATGTAGTTGGGAGACACCCTTGGTGGGGTTGCAATGCCCTGGAAGGAACAGGTGTGTAATTTGGGGTTACTCCTGGACTCCGTGCTAACAGTTGTAGGTCAGGTGGAGGCCATGGCCAGGAGCACCTACTCCCAACTACGGCTGGTGCTTCAACTGAAGCCTTTTCTGGCTAGAGACAACTTGGCCATCCATGCTCTGGTAACCTCCAGATTGGACTATTGCAATGCACTCTACATGGGGCTGCCCTTGAAGACGCTCTGGAGGTTGTAGCTAGTGCAAAATGCAGCCGCCAGACTGCTGACTGGAACAGCTAGCTGGACGCACATCACACCAGTTTTAAAGGGTTGCAATGGCTGCCAATTCACTACCAAGCCCAATTCAAGGTGTTGACTCTGATTTATAAGGCCCTAAATGACTTGGGCGCCAAGTATCTAAAGGAACGCCTTCTCCCATACTGACCTGCCCGTGCCTTAAGATCTAGTGGTGAGGCTCTCCTGGGAGAGAGCCTTTTTGGTGAAGGCCTCCAGACTATGGAATAGTCTCCCCCTTGAGATGCCCCCATCCTTGTATATATTTAGGAAGGCGGTAAAAACACACCTCTTTGCCCTGGCCTTTGGCAGAGATGATTTTATCCCCCGACCCCAGTACAGACACTATTATTTTAACACGGAGTGTATTGTTTTAGATTTGCTGAATTTTTTAAAGTGTTTTTAATGTATATCCTGTTTTTAATCTGTTGTTTTAACGGTTGTTACCCGCCCAGAGACCTTTGGGTATGGGGTGGGAAAGAAATGCAAACAAACAAACAAACAAACAAATATTAAGAAATGAGAATATCCCTGAACTCTCCTCTGCCAGGAAATGCCCGTGATTCTGGCTTTGCTATGACCTTCTCAAGGTTTTCAGCTTCTCCGTTTAACCAGGTACTTAGGCATCGTGTCTCATATGGCTCTGGGACTGTGTTGTACTTAGCGTAGGCACTTTTAAAAGTGTTTTTGTCTCGTGTGCCTTTCTCGTTTATTTTCTTTTTGCACACCACTCTGAGAGAGTCTACAGTCTAATGGAGCAGGAAATAAACACTTGTAATAAATAAACTAAACCATCTTCTGCCACAACTTCTAACAACACTTCATTTTCCTCCCGTAGTTATGTGAAATGGCTTTGTGCCTTTCTCTTCCCACTGCCAAGAACTAAACAGAAGTAAATCTGCTAATGGAGTCACAAAATAAAAGTAAAAATAAACAAAGCAGCACAATCAAAAGCAATCAAGCTATTAGATTTATTTCCCTTATCAGGCAGATGCAGGAACACCAATAAACTCCGCTGCTGAAGACTGGGAGATGAGTGTAAATTAATGTAGTGCAGACTACGTTGTGTTTGCCAATGATCAAGGACCAAGTATGCTTGGGAGAGCAGATGAGCCAAAGGGAGCGACACAGAGAGCAACTGAAAATGAGATGGGATTTAAAAAGGGGGAAGGGAGCGCTAGGAAAGCCAAAGTGAGCAACACCTGTCTAAGCAATTTTAACAGACCCTGCCGGAAAGCTTCAAAAAGCTTAAACAGCCACAAAAAGAGCCGGCTTAATGACATTTTAGGGCAAATGAATTGCTGGACCAAGTCATAGAAGAAGAAGAAGAAGAAGAAGAAGAAGAAGAAGAAGAAGAAGAAGAAGAAGAAGAAGAAGAAAAGAGTTGGCTTTTCTACCCAGCTTTTCTACCCGGCTTTTCTCACCCAGTTCAGGGGACTCAAAGTGGCTGACAAAGCTTTTCTATACTCTCCATAACAGAACACCCTGTGAGGTAGGTGGGGCTGCGAGAGCTCAGAAGAGAGCTGTGACTAGTCCAAGATCACCCAGCTGGCTCCATGGGGGAGGGTGGAATCGAACCCAGTATTCCCAGATAAGAGTCCGGCTCCCTAACCACTAGACCAAACTGGCTCACTCACAGACGTGCCCGCAGATGTACTTAAAACTTCTCAATCCCTGCACAGCCACTTTCTGTCAGCAGATGGGTCAACCAGAAGCTGTGAAGCAACCCTGTAGCCACTGTGCAGCAGCTTCCCATAATCCTCTGCAGCAACAGAGCAGAATTCCTGGGGAAGTCTACAGTGAAAAGCTGCTGATTAATAAGGAGCTTTTTTACTTGGGAGTTTGACTGCTGCTGCAGCTGCTGCGCTGCTCCAGAGGGGCGACTGATGGTCTTGTTTCCCGTCACGTGGTTCAGCTGTGAACCCAAGGAGTGGGCAGTGGCCACAGCAGACCATGAATTAGGACCTTGAGGGTGGCAGAGTAGGAGTGACAATCTGGCTGGATGTCTTCCCAGCTCCTTCCCCTGACCTGAGGCCTTTTCGCACACGGGCTTTTGGAACGCGCGGAAGACAGCCCAGAACGCGGCATTCGCATTGCCGTGGCCGGGTTTGCATCCCAGCCCGTTCCGGGCTGTCTTCCGCACGTTCCAGATGTAGAGCACTTTAAAGTGCTCTACATCCGTCCGTGCGCGTTCCAAGTGCTCCAGGCCGTTCGGGGAGGGAAGCGTTTGCACACGCTTCCCTCCCTGACAGCCACAGGCACGCCCCCCCCCGCCAGCATTGCCCAAAAATTGGCCTCACAGCTGGTGTGAACTGCGCTTATCGCTAGCCTTGCCGGGCTGGCGATAGCGCAGGCGTGCCGAAGCCCGTAGATGGGACAGGGAACCCACCAATTCGTGAGTCCCCTGTCCCATCTACCAGGGTCACTGACTCTGGTAGATGGCAGAGCGGGCCCACAATTGAGTGGGTCCTGTCTGCCATCTACCAGGGCCGCGTTTACACACGTTCCTGCCTTCCTATGTGTGAATGGCTAAAGTGTCCTGAAGTTACTTAGGCCTTGTGCGCTACATCCGTTCCGGATGTAGTGCAAAAAGGCCTCTGGTGAAAGTGCTCCATGAAAGACAGGAGGCAGCCAGACAGTGAAATGCAAGAGGCCTGGCTACAATCCCTTGCTGATTTGTCTTCGCTGCTCACCTTGAGTCAGCAGTGGTCCACAGATAAAGGCCACAGCAGAGAGTGGGAGGGGTACAATAAGACTGGATTTGATCTGTAGTGGAAGATGAAAGCAAAGCCCACTCTTCCACATTTTAGACATACCACAATCTGTCACAACCATTTCTTGGATGCAAAGAGCCTTCTTTGGCTGAATCTGTGAGGCACTCTTGCCATCCATGCCATCCAGAGCTCTAGACCAAGCCTGCTGGGGTTGTATCATTGGCTGCATTTACGTGGTATCTCTATGGAGCTGTGGTAGTGCCCCGAGGGCTCACATATCTTTGCATCCTCATGGGGCAGTGGATACAATCAAACAGTGTAAGATCCACACAACTCAACCTTCCATGCATCCATGGGCACCATAAAGTCAGAGTGGTAGGAATAGCACAAACAACTCTTCCCACCATTCTTATCTGCCACCCACCGTGCCTTTACCACCCATGCACTTACTTTAATGCACTATCAGCAAGTCACATTGTCTGGCCCTGTTTTAACAAACACAGGAAATAGGACCATCTCCTGTGCCTAAAGAAACATCTCCGGCTGGAAACATCACAGCCAGGAAATGAAAGTTCCCCAGCTGCACAACCTGAGAGTTAGATCAGCAGTATATCTATCCCACCAACCAGGGGCCTGTACACACTTGGCTTCATTGTAGATTGTGAGGAATATTTTCATAGTGTGTTTGCCAAGAGACATGATATATTTTCAAGGACAGTGTGTTTGCCAAGAGACGTGATAAGATGTCTTCAAAGAGTAACTGGTCTAAACCAGTCAGATATGGACTTAGTTCTTACTGCGCTTGTCAGAGAAATCTAATATGTATGTTTTTTTTCTATATAGGCGTTACGGGAATATTATAATCACCGGCCGTGGTTTCAGGGTATAAATTGTGTTCTGGAATGTGGGAGGTTCGAAGTTTGTCTTGATGGGATTATGGAAAGCGAGCTTCCTATGCTGCAGCATACAAAAATAAAAAGGAATCTTTTTTTCTCTGACCTATCTGCTTATTAAGAAACTAATATGAATAGCATTTGCTGACAGAGTGGCAACTTGTTTTCATAGTGGTCTGGAATTTTCCTAACATAGATTGTACCTCAGGATAGCGGCCTACTTTCCACAGGATAGTGTAGGGCACAGCAGGCCTCGGTTGAGGCCTGCCAGAGTCTGCATTAGCATGTGGACAACAGACCCATATCCTGAGATATGTTCCAGAATAAGACCAAGTGCAAACAAGGCCCAGTTCTCCCAGTTGCTTTCTGGGCACCTTAGAGAAGCCCACATGCACACTAACGGCCACCACAACTTACAGAAGTAATACATGGTCATTGTAACTAATACAGACTACTCTCCTTGAATTTGCTTCATTCCTATTTCAACTCATCAAGCGTATTGATCACCTTTAGATTTTCACATAAGCAGTCAAACATTTCGGCAAAATCTTCTCTGCAATAGGGCAGTTTTCCAACTTTCTTTGCAGAACTTGTTGGTTAGGCGGCCTGCATATAACCAGGCTGGCACTGAACTGAAACTGATCCTTGGAGTTCCACCATCAGGCACCAACAGGCAAGCGTTTGGGAGCAGCCCTGTTTAGCGCTCTGTCGACTGGAAGCACCGGGATCAGGAACTGAAGGTCCTTCAGCAGCACTGAGTGGTAGACCAGACTCTCGTGCAGAATAGCAGAGGCCCTGCCCCCTTCTAGTGCGCTCTGACCTCTTTGCTGAGGCCTCCCAATGTACGAGGGGGTGGCTGACCAGATCACAGAGGCATGTGGGGGTCCATTTCAGCAGCGCAACATGGTGTGGCACCAAAATGCCCCATTAGGAGGTCCAAGCAATGGATTCTAGCTTGGGATGCATTGTTTATTCTGATACAGAGCAGCCCACCCTGCCTGTGCCAGAAAACCAAAGGTAAGCATGAAAGCCTGCAGCAATATTTGCTTGGGAGAGGAAGAAACAGCAATGGCAAAACAAACATCCATCTGTCTCCCCTTCAAAACATTTGTATTGCCTTTCCTCACTTTTGCCACTTAACTAGGCTTTATGTTATGGTCAGTAGTCTAATTATTTCTTCATCTGGAGTAAGTCCTTCAACAGGAATTAACAGAAGAATAATCACTCCTTCATCAAGGCTGCAGAACCTCTGAAATGTTCCTCCACAAAGTCCTGAGGGAGGCAGGGAACAGAAATAGATTCTAGTTTGACCTTAATCAAGGAGTTGATCAGGAAGTTTTGAATATGTATGGATCGTAAGCTGCAAAAAAATCAAGCCAAAGGAGGTATATTTAACATAGAATCGGGAGCGAGATTTTCCAACTGTGCACTGTTTGGACATTCATTAGAGACTTGGGGCATTTTCGTGCTTGGCCTCCCATCTCTGGAAGGCAAAGTGTTGGAATGCTACAGGCACCTGCCATCTAATGTAGGCACAGTGGATCAGCAGGGTGGGATGGCCTCATAATTCTGTATGAACATGCAGTACTAGGAGGCTTAGGGCCTTTCCGCACTGGCTCTAAAAACGGATTTAGAGCCAGATGTGGAACGGATTTAGACGTGGCTTCCGCATAGGGGACGGAATTAGGACCCCTTTGAGGAAGCCGCGTCCGCATATTGGCAGGCAAAAACGGTTGTTTAAACCGTTTTTGCCGCCGAAATCCTACCCAGATGTAAGACCTGAAAAAATCAGGTCTTACATCTGGCTTTCCCCCTGAAAACGGTTTGGAAACTAACGTTTCCGCACCGGAGGGGGAAAAGCCGGATTGCCGGCGCGTGCCCAGCTGCCAGAGCGGCAGAGCGCATGCTCTGCCACTCTGACAGGTGGGCGAGTCCGGCAGCCGGCTTCCCTGTCTTCCCTCTGCCAGAGAACGGAGGATCCTAATCTCACCCCCAGCCCACCGAGAGTCCCTCCGACTTACCCGATTGTCTGCAGCTCAATTCTGAAGCTGGCAGTGCCGGCGCCAATCGCGCATGTGTGCGCTGTAGCCCTGCCAGTCCCAGCAGCCCAGGACTACATTTCCCAGCATTCCTGGGGTGCTGGGACCGGCAGGGCCGCAGCGTGCGCGTGCGGGATTGGCGCCGGCGCTGCCAGCTTCAGAATTGAGCTGCAGACGATCGGGTAAGTCGGAGGGACTCTCGGTGGGCTGGGGGTGAGATTAGGAGTAGGAGCTGCCTTACCCTTGCCAGAGAACGGAGGATCCTCTGTTCTCTGGCAGAGGGAAGGAAGGGAAGCTGGCTGCCGGATCGCCCACCTGTCAGAGTGACAGAGCATGCGCTCTGCCTCTCTGACAGATAGGCAGGCTCCGGCAGGGTCGGTATGGGATGGGTGCTGGTGCACTCGCACAGCACCCACCTCAAACCATTTCCAAATCCGGCCCTGCCGCCGCTGCCCCGCACGTGTGCGTACGCGCGGGGTCTCCGAGAAACCGTTCCTGTTTGGAACGGATTCCCCTTTAAAAATGTTTCAGCGGCGTATGCGAAAAGGCCCTTAGTTGCTTATAATATCAGCCAGGCATGAGCATGGACATTCATAACATCTGAAATTCATATGAATTTGCCCAAATTTGGACATCTGAATTTGAATGGAATGTTGGCACAAAGACTGACATTCGAATTAGAATCAAATATTTTAATACATTCGTATGAAGCTTTGCATGGGATTCATATGGGATTGAATATGTGTATCGAATAGGAATCCTGCCACATTTGAAGGGGATCTATTCAAACGAATACAAATTTTCTTGCATTCGATTCAATTTGCATTGAATACCCCCTGTGTAGAAAGGGCCGTACTCTGTCCATCAAAGGCAAAGGACCACTTGTCATCTTCCCATCCTCCCATGCTCCACTGTGCAAGCTGATGCTGGTAAGACCCACGTACTAAAAACATTACAGCTTCACAGAAAAGGAAAAAGGAACATTAAAATGCTAATAACATGCTCATGTCCAGCTGCCTCTGACCCACACACATTACGTGACAAATGCACAATCGGTCTTGATAGGATGCTGTGAATTCCCCCATTTCAAAGCTCAAGATAAAACCCTTGTTTGGCTTTTCAGACATTGAAGCACATGAAGATGTCACAAACAGGTAAGATAAAGAACTCCTTTTCTCTCGTCTTCCAAGGAAAACCATTCTTGGTGCAGCCTCAGCCTCCCCACACTACGTCTAAGCCTCTGGAATTACATTAAAGGTACTTCTCAAACAGACTGATTGAAATCGTCCAGGTTGTGGACTAAGAAGATTTCTTCCACTTTATTCCTCGCATAGTTAAAGCCAAATTCTAGTAACTGTTCTTAAACACCCTACTTTTGCAAGACATAGGAAAACGTTAAGTAACCAGTTCGTGATATGACATTGTGCCTGATCCCCCAAATAGCATTTATTGGTCCCAGGTATATGTTTCATACAACCACACTGTGGCGGGGAGGGAGGTCTGCAGGTGAGCGCATGGGTGTTAAGAACATAAGAGGATCCCTTCTGGATCAGGCCATAGCCCATCCAGGTCGGTATTCTGTCTCACACAGTGGCCCACCAATCGCTTCTGGGCCTCTCAAGAGGATGACCAAAGTAAAACCTTCACCTGCTCTCCACTTTCTGTAAATGGCCTTTAGAAGCAACCTACCTGTCTCTCCAACCTGGGGGCAGTAACTAATAGCCAGTGATGCACTACAAATCTGATGAGAGCGTAAGCGAAGTGCTGCTGGATCAGGCCACAGCCCATCCAGTCCAGCATCGTGTCTCAGGCAGTGACCCACCAATTGTCCCTGGGCCTTGTCAACGCAGCAATTCTTTGCAAATCCACATGAGAAATGGCTCAGTAAACAATGTGGACTATGTACATCTTAACCAACCCTTGCTTGAAACAGACAACATGGAGAAAGGGAATGGTGGAACTCAAGCTCTGAACCACTGGGGCTGCACCCAACACAGAAGCAGGAAGTGCTTCAAAGCATAACGGCTTGCTCCCACACCAGGGCTGGGGCGTATAATGTCCGCATTGCTATTCACCTCACCCCCTCATTCTTTTTGGAGCTGGAGACCTTTGAAGTGTGAAAAGTCCCCTGCTTCAAAGATAAGGCATCCCAACAACATTGGAAGCGGCCCTGGAAATGGGCCGTTTTGGGTGCAATGCCTGTGCAGAGTAGGCAAGGTGAGCTGATCTCACCACTGTCATGTGTCCACAATGACACATGGTAGTGTTTGAGTGCTGGGAGCTGGGAAATACCCTCAAGATGTCTTAGCCCACTGTACGGGAAGGGCGGCACAGTGGGCATTTTCTCACCCTCCAGTCAGAATGCTGTATGCCCATCAGGTATTTCAAGCATTTGGACATCATGGACTGCTTCCTGCCACTGGGCATGAGAACGGATGCAGCTTGAGTGTAGTAAGAGCCTACCTAGTGCCTAGAATTCAGACAACGTTCCAGGGTCACCTACCTACACCACCCTTTCCTCCTGCCATCTTAATTGCAGTGGTCTTGTCCTACTGGAGGTCCACCAGAGCAGTATGAAATGCCAGCGTGCACTTACCTGATCCGTCTCTGTGAACGTGCTCTGCTCATCATCTTCGATGTCAGACTCTCCCACGGCAATTGGGACGCAGATGGACAAGTTTGGATTGGTCATGAAGTCATCCTGGTCAACGGCCGCCTGTTGCTTCTCCTGGTTCCTCTCAGGGCCATCATCTCCAGGGTGGGCCTCTTTGTGGGTCTCCTCTTCTTTGCCAAACTCCATGGCAGAATGGTTATTGACACAGTTGTGAACCACAGACGGTTTCTGAGTGGCGAACTTCATCATGGCCTTTTTCTCTGCAGTCACCTTGGGCTGCCTCAGGACACTGCAGCAAAAATCCCACATGGCCTGCTTGACGTAGTTCAGGCCCCTGTTGATACGAGCAAAAGCCAGCTGCAGGTTGTTCATTTCCCCATCCTCGTCTGGGGCAGATAGATTGTCAGCGCTAAATGAACTCAACAGCAAGGCAAGAAACAGATTCAGCACCTGGAAGGCAATGAAATGGTTTCAGTTGCCCTAAGAGTTACTACACAGGTATGGGGCATGCTTGTATTCAAATATCTAAAGGAACACTTTCTTCCATACTTCCATACTGTCTGCGCCTTAAGATCTGGAGGGGAGGCCCTCCTAGGTGTGCCACCACCTTCAGGGACTAAAGGGGTAAGCACCCAGGAGAGAGCCTTCTCAGTGATGGCCCCTAGCTTATGGAATAATCTCCCCTTGAGGTGCATCAGGCACCTTCACTGTACACACTTAGGAAAGCAATGAAGATGCACCTCTTTGCCCTGGCCTTTGGTTAAATGGGGATACACTTTCTCTTCCCACTTTCAGACACTATTATTACATATATATTATATATATAATTATTTTTATTTTTATCATCATCATCATCATCATCCTGCCCTATACCTGAAGGTTTCAGGACAGGTAACAACATTTAAAATAATATATATATGCTTTTCCTTTGCTTTGCATTGAATTGAACGGGACTGAGATCCACATTCTTGCGAAGGGAGTCACTTTGAATGTGCTAGGATTCAAATTCAGTTTGAATGTGCTTCAAATTCCTGTGAATTGGATGCAAATCCAGGGTGACTCTGGTGTGAATCCACTCTCTGGAGATGACTGAGTAGCCACTTTGTATGCAACAAAGCTTCGAATGAAGGCACAGAAGGTTTGGCTTTGCGTGCAAATGCCAGTATTTGATTTTCAAGCTAAACTTCAAAGCTTCGAAGGTCGTACATATTGTAGGGATGTGCATGAATATCCAAAACATTCAAAATTCAATTCATTTCATTTGAATTTGGATATTTGAATCCGAATCAAATGCCTATAAATTCAAATGTAAACATTCAAACGAATTTCAAATTTTTGAGTAATTTGTACAAAATATTCGGACATTCGCATGTGTACGAATATGTACACCATGCGTACTTGCCCGTACGCATCTTTCCTGCATTTGTATGGATCTATATGGGATGCATACGGGATGCGTACAGATGCGTACAGGCACATACGTATGTTGTCGAAATTCGTATTTGCAAATACAGATTGAAAATTTGCACAAATAGATTTGCTTGAATCACCATAGTCAATACCGCAACTATGGAATAATTTGTTGGTGTCACATAAGCAAACATTGCAGACACATGACTCAGCCAGTCATATATTTGCTCAGGAAAGAAAGGTAAAAAAAAAAAAAATACTTAGCCAAGCGCATCAGTAATTACTGTTCTACTATCACCTCTTGGAGGTTCATTCAATCTGGGAACGGAATGACCTACTTAAGAGGGAACCCTGGCATATGGCGAGAGAATGCCTTCAACCACTGCAGCAGCAATATCCCTTCTTTCAAAATGAGGTATGTTCGTGTGGTGTTAATGAGAGCGCTTCCAAAATTAGGCACAAAAAAAAAAAAAGAGAGAGAGCAAAAGACAACAAAAGAAACAAGAGGGATACATTCTGGTTTTGCATGGCTATATTTGTGGCTCACGGCTCCGCATAGGACACTGTGTGATGTGGAATGACAGGTCTTTTGCAATTCCAGAGTAAAGGCTTTAGCTCAAGAAAATCCAGATGGCACAGACTCCTTCTCGTCTTTCAAAATGCACCCATATTTTTCTTGCATTTCGCAAGAAGCAGAACCCAGCTCCTAATTATGGCATGCAAAAAACCCAGAGGCCACTTTTTGCCATTGTCTTCTGATCTCTTAAGAACAGCTGGATCAAGGCCACAGCCCACCGAGTCCTGTATCCTGTCTCACACAGTTGGGTTGCCTCTCAAGCCCATTTGCAGGGAGTTGAAAGGAGGTGAAGGTTTTGCCATTGTCTTCTGCTTGAGAATGCCCAAGAGCCATATTTCATGTGGATTTGCACAGAACCGCTGCATTAACTAGGCCCAGAAGCAATTGGTGGGCCACTGTCTGAGACAGGATGCTGGACTGGACTCCATGGACTGTGACCCAATCCAGCAGGACTCCTTTTATGTTCTTATCAAATTCATGGAGGGTAGATGCATCAGTGGCTACTAGAATCAATCCCTCGATATGTCTCCAGGTTTGAGAGACAGGCAGGCTATCAAGCCCCATATCCTAGGATCTCTGGGCGGCTTACAATGTAAAACCTATATACAGACAAGATATTAAATACATACCCTGTTACAACAGGATTAAACAGCATAGTTAGTTAAAAGCTAAGATTAAAATTAAAATAGTGCCAGAGTGAATTAATGTCCAAATTCTTTAATAAAAAGCCAGGACTTTACTTGGCACCTAAAAGGTAGAAGAGTTGGCGCTAATTGGGCCTCCAAGGGAAGGGCATTCCATAAATGGGGTGCCACATCTGAGAAGACCCTGAGAAGACCCAACACAGCAGATTTCTCTAACTGGTGGGACACGAAGGAGCCCCCCTCCAGTAGATCTTAAACCATGGGTAGATCTGTATGAGAGGAGGCATTCCCTCAAGTATTGAGGTCCCAAGCCATTTAGGGCTTGAAATGTCATTACCTTGAATTCAGATTGGAAGTGTATAGGCTGCCAGTGAAGCTTTCTCAAAACAGGTGTTATGTGCTGCCTGTAAGTTATACCAGTCAGTAGTGAGGTTGCCGCATTTTGAACTAGCTGTAGTTTCTGGGCCTTCTTCAAGGGCAGCCCCACGTAGAGTGCATTGCAGTAGTCAAATAGGGAGGTTAACGGTGCATGTACTACTGTGGCTAGGTTATCCCTGTTCATGAAAGGCCGTAGCTGGCACACCAGCTGTAGCTGGCACCAAGCACTCTGTGCCACCAAGTCCACCTGGGCCTCCAATGACAGAGAGGAATCCAGGAGTAGGGATGGGCATGGACATTTGAAAATTCAAAAATCTGATTTGAATTTGACAAATATTGATATTCGCATTTGAATTGGATTTTTGAAAATCCAAATTTCCAAATTCGGTCAAATTTTGGATTTTTGAAAACCCGATATGGATTTTTGAATAATTTGAACGAACAGAACGTTGCATATCACATCCGAATATCGGGTCTATTTGTACTTATAGCATGGGATGACAATGGGATGCAAACAGGATGAAAATGGGATGCGCACAAATTTGGAAATCGGATACGAAGGTTCCCGACATTCGATTCAAATCGGAGTTTCAAAAATACAGATCTGGATAATCCAGCTTCGAATCGGATTTTTAAAACTTTGGATTTTTGAATTCCGGATTGAATCAAATCTTTGAATATTCGAATCAACTCGAATTTGAAAGCTAAAAATACATCCATGCACCTCCCTATCCAGGAGTACTCCCAAACTACGCACCTGCTCCTTCAGGGAAGTATAACCCCATCCATACCCATGCATTTTGCTTGGCAAAAGTATTCAAATGCTTTTGCCATGTCTTTTTTTTTTCTAAAGAGAGGCCAGGGTTTGAACTTGCGACCCTCTACTCCTCAGGCAATGAGCTACGGCCATATCCAGAAGCAGAACCAATCGACTGAAAGGAAAGTGAGATGAAAATCCATAAGACTGGAGTGAAAGGACTATGCAGGGATCTCTGTTGCTTCACATTATGGCACACTGCAGGGCATGGCATGAAAGGATGGGATGCCACCACTTTTCAGAATGAGTATAATATGGTTGGCCCCAGTTAATTTTGGGGATGTGTCACTGAGAAGCGGCTGGAGATGGGAAACAGCCTCATAAGGCTTCTTCTCCATGTCAAAAGCCTTATAACTGTCTAATACGAAACACTCCATGCACAGACACTACACTCAGCAAGTATCCTCTTAACCATGCCGTGTATACAATTAGAGTTCCGTAGGTGACCAATCCTACTTTCTGGGTGGTATTCCACATATGCAGAACAGAAGGCTGCTGTTCTCCATTATTTCTTGGTCTCTTTCTGCTTAATTACAAAAAATCCGAGCCTAAGAACTCTTGTAAGCCAGCGTGACCTTAATTACACTGCTACCACTTGATCTGAAGTATCCTGTCATTATTAATCCATCAGGCGCTCGCCATAATCACCATGGTTAGCATGAATGCATTTTGGCTTCAATTGCACAGATTCCATTGTCCGGCCAGAATACTCTCCATCATCCTCAGAGCTGAGCAGACAGCTGCTTGAATTTAATAAATGGACCAAAAGCATAACCCAAAAAGAGTGGCATGAAAAACAGCTAATTGCACAATAGTAAAATGACCTTTTCAATCGCTCTGAATTTATGTTCCCTGTAGAATGGAACGCAGCAGACACAGGATTGGGGGTCTGCAAATGAACAGCCATTGAACAAATGTGTGCATTATGGGCTGCCGGCTGACCGAGGAATTCAAATTCCCACCTTTTGATGTTCCGCTTTGTCAGGTGGCTTAGCAAAGAGGTGTTCTGTGTTCTGTAATCACTGGCAAGTGGAGAGAGCTATAGTTTGGGGGCAAAAAGGTACTTAGAGAGGAGGAGGAGGAGGAGGAGGCAACTAGGATGTCAACACTTTTTACATTTAATGTTCACCTGCAAGTAGGAGCAGAAATGGGCCAAACTTCTAGAATTTTTCAGAGATGCAGACGCTGGGTGTATTCGTATTTCAAGACTGCATCTACCTAGGAATGTGCACAATATTCACAACATTTGAAATTTGTACAAATTTGGACGTTCATATTTGAATAGAACGTTGGCACATTTGAAGAGTGACATTCAATTGAATATTTTGATACATTCGTACGAAGCTTCATATGCTATTCGTATGCCTTCATTTGGGATTCATATGCTATTTGTATGCGTTCGTATGGGATTCACATGCCATTACTATACATTCATATGGGATGCGTATGCTATTCATATGCATTTGTATGGGATTCATATGCTATTCATATGCATTCATATGGGATTTGTATGCTACGAAGAGGGTCTATTTGAATGAATACAAATTTTCTTGCATTCAATTGGATACGAATCAAATAAAAAAAAATCCATGCACATCCCTACATCCAAGTATTATGCTTGTTTCTCTCTCTCTCTCTAAGAACCTTTTTGCACTCACATGCAAGGGGAACACTGGGGGAACTCCCAAATGGTCCATCTGTGTTGTGCGGGCCATGTCTTAACCAGATGCAGCTCAGCAAGTGCTGGAGTTCCTCCAATGCATGTAGATGTAGCGCTGTTCTAATTGCTCTACATCTATGCTTCCTGCTGCCCAGCATGGCTCCATCTGCACTTCTCTGGGTGAATCATAGGCCCCCATTTGCCTGCGAATCAAACAGATCTGGTCCCTGGCCTCCCATCCACCCGGCCTCTTGTCCTCCCCTCTTACCTTTGACTGTACCACCACCATTGTGCACTCCTCCTGGTCCCAAGCGGGCCTTCCAGAGTTGCGCGTGCACCTCCCACATCTGGGAACTGTAACGATTCCCGGATTGGATGTGGGAAATTGGCTTTGTGCACATCTCTACCCATGGGAAAGCCATGTCCCCCATGCTGACACATCTCCAGACTGAATTAAATATCTCAGGCTTCAACCACACCAATGGCAACAGGCAACCATAGGTGACCCCCAAAGCATAGCAGTCAAACAACTGAAGTGCACACTGCCACACAACAAGCTGAGAAGGGAGCTGCAGAGTCTTTGGAAACCCTCCAATGCGTCCTTCATCAGAGCTTTGGAAAAGGACTTTGACTGCACCCCTTCTCTCTGTCCAGGGTGCTCTCTGCTGCCATTTGGACAAACAGAAAGCACATTGTTACAAAGCCTGCATTATGTGGGTGTCACACCTTCTGACCTTTGGAGATGATAAATGCTTGGAAGCAACCAAGTAGGCAACAGAGCTTCAGATGTTTTTATCAGGGGGCAAAACCATGTCTAGGATCACCCATGGTTCGCAGACGCCTTTGAGGATGCTAGAGAGAGAACTTTGGAGAACAGATGAGGAGAAATAAAGGCATCTCAAAAGTAAGCTCAACTTCTAGGCAATACTAGTTCTAAGAAGACACCAGTTGCTTTTGACTCTTCCAAGAGCCAACTCCTCTGATGATGGAAATCACAGCAATATCCAAAAGCTCAGGTTCTCAGAAAAAAACTGGAACATGGCACAACAGCTCCCAAATGCCACAAACAAGATTCAATTTCTATTACACAAGATATGGAGTTTATTCACATAATCTAGGGGTGATGCAGCACCCAGGGCCTCTCTTAGACCACACCAGCCTACAGAAGGAAGCATATGAATCCTGGGCCCTCTCTGCATTGGGCCTTATTCTGGATTATATCCTGGAATAGAGGTCTGCCATCTCCATACTAGTGCAGACTCTAGCAGACCCTGGGTGAGGCTCAGTGCAGAAAGGGGTCTAGGACATCTACTGGTTTGGTTTACCAACCAGTGCAGAATTGTCCTGGTTCTCCCAAGTGATTTCTGATGAAGACAGGACTGGAAGGAGGAAATCATGTAGCCGCTGAGACACGGCTAGCTGTTCGGCAAAGAATGTCATCCCATAATCCGAACTGACAGCCATCACAGAATATCTAGCTGATGCCATTTTTAGCTCCGTACACAAAGGAAAGCCACGGAGCCCCTTTTGCAGAAACCTGTTCAACGGTGGCCCTTCTTTCTCTCCAGCCTAATGCAATAGTGCGTGTCCCCTTTAATTATGCATCTGTTTGGGCAACCAGAGAGGCACCTTGCAATCTTGTTCTGCTTTCTTCCACATTTCAGTTACTTAAGGATGTTTCTTTCCAAGGCTGTGTAACTTTATCCACACACACCTGCCTCTTGTGCAGAGGCCGAGTAGTATTTTATTATTCTTGGTATCATTTATCACGAGCTATTTGTACTGGTCTTACAGTTCTTTTATGGTCTGCACACACAAAGCGCACTTAGGAGCCCAGGCTTTTACCTGAAATAAACTAAACCTCAAGTATCATTATTTGCTTTTATTTTTGAGCAGACTGCCTTGGATTCCAACTGCCTCACATTTAGAAAGTCTAGGCCATGTTAGAAGCACTGGCCATTTTCTTGATATTAATTCACTTGTGTTGCTTCTATTGCCTTCCATCTGTGAGCAGACATTAACAATGCCCTGGGAGTACCTCTCAGGACTTCATAAATGCAGGATTAGCTCATATGCACTTGTACCTATTTTCTGCTTCTTATTACCATCTTCACTGCTGGCCAGCTATCACTGCCCTTGTGAAATTGATCAGCACGAAGTTTCCCATCAGGATAGACTAATATCACCAGATCTGCTCTGGAATTAAACCACATCAAAAAGATCAGTTTCCCAGATAATGCAGCATGTCCACAGAATCAATAGATTCAGTATGCAATGCTTTAGGTTTTAGCATGGAAAGGACCTTGCCGCTTTTGAAAGAATATGCAAATTGAAATGTAAGGTTCGTTAGTTTTGCCAGCTTGATCCTAAAATCCACAACACAGAAAAAAAAGGTTGACAGATTTAAAAGATATTCGAAATAGACTGTATACAGTACATTAGTGAGACATCAAAGTGCACTCTATTAAGATGCATTTATCAGGTAGACATATTTTAAAAATGCACACATTTATCCCTCTTATTACAGAGTTTTGTACAACATGGTTTTGCTTTTAATGGTTGGTAATGTGTAAATTTCCATTCACTGTATATCACTTCTTTTTTTACACCATCGGCTTTTATGTAGTTGGAAAATGTGTTGGTTTACTACAGTCCTGGCAGCTTTTAATTACATGGTGTTACATTTGGTAGACTGAGCCAAAACTCAGAAGTGCCACTGACTTACTGATAGTTTGGGTTCTCCTCTGTAGTGTGATTGATTTAATTCATACCTTCATGTGAACCAGCTTGTGATAGAGCTTATATTTCAGATGTAGGAGTGGTTTACGAAGAATATAAGAACATAAAACAACTCCTGCTGGATTGGACCACAGCCCATCTAGTCCAATATCCTGTCCCACACAGTGGCCCACCAATTGGTTCTGGGCACCTCAAGCAGAAGACAAAGGCAAAACCTTCACCTGCTCTTGACTCCATGCAAATGGCCTTGAGAGGAATCCTGCCTGTTTCCCCAACCTGGAGGATGTGTCTGGGCATCCATTCTAGTAACCATTGATACATGGGTCCTCCATTAATTAACAAGAGACCTTCTGGATCAGACCACAACCCATCTAGTCCAATATCCTATTTCACACAATAGCCCATCAATTGCTTATGGGCATCTCAAGCAGAAGACAGAGGCAAAACCTTCACCTGCTCTCCATTCCCTACAAATTGCCTTTTAGAGGTATTCTTGATGCACCTATCTTCCATGAATTTGTCTAATCCTTTCTTAAAGTTATGAAGGCTGGTTGCTGTCACCACCTCTTCTGGCAGCAAATTCCATAGACTGATGACCCTCTGAGTAAAAAAATAAATATTTCTCCCCTGTCTATCTTAACTCTCTTGCCCTTCAGCTTCCCAGAGGGCCTCTGGTTCTAGTGTTGTGTGACAGAGAAAATATTTTTTCTCTGTCAACCTTTTCTACACAGTGCACAAGTTTATATAATTGAATCAGGTCCCCTCTTAAATGCTGTCTTTTGAGCCTGAAGAGGCCTAGACATTGCAGCTGGATTTTGTAAGGGCCATTTATGAATGCACATTTTAAAAATCTACCTGGAAGGGTTTTGCTCCCATCTCTAACTCCAAGTATGTTGTCTTGAATTCCATGAAGACGAAAGGTAAAAATTAAAAGTAGCTTCTCCAATCAGAGAGCCCCCTGATATCTCACAAGCAGAAAACTATAAGGAAAAAGCATCCATAATTGTCACCTGCTTCCGTCTATCAACATTGCTAAGATAACAGAGCATTGCTCTCTTCCATTTACAATCAGGATGCAGTTCTACCTCAAGTTTTGCAAAAAAAAAAAAAAATCTATGCTCTGGAATTAGAGCAGATATAATGTCTTGGTTGCTGTGGTTAATGTCCTTAATTCAACCTTTGTACACCTCACACCTGAACCCACCCTACTCCATGGTTAGCAAGGTCTGTGAGACACATGACAGCATTTAACAAAAAGTACCACATTTTAACAAAATGTTAGCTCTGAATTTCAAGATTCAAGCAACTAGTCTACCAAGGGCTCCCCTTTTCAGTCGGCCGTAAAGCTAGATTCCCCTACAGGCCTCTCTCCCTTGGTAGAGGTTATGTTGACAGCGCTCACTCAACACGTTGCTTTCACTTTTGTTCTGCTCACAGCGGAAAAATCCTCTTGACAGTTTGAGAGGTATGTCACCAATGAAATGGACTTTTCCTGGAACAGCAGAACTCACAGGCACCTTCTTCACGGGGCTTCAGTCCCAGTAAAGGGCCTCCATGATCCCTGTCCGGGCTTCATTCATCCAAAGATTAGTGCAGATCTGCCACTGGTATGCTCCATCTGCCTTAGACAGGGCATAATCCTGACCAGGGAGGCCCTGTTTGAGAATTCTAGTAAACATGATTAAGCATGTCAACTGGTGGACCACCAGGCCCTGAACCCAAAAAAGGTGTGCAGTGAAGATGGCAAGCCTCCTTCTATGGGATTACTGAAGAACGTATTTTGGGGATGTGCCAATGCGCACCACCAAAATGCATCCCCCAGTGGCTCCAGGGCTAAGAGGTTTTGTTCGTAGCCTTCAAAGCTCACACAGGCTTCGGGGCATACCGGGACTGGTCTGACCCAGCCCATGCCTTTCTGCGGTAAGAACCAGGGGGCCTGGTTGTTTCAGAGTTCAGCTGGATAAAACCAATTGCTTAATCCCAAAGTAGCTACTCAGATGCCTCAGGGAAGTCCATATGCCATGAAAATAAGCAAGAAAGGGAAAACAGTGGCAAAACTATCAAACTATGTTTTAAATCCCCACGAGGATGTGAAGCTGGCTGCGTGGATGTACACAGCTTTCACAAATCCGTTAGATAAAATCCAAGGGAGAAAGCTACCCTGGCTCTTTGATTTCTGGAAAGCTGAAACACCCAGTCAATTTATTCCTGAAATGCTGAAACCAAAGAAGTTGCAAATGGAGATGATGCAGAAAAGCAATTTCATTGAATCAGCAGTGTTAGAACTCCCCATGAAAGCCAGGGACTTCACTATCTAATCCATCTGCTTCTTGCCCATGGAGTAGAAATCGGGAGCGCATTTCCCAGCCATTTTTTATAATGTCAGCCCTAAGCAAAGTCTATGGAAGGATGCATCCATCCAAAAACAATTTAATGACCAAAACCTCTTTTTTTCTTTGGCTGCATTGTTCCCTTTTGGGTTATTTCAACTATTTGTGTTGAGCTAAGCGGCTTATTTCTTCTTTTCCAGCCCTCTTTCTTCTTTATCCTGCATTCAGGTCATAATCCTGTGCTTTTGACATCCAACGCTGTTGATTTTGAAGCGACAGCAAGCTCACAGAATTCAGTCATCAGTGTTAGGCCGCACAGCTAAACACCCAGAAGGAAATGGATTTCAGAGGGGAGATCCTAACAATAAAAAAAAGTTACTGCTCATAAGCCATGTATTTGTGCTCTGCAGCTCCTTGGGATTTTGCTGACCTGCAGAGCCAAGAAGGATGTGAGGAGGGAGGAAGAACCAGCCACGTTCTGTCCCATTTATATCCTCCTAGAAATCCTAGAAATCCTGACCCTTTCCACATGGGGCCTTATTCTGGATCATAGCTTGGAATAGGGACCTGTCATCTGTATGATGTGCAGGCTAGAGCAGACCCCATCCAGTGGCCCCTTTTGCACTTACCTTCAAGAAGAAGAAGAAGAAGAAGAAGAAGAAGAAGAAGAAGAGTTGGCTTTTCTTCCCTGCTTTTCTAACCCATTTAAGGAGACTCAAAGCAGCTGACAAAGCTTTTCTATTCTTCTCCCCACAACAGAACACCCTGTGAGGTAGGTGGGGCTGCGAGAGCTCTGAAGAGAGCTGTGACTAGCCCAAGGTCACCCAGCTGGCTCCATGGGGGAGGGCGGAATCAAACCCAGTATTCCCAGATAAGAGTCCATCTCCCTAACCACTGGACCAAACTGGCTCACAGTTGCAAGACTCATCCAAAGCCCTTTCTGTACTGGCCTGTTGGTCAGGAGACCTTTTCACACCACAGCCTCTAATGCATAATTATTGCACCTCTGGGAAGGAGCATACGCACATCAAGTAGGCTGTTACAGCCTCCAAGCGTGCCCTCCCTCCATAGAAGTGCACTAATCATTGATTAGGTGTGGAGCATGAAATCATGCTCCATAATTACTTACCTAAACTATCCAGTGGTGCAACCATTCACTCTTGCCAGTGTGCCGGGGTCGTTTGAGGTGTTTCACAAGCACGCTGGCACCTCAGACAACCATAGATGTGACTGTGCAGAGTGTCAGCGTCGTCAAAGCGACAGCGCAGTCGCAGAGGTGCTGCTGCCAAAATGGCTGCACCCAGAGGAGGACAAGGCCCCAGGACTGAATAAGGGGTGTATCCGATCTGAGGGGGAGGGAGCGGGCCAAGTTGACTAGCGCTCAAGTGCAAGTGCTAGTCAATGTTGGGTCATCACGCTCCTTTCCTGTCCAATGGATGGGAAGGTTAGTGTGAAAATGCCTCTGGTCTAGAAGCTTCTGGTCTGGATTCTGGGTGTGGCCTCTGTTAATCTGGATCAATCTGCATAAAATGGAACCAGAACCAGAAGGCCCTTAATCTGGATCTATCATAGACCTGTTTAAATAGGTCTATAAGCAGACTAAGGGCCTTGTTTCAGGTCATGGGAGGCTTGCAGATAGCATGACTCTGAGATCTGGAGCTACTGAGGGCTGCTTTTCTGTTGTGTGTCATAACAAACTGCTGAAAACCATCTGCCAGGCTCTGAACCTAGGAAGTGTTGTTGCTACCCTTCGCAGATATGGGACAGAGCCATGAAGCTCCCCAAAGCTTCAGAACCATGGGGAGGCATGGGGTGGATCAGTGCCATCAGCGCAGATGGTACTGATGTGGTTCACACCTCTACAAAAACTGCTTCAGTGGGTCTGGTTATTCTGGATCACTGATCCAGATATGATGGAGGTATGTGCAGAAAAGGTCCACAGTGCTTGCTAGATAGCCCCTTCCAGATCGGGACACCCCTGCAGCAGTCCCAGCGTTTACCAAGCCCTACTCGAAGCAATCAACCTGTGTACAACCTAACTGTAGTCCACAGGCTGACAAGCAGCTTCTAGTACACTCCAGAAATGGCATATTTGCACCCCTTCTGGGTACTGCAAGGTGTGTGTGTGTGTGTGTGTGTGTGTGTGTGTGTGTGTGTGTGTGTGTGTGTGTGTGTGTGTGTGTGTGTGTGTGCAGGAGGCGTAGTCTGCATGACTGTGGCCTCACGGTCATCTGCAGCTTCTAGATTCCCCTGCAAAGTCCGAACTTGCAGAGGATGTAGATTTGGGCTTTGCAGTGGCAATCGGCACCCATAATGCAAATGGCCCCTTCCATCCTTGATCCTTACCGGCATGTATTTATCTATATGACAAGTCCTGTCTGGTAAGTGCGAACCTGATTGTAAGTCTGCATGAGAATGTATATGGCAGGTCCTTATTCCAGGTTATATACTGGATAAGGCCCATTGTGGAAAGGGTCTTTGGCCACCTCCAGACAGTGGCCAAATATTTATTTATTTATTTATTTATATCCTGCCTCATATCCTAAAATCTCTGGGCAGCCTACGATAAAAACCCATATACAGCAAAACATTAAACGCACACCCTATTAAACAGTATTAAGTGGCATAGTTAGTTAAAAAGTTAAAAGTTAAAATTAAAATAGTACTTTGGTGAATTAGTGCCCAAAGACTTTCATTAAAAGGCAGGTCTTTCCTTGGTGCCTAAAAGTTAGAAGAGTTGGTGCTCAACGGGCCTCCAAGGGAAGGGCGTTCCATAAGTGAGGTGCCACAGTTGAGAAGGCCGTCATCCATGTCCCAACACAGCAGATTTCTCTAACTGGTGGAACATGGAGGAGCCCCCCTCCAACAGATCTTAAACCTTGGGAGGAGGCGTTCCCTTAAGTATTGAGGTCCCAAGCCGTTTAGGACCTTTAAAAGTCTTTACCAGCACCTTGAATTCAAATCGAAAGCGTATAGACAGCCTCCCCGCATGATTACTGCGTCTTTGTTTGTAAACTTTAACGAAGGCATTCAAGCACCTGGCAGGCCCAGATGCGCTTGTAACCTCTGCATGTGTGTGGACGCCTGTTTCAGTTTCCATCTATTCAACGCTATCGTTGAAAATCCTGCCACCAGTGCTGGGTTCTCCAGCAATGGTTGTTCCACAAGAAGAAAAACAAAGGGAAGTGATCAGTTGCTTGGCTAACATCCAGGCATTTGGAACAGGAACAGTTCTGGAAGCATCAGGCAGGCAAAAGTAAGACTCCACAATTGGCTCCTGTGTCTGGTGAGGATAGCAAGAAGCATTTGCGGGCTTCTCTTTAGATCCCGTGACTGTTTCTTGCTGTCTCGGGGCTGTCCTAAAACAGTTGACTATAGGGATAAGCATGAACAAATGTTTTCACATTCCCTTTGCTGTCAAATCGAAAATCCAATAACGCATTTCGTGGGCAAATCATTAAATTGAAAAACCGTTTTTGCATTTGTTTTTGAACCTTTTCACAGAGGAAAATACCCCTATCCCATAGGGAAAAGTCCTTTTCAAGACCAAAACCACAGCAAAATACGGAATGTTTGTCTGAATTGTTCAGCTTTGCAAGTAGGAGGTGGGTTCATTTCTATTGAAATTTTGGATATTTGAAAAATTGTCTGCCGATTTGAAATATTCAGTCGAATTTGCAAATACGAATTCAGTTTTGCGCATCCTTAGTTGGCTGTGCCAGCTATTTCTACCCTGAAGTAATGCAATCATTCTGTCAACTTGGAAGGATAAGGCTGTTCTGTAGGCAGCCACCTTGACAGTAGAAACGGGCTTATTTTTCACTGTTAAATGTACCATCACTCTGCTTTAGGGAATCTACAGCATTAAGACCTATCAAGTTATGTCTCACTGACACACTGTGTTACCTCTGGAACACAGTGTTCTCTTGCGCAGAATACAATTCAGAAATCAGGAACAAATGCCAACCCTTTGTCTACATTTTATAAGGGTAGAAAAACTCACAGCTACCTCTTGGACTGGTAAGGAGACGGCTCCATCTCCTCTCCATTTCAGAGGCCAATGGAATTCCATTCCAAGGGGGTTTTCTGCCTATTTTGGAAACCAGGGCCAGGAGATTAGAGTATAAAACTGATAATGAAAAGACTTGCACCTGTACCTAAACGGGCTCCCTGCTGATGCAATTTTAGATTATTCAATTTATTTATTTATTCATGTCAGATGCATCAAAATACAATTAAAAACACTCATGCAAATTAATTAGAACGAGCACGAATAATGAAAATTAAATGGTTTTTGATAAGTATCTAGCCTGGGGAGGATAGAATTCAAAACCATAGAATACAGATTCTGTCTTTAAAGGGTGTTTTTCCACTGTCACTAAAAGTACCCATTAAGTACCCATTAATGGGTACGTAATGGCATTTTTGTACCCATTAATGGGTACATAATGGGTACTTCTAGTGACAGTGGAAAAACACCCAATGTCTGGAACTATGTGTGCACAGATCTGAAGACTGGAAAGCAATATTGATCTGTGTGAGCTTTTCAGTAACATTAAACGTGGGCTGGGTCTCCATGGGCATCACAAGTCCATGTTTGGCAGCATGGTGGCCATCAAGAAGCATGACACCTTCCCAAGGAAATGGAAGAACCATTCTAAATAAATGAGCAAGCAGAGGAACAAAAACAGGTGCCTGGACAGACGGATATAGGACATCAGGAAAATCAGCCTTCTAGCAGACTTTCACTTCAATGTCCACAGGAGCAGTTTTAGCATTGGTGGCACCTGGTGAATATAAGAACATAAGAGGAGCCCTGCTGGATCAGGCCACATCTAATCCAGCATCCTTTCACATACAGTGGCAAGGATGTGCACAAAGATTCAAATGCATTTGTAATTTGATCAAATCGACCGGATTTCAACATTCAAATTCGAAACGAATGCCCTTAAATTCGAATTTAAAGATTCTATTTGAATTTTGAATTTCAGATCTATTTGTTTGAATTATTTGGACATTCATATGCGTACGGGTTCGTACACAATGCGTACTTGAAGATCTGCATCTTTCCCGCATCCGTACGCATTTGTATAGATCTGAACAGGATGAAAACGAGTTGCATATGGGATAACTACAGGATGCATACGGCTGTGTATAGACCTGGGGAAGATGTGTATGGACATCTATAAATGCTGTCGACATTCATAAGTGCAAATTGGAATAAAAAATTGAAACAAATAGATTCAAATTTGCTTAACTTGAATTGAAATTTAGTTAAATTCAAACATTAAACATTCAAATTGAATTGTTGGGTCGAATTAAATCGAATCCCAAAAATTGCATTTGTGCACACCGCTTATACAGTGGCCCACCAATTGCTTATGGGCATCTTCAAGCAAAAGACAAGGCAAAACCTTCACCTGCTCTCAAATCCCCACAAATGGACTTTTGAGGCGTCCTGCCTGTCTCCCCAACCTGGATGATGTACATAGGCATCCATTCTAGTATCCATGAATACACCTGGCAACAGGTCCACAGGCTGGGACTGGTCTTTTGGAGTTAGTATCAAGTCCAGGATGTCGCGGGCCATCCAAATTCCAGTGGCAACCTATTGTGGGATGGACTGCATATCCTCGCTCAGGATAACAAAGGTTAGCGTGGACGTGGTCTTAGATCTATCCACTTATGACTTTATCTTGAGGGTTCACTGCCCTCCTATCCCTATAAACCAAGCTTTAAAATTCCTTCACATTTAAGTTCATTTACTGGAGAAAGAAATACATTGTATTTATAAAACAGTAAAAGAAAAACTAAGTGCATTTAGACACTGGATCTACTTGCATTTTCAGCATGGGTAATCAATAAACAGACTGTCTTAGGGTTTTTCCTTTCTGCCAAAGGAGAGATGGATTTTAGTGAAGCATTTTCTGTGTTTCAGTTGGAGTATTCTACCACAGATCTGAAGATTCAAGTCCGCTTTAATAACTTATATTTTAAATGTCTCAAAGTTCATCACATGGTGAGGAATTAAATCATTTCAGTTTGCATTAAAATGAATTCCTCTCCCAGCTAGGAGATTCCCAGTTCAAAGTGCACATTAGCTGAACTAGAATGAAATCCCCTTTAGCCTTCTACACCATTTAATGCTGGGATGATACTTCTGGTCCTAGCCTGTCTTGCACAGTTGTAACAAAGATCACAGAGAAAATATATTCATCGAGCACTTTAGCACTCAAGGCACAGGAGAAAATGCATGGAGGAAATTTTATTATACATAACGTCAGAAACTGACTTGATTTTATCTGAATAAATGCCAGACATCATCAGGATTAAAATAACAATAATGATGGAAAGTGGTAATTATCCGAGACTTTTGGAATGAGATGGAAGGATTCATAGCATCTCATTTTAAATTTCTGTATTCATCTGAGTTTTCAAAAACTTCCTGATCGCAATTTTAACATTGGGCTACGTAGTCCTTCCAATCCAATGTCATTCACACTGTTAACAAGTAATAAATTGGTTTTATTCAGTATCTCGTGCCTTCATTCTGTCACTGTGATTCTGTGGAAAGAAAGCTGCACTTGGACATAACAGGCTTTGGCTTATAATTTTTACAAAAAATGTAAGAAATGCCCTGCTGAAATAGAGCCAGTTTGGTCTAGTGGCTAGGGAGCCGGCCTCTTATCTGGAAATACTGAGTTTGATTCTGCACTCCTCCATAAAGCCAGCTGGGTGACCTTGGGCTAGTCACAGCTCTCTTCTGAGCTCTCACAGCCCCACCCACCCCACAGTGTTCTGTTGTGGGGAGAACAGCAGAAGCTTTGCCAGCCGCTTTGAGTCACCTTAAATGGGGGAGAAAAGCAGGGTAGAAAAGCCAACTCTTCTTCTTCTGAACATGGACTGAATCTGGATTAAAGCTTAAGTGTGACTACAGCCCAAGACATGTCAGCCTATGCGCCTCCAGCTGCAAAAATGGAGCTGTAGCTACCATGGAGCTACCATGCCCTTATTATGCCATTAACATCAGCTATCTAAGAACCAGCAACATGCCACACTTTGCTCAGCTGCAACTCTTCACAACATGCCAACTCATTTTAAAATGAGGCTAATTCAGGTGTTGGCATTGATATAAAACTTTAAGCGGCTTGGGCCCTGAATAGCTCCCACATTGACCTGCCCCGTGTCCTGAGATCACAAAGTGAGGGTCTTCTTGTACTTCTGCTATCCTCAGAGATGTGGGGAGTTGTGGCACATGAGAGGGCCTTTTCTGTAGTGGCCCCTGGACCTTGAAATAACTTCCCAGCAGAGTTTTTCCACTCATCAACATTGTCTGGGTTTCAGGGCAGAGTTAAAATATATCTCTGCACCTAGGTCTTCCATGGTTAACTTCTCTGTAGTTGCATAGGAGGGAGCGGTGTGTTTTGCACTGTATTTTAACTATATTTGAATGATTACACATTTTATGTTTTTACTGTTGTAATTAGGGCTGTGCAAGAATATTCAAAACATTCTAAATTTGATCAAATTCATTCAAATTTGAACATTCAAATTTGAATCGGATGTCTATACACTCATTTTTTTAAACATTCAAACAAATTTCAAATCTTTTGAATCATTCGTATGAATTACTCAGACATTTGTATGTGTACGGATGCATACACATTACATACGTGTCCCTATGCACCTTATTTATATCTCTACGTGTTTGTACGGGATGCATATGGGATAAAAACGGGATGTGCACGGATGTGTGCGTATAGATGCGTACGCACACATACAAATGTTGT
Organism: Aspidoscelis tigris stejnegeri; assembly: GCA_023333525.1. Classification (NCBI taxonomy): domain Eukaryota; kingdom Metazoa; phylum Chordata; class Lepidosauria; order Squamata; family Teiidae; genus Aspidoscelis; species Aspidoscelis tigris. The sequence goes on from JALMGA010000008.1 coordinate 65,716,392, forward strand.
CGACATTCATATCTTCAAATATGAATAGAATATTTGTACATTTGTATTTTAAACATACAAGTTGATTTGAATTTTTGGATATTCAATTTAAATTGAATGCCAAAAGTTGCATTTGTGCACACCCCTAGTTGTAATCTAGGCCTGGGACCTTTGGATGAAGGGTGGGATGCAAAATAAATAGATTTATGGTGTCTCACCTATCATTAGTCCCACCACCTCTGTCCCCCGGTAACAGCTCCTTTTAGCTGCTCACCACCTCACCACCCACTGCTGAAATGCATAACAGTGGCATCCTGTTATGTTGTGAACCAATAATAACTGTATTTTCTTTCAGCTCTGGGTTAAAATTGCTAACTGCCAGGTAACCTCCAATGAAAACTCATTCAAAGTCATTAAGGGAGTTGCCAGACATGGCAGAAACACTGGCAGCTTGCTGGCATCATGATTAGATCTTCACACAGCCCCAACACTATTGTCAGGGATATCACGGTCAATCAACCACCTAATTCACCAGTAAAAATAGTGCTGGATATCCAGAACTGTTTTTACTAGCCAACATATTTTGCAGCTTACCAGCTGCCTGGAGAAGATTTTTGACAGACTCACAAGAGAGTACTGGAATTTCCCCTTTCATGTGAAAAAAAACAACAACACAGAGAAAGGGAAAAGTGCGCAATGGACTCATGAAAGCACCCTGTGATAATATGTCATTGGATTTTCCCAGGCAGCTGGTAAATCAAAAACATGACAGGGGACTCCTCCTTTATATCCATCGTTTTTCCATGGTGGTGGATTAATTTGCAGGCTTGTCTTATTTTTCCTCATCCTTCCTTTCACATGATAGTGTACATCACACACACACACACACACACACAGAGAGAGAGAGAGACACTGTACCTAGGGATGCACACCCCTTTGATTACCCCTTTGATTCAATGCAAATTAAAGGGGGGGTATTCAGTTTTGTGTAAAGACTCCCCCACAAATGTCGGGGGCTTTGGCTTTGCGCGTTAATATCTGACAAATGTTTGTGCATGAAGGGGACCCCCAACCCTTCCCATCCTGCCCTGCCTCCCCCATTCTCACCTGTGGGAACCCCCATCATGCACTCCTCTGAATGGTGGCAGAAGCTGTGGTCTCTCCATTTAATGGTAAAGGGGAAGGCCAGGGAGATGGGAGGCCAAGAGTGGCCTCCACTGGTGTTTATGCACTCCTCCAAGGCCCAACCAGGCCTTCTAGAGATGTGTGTGCACCACCCACAACCAGAAATCACAGGATATCTCCCAAGATTTCCTGCAGTTCCCAGAAGTGGGAGGTACGCGTGCACCTCTGGAAGGCCGAGTTGGGCCTCGGAGGAATGCGGGATAGCAGCGGAAGTCACAGTGGCCACAGGTGTGGTCAAATTCAGAGGTAAGAGGACACAGCCAGCGGGAAGGGAGGCTGAGGTGGGGGGAGATGCAGCTGTCATCAAAGCTGCTTCAAAGGCAGATCCAATCAATTCATGGGCCAATGAGTCCCCTTTCAGTATGTCCACAAATGTTGAAATTCGTACACATTTGCAGGAGTTTCAAATGGCACCAATGTTCAGGCGCATCCCTGGGCACATGAATGTGAAGAGCGGATTAATTTTAGAGTGACGAATGCAGCGTTGCAATTGATCATGTTAGCTGAAGTGGGAGGTAAAGGGAACCCCACAACATCTGAGGAGTTAGGAATCTGGACTTTGTTCCCAGGCAGGCTTGGCTCCTTCTGATCTCTGATAAAGTTGGAGGGAAGACAGGCAGTAGAGGCTTAGGGCTAGATCCTAACCTAGTGCTCACCCGCATACCCATAAGGAGGATTACAAATGCGGTGACAATAGTTTTGAGCCTCTCATGCTTTCCTGTGTCCTAGAATGTGCTTAGTCATCTGCTCGGGTATTTGCTTCTCGGCCAAGCAGGAAAAGTCTGGAGATGAATTCACTTTGCTTAATGAGGTGTCCAAGGTGATGTAATGTACTCTGACTTTTCTCTCCTGATATCAGACGTTGCCTTGGGCTTCCTGGCCACTTCCCAGAACACCCTCTCTCTTTTTAATGCGCCTTTCCTGAAGCTACAGCTATGCACATTGTATAATTAAGACAGGACAACTGGAAATATTTGTACTGGGGGCCAGTACTTCTCTCACACATCTCTGGGTGCGTCCCGGCTTCTTAATACCGTGCATTGGAAAGCGCAGTCAAGATCGACCCGTCAAACACGACAACCGATACTTCGTAGAGGTGCCAGACTATGCCGACGCAACTTCAAATTTACTTAATGCTGATATAACAGCGTTCCCTGTGCAGTGTTAAGGGAATTCGAATCTTCCCGCCAGCCTGGACGGAATGGAGAGAACAGCCAATGAGAACAGGGAGGGCAGCTCAACTCCGATTGGCAGCCTCATCCCATGTGACCGTGCAAGCCGGTCTCAGCTCTGGAAGCTTCCTATGAGGAAGCTACGAGAGGCTGCTCTAGTCCAGATGGCGGGGCGTGGTTTCACAGCAGGCATGCTGTGATTTTTCCCTTCACTTCAGATTTATTCCGCCAGTCTGGAAGGGGTGTCTTTCTCTATCTAGAAGATGGGTCTTCCCTACAAAGTCACCAAAGTGAGCCAGTTTGGTCTAGTGGTTAGGGACCCAGACTCTTATCTGGGAATACCGGGTTCAATTCCATCCTCCCCCATGAAGCCAGCTGGGTGACCTTGGGCTAGCCACAGCTCTCTTCTGAGCTCTCACAGCCCCATCTACCTTACAGAGTGTTCTGTTGTGGGAAGAAGAATAGAAAGCTTTGTCAGCCGCTTTCGGTCCCCTTAAATGGGTGAGAAAAGCGGGGTAGAAAAGCCAGCTCTTCTTCGTCTTCTTCTGAAAATGGACTGAAGCTGGATTAAACCTTGAGTGTGACCACAGCCCAAGACATGTCAGCCTATCCACCTCCAGCTGCAAAAATGGAGCTGTAGCGGATGTTTTCTGAAGTCGTAACATTTAGACATCTGTTCAGCTGCCCCTCAGGAGCAACACTCAAACAGAACTATTCGGGGAAAGAAGAAGAAAAAAGAGAGCAGAATCTTTCGTTTATTAAAGATCCAGCAAAGTGTATTTTGAATAGGATATTTTGGATCTTTGTTCAGAAGCCACATCTGTAGCATCTGACTTTGATCTAGCCAGATTTTGCCTTGAAAGTAAACGGTCAATATTTCCAACAAAAGACTGTAACAAGGCCAGGCAACTGACAACTGTGATAGAAAAATAGCAAGGCAGTGCGTGTACTTTCACGCTCTAAATTTTAATGACAACAAGGGCAACCCTGGTTGCAGCCAGCCTACCTACAGGCTGGAGAGGGAGAAAACAGATCAACCAAACATTTTGCTCCAGTTTTCTCTCTTAATTTTATACTCTAACATGCCTGATCAGCATTAGAAGCAAAAAAAGGCATCTTTTGTAAGACTGGAAAGCAGGATTTGATGGCAAACGCCAGTGCATCTTTTGCATAACTTTTTATGTTTTCCTATTTTGCATAATTTGTTTTACATTTTAGGCAATAGGAGGGAGAGGAAACCCTGCTGGAAGCACTGGGAAATTTATTCTTTCTTTCTTTCTTTCTTTCTTTCTTTCTTTCTTTCTTTCTTTCTTTCTTTCTTTCTTTCTCCCTCTCTCTCTCCTGCAAATGTTCATAAGCATTGCCTGTACACATTTAAAACACACGTTTCCCATCACTTTGAAGAGAAATCTTTTTAAAAAAAAAGCAAAAGGAAAGCTGAAATTCTCTGAAAGATAAAACCAGCACCTGCAACTTCTTTCTATGCTTTCCTTACAAATCATATCACAGATGTCTAACTCATCATTCTTGGAATAGTTTCCTTTTCTTTAATATTGCAGAATTCAGATGCTTTATTTATTGGAGGGGGGGGGGTGTTAAGAAATGCCTTTCTTCAGCAGATTATCCCCTCTATAGTCAAGACAGCTTTTTTTAAAAAAAACTTCTCTTGATCTCTTGAATAAATATACTCTAGTTATTCTGTGCCCGTTAAATATTGTAAAGCCAGAATATACTGTTGATTAAAATGAGAATATCCAACTTTAAGGAACTGGGTAACAGAAACACGAGTTCTGTACAAAAAGTTGTAGCCTCTGACTTTTTCCATTTTCCTCCCCCCGCCCCCCACCATTCAATATACTTTTCACCTGAGATGATCGTTAGCATCACATTTGATTCCTGGGGAGAAAATATATGTAAATATAAACATCAGCTCCAATGGTAAATAGTTTGCCTTCCAGAAAGCAAGAGCTATATGTTTAGTCACGATCCACATAACAGACATACTATATTTTATCAACCACAAGAACTGTTTTAGTTATGCAAGGAATGGGGAATCCCTCATGGTATCCCACCAGATTCCACCTTACTCCATACACTGAGCTTTTAAAATTCACACCTGACCTTAATCTGTACCTCCATGTTTATACTGTATATGCATTAGTGACTAAACAACATGTGACAGCAGAATCCATTGGTATTTGTGCAAAAGAGCATAGGTCTCTCTCGCTCACCTTCCTTCGATGGGCTTGAATTTGGTAGAATTCGGACATTTGAATTCGAATTTAATGTTTTGAAACATTCATATGAAGCTTCATATGAAACTCAGTTTGGGACTGAACGTTCATATTTAATATGAATCCTACTGCATTCGAAGGGGATCTATTCAAATAAATATGAATTTTCTTGCATTCGAATTAAAAAATAAATTCTGCACATCCCTAATGGGGGCAGTTTTGTGGAGGACTTGATGTATAACAAAAATGAGAATAACATTTCCTTGACATATTTAACATACAACAAGCAATCTGGACACTTGGCAGAATGCCATTCACCCTATAAACCTATGAAGTCGCTCTGGTCAGCTGGAAAGATCCTTTTCAGATACTGCCACATACCAAATGTCACTTTATGATCACCTGAACTTGGGTCTACTTGACGGTTGCATCTACTATAAGAACTTTTTAAACTCACATTTGTGAGGCATTTACAATAACATTGTTTAGGTCAGGGTTTCCCAAACTATGGGTCGCGACCCACTGGTGGGTTGCGAGCGAATATTGAGTGGGCCCTGCCTGTAGAACGACACACCAACCGACCAAGCCTTTATTCATATTGGTAACAGTTAAATTTCCTAGAGGTGGGTCCCGAGTTGGTAAACTTATATTAGATGGGTCGTAGCCCAGACAACTTTGGGAACCACTGGTTTAGGTACATTAAGACGCAGCTACTTTCCTCGTCTTTGTTTTATCTCATATGATATCTGTTCTCTTCTACTCAAATCTACTCTTTTAAACTGATTTGAGATATTAATAAGAATGATATATAAATGTTTTAAATACATAAATCAAGCTGTGCCCCTTTTTTTTGCCCCTTTGTGCAATTTTACCTCACAAAGCTCGGTAGCCATTCAGTAAAACATGCATATACAACTATAAGACAGGAAACAGGAAAGGGGAGACCACTAAGAAATGCTCAGATTTATGTGCACAAGTCAGAGATCAGAGACGTTTTCGCACGGGGCTGAACGGGACGCGTGGGAGACAGCTGCGGACACGGCATCCGCATTGCCCGAGCGCGGCTTGTGCTCCGACGTGTCCGCAGCTGTCTTTCTCGCGTTCAAAATGTAGAGCACTTTAAAGTGCTCTACATGCATTCGAACGCGGACGAGCCGCCCGCAGGCGTTCGGGAGGAGAAGCATTCGCGCCTGCTTCTGTCTCCCGAACAGCTGCGGGCGCGCCTCCGACGCCGGCGCGGCTTCGACAATCAGCTGTTTGACAATCAGCTGATTGTCGATCTGCCTCCGCGGCTGTCTCCGCGCCCCTGGCCGGCCTTTGCCGGCTAAGACAGCTCCCGGCGCTTTGAGCATTCGCACACAGACGCTCCGGAACGCGTTTACACGCGTTCTGGCGCGTCTGTGTGTGAAAGGGGAAAGCGCCGGGAGCTGTCTTAAGCTTCCCGTCCTACTCCCGTTCCAAATGGAACGGGAGTAATGCGAAAACGTCTCAGGTCTGCAGTTTTGCTCATTGGTTTCGCTTCAGAAAGAAGGCCAGGCAATTCTAGCGTTTCTGAAATCTAAATATTAGGCCACCTCCAGATGGCAGCTGGATATATTGCTAGCAAGCAATAAAGCAGAATATTATCGGTCCACAGTTATCGCTTGCCTGTCAGACAGCGCTGGCCACAGCACCAAATACCTGGAAGTGCGTGCTACCACCATTGCGCATGTGCAGCCATCAGTTTTGCCCTCCACACATGCACGGTAGATGGAGCGACAGGGGCAGCTTCATCCGTAAGTTGAGTAAATGCGTTATTGCTGGAAAACCCACCAGTGCTGGATTTTCCAACAAGTTTCCCCACACATTTTAGGGTGATATAGCAGAGCTACAGTGTGGCAACCCTGGCAGCAACATAATGATGCTATTTTACCCTGCCCTCATCTGATGCGGCCCTAGTGTGGTTATTTTTTTATTGACAGAAACACAACAATATAACACAACTAGGGGTGTGCACAAGTGCAATTTTCGACATTCAATTCGTAACAAATCAAATATTCAAAAATCTGAATTTGTCGGAATAATGAATGAAAAATGAACGTCTGGACATTCAGTTCAATATGAATATATTTGTATGTATTCATTTGAATTTTCACTACGTATCCAATGGTACACAGCCCATACGCATCCGTATCCATCCCATTTTCATCCCGTACGTATCCGTTTGGATACGTATGGGATGCGTACAGGTACAAATGTCTGAATTGTTCATACGAATAACTCAAGATATTCATATTCTTTCAAATTTGGAAATTCAAATGTCCAGACATTCGATTCGTACACAAATGTCCACATTCGTTCAAATTCGTGTAAATAATGAATATTTTGAATATTCCCGCATATCCCTAAAAAGGACACCAAACATGTCAGTTTTAATATTTCATAACACATTGAGATGATGATGATGATTGCTGTTAAAAGAGGAATGGAAGAAATTCTGAGGGCATTATCAAGCATGAGAACCAGAGCATGTGATTCCTACAGTTCTCATCATGAAACCTCTGGAGGCATTCATGAAAAGAAATTTAGATTAGGCTATCTCATATAATCAAACAGAGCCCAGAAAAGTTCTTCCAGTTCTTACGGCAACTCCTACTGTGACTCCCTATGTTTCTATAGTTCTGTGTTTATAATGGTAAGTGGCATGCAGCTGTGACTTACAGGAACATACTTCTGTTGAAAATTTGAAATTACTACCTCATCTCTCTCCCTCTCTTTTGTGAGAGGTTAGGAAGAATTGGCCTGACACCTGACTTCATAAGGATAATGGTAGAGGCATGTGGCTGTAACCCATTTCCTGCCACCATGCCTCATAACCGTTTCCTGCCACTGCATCTCCATTTGCAGTCACAGCAGATACCTCGTGTTGACCACACTACCCAATTACTGGGCATGGATCCAGGGGCAATTTTCTGAGGGCATGATTTCCTGCTGAGACGCCCACGGCTGGCGGCCACCAGTTGCAAGGCCCCAGCCGGGCATCCAACTCTCACTAGTCTGGACACTTTAGCCACAGACTTCAAGTCCCCTTTTCAAGTAGGCCTCTGAGCCTTTTTTCTTCTTCAGCATCCAGCTTCAAAACGTCAGTTACACCGTTACCAGCTACATTGCTACGACAACACTTCCCTCTCCCTTGAGCGTCTGAGTCAGTAACAGGCCTCAAGCGGAGTAACTTTGAAACTCATGTAAGTGTAACTTCATTTGTTTACAACCCTTAAGTCAGTTCAACTTCAACACAAGCACTTCATATTAACTTATTTTCTTAACTCAGGACCCTGACTAATCCCTATCTAGATTCTCCTCAGGACCCAGATCTGTACTGTCTAACTCAGTGGTTCTCAACCTGGGGGTCGGGACCCCTTTGGGGGTCGAACTACCCTTTCAGAGGGGTTGTGACGAGCCTCCTGCCACCCTTCCCTCCCACCTCCCAGCTGCTTCACCCCCGTGGTTGAGGGTCCCCACAACATGAGGAACTCCATTAAGGGGTCGCAGCATTAGGAAGGTTGAGAACTGCTGGTCTAACTTCTTCCTAAGTCTAGCCCCAGTTACAGAACAACGGCTCTGACAGGAAGGCCCTTTGTATAGTCTCTGCCAAGGTTCCATCCCTTCTGATTGGCTGTTTCTCTCTGGGCTGCCCCCCCTTTCTTCAGTATGCTAATTGAGCTGGGCTCCACACCTTCCCTCAGTGGGGTTACTTCTGACGGCCACTGAAAACAATACCTGTGAGCTTGGAAGAGGAAATGAGGCTGCATCACTTTCAGTGGCAATCATGGTGCCTCCTCCAAGCATCGAAAAAGAAGCTGCCTCCATTTCTAAGTGGAGATTCCAGAGACTGCCAGTGTCTGGAGGTAAGCTGGGAAGCTAATGATGAAACTGAAGATCCCAATCCACATTTGCAGTGATATGAGGCAAGAGAGAGCTCTATTGGCCAATTTAGCCACCTGATTGTCAGTTTGGGTGATACAACCAGGCACTGCACATGAAGCACAGTTAAGGACATGTGGTTCCCTTCAATGCCCAGCCATGAAACCATGGTCCAGCTTCAGTGATTAATCACCTGGTTTGAGTCACTGCACAGCATCCAAATCTTCTCTTCCAGTTCGATTGCTAAGTAAGAATAACATGGAAGATGGGTGACGTTCTTGATGTTCTTCACTGAAAGACCTTCAAGATCTGACCCTCTAGTGTAACCCTAAAACATTATCAAGGTCTATTGAATGGTGACATAGAAAACTCCAGATTCTCCATCGTGATCAATATTATTAGGCTACCCTGCCCATCTGCTACCTTGTTCCGGAGTCAAATGAGCAACTCATATGCTCTGGATCTTGGGGTCAACACAATTCCAATGGCCACCCTACTCTTATCTACTCCCCATTTTGTCATCCAGGCCCAGACCACTGAGTACTCACAGTTGCACCTTTGAAAACCACCCCACAAACCCCCTTTACAAGGGACAGATGGCATAACACAATTCCTCGGCCTCAGGTTATGTGATGCAACATGGGATACAATTACACTTTTTCTGGCAAGGCCTGGGATTCCTGACAGAACACTGTTAACAAAGCACTCCATGGTTTCTTAATAACTTGCCAACCTGCGGTTTGGCGTATTAACCCCGTGACCTTCATTTCCATCTGAAATGCGCCGAGCCATTTTGCAAGAGCTTACTGTAAACATCGTTATGCAAGCCAGATAGCCCCCAGAGCCATTTCCCTGCAGGCGCGGGGGCCTCATTCTGCCCATTCTTCAGTTCCATCAGACCCTTGTCAGCTTTCGTCAACGACACTCAAAAGTGCAATATGATTACAACAGCACATTACAGCGGCGCTAAAGAGAGCTATGCAGACCCTAATTTGGTGGCGGCGGTCAAGAGATTCAATTCTAGAGGGGTGACTAACATCATCTGACTGGGACTGGCAGCTTGGCCCTAGCCGTGCGATACGCCAGCATACATTTCAGGAAGAATGAGTTGATGCCAACAGCTTGGGGATTGCTGACATGCCTTTCCAGTTTCAAATGTTAACACCTACCTCGACGATCACGCGTTGTGTAAATCCAGGGATGACTTATCATATGCTGGAAGCACTTTATTGGGCAAGATAGTAGAAGAATTACAGGAAGCCCAAGGCAGCCATTAGATCTCAAGAGATTAATACATTTAAAGGCCCTTGTACATTTGCACTACGCAAATCCCTGGTAGATGGATATTTTGATACTGGGAATCAACACCATGTGCTGCTGCAGAAAGACAGGAAGAGGTGAAATGCCTGTACCTGTGTTTTCACAGGAGGAATTGCCTGCAGCCATACACAAGATGACAATTTACTCCTGGAAAAGGGCAGTATCCCAATAACAGACAACGCTGGCCTAGTTTGCCCCTAAAACTCTGCACCGGCTGCTGACAGCATCCGAGCAGGCAGAAAAACACAAAATCCCTTTTGCTCTCCGAACTACAGAAATTCTCCATTGTGAGGTGTTTAATTTTGCACAGCTGGCCCCATCATCCAGCAAATGGCACTGTTCGGTGTTTTACTATTTACTACTTGATCTTATCTGTGTTGTCGTGTCCTGTTGTTGATCGAAGAGTTTTCCTTGCGGTGCAGCCTGTGGTAAAGACCTGAAAACTCACAGGCACTTAATAAAATTCCCCTGTTGAGCAACTAATACACAGTTCCTTGTGGCTGCAGCTCTCTCTCTCTCTCTGCATGAGGCAGAGAGAATGAGAGAGAGAGAGAGTATATTCTGTAACAAAGAATGTGGGTCCAAATGGACAGGAAAAACCTTTACCATGCTTCCCGGCCCTTGTGAGCTCTTTTGGGGAGAAGCACACAGAATTGTGAAAGGCCTCGAACACAAAATAGGTGCCGTAAGGCAGAGGAAATAACTTAAAAGCTGCATCTCTAATGGAGCTTTGCGTTTCTCACCTCTGGCTAACACTAAGAAAAGTGAGATTATTTTTAAGCTTAAAAAATGTCCAGAGGGTGAGGAGAAGCAGAAGGTAACATTTCAAGACGGCCATTTTGTTTCAAGGTGTCCGATTCCTCAAGGAAAACCTTGGTGGGCCCCTAAGTCCACCATATTGGGAATGCCAAATGACACAATTAGCCTAGTGCATGTGTTATCCCCTTTGTGCATATTATCCAAGAATAATAGTAAGTAACCCAGTGAGCATGAAAGATGGAGGGAGTTAACTAAGCAGTAGAAATGTGCCCAAGTGGGTTTTTTTTGCATTCAATTTGTAACAAATTGAATGTAAGAAAATTAGTATTTGTTTGCATAAGTTCCCTTCAGATACTTTCTATTTGATACTAATTTATTTGTACGAATTCGTATGAATATCTGATATAAACACATACTGTATGTATCTGATACATATCTGATATGAACACATACTAATCCGATACGTATCCACTCTGAAAGCATCAAATCCACCCTGAATCCACTTTGAATCCAGTGGAACCATGTCGAATTCACTCTGGATCAGTTGCAGATGTGACTGGTATAGTCACTTTCCCAACTCCCCGTTTCACGAATGTCCCGAATCTTCGTGCAAATGTTCTGAATCATTCGTATTCGTATGAATGTCAATGTACAACTGTCGTAACATTTGATTTGTATACGAATTTGTACAAATAACACATGTTATGAATATTCATGCACATCCTTAATAGGCAGGGGTTATTAACGAGGTTGTGGTCTTCCTAACTGGGAAATTAGAACATTATTTTCAGTTAACAAATTCCATTTCTGCATTTACCTCCATTGAAGCGATTTAACTAGCCTGCTCCAGCCTGTTTTGGTCCAAGCCTGGCAGGTACCATCCACACTGTAAGAGCTGGAACACCACTGTACCAGACCAACACTGACAGCAATATAGTTGTGCCTTTCCTGTTCCACCCCAACTGTAGAACATTCTGCCACAAGGGCCACTCCCTTTTCACTCTGATTAGTCCATGTACCTGTCACTCCAACACTCTATCTGGTGTGCAGGATCAGGGCTGTATAGAACAGTCCTTGAGGCTGTTTGCACTTAACTCCTAGTGAGCTCCGGTCACTGCGTTCCTTGGAGCAATTCAGTTCTGCACTGTTCAAAAGCAGTGCACACGCTTACCAGGAGCATCTGGATAGTTCCTGGATGCTGGATGCTGTGCATCTTCCAGATGTGGCAAGGTGAGCGGGAGTGGCTGCGTAATTGTGGCACCCATATTGCCACAGTAACATCCAAGCTTGCACTGGATGTTGCCTTGATGATCCAGCCAACCCTGGCCTGGCCATTCACACTACGAGTGCTGCTGGCAGGTATGGGGCTAGTTTAGCACTTGTTGTGCAAATGGCTACAACCTTGCTGGATTCTGGTTGGCCAGCTATGGTATTATGATACCATAGCAGGCTGGCAAGTATGAACAGATCCTTGGAAGATTGCATGCTTACGCGGCTGTTGGCGTTTTAAAAATGACCTTCAAAACTTGCACAAACTCTGACGATGGGCATGCGACATTCTCCTTGTTCCAGACCAGACACAGAGGTGCTGAGACCTGTAGTGGAACAGATGGTGCTACTACTTGTGCAGACCTTTTTCAAACAAGTCCACTGCGAAACCCAGATACGCAGTTCTTAGCATGGGTCTGGACCAGAATGACGCTGGTCTCTTGTGGATGAAGTGTTTTAGTGAGCAGCTTGTTCTGACAAACCAAACAAGTGTGGAAAACCTGCTTCCTGTTTTTTTCTGTAGAAATTGACATATTGTTTCAAAAATTATGCTGAGATTTTACACATGAGTCGTATGATACACAACCCCACCCCACCCCAAGACTCACATTTTGTATTGCATTCATACCTAGCTTTAATCCGGAGTCAAATTCAGAGTCAAATAATCCATCAGCGAAGTGACAGACTCTTTCTTTAACTCTGAAAATCCATTTTGGGCTAGATAAAATGGCAAGAAAGTGACTAGTCAATTGGCCGATGTGTTCTCTCATCTAAGAAGCCTGGCTTGGCTTGCATCAAAAGTTCTGAGTGGCTTTTAACAGTACTGTATTAAAATGCTAGGCATCTATGGAGTGTCATCAACGCACTTGTTTTTCAGAATTGAAAAAAAAAAACCTCTTCCACCAAAAACACTTGACCCAAGAATAGTCAAAATATAAAACACTGAGGCTGCATTCAGACATAACTACCCCTCAGCAGTGGAATTACCTGGAGCAATCAAATGTGCCGTGCAACTCAGTTTCCACATTAAAAAAAGTTCTGACAATTAACTACAATTTCAGATAGTTCCAGGCCTACTTCTGGACTCAGACCAACATCCCCATCAGGGATATAGTCTTCTTTGAGCAACATTTCACCCACATAAAGGTTCTGCTAGCCCTGAAGAGCTGCTTAAGAACCTTGCCCATGTGGATTCATCTCTCCCACCCGCATCTCTGCGTCACCTCACTGTTACACCCAGGTCTTGGATGCTCCCAAGAGGGGTTGATTTAGAGGTCTGTTTCTCCTGCTACTTCTCGTGAATAACTGGCCAAGGAAACCAGTGATTACGAGTGATTATGACTGATTTTCCCACAACATCACCTACAACTTCAAGTTGTCGACCAAGTACAAAACCACTAATATCTATGGAAGACATTTGTCTGGATCAAATGTAGAGATCAGCCTAAGTTAGATTCCAACCTCAAGCCATGAAGCTCATAACCTCCATAACCCTCCACATCTCTGTGCAGGGGAGACATTTTCCTAAAACAAAAGAGAAATTCAGATGTAACTTACCACTAGATTCCCAATCACCATGACCAGCAAGAAGACTAGAAGGCACAGAGGTTGTCCAACGACTTTCATACAATCCCACATGGTCTCAATCCATTCCCCACACAGGATTCGGAAGATGATGAGGAAGGAATGGAAGAAGTCTTTCATATGCCAGCGTGGAAGCTCTCCTGTGGTGCTAATGTTCATGACGTTCTTCAAGTACATTTCCCCAAAAAGCTGCATTCCAACAACGGCAAAGATGAAGACGATGATGGCAAGAACCAGGGTGAGGTTTCCGAGGGCACCGACTGAATTTCCAATAATTTTAATGAGAGTATTTAACGTTGGCCAAGACTTTGCAAGCTTGAAGACCCTTAGCTGCATGGGAGGGAAATGTAAGAAAGAGGGCTGAAATCTTGTGGAAAAATATATAACAGGCAGTCAGTTTTGCCAGAGGACAAAAGGAAAGGCATAAATATGTTTAAAATATCATACATCACAAGGAGATTATGATAAAATCTTACACAGTTGAATCTAGACTGTGAGAAAAACATTATATTCTCCCTGAAATCAGAATGGGTTACCAGCTTGACATACTTATGTTAGTGGAATCCAAGATCTGCTAGCTTTGTCAGGAACCTACTCATCACATATCTCCTCCCTCCCTCCTTCTCTCTGAGTTCAGAATATGTAGGTTTCAGTAACAGCCACCACCCAAAGGTACATCCAGAAGCATCCAGATTCATCAGGCCTGTTTGATGTTCACCATACACCAAATCTCTCTTTGATCCATCCTGGAGTTGGCTGGACCTTGGCTTTATCCTACAGCTGCCTGAACCCAAAACAAGAACTGCCACATGCTGAGAGTCTTCAAACAATCCCAAGTCATAACTAGCCATGTTTAGCCACAACACTGACTGCTACTGAATGGGTCTTAAGTAGATCCAGTTCTCAGCAAGAAAACAACTCCATCTTAATTATTCTATCTAGTGAGGGTTTGCAACACCAAAACCCAATCAATAATTACAAAGAAATTTGCACTCACAAACTTTACACATAAAGAAATAGAAGGTCGTGTAGAATTCAAAGGTTAACTTCTCTCTGATGTGCCAATTTTCTATAAGGATGGAAACCACATTATTTTGTTATTAGAAAGGCATAAAGGCCACCATTTATTTGGAGAGCACATCACTTACTATAGCCCTGTTTCTGATTATTAACAATCAACATGAACAAAATGAATTGAGAACCATTAACTAATTCAACTTCAAGAAGCAGCCTATGTTTTTTGTACCTCAGTGGAAAACAAGCCTTGCTTAAATCAGAAAATCCAGCAGCTAGCTGCAATGGCTTCCCTGACTCCTTAGCTACACTGGCTGGATGCGCTGTGTACCCAGGAGGATTATGGGAGAGAGGTCAAAACAGAGCCAGTTTAGCATACCGGCAGGAATGTTGGGCAAGATCTAGAAGGCCATGGTCAAAAGCTCACTGAGTAGGCATGTGGACAAGAGGTCTTTTTGACATTCAGTTCACAACAAATATCCAATATGAACGAATATGTATCCGATGTTTATCTGACATGAATGCATACATATCTGATACGTATCCTATAACAAATCTGCTCTGAAAGCGTCAAATCCGACCTGAATCCACTTTTAATCCACTTTTGATCCATGTTGAATGCACTCTAGATCCATTGCAGATGTGACTGGCGCAGCCGCTTTCCCACCTCCCTGTTCAACGAATGTCCAAACTATTCATTCAAATGTCCAATTCATATTCATACGAATGTCAATGTACAAATATCGTAATGTTTGATTCATGCACGAATGTCCGAATTCGTATGAATAATGAACGTTATGAATATTCATGCACATCCCTATCACTGGGTAATTAAGGGCCAGTTGCTAGCTACACCCGCATCCTGCCCATATAAGTGCACCAAGGTGTAGACATTTTCTCCTGCCACTAGAGTGGGGCATGTGCTGGGCAAATGGACCGCACCTCACACTTCTCTGTTTTCTGAGCTGATGGGTTTATCTTGGAGCTCTGAAGGTGAAGCATCTTCTCACACACTGTGAAAGATCTTTGACGTGAGTCTTTGCCAACACAATGCCTGTGTGGTAGCAGACTCTGTAGGGAGCATTCTTTTGCTATGGCAGAGAGCATGCTGTGTGGCAGAGGGCACTGGCAAACTGCTTTTTCTTTTCTTTTTTTTAGCAATCTAACATAGGATATGGTGGAAGGCATCTGAAGGCCCTCCAGTGCTCTCATGAGAGCAATCTACAAAGGAGGTCACCCTGGGCATTTGACTGCTGGGTTCCTGGGGCTTCCTAAGGGTGCCTACCAACACACATGTGAATGTGCCCATTGTCTCTCCATTCTAAACTACCTCACAAGGAGGATAGTTGTAGTTCCTGCTCTTGCAGAGGTATGAGGCACAGGGACATGCAAGAGGGACTTTTCTGTGGTGGCCCGTAGACTCCAGAACAGCCTCCCTCTTAAGGTTCGCCAGGCGCCTATGCTGCATACTTTTCGGTGCCTGGTGAAAACGTATCTTTTCACACAGGCTGTTGCCATTTAAATAGCTTCCTCAAGGTGCTATCCTGTTAGGGAGGGAGAGGGGTTGGGGTGAGAGGGAAGGGGTTATATTTTTACTTATGTTTTATAATTTGATAAGTTTTATTCTTTTTGTGACTTGACCTGGCACCATTTAGTGAAGGGTGGGATATAAATTTCTTTGGATGGATGGATGGATGGATGGACGGACGGACGGACGGACGGACGGACGGACAGACGGGTGGGTGGGTGGGTGGGTGGGTGGATGGAAGGAAGGAAGGAAGGAAGGAAGGAAGGAAGGAAGGAAGGAAGGAAGGAAGGAAGGAAGGAAGGAAGGAAGGAAGG
Organism: Aspidoscelis tigris stejnegeri; assembly: GCA_023333525.1. Taxonomy (NCBI): domain Eukaryota; kingdom Metazoa; phylum Chordata; class Lepidosauria; order Squamata; family Teiidae; genus Aspidoscelis; species Aspidoscelis tigris. The sequence continues at coordinate 65,732,653 of JALMGA010000008.1, forward strand.
AAGGAAGGAAGGAATGTGGCCTCTTGAGCTCTTGGGGGAGGCAGATGAGGTGAGGCATAAATGCCATACATAAAATGAGTGTGAACTAATTGGTAACACATTGTGATCAAGATATTTGCTTATCTTATATATTTTGGTTGTTTTCACTGGAGCCTCCACTTTATTTTAAATCATAAATCATTATCAGCACTTTCCAGTATGGTTAATTTCTTGACCATCCTAAATAATCTATAATATTAATTCAACAATAGTAACAGTGGTTATGGATGGACAAATACTTTCAGTGCCTTTTATTCCATGAATACTCTCACTTTATGTCTTTGGAATCTTTAGCCTTATATGCCCTCAAAATGCCTACCAGCTGGGTTTTTTTAAACAACTCCCAATAACATCACTATGCCAGGACTGTGATATCATTGAAGCCACATGGAGGCCTCGTGGACAAATGAGGACAAGGGTTGTATAAACCTAAGCAACAGAACTCAGAGCTGCACAGAACAGCATCAAAACAATGCAAATGCACTTGTGACAGGGTCCAGAAATAGCTTGAAAAGTGTGGCAAAATGTGCATCGAAGACCAGAGGAAGCTAAATAGCTTCAGCGTGGCCATAGGTGGCATTTCAGTTTCAATCCTAAGACTTCAGAACATTCTGAATGCAGAAATGAGGAACAGTCCATGCAGTTTACAGGTGAGGAAAACGGATGAAGTAGGAAAGTCCCACTGACAGCATTTAAAGCAATCTTTGGGGGTAAGAGGGGTGGCTGAATTCCAGTGGTGGAGAAACTGTATAGAAAGCTGAGGGACACAAATTCAGTGCCTGGCACCTCACCAGAAGATAATGAAAAACCCTTCCTATATATTTACCAAGACACTGCCATGGAGTCATCAGAAACCACCCTTCACTCAACGGTATCAAACAAGTGAGGATAGCTACCATGTTGTTTTTCCTACAGAAATCTTTCCCAGAGATCCCTTAATGCTGCACCTTCCAACAGAAGAAGCCACACGCAGAAGCAACTCACTTCTAAACTACATAATAAACCTTCTGGAAGCCATTCTTTCCATAGTCTTTGACGGAAACCACAGCAAACTGGGCACTGATATAGAATGTACCAAAGTCTAATTTGGCAGAATTAAAGCCACATTTGCCATAAGTTTTCCTGACTTCAAAGATTATTAACAAATATTTGATCACACTATACATGCTGCAGTAGGATTAAACTCGACTAAAACCTGTGGTAAAAATATGCTACAGTTCTCCCTTGTACAATGCTATGGTTCTTTTGCACATTGCAAGCAATTTTCTAGAGGTAGTAAATGCAAGCGATTGCTACCTGTAGAAAACTTGGACTTGGAAGAACCAGTCTACTAGGGTAAGTTAATAGCACCTTAGAAGCCAAATCATATTATTAAAAGCTTCCAGGGTTGCATTAAACAAGGGAAGATACATTTCAGTAGACATGCAAAAGCAAAACCCTAATACAGTGGTACCTTGACATACGAGTTTAATTCGTTCCGTAACCTTGCTCTTATGTCAAATCGCTCGTATCTCAAAGCAATTTTCCCATTAATCCATTCCAGCTCCCAAAACACCACCTCAGTTGTTTTTGTTATGTACTGTACTATATTTACATACTCGTATCTCAAATCTTGCTCTCATCTCAAAGCAAAATATCACTCGCTCGGCGGCTTGTATCTCAAAACACTTGTATGTCAGGGCACTTGTATGTCGAGGTACCACTGTATACAAAAATGTGTTACACCACAGAAACTGTATTTTGTGGTCTGAGCATTTGAGATAGAAAGGACACTTTACCAGTCTGAAGGATCGTAGCACAGACACGTTTCCCATGCTGGAAAGACTTAGTTCCATCAGGCTCAATGTGACAATTATACTGTCAAAAATGTTCCATCCTTGCTGAAAATAGTAATAAGGGTCCAGGGCGATGAGTTTGAAGACCATTTCTGTTGTAAAAATTGCAGTGAAGACCTGCAACAGGGAACAGAGTATTAAGTCACAAGTAGGATCTTCTCAACTGAGTAACTCTGCACCAGGGATTTGTTCAAATATTTGTAACTCTTGAAATTCAGCCAAGTTTGGACTTTTGAATTTGAATCGAATGTTAGCACATTCGAAGACTGACATTCGAATCTGAATAGAATGTTTTAATACATTCAGACGAAGCTTCATATGAAGCTTTGTATGGGATTCGTATGAGGCTGAACATTTGTATCTAATACGAATTCTACCACTTTCAAAGGGGATCTATTCAAATGACTGCAAATTTTCTTGCATTCAATTCGATATGAATCAAATTTTTTAAAATCTGCATTATTAAAACATCTGAAGGAAAAGTGGTGTCTCTTCCTTCCAAGTCCTTTCTTTTCCTCTTGCAACAGAACTATTTATTTATTTATTTATTTATTTATTTATTTATTTATTTATTTATTTATTTATTTATTCATTCATTCATTCATTCATTCATTCATTCATTCATTCATTCATTCATTCATTCATTCATTCTGCCTTTTTCTCAAAAAGGAACTCAGGGCGGCGTACAAGGTTTAAACAACAATACAGTAGATTTAAAAGAAACGTATTAATTAAAACATTACAAACCCATAAAAGACAAAAGTTAAAAGGCCATCCAGAACAGAAACATTTTTAACTATTTACAGAAGGCAGGAAGAGATGGGACCATCCTAGCCTCCATGGGGCTGGAGGTCCATAGCCTAGGAGCAGCCTTTCTGCCCTTGGCTATGTTCTGGAACAGGAGCTCTTGTGGCCCTCTTCAGGGCCTCATTGGTCAACCTGCTAGTGTGGACCTGTGAGGCTTGGCCCACTACTGGAAGCTCCATTCACATAGGATGGAGTGTAATCCACATCAAGGGGATCCTAAACTAGATTACTGATAGTCCTTGACATCAAGGATTACTGGTATTGTCAGCTCTGGCTGGTTCAGATAGTGGAGTCACTTCTGTTTTCCAGACTTCCAGGGGAGCCATTTCAGCGATGCACTAAAGTTTGCCTTCTAAAATGGTTTCCCTGGTGGTTCTGAGGCTTGGAACCTCAGTTTCTAGCCCTCTGGACCTTCAAGGCTGGGCAGTGTGGGCAATCTGGATCAGTGCCTTCAGTGTGAATAGTGCTAATCCAGTCCACACAGTCCTGTAGTCTGAACCAGGCTAATCCAGATCCACTGATCTGGATTAATGCCAGGCGAGTGCAGAAAGGGGACATATTTTGATCCATAGAAGATATCATGGGCCAGATGGACCATGCAGAAGCTGCCTAGCTGTCCAGATGATGGCCTGTAAAGAAAGTATCAGTGTTGCTAAATGGTTGATGAGGGTTGTTTCAACAAATGTGCACACCTAAAACTATAAAACTTCATGGTGACACACACTTTTGTTCGTAGCTCTTTGGCTCAATCCATGTCTTTGGCCTTCATTCTGCAATACAACACATCCAGAAGAACTCACCTACCTGATTACCAATGTTGAGCACTTCTTCAAACTCTTCAGTCATCTTGTAATGGTCCATGGCCATGAAAAGAGTGTTCATCACAATGCAAAGTGTGATTGTGAGGTCACTGAAGGGATCCATGATAATAAATCTGACTTGCTTCTTGATCAACAGCCACAGCGGGCAACACTCCCAAATGAGAAACCTAACCGCAAAATGATTCCAGCAAGGTGGACACTTCTGTTGGGATTCCTCAAGCTCTAAGTAAGAAGGAGCAAGCATAAAAAATGCAGATTAGTGAATGCAGGAGAGGAAGGCAATCTATTTACGCTACAATCCTATCGATTTTCTTTTAATCAGACAAGGCACTGGCTTCAAGGTCTGCTTTTCATCTGCCAAATTTGGCAAAGATCCTTTCTGGGTCATATCCCATGATGGTCAACCAGATTGTAGCAAAGGATCATGGGAACCGAATTCAAAACATGGAGGGACTTTTCCAAGTGATGCTTATCTATATGCCAGGTGGTACTACCTAGTATTTATTCATTATTAATATGCCAAGATGCCTGGAGCTCAGTCGCAGAGTGCAGGATTTGCACATGGAACATGACAGAATTCATGGCCTCTCCATTTAAAGGGCAGATTGGTGGTGACGGTACAAAGTTAGACACTAGGGCTGTTTCCGCACAGGGGCAAAAACAAAAAAACAAAAACGGATCTATGGGCACCCAGATTTATTAAAACCGGTTCCCTGGGGAACCACAGTAAGACAATTCATGTTCAGAACTGACATGGAGGGCAAAGAGTATGAATATCTTTTTATTCTATGCAGGAAGGGAGAAAGTGCATTTCTGGGTGAAAGTTTTGCCTTTGTCTTCTGCTTGAGATGTCCATGAGTAATTGATGGACCACTCTGTGGGACAGGATGCTGGACTACTGTAGGTAGGTTGTGGCCTGACCCAGCAAGGCTCCTCTTATAATCCACCTGAAGAGAAGGACCATAGTTGTCCCGGTTAAGAGGGGGATCCTTGCTTGAATTAAGAAAACCTGTAACCAACAGAATCCCCAAATAAGAACTACTGAAATTGACAAAAGATGAGGACTTTTCACTTCGCTATATCAGATGCCCAAACATGCTTTGAAAGTCCCATGTTCTACTAGGATATTATCTGAGTAGACATTCCCAATTATTTTGCACTATATTGGTTTTTTTCAGTACCTATGTACAGCAGCTGCATATATGGATTTTGTTTTTACTTTGTATATTGGTTGCTATTCAATATTATTTTGTTAGTATTTTTAGGCACTCTGGTCCATTATTATTATTACTATAGTTTATTTATAAAGCGCTGTTCATGGTCCATTTTTATATTCATACATACTACCCAATTGAGATCCTTTTTTGGGGGGGGCATTTCAGTATTTCCTATTTGGGGATTCTGTTCATGCTTTTCTAGAACTGAATCTCCATATTGGGAGCCCTTGCTGGTTGGTTTGAATTAAGAAAGGCCCGCAAACATAGGGAAAGAAACTTCCGTAGCAGAGAAGTAGATGATCACTTGGCCCAGGAGAAACCCTAACACTGTACTCTTTCCTTACTAGGAGCTGTTGTAAGCAAAAGCTGAACTCAACTTTGTCGAAATGACCTTGCTTTCTGCCGCTTGGCCAACCCTAGCGTCAGAGAACGACACAGCAAACAACCGTGTCAGCTATATGTCTGTTTCGCACCCTCTTTCGTTTCTAAAACCCATAGCCATCATGACAGTCATGGTTTTAAAGGTGACCCATGCAGAAATACTTGGGCTGTTGCCATCTTATGTTTCTTCATGGTTGATATAGAGTTAGATGAAGTCAGCTTTATCCCCCACCTCTGTGTAAGCAAACTAGGGTCAGGATTGTTTACATGGGAGAAAAAAATCCCAAGTGGAAAACTGCTCAGAATGGTTCTTGCCTCTCAAGTCTGGTTCCTTGCATATCTAGGGCGAGTTGGGGGGCATGGATGTTTTAATTCCGGCTGACATTTAAAAAGCATGCAAAGAAAAATCTCCTTTCAAAAACACATTCAGCCGAGGGACTGAGAGCAGGATAAGACCATTTCCTCTCATGTTGAGGTTATTATTTGGTTTGTAAAGTATGGGAGTAGAGGACGTGATAAGAATATAAGAGGAGCTCTCCTGCATCAGGCCACATCCCATCTAGTTCAGCATCCCATCTCATACAGAGGCCCATCAACAGCTTCTGGGCATCTCCAGCAGAAGGCAAATGCCAACACCTTCACCTGCTCTTGAACCCCTGCAAATGACCCTTAGAGGAAACCTGCCTGTCTCTGCAACCTGCAGGCATCCATTGGCATAGCCACTGATGCACCTGTCCTGCATAAAAAGGTACGAGGAGTCCTGCTGGGTCAGGCCATAGCCTGCCTAGTCCAGCATCCTGTCTCACACAATGGACCACCAACTGCTTCTGGGCATCTCAAGCAAGAGACAAAGGCAAAACCTTCACCTGCTCTTGACTACCTGCAGACGGTCTTTAAAGGCATCCTGCCAGTCTTTCCAGTATGGAGGCAGTATTTAGACCTCAGTCTAGTAGACATTAGGTGATTCCGCATTTACCGCCACAGCACAGATTTCCAGAAGCATCTGGCCTCCCATCTGGCAGGCATGGGATCTGAGGCATGCCACCCCAGGAGCCATGTGATTGGAGCATTCAGCCGTCAGTCACCACTCGATTCCCCCTGTGTGTGGGCGTGTCAGGGACAGACTGCCCACCAATCAGCAGCATGCCTGAGATCCCATGGCTGCCTTGGTGCTGCTGCCTCACTCAACATGGCGACTTCCTGCTGCCTCACTCAACATGGCGACTTCCTGTCCCACCCCCATCCGTTCCCTCTCCTGTCCATTGCAGAAGCATCCTCCTCTGATACGAATGTCCAAAACACTCTCCTGGCCATCAGTTTCATAGAGTGTCCTGGGTTCTAGTGTTGTGTGATAGAGGAAATAATTTTTCTCTATCCACCTCTTCCACACCATGCATGATTTTATATACTTCAGTCGAGCCACCTCTTAAATGTTTTTTTCAAGGCTGAAGAGGTCTAGACGTTGCAGCCTGATTTTGTGAGGGAGGAGACCCTGTACCTCCCCAGCCCCTTCTGTGCCAATTAAACCAAAGGGCAGGTTGCCAGTTCGTCCAGGGGGAGCTAAGGGGTTCAATAATGCAACATCCGGCTTCCTCTACCCACAGCCACCCTCTACTGGTTGTCACTGCTTCGTTACAAAGTGATAGCGACCACTTTACCACTTTAATCCTGCCCCCTCATCCTGTCTCACGTGTAGGCGCAATTTCGGACAAGACATTTCAAATAATCATCAACATTTCTGACATTTTGACAGACTCAATTTCATGGTGTGCGTGCACACATTATGTCTGTGTGTGTGTGTGTGCACTGTGTTCCCCCCCTTATCTTTAAAGATTACTAGCATCTATGTAAAGCTGAGAGCAGCCTGCTCTGCCTGCATGTGAATTTCCCTCCCCCAGAATACAAAACTTGGGGAAAGTAGACAAAGAGGACAGGATCCTCCTGTCTTTTATTGTAGCACTGATCAAACAGTTCCAATCAGGTTTAAGACCTATGTTAAAAAAGCTATGCCGGCTGAAATTTCCTCTTTTGCACCACCTGCCATCTTTGCCATGTGGCAACCATAGTAAAACTCTGGAACTTAAATTGAGAAGGAAAATTGAAAAGGAAATGTGGCTGGGTTGGGGAATCTTGTGACAGCCCAGTTAATATGAGTATTTTTTTTTTAAAAAAAAATCTGTTAACACCCCTTTGGGAAGATCTTTGGTCATAATATAGTAGGCAACTCTATAAATAAAGCTTATACCACCATGCTGCAACCACTTATATTTAAGTCAGACCTCCATATCCGCTGGTCCGGTAACCATGGTTTCACTTTTCTGTGGTGACTGGACCAGCTCCCCACCCCACCCCACGCGCTGTGGTTCCATTATGCCTGCCTGAAGCTTCTTGGAGGCCTAGGGCACTTGGGAAATCTCATGAAATAATACAAGATTTCCCATGATTCCTGTGTTATCCCAGTCTGCATGACTCCGTGGTCTGCCATGCCATCCTCTAGTATGTTAGCAGACCTCCACCAAGTGGTCTACCAGCAAAGTGGGCCAAGATGCCATTTTGTGCCCTTTGGCACAGTCTACATTCTGTCCTGTGCAGACAGAGTGTAGTAGGAGGCAGAGGGGCCTCCCTTGAACAGCACTACCGTGTGAAAGGGAGGGCAATAGACCCCTTTCTGGTCTTCACTACTGGCATGAGCAGTAGACTCAAGCACCCTATGAAGATATTAAACAATCCCTAGTAGTCCTGGAACATATTCTTCTGTACACCTCCCACACTCTGAATCAGGGTCACTAGTCCACTGGTAGTACCAATTAAACAAGACTACCAGTGATCTGGATTAGGGTCTTCCTAATTCAGTGCAGGCTCCATCAGATGCTGATGGGGCCAGACCGGCAAGGGGCAGGACCTACATGATTTCATATTAAGGTGAGAATACAGAGGCCCAGATGTATACTGTACCAGTGATGGTGAACCTTTTGAGCTTGGTGTGTCAAAATCCACAAGAAAACCTAGTTTAACTTGGGTGCTGTGTCACATCTAAAAATATCCATAATTTTGTGATATTTGTAGCTCTAGTAAAAAAGTTGTATTTTTGATATATCTATTTTATTAAAAGCAAAAATAAATAATTCTTTACATTAGTGACTTTTGTTGCTGAATTTTGTTTGCTAATATTAAATTGAAAGTTGGTATTTTGTATACTTCAAGAACAAGCAAGCACTACATGCCCAGGTGCCACGCGTGTCATAGGTTGGCCATTAATGTACTATACTGACCCTTAATATGAATTAAGGGTCCTTGAAGAAAGAGGCTTAAGTAAGGATGTGCACAAATGCAATTTTCGAATTCGATTCGTAATGAATTGAATATTCAAATGTATCCGAATAACGGAAAAATGAATGGGCATTCGATTTGATATGAAGAAGGAGGAGGAGGAGGAGAGCTGGCTTTTCTACCCTGCTTTTCTCACCCATTTAAGGGTCCTCAAAGTGGCTGACAAAGCTTCTGTTCTTCTCCCCACAACAGAACACTCTGTGAGGTAGGTGGGGCTGTGAGAGCACAGAAGAGAGCTGTAACTAGCCCAAGGTCACCCACCTAGCTTCATGGGGGAGGGCAGAATTGAACCCAGTATTCCCAGATAAGATTCTAGTTCCCTAACCACTAGGGACCAAATAATTCGGACATTTGTATCTTTATGGGCACATATGCGTCTCATACGTATGCATCTCATATACATCCTGTTTTCATCCTGTATGTATCCATATGGGTGCGTACAGATACATAAAGAACGTGTCCAAATAATTTGCACAAATAACTCAAAATATTTGTATTTGTTTAAATTCAGAAATTCAAATGTCCTAATTTGTTCAAATCCGTACAAATAATGAATATTTCAAATATTTGTGTGCATCCCTAGCCTTAAGTTGCCCTTGGTGAAAATAAAATTGCCATGTGCTCCTCATGTTATGTCCCCCTGACCTCATGGTTCACAGTCTTTCCACCTAATCACATATGTGTGTGCCTGTTTTATGTACACACACATATTAATCAGCACTATTTGCAGTCGAAGACCCAAAATGCAAGCAAGAATAGATAGTATTATAGGTGCAGAATCCACAGATCAAGAATTTATAGATAGTATCCTGTGGTGGTTAGGTTCAGGCACAGTGCCTGGCATTCACACTATGAGTTCTGGCACCCTCCTTGATCTTATATGGAGGCCACTGAAGTGCATACGGTCCTGTTTCAGACTATCTGCATTGCCATAGCAACAGCCATGCACGCTGGGCCATTGCTATGGTGATCACACTGTCCCCATGCAGCATTCACACATTTGCCACATCTGGGGGTTTACTGGGAGCATCCTAAATGCTCCCAGTAAAACTGTGGAACAATTTTTACTGCTCCAACACTAGTGATGATTGGAAGTCAGCCATGTAGGGCACTACCTGGAGCAGATTCTACACCCATGTGCAGTCCTTTGGAGACTGGTCCACAGTGGCCCTGATGTTCCTGCCCATGTGATGTTCTATAAGGACGTAAGAACATAAGAGGGGCCCTGCTGGATCAGGCCACAACCCATCTAGTCCAGCATCCTGTCTCACACAGTGGTCCACCAATTAAGAACATAAGAGGAGCCCTGCTGGATCAGGCCACAGCCCATCTAGTCCAGCATCCTGTCTCACACAGTGGCCCACCAACTGCTCATGGGCATCTCAAGCAGAAGGCAAAGGCAAAACCTTCAGCTGCTCTTGAATACCTGCAAATGGCCTTGGAGGAAGAATCCAAGAATCCCTTCTAATAGCCATTGATTATAGTTTGTGTTCATATTAAAGGTGAACATCTACCCTAATAAATATATTAATGTTTAAAGAGTTCCAAGATGCTTTATTGCTTCAAATCAATTTGCTGCCCCATCAAAGACAGAGCAAGGTTCCTTTGGCAGAAGCAGTCTGAGGACTGGAACCACCGGGAGATGGAGGAGCAATAAACACCCAATTTCACCAGAACACACTCTGACCCACTTCAGAGCTTTTCCTCCTTCCACCCCCTTGTATTCAAGATCTCTGGAGCTTTTCCCATGTCCTTTTTTCAGGAAACAACTGAGCCACTTATATTATGGGCCCTAAGAAAAACACGTGGAGGCAGGAGCTGGAATTAAGAAGAACATCTTACCTTCCATAGCACTTGTGATGATGCTGACGGCACTCACAGCCCGTTGTCGTTGAAAATGTTCTTCAGAGTGATCCACAGACAGGCGGTGGGGTGACAAAAGCTGTTTCCTGTTCACTTCTTCAGACAGCGATGTGGTCTGGTTTATCAAAAGGGTCCTCGTGAAATACAGTTCAACCACCTTTTCTGTACATTAAATCTTCAGGATTTTTTTTGTTTAAATGGCTCATTTTTTGTTCTGCTTTCCCCTCCCATCTCCTTTGAGCCCTTTGACCTCTTTGGGTCCTTTTATTACCACCAAAGTCAGTGGGTGTCCACAAATGAAAAGTTAACGTTCGATTCAAAATCGAAACAAACAGCTGAAATTTTGTTCCATTGTTGAATTGTTAGAATTTTAGCACTTTTGCATTTGTGGCTGAATATTGTCACAGCTTTTTCTTTCCATTGAAAAAGCCTATTTTCATCAGTTAAATACTAAAGAAGTATGAAAATTCGACTGAATCCTCACATTTGCAAGTGGGGAGCCCTGTTTGTTTTGTTTGAAGGTCTGGACTTTTGAATCTCCGTACGTTCATTTCAATGTGAATTCATTTGTTCACATCTCTAGAGTAGTCACCCAAAGGGATGTGCACAAATGTTTTTGCATTTGCATTTGAGTCGAATCGAATGTCAAAACATTTGAATGTTTAGAATTCAGATGCAACAAAAACCAATTTGAATCCAATACATTCGAATCTATTCATTTGAATGTTAGATTCAAATTTGAAGATACAAATGTCGACAACATTCATATTTAAAGATATTAATGTTGACAACTTTCGTATGAGTTATATGTATGTACACATTTTGTACATTTCCCGTTTTATCCCATACGCATTTCATTTTTGTTCCATATTATAAGCACAAATGTGTCCAGATATGTATGATATTCATACACACCCGTACACTTGAATTAATCAAATAATTTGAACCAATGTTTTGGAACATTTGAAATTCATTCGAATATTTACATTTGAATGTGAAGACATTCTATTCAAATTCAAAAGAATTTTGAATGTTTAGAACATTCGTGCTCATCCCTAGTCACCTATAGAATTTCTCTAAAAGGTTCCAAAACAGTATAGGGAATATAGAAGCCTTTTCTGAACCCACACAATAGTTCTATATAATAAAAGTTAGACTCGAGTCATTCGTTAAATCTCATGACCAAGTGTGTGCGAACTTAACCTTGGTCTCCTAGTCGAAATACACCATACTGGGACCCTTTCTGCATCTACCTCTCCGTGGTCTGGACCAGTGTGTCTGGACCAGTCAGACCCAGTGGTTCAGACCACAGAAATCACGTGTGCCCATATGCTTCTCTCAGTTTGGGTAGTTTGGAATTGCTTTTCAGTTGAAGACCTCTGATTCCACAGGGACAAAGGCACTCTTAACAATTTGCGCATAAATGAAGATCTATCACACTATCAAGCGTGTCAGCCCTTGGAGAGACTGCAGTTTGAAACCACAGAGATGGGGAAACAGTCTGCATTGTAAAAGCTACTTTGGGAATGATACCACTTTTCCCCCTTGAATCAGGGACGCTGCTCAGAAACCATGGAAATTGAAGCTTAGCCTATAATGGCTTTGCTGTGTGAACAGCAGGGATGTACAAGAATATTCAAAACATTTGAAATTCAATCAAATTCATTTGAATTCGGACATTCGAAGTTGAATCGAATTCATTCGAATTCGGACATTCGAAGTTGAATCGAATGGATTCATTTTTTTAACATTCAAATTTCAAACATTTCAAATCATTTGTATAAATTATTCGGACATTCATATGCATATATCTGTACGCATCTTATTTGTATCCATACGCATTTGTACAGATACATACGGGACAAAAATGAGATGCATACAGTATAAAAACGGGATGCACACGGATGTGTAGGGACACATACGAATGTTGTCGACATTCGTATCTTCAAATGTGGATCGAATATTCATATGAATAGAGACAAATGTATTCAAATCGCTTCAAGTTCGAATACATTCATTTTTTTCTCTATTCGTTTGGATTTGGACATTGGAATATTCCATTTGAGTTTAATCGAATCTGAAAATTGCATTCGTGCACACCCCTAGTGACCAGGCTGGCCTCTCTAATAGTTACTTTCCCTCATCAGTGAGAATGTGGAAGGAAATCTATCAAGCAGCATGGCTTGGGAAGCTGTAATTGGAAGCCTTGCTTTGAGCTGCCTCAATATGTTGATGGCAAAGCTGGTTGAGAGCCACAGAACATAGGCAGGGCTCTTCAAATAGCTCCGCCCTCCTTCCCTCCTTCCTTCCCGAATAAGTAGGCATAGTGCAGGATCCCCTGAACTATGGCCAGGTTCCCACTGGACATTTTAATCTGGCTTTAAAGCAGGGTTTTTAAAATCAGCAATGAGGTTTAAAAAATGTCTGGCTTTTAGCATTCCCACTGTTAGCTTATAATGTGGACTCACCAGGGAGAAATCCCCTCTTCCATCATACCCTGACATCATCCGGGTGGGCAATTCGAACTCCACCCCCTATATAAGCCAGTCCCCAATTCAATGGAATCTTTTGACAGCCTCTGTAGCACAGCTTCTCACGTTAAGGATCACTTTCCCTGGTGTTTTCTGCTAGATCCGTAGATCAAAGCAGTGCAAAATGGCAGGGGGGAGGGAAGGAAGGATAGAGGGAAATAGGGAGGCTTTCACAGAAGGAGCCGGCAATTGTCCTGGATTGGAATGTCAGAGCAGTGCAAAATGGCGGGGATGCAGGGTAAAGGCGCGAGAGGAAGGCGGGAGGGACACAAGAGCAGACGCACTTTCGCAACCCCAGGATGGAAGCTGCCAATTTGTTATACTTTGCTACAATGTTACAGGTCTCCCCTGCCTTTCAGGCAGTTCCATCTCATTAGCGTGTAATAGTGGACAGCCAGGAGAAGAGAGCGGACTAGGGCACAGGAAATCACAGCTTCTCATTGGGTCAGGAGAAACTGAAGAGAACGCACCTAAATCATGGTTCCCTCCCCGCCCTCAAAACCACTTGTGTTCCCATTGCTAAATAGTGAGGATTATTATTACATCCAGAAGCAAGCCCTCTTTTAATCCAAATAGGGATAGTTCGCATTTTGGGACCTTTAATCTGCAGAGACAACTGGTCCCTTGGAAACGATTGGAATGGGATGATCCCGAGCTGACTTCAAGTCTGACCAAGTCCTGTATCAGAACAGGACCTATCTCTACTTTGATAGACAGCTGGAGCCCCAATATGGCCTTGGGACTATCTGGCTATGTAACTGCGGGATGACAGCAGGTTGCCAACATTTTTTACCTGTTTGGAAGCTCCTTTGGTCTTTCCAGTGGGTGTTTTAGCATGAAAGCACCGCTCCTGAATCATTCCAGATGCTACCCAGAAACAGTTCACAAAATGCTTGTGGACAGCAATTAAACTGTCCATAGAAGGTCGGGATCAGGGATGTAGCAGTGAGGAATACCAGCTCCAGCAATCCACTTGGACCTGTCAAGCAGGTAAGTGGGAAAAGGGCATCTGTGGGTCTAGCTGGTCTATATTGTGAAGCTGATAATCAAACAAGGACCCTGGTCCTAAATTGTTTTGGATCAAGGCATTAACCTGCAGGTGCTGCTACCTCTAAATTCTTATTATTAGTGTGTGTGGATGAGGCCTTAGTAGGTTTAGACCTTAAGGGTGAGCCAGTTTAGTCTAGTGGTTAGGGAGCTGGACTCTTATCTGGGAATACCAAGTTTGATTCCGCATTCCTCCATGAAGGCAGCTGGGTGACCTTGGGCTAGTCACCGCTCTCTTCTGAGCTCTCACAGCCCCACCTACCTCAATGGGTTTTCTGTTGTGGGGAGAAGAATAGAAACGTTTTCAGCCACTTTGAGTCCCCTTAAATGGGTAAGAAAAGCACGGTAGAAAAGCCAATTCTTCTTCCTCTTCCTCTTCCTCTTCTTCTAAAGACACAATCTCCTTCCAGATCCTTTTGCCACTACCTACCCACTACATTCTATCATTATGCAAAGGACTGACAGGTTGATCATCTGCTCCGGAGCTGCTTTCCCCCCCAAGGAGTGTGGAAAGACCCAAACCTGCTTCAGAAATGTTCTAAGAAAGCTGGGGCTGGGAGTGGAGGGACCTATCTTTAAAGCTAAGCAAGACCCCCTCTTTGTTAATGCAGAACGAATTAAGTATCATTTACAAAAACTGGTCACAATGGCAATGACAGCTCTAGTACAAGGCAGGTACAAAGATGTAATGAAGCTGGTTGTATCATTGCAAACTGTGGGCCTTAAGCTCGCAGGATCACATCCTAGCATGCCATCACTAGGGAGCTTTTGCCGCAATGCTGAGTTACAAAACGTGTAGTGAGAAACCCCTTGAGAAAATTTGCCAGCCTTATCAATGTCCTCCTTGCTTGGCTTAATGTTATTCTGAGGACAGTGCCTTCCTGGTTTTACCATTTCTTTTTTGCTTTAGGCAACATTCAATAACAATCTGTTATCTGTTCCATGGAAGATTTGGTCTTGCAGCCTCGAGCCATTGTGAGCCAGTATGGTCTAGTGGTCAGGGAGCTGGACTTTAATCTGGGAATACCCGGTTTGATTCCACATTCCTCCACAAAAACAGCTGGGTGACCTTGGGCTAGTCACAGCCCTCTTCTGTGGGGAGAAGAATTGAAAGCTTTTGTCAGCCACTTTGAATCCCCTTAAATGGGTGAGAAAAGGGGGGTAAAATGCCAACTCTTCTTCTTCTTCTTCTTCTTCTTCTTCTTCTTCTTCTTCTTCTTCTTCTTCTTCTACGATTCAATTCACTATCATGGTTTCTGCAGGAGCTGGAGACTCAGGTTGTTCCAACACAGTGCACAGTGGTGCAAGGCTGGCTTTGTCCCCAGATCTG
This sequence comes from Aspidoscelis tigris stejnegeri, assembly GCA_023333525.1. Classification (NCBI taxonomy): domain Eukaryota; kingdom Metazoa; phylum Chordata; class Lepidosauria; order Squamata; family Teiidae; genus Aspidoscelis; species Aspidoscelis tigris. Next base: position 65,747,854 of record JALMGA010000008.1, read on the forward strand.
ACAAGTCTGGTGCCAAGACTGCAATGGCAGCTGGTGGCCCACACCAAAGGCTACCCACATTGGTGTGACCCACTCTGGCCCAACTTTGAAGGCCAGAAACAAAAGTTCCCAGACTCCAAAGTTGCTGGCGGGTGCAGGTTTTGGTGAGCACCTAGAAACAGTCCATTTCTGGGGTCGTTTCGAGGAGCCCAGCAAAATGGCGCCATGTTTCATTCACCAGGTGGACTGCTTTGAAGCAGTCTCCCCTTGGAGCAAAATCCAGAGTGGGCTGGCTGCTGGGCTTGGTGTTTATTTATTACTGCCCTGCTGTAGGGATGTGTAAGAACATTTGTGACATTCAAAATTTGTACAAATTCAAACATTTGCAAGCGAACCAAATGTATCTGGCCTTCTTCTGGGCTTCATAGAAGCTCTGATGAGTGCCAGATCTGCCCAATCCTGGCCTTGCGTGCCTCTTATCTGTAAATCCAGCTGTTGCCACAGCCAAGCCCTCCTCCAGGGCTGAACTACTTTATTTATTATTTACATTTCTATCCCACTCCATACCTGAATGTCTCTGGGTGAGTAACAACCGTTAAAAGGCTCTCTCCCAGGTGCCCACCAGCCTAACTACTGAAGGTGGTGGGACAACCAGGAGGGCCTCACTGCTAGATCTTAAGGCACGGGCAGGTCAGTATTCCTTTAGATATTTGGAGCCCAAGTCATTTAGGGCCTTATAAGTCAGAGTCAATACTTTGAATCGGGCTCAGTAGTGAATTGGCAGCCAATGCAACCCTTTCAAAACAGGTGTGATGTGCCTCTGGCTAGCTGTTCCCGTCAGCACTCTAGCGGTTGCATTTTGCACTAGGCTTTCCATGCATCTCCACAAGGCCTATTTGAGCTTTGGAGGAGGGTGCGATGCAGAGGCAGTGATGATGAAATGTGAGTGAGGTGTGGTGGGGTAGGGTGAGGGTGAGGGTGAGGCAGGACAGGAAAGAAGGGAATATGGGATGAATGTTCACATGTAAAGCCCAACCTTTTCAGGGTGGTGGTGTTTGGTCTTGGTCAGTGAAATATGTGGAATCTTCTTTGCTGGGGACTGCTCCATTCTAGCAGCCTCCAAAAATGGCTGCTTCTTCATACTCCATAAGAGAGCAAGTTAAGAAGCAACATCCACACAGGGCCTTAATGGCATTGTGGGATTAACCTGGTGGCTCAGTGTGTGCACAGGTGTGCCTCTCTTGCACCATCAAAGAGCTCCCTGGAAAGTGAGCAGGATATGCTTGCCCCTGTGCCCTAGGGACGTCCCCAGAGTTCTCCTCACCCATGATGTCCAGCCTAGGGATGTGCACAAATGTTTTTGTATTCAATTTGTATTGAATCGAATGCAAGAAAATCCATGTGCATTTGAACAGATCCCCTTTGAATGTGGTAAGATTCGTATTTGATATGAATGTTCCATCCCATACGAATCCCATAAGAATGCATACGAATCCCATAGAAATCTCATAGGAATGCATCAAAACATTAGAAGCATACCTCTAAGGCCATTTGCTGGGATTGGAGAGCAGGAGAAGGTTTGCCCTCGTCTCTGCTTGGGATGCCCATGGGCAGTTGGTGGGCCACTGTGTGCGACAGGATGCTGGGCTAGACGGGCTGTGGCCTGATCCAGCAGGGCTCCTCTTATGTTCTTATTCAATTTGAATTTGAGTGCTAATCTTTGAATGTGCCAACATTCAGTTTGGATTCAAATGTCTGAATTCAACTGAATTTGTACAGATTTTGAAATTATGAATATTTGTGCGCGTACCTAGTCCAGACCTGTGGGTCTACAGCACTCTTTTGTTTTGCACAGCACAGGAAAATGACCACTTCCTGTGTTCCGCAAAACAACCTCAAGTGGAAATATTGAACCTGGGAACAAAAATTCCCCACTTTGGTGTTCCCATTGCACTTCTCAAAACCAGCAGTATGCAGAACCTGCCTAGGTCACACACTGCTTTTGTTCCATGCATGGTTTTGCAGAAGGACCGTGCTGAGATACATGCTAAACGTTTTCATCTATCAGCTTCCGCAGGCCTGAGAGTGCTCTTTTCCAACCTTAACGCTTTTGAATGACACATAGATAGCAACAGGTGGGATAAGCGTAGGAAGAGATCTGTCGCGCGGATAAATTTTGCTTTTACAGTGGGGGAGAATATTTGGCAGAGCAGGTGCTAGTCCTAATGCAGCTAAAGATAATTGACCACAACGAAGAGGAAGCACAGCTAGGATGCAGGCATTGTGGTGCCCAAACAAATGTAGATACAAAGAAGAACAGCAGAGATTTGCTGAGCTGCTTCTACCAGGAAATACAGAGGGGGGGGGGGGAGAGAATGCATTTACTCTGGCTTGATCAAGGATTATGTTGGCGGGGGGGGGGGGCGTAGTCTTCTGATTCATCTTCTTTATTTGAATTAAAATCAGATAGCATGGGTCCTTTTTTTTCTGCAAATTCCCCAGAGACAGAGAAATAATGCCTTCCATTAGAACCAGCACATCTTCTGAATCCAGGTTGAGCTTTCAAGAACGGTATCACAAATGTCATTAGACCACAGCTATGCTCGTCATTAATGAACACTCTAAGATGGTATTAAACATTATAGATAACGCCAGAAGCATTTTCAGAAGAATGAAAAACTGAAGCAAAGGGGGAGGGAATTTATTTCTTCTGAAAGAAACACCAAGCGTCATGAAAAGATACCATTTCTAGTATCTCATTCATCTCTGCTTGTCAGTCAATCCGGGTGGGTGGATAATGTTCTCTGGCAGCAAGGGTGCTGGTACAATTGATTTCAGTAGTTACCCGCCCCCTTGAAAGTGGGCATTTCCAGCAAAGACAACTGACAGTTGCCAGTGCAAAGGTATACATTTATGAGTGATGGCCACTGTCTCCCTCCATGCCCAGAACATGGTAGGGAATTAACAGCAGTTCCAAAGAGTGCTTCATCAGAAACTCTTCTGCTACTTCCATCATGAGTAACAGCAGGAATAAAATGAAACTAAACTATATGAACTAAGATGTGTTGAACTAGAAGCAGGCCAAACATGCTCAATCCAGTTCAAATGGCTTGGGAGGCTTAAGTCCTCAAAGGCAAGTGAGATCAATTAACATAGTGATTTCCCAAGACCTTATGCCGCACTTTGCTGGTCCTGAAAGGCGAGAAGTTAGCTAGAGGGCTGGTGCTTCTGCTTGCCCTTTAAGCTCATCACTCCAAATATGGCAACCCTCCCACCAGCTTATGTGTGTGTGAGTGAGCATTTATGCTCTGATACATTTGTTCGCCCTTGAGAAGAATTTCCCTGAGCAAGAGAAGATGGGAACGGTATATCTCCCCTGCTTTCCCATTCAGTTGCCTCTCCTTCCTTTTCTACCTCTTCCTTTCTTAATTTACATTTGGTGTTCCCTATTCCCCTTCTGTCCTATTTTTTTACATTCTTAAACTTTTGTTTGTTTGTTAAATAATCCCTTCATCAAATTAAAAAAAGAGATTGTGACTCAGCATGGTCGCCTGATTCATTCTGAGGGCACAACTGATAGTGTGTGGGGTTCAGCAATTAATGGGATCCAATTGGGGGATTCACAAGGGAAGAGTTCATCAAATTGAGAGGCTCTGACCATGATGCCACCTCCCCCAAAGCCTGACATCTCATAAAAAGAGAGGACTAGGTTCCGTTAAAATAGGGCACTTTACTTCCTGAATTCCCTGCCCTCAAGCCCTTATGCCAGGATCCATAAAGCAAGCCACCATCTGGGCCCAGTGTTCCTCAAAGTGCTTGAGCTACAAATCTCATGGCCTTGAGAAACTTGAGAGTTACAACCCTCCCAATGGCAATTTCCCAAAAACTGAGGGATACAATTTAACAATCAAGATGGACTCACCGTGTCACCTGTTCCAGATTTCTCCGTGATCACTGGTGGCATTAGTGAATCTATAGGCGTTGTTGGATCTGGGGTTGTTCCTCCTCCAATCAGCGAAACGACACCATTGCAGTCCACTGAGCTGTTCCGCTTGCCGTTGAGTACATAGTTTGGGGAGCTATGGCTTGTTTGACTCTGAACGCTCAACCGCCTTCCATTCCTGGGGACCAGGAGTGATCCACGTTGGCTTTCGCTCTCTCCAACAGTGCTTATGTCGTCGTCAGCAAAATCTGCTTCTGAGCCCATATCCCTGCCACGCAACCGGAAGCTGAAGACGCTTCCGTGGCTGGCCTTGCGTTTTATTGAATTCTCCATCGAGCCAGATGTGAAACCCAGGACCGTCTTGAAGAACCCAGGCAGGATAGGAAAGAAACGATAAGGGGTGAGGAAGAAAGAAATTAATTTTACAAGGGGTTTCCTTGGAACTCTATTTTAATGGTGTATTTTGGTGCTCCCTAATTCCCAGATGTCCCCTACGTTGGGGAGGGGAGGTTCTTCTGGCCTACAACATCTCCCCATGCCAGGTTCTTCTAGGGCAGTGGTTCTCAACCTGGGGGTCGGGAATTACCCTTTCAGAGGGGTCACAACGAGTCTCCTGTTGCCCTTCCCTCCCACTTCTCAGCTGCTCTGCCCCTGTGGTTGGGGGTCTCCACAACATGAGGAACTCCATTAAGGGGTCGAGGCATTAGGTAGGTTGAGAACCGCTGTTCTAGGGGGTAGTAGAGATACTGAGAGATAGCCAAACATGAGTTTTCCATGGCAAGTAGGTGGATCTTCTAAATAAGCTTTCAAACAAACTCTACTTATTAGTACAAATTGGGGAGAAGGGAGGCAGAGGTGGGAATTTATGTACGCAAAGAATTTGACTTTCCTTTCCTATAAGATGCTGAGTACTCCCTTTATACAGGAGATGCCTCATAAGCTGGTCTCACTCCTTGTCGTGTTGTTTGCACAGCTGACAAATTACTAAATGCAAAGTGAAAAGACAACTCATCTGTCCAGGGAACACGCTGAGAAACGTGCTGTTTCATTTTACGTCCAGACTGACTTTTCCTTTTCTTAATTGTGCCAAAAACACATTCAGAGAGGAGAAAGTCAGCCGATTTGGCATGAACAGTCTTGTAATTAGTAAGGCAACCCACTCAATTAAACAAGAAGAATTAAGTCTTTCTCTCTCCCTTTCCTCTAAAAAGCACTAAACATAGAAACAAACAAAAGGAAGGCGGAAAAAATACAGTGTGCATCAGATACAAAACAATGTTTCCGGATGTATTTTGAATATTATATGCACATGATGTTCATTTATTTATCACTTCTATATCTACATTTTTTGGTGGGGTTGCAAACTTTCAGTCTGCCAACTGTGATTGGAAAGTATTCCTAAAACCATTAGCAATGAAAGAACGGGAGGTATTCATAGAGCACATATGTGTTGATTTGCCAATTTTGGAGAGCCAAAATAGTAGAATTTAGTAGAAAAGGGTGAAAACACAGGAGCCAGTGGGAATTACTACAGATTTTGGTTGCAACCTTCTTAAGGAATTTGATTACTCACTCGGTACTTTGTTTCTGGCAAATGGGTGGTTCAGTATTCTTTGTATGTGTTGGAATGTGATTTAGGATCTTTCTGCACTTGGTGATCCGGATTAAGGAGTCTCCTAATCTGGATCACAGGCCTTCTCATGTTAATGTGGATCAAGGAGAACCTGTACTCATTGGTCCGGTTGCATCTGCACTGGATGGAATCAGATTCTGATTAAGAAGGTCCTTAATCCAGATCTGTTGTAGACCCATTTAATCAGGTCTACAACTGTTCCTAGCCTTCAGAGGTAAGTGCAGAAAAGGTGTTAGATTTGCATAATCATCTGGTGTGATTACAGAGCCAGACGTACAGCTTATTCTCACTTTATAATATGAAAAGGCTACAAAGAGGAGACTTACCAACACTGGATTGGGTCTCAGAAACAATGCTGCTAGCACAGACAGGGAAATGTGAACCACTGTTGCCACAGCAGAATATGACATCTTCATGTTGCCATGTACCATATTGGTAAAAATGATATGGTTTGTGCGTGAAAAGTGGCAACCAGGGCGGGAGTAAAATCCCATCCCAAATACTGCATTATATTGCTAATTTTTCAATAAGCAGCATTTCATATCCTTTGGCCCCAGAATAGTACTGCTGCGTAATGATGCGCTCAGAGTTACTGAGTATCAGGATTATGCAGTTAACGTGATGTTCACACTGCAAATGATCAACACAGTACTATTGACAGCTTTTCCTTGAGGCCTCAGGGAAAAATGTCTTTCCTACTCCTGGGAGGCCAAGGATTGTACTTAGAATTTATTTACAAGAAAACAATTCTTCCTGCCACTGTGCAATACAGTAATATTACTCCATAAAAATAGTCTATTAGAGGGCTGCTGTATCTGAGCTGCAAATATCCAGATGGCCAGGAGATGGCAGCAAAGAGATGGAGGAAACTTCAATTCTCTGTTGACATCTAGTGGTAATCCAGGTTTTTGCAGACCAGATATGATAGCCCTAGTATATGTTCTGTTTGGGAAAATGGTTTTACAATTTTGAATTCTACAAACCACATCATTTTCCAATGAGAAAAAGGAAGGCAGAGCAATGTACAAATATAATTTATTACAAAAATGTGAAGCTAAGGAAAAAACCTTACAGATCTAGATGTACATGAGTTTTTCCTTCCCTCGACAACAATAGCAAAATCAGGCTAGGAAAATGTAGCATGCTTTGACTTATCATTGCCAACTGTTCAACTATGGGTCTTCTTTAAGAAAGCATGCTTATATCTATCATTTCTTTCAGAGAATGCAAGGTGGTATAAATTACTCTTCCTCTGATCATTTAGGACTCACAACACCCTTTTGAGGTAGATAACACTGGGAGGCAGAGGCTGATCTAAGTTTATCCTCAAGCTTCTATAGCTAAATAAATATTGTTCTGGCACTTCAGATACTCTGCATCACTGCCTATGGTGTACAGATGTATCACACACAGAAAGCTGTATCTGATTAATGGCTTTAGTCATAGATTGCTGTGTAGTGAGAACAAAACCAAAAGGCCATTTATATGTTGTCAGCCTTTGCATATTTCAATAAACATTTTTTTTCATATTTGAATAAATAAAACAAAAGGCAAAATTTCCAGCAAAAGATGAGGCCAAGTTTTCAAAAGCTTATGAGGTTCACACACTGAGTCCATGCTAGTACATATCTGGGCCTCCATATCTACATGTTAATGCAGATCACAGGGGACCCATCCCCCACTGGTCTAGCCTCCACACGAGGCGAGGATGATCTGGATTAAAGGAGACCTTAATCAGGATCGTTGGTGGGCCCTTTTAACTGGTCCACCCGGGGGACCAGCATGGCCTGATCCAGAATGTGGGAGGCACACAGAATGCTGTTTTCTGTGTTTACAACTATTGTGGGGCACTTTTCAGTGGCACGTCAGAGCCTGTCACTGAAAAGCACCACCACAGAGGTCCAGAGGCTAGGAACTTCTGCTCCTAGCCTTTGGGTGGATGCAGCTACAAAGCTTGCATAATCTTCATGGCTGTGGCATGGGCTAATCTGGATCTGTGCCATTGGTGCGGACAGTGCTTATTCCACCCATCCCTCCCTGTGATCTGGAACAGTGGACAGGGCTAATCCAGACCCAATGATCTGGACTGCAGGCAGGTAAGTGCCAAAAGGGTCATTTATTCAATACAAAGGTCCTTTCTGCACTGGGTCTTAATCTGGATTATATTCCAAAATAGTGGCCTGCCATCTGAATGCCTGAAATAGTCTGCACCAGCATGCAGATGGTACATGGCAGGTCTGTATTTCAAGATATAATCTAGAATAAGGGCCAGTGCAGAAAGGGCAAGAGAGAGAAAACAAAACCTGAATCATTACACTAAGACATCTGTATGAACATTTACAAGGCTTTATTTGAATTTAGGGGATGAATTTGCAAGTGCATTAATTGGTGTAATGGACCCTATGGGAAGTCTTTTCGCATCTTTACACAGTGATTATGTTTGATGAAGCTCTCCTGGGGGTTTTATGGCTACTCTGCTCAAAAAACTAACCGTCCTCCGTTGGCCATCCTCTGATTCAGATTTTGGGCCCTTGGGGTCTTCTCCTTCATCTTCTCCTCCAGAGGATTTCTTTTTTCTTCTTCTGCTTCGTCTTTCCTTGGAATTTTTTGATGCCAAAGGTGACATTTCAAATGAGCTAAGTGACATTGAATCAATTCCTCGGGCTAATGCCTGAGAAGGGAGAGGGACAAAGCAAAAATAGACTATCTTTAGAACTGTATCCGATTGCAAGATCCACAGAACCTCAGTTTTGCAGATAAGCAAGAAAATATGGTCCTAGGATAATAGTCCAAAGATGCACGAAGTCACCAGTTTACTGTAGTTGAATGTGTAAGCAGGCAAGGCTTGGTCAGGCCTGGATGGCCAATTTGGTGAGCCCTAGGATGATAGCCCGGAGGCAAGATCTTTCTTCTTCATTTGACCCAACAGGCACGGCAAAATGCCCACAAAGTCAAGCTGATGATTTGAGACACCAATGCCATGATTTCGGAGGACTTCTTCACCCAATGCATTTTAGCGGCCATTCATATTTCTATAGGCAGACTATTAAAACCCATCCTTCATGTGAACATAGCATGATGTTGCTCAGAGCATTTGCCTGTCTCTTAGGATATTTTACCTTGCCATTTGTTCTTTGTTTGAAATTGAAACTTTGTTGTTGTTTTTTAGTAAAAAAGTAGCTATACTAATCCTAATATTGCATCTTCACTGTTTTTTGTTTTTGATTATTATTGCTTAATACCTGCCTTCCATGTTTCTTGGCTGTGAATACAGCCGCACAGAAGCTCCAAGACCAGGGAGGTTGACTTGGTGAAATAAATCTACCCAATGGCAGAGAGTTGATGACTCCTTTGACCACCTGGGGCAGCCCCATCACAGGCCCCAAAAAGACTGTCCAAGGGGGGCTGCAGTTTCTTTGAGGCCATGGTCACACCTTCACTTTAAACCTTCAGTCCATCTTCAGGTTTGGCTGCTCACACTTGCTTTTATTTCTACTCATTTTATTTGTGGACTTTCCACCTTCCATTTGGACTTTTTTGAATGGAAAGCCCAGAAATAAAATGGATAGAAATGAAAAGGTATGAGCAGTGAGATGGAGGGAAGAAGGTTTGAAGTGAAGGTTTGGCCACAACCTAATTGACAATACTTCACTATTTGAGGAGAACATGGTGGCTGGAAAGTGAAACTACTGCCAGTAAACTGATTCCATTATTCCAACATTTGTCTTTATTTAATCCATGATAAACATAACCGGATGCCTTTTGTGCAATTACTAGGGATGGGCAAAAAATATTTGTCAAGTTCACAGTTCATACGAATTCATACAAACTTGAACATGGGTCTATATTTGTAGGCCCTACTTCGTCCGCTAATTGAGTGCACCCAGCATTCACTGACGCTTCATAGATGCCTCAGTGAAGGCCAGAGCATGCCACCCCAGACCTCCTGTGTTCAGGACCCAGTTTGGTCTAGTGGTTAGGGACCTGGACTCTTATCTGGGAATACCAGGTTCGATTCCACCCTTCTCCACGAAGCCAGCTGGGTGACCTTGGGCTAGTCACAGCTCTTTTCTGAGTTCTCACAGCCCCACCTACCTCACATGGTATTCTGTTGTGGAGAGAAGAATAGAAAGCTTTGTCAGCCACTTTGAGTCCTCTTAAATGAGTGAGAAAAGTGGGGTAGAAAAGCCAACTCTTCTTCTCCTGTCTCCCTGGCCAGGCCCCCTCACCTGGAAATCCAGCCATGGCCACAGCCACAGCCTCTGCCACCATCACGGCCTCTTCTGCCATTACGCCCTCCTCCAAGGCTCAACTAGGCCTTCTGGAGGTGTGCATGAAGCTTTAGAGGCTGCTGTAATCTGGGAACTGCTTTGTACACATCCCTAGCAGTTACCTCTCCTTAATTCAGATCAGTAGATTCGGAGTAACTTGATCCACTGATCCCGGATGGTATGGCGGAGTGGGCTGGTCAGCACCATCTGCACTATTGGTGCTGATCTGATCCTCACCTCCGCGTGGCTGTAAAGCTGGTGTGAGCTTTGCAGTCACCCACACCATGCCCCTAGTGGCTAGTTCCTAGCTCTGGGGCTTGAAGGGGGTGTTTTTCAGTGCCCCCCTATGTCTCTGTGTGAAACAGTCCCAAAGCCCCGACTGAACCTCCAGAAAAGCAAGCAAATATATGTATCCATGTTTAAATCTTGGTCCTATATTATCTCCTATCTCCACGATTTTCAACCATGGGGAAAGAAAGCAAAATAACCCATGCTTATATGCTCCAAAATTATGCGTCTATGGCAACAACATCAAAATATCCAAGCAGAGGCAAAGCCTCCTACCATGACTTTTTGCCTTCTGAAAAATCTCTGCTGTTCCCAAGCAAAACAGAAGTAACAATCTATGTTATTTTTGCTGATCCAGATTTTTTTTTTTAAGTCTTATCCCACAAAGTGATAGAACCTGCTGTGACCAGGGATCCAGAGCAATAAGCCCATTCCACAGGCATTAAAGAAAACCCAGGCAGATATATAATGCAAAGATAAGATGGACTTTCGTCTGCTGCAAGACTAGGCAGTACATGCCGTTATCTGGAGGGATCATTGCAGGAAGTTCCTGATAAGGCCATGAGGTGCTCAAAATGGAGCTGAAGACAAATTACAGGGGGAATTAAAAAAAAAATGCTACAGAGTCATGGGGGAAGGGCGAGCGATGGCAGGCACTAAACTAAAAATCTCTACCAAATAATCATTCTAAAGGAAGCAGGCAGGAGACGCACATATGGGTGGATGCCTAGGTATGGCCTCCAGGGGTGTTTTTCCACTGTCAAAAGTACCCATTTTTGCACCCATTTAGGACCCATTTGGGTGTGAGCTGGATGACCCCATTTCCACTATGGCACCCATTTGGGACCGAATTGTTTCCACAGCCATTGGGGAAATCCGGATCTAATGGGTACATTTTGGCCTTTAATCTGGATTTTCTGTAGACCCCATTAAAGGGGTCTACAATGGGGTGTTCTCCCAGAAAATCCAGATTAAAGGGAGCCTGTTTCCACTGGAAACAGGCAATGGGGTCCGAAGGAGACTAGGCGGAGGGGATAGACCTTTTGGACCCCCCCCACCCCAACATTGGCTTCGAAGTCACTTCGAAGTTGACTTCACATTCACTTCGAAGTGACTTCAAAGCTGACTTTGAAGTCACTTTGAAGCTGACTTCGAAGTTGCTTCGAAGACTGCCCCCCCCCCCGCCCCCCAAAACACCTGGGGTAACGGACCGACCCCTTGTGGGTCGATTCGGATTCCCCAGATGGGTGCAAATCTGTTTCCACAGCAGGGGTGTTAGCACCCATTCCTAATGGGTGCTACACCTCCTGTGGAAACACATTGAGTGCTTCCCTTAATCCGGGTCTACTAGATCCGGATTAAGAAATGTACCCATTCCTTAGATCCGGATCTTCTTAGATCCAGATCTAAGGGCTGCAGTGGAAAAACACCCCAGGTTGAAGAGACAGGCAGGATGCTTCTAAAGGCCATTTGCAGGGACGTGAGAGCAGGTGAAGGTTTTGCCCTTGTCTTCTGCTTGAAGCCCAAAAGCAACTGGTGGGCCACTGTGTGAGACAGGATGCTGGACTAGATGGGCTGTGGCTCCTTTTAGGTTGTTATGTTCAGACACACAAACACACACACACACTTCTGCACGCTAATGTTAAATGGAGGAGAGGAACTACCGTGGGCCAGTTAGCAGAGAGAGCCATTCTGGCAGTACACCTAATTACATTGCCGAAATGGGTCCTCCTAGGGCCCAGACAACAGGAACTTCAGTTCCTGGACAACAGAGTCCTCACAGCAGGTTCCCGCAGCTGTGTAGAGCTGTGTGGGCAGTGTGAGGTTGGTTTCAGAACAGGCTATCCAACTGGGGGTGGTCTTCTTCTTTATAGCATGGTCAGAGCAGTTGCACCTGGACTGGTGTACCCCACCACACACAAGGGCGGAACACTGCTTGTGGTGGGATGGTAACTGGATAGGCATACTTTCATATGGGCACCACACTAATGTAGCATGTAGACTGTGCCCTGGAATAACACGGGAGGTCCAATCCTGGCACTCTTGTGGCACATTCACAGCACCAATGCTCTCTACACCTTTCCATCTCAACTTTCCTCAGTATCTGCTGGTAAATCTCAGCCTTCCCCTATTTTCTGGACAACGAGTTAACTCTTATTTCATATAATGACAGAACCTTCAAATGCATACTTAGGCCTCATCCAGACAGGGGGAACATAGCGCCATTATGCCACCACTACGGTGGGCTTCCTCATGTATAGCCCTGCTTCCTCCACCTCCTCCCTACCACCTTTAAAAAGCATTAGAAACTATTGCTAGAAAACCCAGTGCTGGTCTTTGTTTTTCTAGCAATAGTGATTTTTTATTTTCCTTTTGGATGGAATCGCCATGATTGCTTATGCACGTAGGCTGAAACAGGCGATCCATGCATGTGTTGAGCTGCCAATGCGCACAACCATGCATTTGGTGCCAGCCAAAAATCTAAATGCATTTGTCAATAAAATGCTATAGCCAGCAGAGTCAGGCCAAGCAATGGATAATGGTGGGAGATCAATATTCCACATTATCCCTTGCTAGTGCCTACTTCAGCATTACTTACTTACTTATTTGTTTGTTTGTTTACATTTTTATCCCGCCCTATAACCGATGTCTCCAGGCAGGTAACAACATGTAAAATCAAACATTATTAAAACAACAACAATATGTATTAAACCAGTAGCATCTGCAAGTGGGAAGGGAAAGCGTGGTGAAGTCCCAGAACAGGGGTGTTTCTGCATTTAGCTTCCTGTCTGTTGGACGGGAAAAGTGCAGAGCAGACCAATGCGGACTAGCATCCACAACTGGAAACACTAGTACAGGTTAGACTAACTTCCATGCGCATGACCCAACTCCCACAGGACGCTGCCATTTTGATCATGGAGCCCCGTGTAACTGCGTGTGTGCTGGCACTGTTGTTGTGGTGACAATGACGTTCTGCACACGCGCAGTTGTGTTTTGGGTCATTTGGGGTGCCAGCACACTTGTGCGGCACCTCAGATGACCCCTCGCACTGAAAATGGTGCGAATGGTCACCACTCAGCGCTTCAAGTAAGCCTTTAGTTAGGGTTAGTCTCATGCAGCGCACAATTTCATGCACCACTACTAGTTTGCGACAGGTCAACATCTGGGCAGGCAGGAGGCACTTCTAGGCTGTAAACACCTCCAGAAAATGCAGATGCAGATGTCCAGGTGTTAACCTATTGCAAACTATGAGGCTAAGTGCGAATTGGCCTCTGGTTTTAAAATGCTACTACTTTGGGGAAAAACTGATTCTGCCATCTCAAAGGGAAAGCTAATTCAATCAACAGTATTTGCAGCGTCTAAGGACCATTCACCCTATAACAGTCACAGCCAGGCTGTTCATGCTAATGAGAAATATTGCATTATATCTCTGTATTGGTGAGCCCGTCGATAATTGTTTTATTAGCACAAAAGAAACATCAGCAATGTTTAAACAGCTGACCCCATCTATTCCTCCACTTGTTGAATAATGGAATACTAACAGTTGTTTGAAGTTGGAAGATCAATAAAGCAAATCTAAAAAGAATGCTAATTCACTCGAACTAATGCATGAGGGCTGCAAATATTGAACCAAAAGCCATTTATTTTACTCTAGTACCCTAGGCGTATCTTTGATGCTGATGATAATAAGAAACCAACTGCCTCTCTGCAACAGGTAATTCCCCACCCTTTCTCCCTCCATTAACACATGGCTTTTATAACGGGAGGTCAGGAATTGCTTCCTTTTGGATAGTCCCTTTTGGATAGTACATGATTTGCAACATGTACACATCATGATATGTGTGATGTAGGGATGTGTACATATGTTGTTTTTGTATTCGATTCGTACTGAATCTAATGCAAGAAAATTAATATTCATTTGATTAGATCCCCTTCTAATGTAGTGGGATCTGAATTCAATACGAATGGTCAATCCCATACGAATTCTATACGAATCCCATACATCTCCACGCAACTTCAACTGCCGACACAGATGCCCAGAAACCCCTAAACCACAAGATGGCAAAGAGACTACAGCAGCCGATCCACCAGTTGAGAAAACGTCTGGTCCGGAGGCCAAGCAGGGTGGGGTTGAGTAGATGCCGGCTGACCATCTCTACCATCATCCGGTTTAGTCATCAATGAAGAAAAAATTCAAAGTAAAGAGAACAGGAAAATTCCAGCAATAAGAAATGAACAGAAGCATTGGAACTGAAGACCTCAAGTGCTTGCTTTTCACTGCTCCCTGTTCCCTCCCACACCTTTTTCCTTTTGTATCTTGTCTCTTTAGATTGTAAGCCTGAGGGCAGGGACCTGTCTAAGATTAATATAATATTGTACCCCACCCTGAGACCTTTGGGTATAGGGTGGGATATAAATATAAATAAATAAATAAACAGTATCCCATATGAATTTGAATGTCAATCTTTGAATGTGCCAACATTCAATTTGAACTTGAATGTCCAAATTCGTCTGAATTCGTACGAATTTCGAATGTTACCGTTGTGCCTTGTGCCATCAGCCCCTCCTCCTCTGATGAAGAGCTAGCTGTTGCCTGGGACAACCAAGACAAGGCAAACTTCCCCAACAGTCAGGGTGAGGGAGGCGTGGCTCAACGCAGACCCTATACCCAAGATGGAGACAGCTCAGATGAAGATGCCGGGCAATGTTCTTCACCGAGTGTTCTGGCGCAAGAGCGACAACAGCTGAGATGGTCAGTGCATCTGCAGGCCAAGCACTTGCATTGAATGGGGCGTGATTCTCCCTCACCTACTTAAGTACCCCCCATGCCTGCAGAACTTGTTGCAGACAGCATCTCTTTATCCTGCAACCTGGGTCCGTGTGCTCTTTGTATTCCTGATCCTTGGACTGATATCTGACACCACAGATTCTCTGGCATCTTGGAACTCAGAACAGTTTACTCTTGCTCCTGGAAAGAACTGTGAAACTTTAGCTGTTTGCTACTACTGCTAGCCCTGAGTGTATGCACGTGTTTGGTCCCTGGACGTGGCTGGCTTAAGACATGACAGTTACGAATATTCATGCACATCCGTAGTGTGATGAAATTCTAGCATTGAGATGTCACAGCTCACTCCATCTCCTACTCCATTCATATAGAAGGAGAAGGAGAAGGAAAAGAAGAAGAGTTGGCTTTTCTACCCCACTTTTCTCACCCATTTAAGGGGACTCAAAGAGGCTGACAAAGCTTTCTATTCTTCTCCCTACAACAGAATACCATGTGACATAGGTGGGGCTGTGATAGCTCAGAAGAGAGCTGTGACTAGCCCAAGGTCACCCAGCTGGCTTCATGGGGAAAGGCAGAATCGAACCTGGTATTCCCAGATAAGAGTCCAGCTCCCTAACCACTAGACTAAACTGGCTCACAGCTATCAAATGCAAACATCTTCATGCCCCACCCACAATGGCCAGCCTTTTGCCAGGGTTTCCAATAAATACTTTGGCTGAGCAGTTGGTATGGGCATATCCATTACACCAGAGCTCCCGTTTCATCAATTTCTATTTCACTCCCCAGATCCTACTTGGCAGATTCAAAATTCTTCTATTTCTGATCATTAGAATACATTGTCGGTGTTCTTTTGAAAGGTCTTTTGACATGTTGTCCCCAGCCCCTTTAACACTTCATTTCACACTATTTTAAATAATAATAATGTTAAAAACACAGAGATTAAAAGGATAAAATAAAGTCAAATTTGAAGATCATGCAAGCAAGCCTGTTTCCTAAAATGACTGGGAGAACTAAAGATAGATCTCTGTCGCATAGAAAAACCCATACACACATTCGAGACATTTACAGACCTCTTGTTCTTTCTTCAGAGCTTCCATGGCTTCCCGGAATTTCCTCTCCTTGGCCTCCATTTCAGCAATGGTGGCTTGGTTCTGCTCCTCATAAGCCATGGCCACCACAGCTAAGATCAAGTTGATGAGATAAAAGGAGCCCAAGAAAATAACCAGCATGAAAAAGAGCATGTAGATCTTGCCAGCAGATCTAAGAGTCTGGGCGGAGAAAATTAAGAAAGTTTAAGTTACTGAAGCAAGGGATAAAATGGCACATTAATAGGGCTACCACATGAAAAAGAGGGCAGAGTTTCTGATACTTTGATAGCTGCATAAAATAGAGGGATGAATTTAAACACTGAAAATAACTAACAAAATTAGAGTCTAACATTATTTTTAATTAAAGACAGTAGCCATAATATGGATTTACAAATAAGTACAGAGTAATATAATGTGCATACAGTCTAAGTTTAAATGGTTAAGTTTTCAGTTTTGAGAATTTAAATATTTAATGTTATTGGTTATATATACTTGTAAATGAAAATAACTGCAATATATGTTGTCACTATTTGTTTGATCAAATAAAAATTTCAATTAAAAAAAATAGAGGGATTTCAAAGTGGATACAGCTCATCATGTAGGCAAGGCCTGCTGAAATTTTCTATTTTATGCAAATATTAAAGGAACAGAAGGAATCCTGTTCTCTGTCTTATATGGCGACATTATATATGAAAGCCCTGTGGAACGTATTCCCACTTCTCAGCACTGGCTAAATTTGCTTAACCTGAACATTGCAAAGGGTTCGACAAGATGACCCACTCCCACTCAACAATTCTATGATTCTACATGCCCCGGGAATAACTAGTAACTTGGTACAGCTAACAGTGATGGTCCAGGAGGAGGAGGAAGGGAACAGGGGGTATTCTAAGGAGGTTCTTTCCTTTCAGTTTCAGACGCTGTGCCTGGGAGCCTTTTCCTCATTCTAAGATTGTGGTCTGGATCAGTGGGTCTGGACCAGCCAGGTCTGGTGGTCCAGATCACAGCATGCAGCAGTCTGGAAGAGTATTGTCTCCGCCTTTCCACAGGTCTAGACCAGCCTCTGTGTGGGTGTGAGAGCAGCCTGCCCTCTCACAATCTTTCCAGCCCTTGCGTTCCCTTAGCAACGAGGATAGTTGGTTAGTCTTTCTCTGGCCCAGCCTTGAAAGCTGGGTGATAAGACTTCTTCTTAGAGTGCAGCAAAGTGCAGCTTGCTGTCTTTCACTATCAGAAGAAGAAGAGTTGGCTTTTCTACCCCACTTTTCTCACCCATTTAAGGGGACTCAAAGCAGCTGACAAAGCTTTCTATTCTCCTCCCCACAACAGAACACCCTATGAGGTAGGTGGGGCTGTGAGAGCTCAGAAGAGAGCTGTGACTAGCACAAGGTCACCCAGCTGGCTTCATGGGGGAGGGTGGAATCGAACCCGGTATTCCCAGGTAAGAGTCCGATTCCCTAACCACTAGACCAAAGTGGCTCACTAAAGTGAAGCTTTCTCTACCATACTTCTGTTGACGTGTGAATTCTTTGGGTGGACCATTCCAACAGAATAGCGAAAGACAGCAGGATACGCTTTGTTGTAGATGTCTATTCCAGGGCATAATCTGGAACAAGGCCTGGGGCAGAAAGGGCCACCAAAGCAAAGATCGGTAAAACTTTATTTGGGCTTGACAATAATTTACATTGGATAAAAGGAGAAACCTTTTTGCCCAAAGTATTTCCTTCATCCAATGTTTCTAGGATGGGGCTTATATAAATCTGTCTTACAGGCTTTTGATATTTTTCTGAATGGATTCTGTTTCAACTAGTCATTTCTTTGATACTTCGAAGGGGAATATTCACTGAAAGGTACATAGAATCAGCGTGTCGCTTACCTGTTGATAGAGGCGTTCCCAGTAATCCTGTGTCATGAGGCGAAACAAAGACAAAAAGGCCCAGCCAAAAGTATCAAAACTCGTGAAGCCATGGTCAGGATTTCCGCCAGCCCTGTGACAAAAATACCCTTTTGGACACTTACTGTGAAAAGAAAGACAATAAGGCATAAAGACCGCTGATGGGGGAACGCCACCCGATGTGATTCAGCACAGCTGTTCCTCAGGTTTTGTAGCTTTGAGAACAGCCGAGGCCGCCTCCAGACGGCAGCTTGATATACCGACAGAAAGCAACAATGAGGGGTATTATTCCTCTGTTAGGATGTGCACAAAAGTTTTTTGGCATTCTTTTCGAAATGAATCGAATGTTCAAAAATCCTTTTCGTATGAATAATCGCATTCGAATGTGGTAAGCTTCTATTCGATACGAAACTATTTGTACGTACTCATAAGAACATTTGATACGTATCTGATATGAACTGATACAAATAGATCAGATTGTATCAGATCAATACATATCTGATACAAATAGATACGTATCTGATACGTTTCCCCAGCTTAACAAATGTCCAAACTATCTGTACCAATGTCTGGAAACATTTGTATTCATTCGAATGTTAGCATACGAATATCATAACATTCAACTTGAGTTTGAATGGCCAAATTCGGCCAAATTTCGAATGTTATGAATATTCATGCACGTCCCTATTCCTCCTGGTAGGGCTGGCCCCAATGCTGCCTTTGCACAATTTGGCCATGCGCAATCTGGGTAATTCAGCTGGTGGGCAACTCCTGGATGTGCAAGTGGCCACCTCTATCCACACATCGTCAGCTTTTTCAGTCTCCTCACATGCCTATTGGATGGCGTTCCTATTTCTGCTCTCCTATCTTGATGCAGATTTCCAGATTTCCAGACCAGGTCACAATCTCATTGTCTGAGAAAGCCTTCGTACACATTTCCCAGTTTAGGATTTGAAACGGAACCGGTAAGTCGAAGTGGTTGGTGATATTCAGCCCAGTAGCGTCCCTCAACCTAAACCCCTTAACTAGTTTGTACTGGGAATAAGATGAAAAAGAAAAATCTTAAAAGCAAGGACTATGGATGTGCACAAATATTTGTAACATTCAAAATTCGTACGACTTTGGCTGAATTTGGACATTTGTATTCGAATTGAATGTTGGCACATTCAAAGACTGACAGACAGACAGACAGACAGACAGACAGACAGACTGGCTGACTGACTTATTCTGATGGGCCACATATCTCTTTGGTGCACCACAGAATCAACTCTGGGCAAAAAATGTTCATCTTTTTCAATATTATTCTTTAAATTAAAGTAAAAGTAACAACGCCAATACACGTCATTTCCGTATAATGTTGCCGTAAAGATTTTTATCCAGGGCTCTCCCATCTCCTATCCCCCTTCCCTTTTTCCATTTCCTCACCTCTCGCTCCTTTGCCCCAGGAATGGACTCTATAATAATCTTCAATGACATTTTTTTTTTCATTTGGAAGATTATACATAAAGCTTCTTTTAGTTCCTTATTTGCCTCTGTTTGTGCAGCAATATTTAATCACTGTCTCCCCATTCTTGGCCTAGGAATTTGTTAATCCAAATCCACATTATACTATTCTCCTCTTGCTACGAAAACCAAAAGTCAGGTTTTCCACTATAGAAGTTTTCCACCTTTTACCTTTATTCCATTTTGTGGCCTCCTTCGAACCCCACATTATCACTGCTTTTACAATTCTCTATATTTATTTTATTACATTTTCCTCTGGTTTACTAAAATCTGATCCTTTGACCACTTGAGTTATACAAAGGGATTTTTAAACATCTTGTTGCATTACCATATCACGTTCGATAATCTCCAAAGAAGTCACCTGGTTGAAATCCAGGCTCTCTGGAGTCCTTGTTTTCAGGCAACTGAAATTGCTGGTCCAGCCTAAAATTTCCCCTTACCACAAAATATCTAACAAATAAAAATAACCCATCTCACAACTATGTGCCACCTGGCAATTATAACCAGTGCCCAAATGGCAGCTTGCAGGTATTATATCAGTACAAATTAGGGAGGTGCATGAGTATCCGTGCTATTCAGAATTAATATGAATTCATACAAATTCCAACATTCAAGGACAAATCAAATGGGCCCTATTTGTCCATGAACCCTAACCCTAACCCTAAACCCTAACTGTCACGGAAAACTGACCATAGTACAACTCCGTATCAATTGTTTATTTGTATTTATCAGAAATTAACATGCATGCATGGAAGAAGAAAGTTTCTCCTTCCCAGAATAGACAAGAACAAAGCCTTTGTGAGTCCATGAATCGTCACAGAATGTGTCACAAAATCTAACATACTAAAATGCTGGAAAACCCCTAGCAGACTACGTGACTTTATGCACATAGTTAACTTCCTCCACTATAGTTCCTGTTTTCACAGGTAGCAATGCAAGCACTAAGTACATGATTTCCTATTCTCTCCCTGCTTGCCCCGTTGCAAAAGCAGTACATCCTGATTACAAATATTTCTGTAAGCTGTCTCTATAACGGCATAGAGGAGAGGAAAGAAATATACTCTGAATCAGATGAAAGCCCCTAACTATAAAATTCCATATACCTCAGAATTCCCATTATTCCCTCACACTAACCCTAACTCTAACCCTAACCCTAATTGAATTATCTGGTATTCATTGAAGCATCAGTGAAGGTTGGATGCCCTCCCAGCCCCCCAGGCCTCCCAGCACCCCCAGCACTCCCTGCCCCCCACCTACCTTTTGTTGTGCTGCCTACTGGTTCTGCATGCGCAACTCCCCCCACGTCACACAATCCCCAGAACTGCACAGAACCAGAAGTGCTTTTTCAGCCTCTGAAGAGCACCAGAATAGGCCCAGAGATGCCACTGTGGCCCTCTGCAAAGGTACAGGAGGGCACCAGAACGGAACGGGAGGGCACGGTGGAGTCTCCAGGCCCATTTTGTCGCTCTTTGGGAGGTCGAATCAGCACTTCCGGCTCCGCGCACACAGCTCCCCATCCTGGGATCATGTGACGCGGCGGGAGCTGCAGGCGCAGAACTGGAAGACCTAGGGGGATAGCAGCATGCAGCAGCAGTAGCGAAAATGGTGAGAACAGCAGGTAAGTGGGGGGGAGGGGAAGGGAGGAGTGGAGGGTTCGCTTCATGTTGTGCACAAATATTTGTAAGAACATTCATGGGGGTGGGGGATTCGGCCAAACCCAAATATTCCCACATCCAATTCATATCAAATCGATTGTGGGAAACCGGCTTCGTGCACACCCCTGGTAAAAATTACTAATATGTAAACTGTCCCACCTTGGAACCCATCCCAAGGTTTTTCTTTGAACCATCACAGTAGTTACATCTTAAAAGATTATGGTCCACCAGTGAGAGTTCCCAGGTATCGTGTGGGCATAATCTACAACACCAGGAGACTTTAGTAGATCTGTCCTTGAAGGACTATTGAAGCCAACAGCCACTGACGTTTTGCCAGTCTCTGGAAACATCTCACTTCTGGGGCCATTTTGGGGTGTGCTATTGAGCTGTCCCTAGCTCCCAAGGTAGGCCAGGATGGGGGGGGGGGGCTCCAGCAGATAGTCGCTGGTGTGCTCTGTGGTGTCCTACCCCATACCAGTATGCATGGAAGCGGCCTTAAAGACTTTTGCTAAACCCCTCCTTCTCAACTGACTACCAAATCTTCTTTTGAGAGTATACAGACCCAGGCAGATAAAATAAACCTGTCAGCTTTTCAACTAATCTTCTTATTTACAGGAGCTGGCGATGCCAACATATTCCATTACTATAAAGCATCTTTCCAGAAGAATATCCACAGGACACTCCACGATTAATCACAATAAGAAGCACAGGGCTATTGATTAAGGGTAGTTAACAGCATCCATCTACCTAACCATCAGCAGCATGCGTTGGCAACAGTACAGGCCATTTTAAAGGCCTCTTTGTCAAATCAGTGACAGAGGCTGGTCATCCCTAATATCCATCGTCACAGAGCAAATCTGATTAACCTGGATGGCTTTTTAAAAGATTAGGATGATTCACAAAGGGGAAGACTGTCCATCAGTAGCCATTAGTCATGAATGCAGAGCTAAGGCCCTTTCTGCATTATGTGGGCTGTCCTGGGCCTTGTAGCATGGAAGACATGGACCACATTAGAGCAGGCTAGCAATAGCCGGAGGTCTATTTGCAATACAGCTTCTAGTCTATAATTGATGCACCTCTGGGTAACAGCATACGGACGTCAACTAGGCTGCTCCAGCCTACTAATGTGCCCTCTCTCCCCAGAAGTGCACTAATCATTGATTAGGTGCGAAGCACCTCAAGAGGGAGACTGTTCCATAGCCTGGGGGCCATCACTGAGAAGCCCCTCTCCCAGCTGCCCACCCCTTTTACTACTGAAGGTGGTGGGACAACCAAGAGGGCCTCCCCTCCAGATCTTAAAGCATGGGCAGGTCAGTATGGGAGCAGGTGTTCCTTTAGATGCTTGTGGCCCAAGTCATTTAGGGCCTTATAAGTCACAGTTAACACCCTGAATTGGGCTCGGTAGTGAATTGGCAGCCAATGCAACTATTTTAAGACTGGTGTGATGTGCATCTGGCCAGCTGTGCCAGTCAGCAATCTAGCAGCTGCATTCTGCACTAGCTGCAGCTTCTGAACCATCTTCAAGGACAGCCCCATGTAGAGCGCATTACAGTAGTCAAGTCTGGAGGTTACCAGAGCATGGATAACTGTGGCCAAGTCATCTCCATCCAGAAAAGGCGCACTAGCTGTAATTGGGAATAGGCACTCTTAGCCACAGCCTCCATCTGAGCTTCAAGCGTCAGCATAGAGTCCAAGTGTGGAATGGACCAAAGACCCCATACTGAGGGGCAGTCTATCTGGGATACTGAACACTGGGGCAAATAGCAGGAAAACAAGGCTGCCATCTTGTGCGATACGTTCACAAGAGTGATTTGGCTGATCAGCAGTAAAAACAAGAGAGTGAATTATTTGGGCTAATCCAGCAGGACACGTCTATAATTTTTTTTTTAAATGGTCTACTGTATAGCTAGAAAAGCCAAACATCGTGCTAAACAATTGGCTCAAGGTGAGAGGAAAACATTTTTTAAAATAAAATGAAACCATACTAGATTACTAGGTCCCAGTCCCATGCAAGGCATTAAAATCTATCAGTGAATAAATCACTACCAACCAGCAGGCTCATATGCCTCTGCCTATGCTCGGGTCCTGGATATCTGAAGGAGCGCCTTCTCCCATATAGACCTGCCCGGGCACTGAAATATCAAGGAGAGGGCCTTCTTGTAGTTCCTTCTCTTTCAGTGGCATGAGGCATAGGGACTTGCAAGAGTGCCTTTTCTGTTGTGGCCCCTAGACTCTGGAACAGGTGCCTACATTGTATACTTTTCGGCGGCTGGTAAAAATGTATCTTTTCACCCAGGTTTTTACTATTTAAATAGCACCTTCAGGGGGCTGCCCTGTTAGGGAGGGAGGGTGGGGTGGAAGGAAGGAAGGAAGGGAGTTATATTTTTAATTATGTTTCACCATTTGATATGTTTTAACTTCATTGTAACCCACCCAGTGAAGGGTGGGATATAAGGTTTCTAATTGATACTTTTTTTAAAAAAATTAACAAGTGCTCTAGCTCTCATGCACACCACTCAAGCCTGGATGCACCATTAATTTATAACATGATGACTATAGTAACATGCTAATTATGCATCTGTCACACACCACATTTGGCGAAAGTTTTAATGTTCACCTGTGGAGAGCTCAAGAAGAAGATGATGAAGAAGAAAAAGAGTTGGCTTTTCTACCTCACTTTTCTCACCTATTTAAGGGGACTCAAAGCAGCTGACAAACCTTCTATTCTTCTTCGCACAGCAGAACACCCTGTGAGGTGGGTGGGGCTGTGAGAGCTCAGAAGAGAGCTGTGACCAGCCCAAGGTCACCCAGCTGGCTTCATGGAGGAGAGAAGAATTTGGTATTCCCAGATAAGAGTCTGGCTCCCTAGGTTGCCAATCAGCCTTTCCGCACTTGCCTACCGGGGGGGGGGGGGGACTCTACAGATGGTCCACATTGTACAGAGGTGCAGCTTCCCCAGATGCAGCTTTCTGTATGCAGGAATCCCCCCCCCCCAGTGCATGTAGATCTAGAGCAATTCTAACTGCTCTACATCTATGTTCCCTGTAGCCAGGCATGGCTCAATTCACACCTCTCCCTGCCTGCGGAGTGGCAGCACAAGTGTGGTCAGTGCTGCCTGGTCCCATCACCGCAGCAACGGTGCCGCACAGGCACGCTGGCACCTGTTCTGTGGGTCAGTGATCACTTCCTTAACAGCGGCGCTTCATACCTCACCAACACTTAGGGAAGTGTTAGCGAGGGTACGGATAGATCCGGCATGGCAAGGTGTGGATGCCGGAACTACTCCCCCAGGGGAACTATCCCATGGGAGTGATGATGATGAGAAAATTGCACTTTGATTTCAGAAGCTCAATAAAGTATGTGCACGAATATCTGTAACGTTTGAAATTTGTACAAACTTAGCCAAATTCAGACACTCGAATTCAATTTGAAGGTTGGCACATTCGAAGTATGATATCCGAATTTGAATTAAATGTTTTGATACATTTGAATGAAGCTTCGTATAGGACTGAACATCCGTATTAAATATAAATCCTACCACGTTCAAAGGGGATCTTTTGAAACAAATATGAATTTTCTTGCATTCAGTACGAATCAAATACAGAAAAAAATTCATGCACATCTCTAGAGGTGAGAACTGATTAGCATTAGGATGGGAGACCACTTAGAAATACTAGGTGCTACAGATCCAAAAGGTTTTTTAAAAAATCAAGAAACAAGGCTATGGTAAAACCATTTGTTTATGCCAAGAAAATGCCCTGGATTTTTCTTTGTTGATACCCAGGATCAGTCTCAACTTGGTCGAACCTTGAAACACACACACACACACACACACACACAAATATAGGTAAAACCTTTTTTTCATACTGTCTAACAGGTGCCTGGAAGATTTGGTGTGTGTGTTTTTCTTTTTGTAATGTGCTTATAGGGATTTTCTAATGAAACTCTACAGCAACAACAACAGAAATAGTTCCCTAAAGAGGTTTTAAAAATAGCATTGAGATTCACTGGAGAACTTTCTCAGGCCTCATTCTCCTCCTAAATTACTTGTATTTATAGACATGAGGTGAAACAATACTTTTGCAAACCAGCAAAGAAAGATGTTTCATCCTATAGTGCTTAAAAATTATTTTAGTCTCAATCTATAAATGAAAATGAAGGTCCAAGAGAGGATAAGGATAATTAAGGTTTCCGTGGCAACCATTGCTAGGAGGCAGTTGCCAAAGGTGCTTGCATGTCACAGTTCCAAGTTGCCCCAGTGGGTCGATCTCTTTTGTTCATGGTTGCTAACCCAGGATTCCTGGGAAATTCCAGCTGAGACAGGCAAGTGCTTGTATTGTATTTCTCACACTAGCACAAGCAGCCTATAAAGTTGCTGTTCCTCCATTAAAAAAAAAAAGCATGCCAAAAATTCAACAGGTAACACTTTGCACATTAGTGCACTTGTGTTGTGAAGATTTGCCTTTTGCACATTATTTTGTTTGGGAGGCAGTGGAGGTGACAGGATCTTCATGCATCACATTGTCAGTCACTGCCCAGAGGCATAATGTTTGCACACCTGCCGCTGCTCCTGGCAATAGGAACACTGGGACTGGGGAACTTTCATCCCCCAGTACGATGTTTCCATCCAGGGTGTTTTGCGGTACACACAGGAAATGACCAGAGAAGTCGGCCATCTTCCTTTGCTCTGCAAGAGGTTCAGTGCAGATAGCGAGCAATGAAAATGCTTCAAGGACCTATTACAATAAAACGGCTGTTCCAAGACCATGCGGATCCTGTGCCCTGGGAGCATTCCTGCATCACTGGCACTTCTGTGATCCCACATAGGACTTGCCAAATGCAGCAAAGCTAGTGGTAGTTGAGGAGGGTCCAAACCCTGAGGGACCCACTGGGCAGAACTGGGGTTCTTCTTTCAAAAGTAAAAGCAAAGCACATTAATGTGCCAGTTTGGTCTAGTGGTTAGGGAGCCGGACTCTTATCTGGGAATACTGGGTTTGGTTCCACCCTATCTCATAAAGCCAGCTGGGTGACCTTGGACTAGTCACAGCTCTCTTATGAGCTCACCCTACCTCACAGGGTGTTCTCTTGTGGGGAGAAGAATAGAAGCTTTGCCAGCCCCTTTGAGTCCCCTTAAATCGGTGAGAAAAATGAGGTAGAAAAGCCAACTCTTCTTCTTCTAATGTCTGCAGTAGTCTCCTAAATACAGTCATTAGCTTGGCTCCCTGTCTATGGCGCCAAAGGAGAAAGAAGCTGAAACTGATTAATGCCCATAGGTTGTACGTCTCAGTACCATGAAGCCCATCTAGATGGGCTGCAGATGGATGAGCCAAAATGTGCCCAACGTCTGAAATATGTGGCAAATCTGTCTCTGCAGATCCCTTATTCACTGACTGGGCGGGGCTCGTTCAATTTGGTTGGCTTGTTACTCAGCTTGTTACTGACTATTGCTTTCTTTGCTCAGGTCTCATTCCAATCTAGCAACATCCCAGGAAACAGAAAGCTCTGAACAGTTATTTTTCTCCTGGTTACAACACCCACCATGTAGTTATAGGTACAAATATTGGTAACTTTTGAAATTTGGCCAAATTTGGCCGAACCTGGACATTTGAACTCAAATCTAATATTGGCACATTCAAAGACTGACATTTGAATTTGAATCAAATGTTTTGATACATTCATATGAAGCTTTGTATGGGATTTGTATGCATTCATATGGGATTCATATGAGACTGAACATTCGTATTGAATACAAATCCTACCACATTTGAAGGGGTCCTGTTTGAATGAATATGAATTTTCTTGCATTCAATTTGATACAAATTGAATTTAAAAAATCGGCACATTCCTACCACCACGCTTTTTTTAACAGGTGAAAAGTTGAAGCTTTCAGTGCTTGGAGCCTGGAGTGACAAGAGACCCCAACTGATCTCTGGCCCTTTCGACACAAACTCTTAAACTGGATTCTGAGCTTCCCCTTCTACGAGTCTGTTCCATCTATTTTAGATGGAGCGTGATATCCATTGGCGAGGCCTGATCAGGATTACTGGTAGATCCACTTAATAGGGTCTACCAGTGGACCAACAGACCTGATCCAGAACACGGCAGGTTCACAGAAATCATGCCTCCCATTTTGGGGACTACCAGGAGATGAAGTTCACAGGTGCACAATATCATGTCATTGAAATGCATACCTAGAGTCAGCATGGCTAGGAACTTTCGCTTCTAGCCCTCAAAAGTTTGGGGGTCCATGTGTAGATGGTGCTGATCCTAACCACACCTTCCCATGGTTGGAATCAGACCCACCGATTCCTGACATGGGCGGGTAAGTGCAGAAATGGCCAATGGAGGGCCATCAAATGCTTGAAGGTGAGCTTGGGTCAGTCTCTAGGCCCTTCTTCAGACCTCTGGAATGAGATGTCGGTTTACTATTTTCCAAACTACTTTTAAAAAAACCCAACAACCTAAAACCTCATTTCCTTCCATTTCCCGAGGGAGAACAACGAGAGTTAATCATCAATCAACTTCTCCCTTGTGCTTCTGACGTCTCACGCGCTCATTTCACTTTTCCTTTTTCACAAAGCACTAATCCACCACGCCAAACACATTATCAAGCTTCCAGGGGAAGAAAAATGAATGGATTAAGGGAGGGGCAGGATGGGGAGAAGGACTTATAACAAGACTCCAGAAGAATGTGGCTTTGAACTGGTGAGGCACAACAGCTTTTCTCTCCCACTGTTTGGAAAATTGCATTATCGGGCCTGGAGGTTCCTCTGCCTTCACCACTTCTACTGCTTCTACTGAAGAGAAAATTCCCATCATCCTTCTGCTTGAACAGAGCTACTGTTTGAGGGGCCCAGGCTGGAAAACTATCAACGTGCATTTTAATAAATAAAGAGAAGCATTCCTCCAGCTGGTCAGAAGAAGAAGAAGAGTTGGCTTTTCTACCCCACTTTTCTCACCCATTTAAGGGCGCTCAAAGCGGTGGACAAACCTTCTGTTCTTCTCCCCACAACAGACACCCTGTGAGGTAGGTTGGGCTGTGAGAGCTCAGAAGAGAGCTGTGACTAGCCCAAGGTCACCCAGCTGGCTTCATGGGGGAGGGCGGAATCCCATATAAGAGTCCAGCTCCCTAACCACTAGACCAAACTCATCAATACTCTCATCATTACAGCTGTGCCTTGGGTCTTCTCATGGGGCACAGTTACTTGTCTGGAGTGGCTGCAGCCAGAGAGAATTCCATGCATGTGTGCCCACTGGCACACTGCCCCTGCCAACATGTGCCGTCCCAGAGCGTCTGGGAGCTCTGTCCTGCTGCTCCCATTGTTGTGAGCTGAGGACAAGGGATGTGTATGGATACTGTTCACATTCGATATCCATAGGAATTCGTGCGGATTCGGACATCCGTAGACGAACCGAATGTTATGACATCTGTACACTGACATTCATATTTGTACAAATGCTTCGGAATATTTGTGAACCTGGGAGGTGGGAAAGCAGCTGTGTCCGTCACATCTGCAATGGATGCAGAGTGCATTCAACATGGACTGAGAGTAGATTCAGAGTGGATTCAGGGCGGATTTGATGCTTTCAGAGTGGATACGTACTGGATACATATTGGATATGTATCAAATATGAGTGTGTTCGTATCGGATATTCGTATGAATTCGTATGAATACATTCGTATCGAATAGAATCCTCCCACATTTGAAGGGTGAATTTTAAAATATTCAGTCTGACGCAAATCAAATGCAAAAAACAAAACAAAAAACCATTCATGCACATCTCTACTGTGGACACATGAAAACCAGAGGGTGAGCTCCTGGATGCAGTGTTCACACTCTGTTCTGGGTGTGAACCCTCCAGGTGGGTAGGACAGATGCCTGCAGCTGCGCAGTTGCAAACTCCTGTATCATGATTACCATGGCAACGGCTGACTACAAGGTGGATGTTGCCACCCACAGCCACTGCAGTGGTGATCTGGGTGGTCCAGGCTGGACTATCCACAATGGAGGTGCTGGTGTTCCACCTGGGAACTGCACCAGCACTCGCAGTGTGAATGCATCCCCCTGGTCCCGATCTTAACTGCAGTGGAATGGCATAGTTATTATCATTCCACACAGTTATGTACCTGTAGGAAGAACCTTAAGTGTCACATTTCCAATTTTGGTGGCACCAAGTGCCCACCAAAGAGTACAGCTGTCAACCCAAGATGCCTTTAGGCACCCTTACAACCTTCCATGAGTCAGGCTTCCACGTGTGCCAACATGACTATACGGAGATGCCAGTGAAGCAACTGGGATGGTGCTTCAGTAGAGATGCCCATTCCCAAGATTCTTCCCACCCCAATGGTGGAACCATAGCCTACTTCTATAAAGCCCTAGTTTTACGGTTCCAAGACAATTGCCTAATCAGAAGTGCCCACAAATTTAGGGTGATTCCATACTGGTTTGATATACAGGACTAGGAAGTGTACTAGGAGACTCCCTTCCTTATCAGCAGTATAATGTATGGGAGACCCTCCTTAGACCCCCTCCCCTTAGATCCACTAGGGTCCGGGCAACTTCTAGACTACACCAGCCCAGTGGGCCTCCTAATATGTTTTCTGATCCAATCCACTGGCCAGTGTGGACTTGCTGTTAAAAACAGGTTAAAGGGGGGGGGGTATTAATGACAATAAGAAAAAGCAGCTCTTAATGCTACTTCACAATACTCACCCAGCGTCTGAGCTGTTGCCGCACAGCAGAGGTTCCGTTGTACCTTCTTTTATGAAGTAGTTTTCTGCAATACACATGACATTCCTGTTAGTTTCAAGGATTTGAACAAAAAGATAATATGCTATAGAAATTGAGATTTTTGTTCGACCCAGAATACAAGTTGCCTGCAAGACCTGCAGTGTTTTGAACAGTTTTATAATAATAATAATAATAATAATAATAATAATAATAATAATAATAATAATAATAATAATAATAATAATAATAATAATAATAATAATAATAGTAATAATAATAATAATAATAATAATAATAATAATATAGAACCTTGTTATAAATTAGGGTTTAAAAATCTGAGGGAAGCGTCACATATGGCATACTGACAGTTCAGAATTTTGAAAAAAAGAAAAAGGTGACCCTAAACCATTGATGGCCAACCTATGACACGCGTGTCACAGGTGACACGCCAAGCCCTTTTGGGTGACACACACGGTCACCCTGGCACCTGGGCGTGTAGTGCTTGCTTGTTCTTGAAGTGTACGAAATACCAACTTTCAGTTGAAGATTTAGCAAACGAAATTCAGCAACAAAAGTCACTAATGTAAAGAATTATTTGTTTTTGCTTTTAATAAAATACATATATAAAAAAATATAACGTTTTTACTAGAGCTACAAATATCACAAAATTATGGATATTTCTAGATGTGACACAGCACCTGAGTTAAGCTAGGTTTTCTTGCGAATTTTGACACACCGAGCTCAAAAGGTTCACCATCACTGCCCTAAACCCTAATTAACGTAGGGGCAACCCAAAGGCAGCACTGAGAGTACTTTAATATTTTTTTAGTGTACAAAACGATCCATAAGAATTAGCCACAAGAAACTGTGCAAACGGAGGTTTGATTCTGTATCCAATGGTTCTCCTTTCGCTTCATAAACCCACTTGACTGCATTTTATTTGGTCCATAACGTATTTTGGTTCATAACACACTGTGTTGACTTTATGGGTTAGGATTGGCCTGCTATTTATGTTTGTTTGTTTTTAAAAGCCTTTGTTTATGCTTATCAGACAACAACCCTTTCTGCATAAGAGTGCTGATCCAGATCAGAGATCCTTGGATGTGGACCCAGGGTTTCCACATCACCACGCTGATCCAGACTGCAGAGGTCCTGCCTCCAAGTGGACCAGATCCGTCCACGCAGGATGGAG
Organism: Aspidoscelis tigris stejnegeri; assembly: GCA_023333525.1. NCBI lineage: Eukaryota > Metazoa > Chordata > Lepidosauria > Squamata > Teiidae > Aspidoscelis > Aspidoscelis tigris. The sequence continues at coordinate 65,778,812 of JALMGA010000008.1, forward strand.
CTAGATCTGGATCAAGGAGGCTCTTGATCTGGATCTACTGTAGACCCCATTACTAGGGTCTACAATCTAGCCTCAGGGCCTGAGTTCAGACCACGGAGTTGTGCAGATGGCCAAAAATCATCCCCATGCCCTGTAGCTAGGAACTGTCATTCTTAGGTCCAGGGGGTGGTTGCTGCCAAGCTAGCACCATGGAAGGCTTGATCTGGATTGGGGTTGTCTGTGCAGCCAGCGTGGATCTGGCCCTCGCCTCTCCATGATCCAGCTCCACAGATCCTGGAAATTCCAGATCTACAGATCCAGATCTACTGCAGAAGCAGCCCTTTCTGGATGAGGGCTTCATCTGTTCCAAGAAAGGGTCTATGGTGTCCGCTGTACACATACCATAATGGAATAGTGAAGGCCCTAGTGGCAACCTGTTACTACTGCAGAATAGCATCTGGACAGCAGGTCCCTTAGACCCCTTCTTGGAACAGAATAAGCCCCAGTGCTAAAAGGACCCTTACCTGGTAACTTTAGGGCAGAGGTATTAGTTTTGTATCTTCTGAGATTGCTTTCCAACATACAGAGAACCCTCACAGGTCCCAATACAGTGATTTTCATAGAATTCCCAAGGTTCAATGGGGACATGAAGAAGCAGATCATTAAGGTCACTTCCAATTCAAGCCTTTCCTGGGTGGAGCCTGAAGTAGTCTGCCTTACCATGCAGCTGACAGGCCCCTATTCCAGGATATAATCCAGAATAAGGCCCAGGGCAGAAAGACCCAGTTTGGTCTAGTGGTTAGGGAGCCGGACTCTAATCTGGGAATACCGGGTTCGATTCCGCCCTCCCCCATGAAGCCAACTGGGTGACCTTGGGCTAGTCACAGCTCTCTTCTGAGCTCTCACAGCCCCACCTACCCCACAGGGTGTTCTGTTGTGGGGAGAAGAACAGAAGCTTTGTCTGCCACTTTGAGTCCCCTTAAATGGGTGAGAAAAGCGGGGTAGAAAAGCAAACTCTTCTTCTTGTTTCCATCATTCTATAAAGTCTGCAGCAATAGTTGGCACCTGTGGGCGCATCATAAATTCCCAACGAGCTCCCAGTTTGCTGGAAACCCTTGGCGCACAATTAGATCGTGCTTTGACTCGGCCAATTTTAGTACCAGGAGTTTCCACCAGTGCAGAAACTGGCAATCTGGGGAGTCACAATTTAGCATTTGCCCATTCCTAGCCGTGGCTGTAATTTGGTTTCTCTTTTGATACCAGGAGTGGGCGGGGGGTGTCTTCCACATTTTCTCTTTATCTTAACATTCTAAGGGGTGGGGTGGGGAGGTTTATCTCAGCCCCGAATGACAGAAAAGCCTGAGCTCCTTGCCAGAGACGCTGCAATGTTTTATAATCAATAACAAACCGTTTCTCTCTCTGACTCGCTCTTTGCTGAAGTATTCGCTTCATTTATTTTCCCTCTGCCAGGAAGGCAGATGTGGGTGCTAGGGTGTCGAGTGGAACCTAGCTGTCTCCGGACGTGACAAGGCGCCTATGAAGCAAAACAGCATGACCGTGGCAGGAAGGAATGTGGAGCAAGCAGCTCTGTACCAGCTACAGGACAGATAAAAGATAAAAGGGCCTGGCTGGCTGAGCTGTCCTTCTTTCTGAGCTGGAATGGTTCCATTCATGGAGAAATCGCCCTGAGATGATGCGAAGCCAGGCCTGTTATTTGGGGTTACTGGTGGAACACGTGGACCTGTTTTACATAATCCAAGCAAGTGCCGGTTGTACCAGTTGAGGCTGCAAGTGGGGTTTTCTATTTTTATTTTTATTTAAATGAAGAACAAAACACTCTGGAAACAAAACTGGAGGACAAGAAGAAATGGGATATGTTCCAAATGAAAAGAAGAGTTGGCTTTTGTACCCCACTTTTGGCACTCATTTAGGGGGACTCAAAGTAGCTGGCAAAGCTTTTCTATTCTTCTCCCCATAATGGGCACCCTGAGAGGTAGGTAGGGCTGTGAGAGATCAGAACAAGAGTTCAGACTAGCCCAAGGCCACCCAGCTGGCTTCATGGAGGAGTGCGGAATCAAACCCAGTATGCTCAGATAAAGGTCTGGCTCCCTAACCACTAGACCAAACTGGCTCGCTGTTGAGCATGTCCAGTGGCAGTCCTCAGTCCCAGAACAGGCATTATAGGGTTACAGTTCTGCGCAAAACCGCATGAGAGCTGATGCCACCGGCCATATTGGATTCTTCCTGCAACATACAACCCTGAACAGAAAAACGTGTGAAGGTGGAGGGGCAATGGATACAAAACTGGAGTTTGGTTGGATGCCACACGTTTTGACTTGATGGACCAGCCATTCCCCTTTCATGTATCAAGTATCATCTTCAAGTTATGAACTGAGGCCTTTTCCGCACTTACAGTACATTATGTTAACCAGGGCCCACTGATCCAGATTACATGAAGGTGTGAGCCAGATCCGCGCCATCTGCATTGACAGTGTTGATCTGGTCCATTCCTTCTCACAGCTTTCCCCCCATCTTAAGGCTAGGAATTAGAGATCCATTGGTAGGAGTGAATTAGAGATCTACTGAGCTGACACTCTGAGCTGCGTAGGTGAGATGAACCTCTCTGTGACCTCAGCCTACCAAGTCCTCAAGAAGGTCAGGGTTACTTAGGTGAGCCAAAGCCAAGCAGGCTAGCTCCCTCAATGAGACATGGAGTTGCTTCCATGCAGCCCAATCTGCCAGAAGAAAGTGGGAACTTGGCTGAATATAACCCCAAACCATTTGCTGGCTCGCGCCTATCTCTAATTTGAATCTGTCATTAGAACCGCTGGTGAAACAGCCATGTCTGGACAGAGATGGTCTGGCATCACTGATGCTTCTTCTGATGTCTTCAAACACTGGTTCACGTGGTGATACTAAAACTTTTTAAATGCATCCTTCGTGTTTTACTTTCTAGGTTCCCCCAGCTATTGATCACCTCGCCTTTCCAAGCTGGAAGCATCTTTCCTTACTTCTGTTTACCACTCATGAATGTGTGCTGACGCATAAAACTTAAACTGCACTTTTTATTTCTAAATTTAAAGTTAATATCTCCATCACAATTTGTTCTCTGCTGCTGAGTAAACATTCCTGAAACTTGAATGGCTTTCCTAGAAACCAAAACACCTATCCACACACGAGAACCCTCAGTGCTTTCTTTTTCCTTTCTGATACTTCGATTGCTAAACAGTTGCCAAAGATAATTATAAAGGTACATCATTCATCACTTTCCAGTTCAACTGACAACACATTTTCTTGGGATTTGCTCAGAAACAATGCACTTGGATCTTGAATTAGCATTAGGCAGGCAATCTTCTGAACTCCCGTGTCTTAAGGCAGAGAGCTACAACATCATGAAGTTCAATCCTTCCAGTATTTCCCATCAAAGTCTACCTAGGCTGTGGTCACACCTAAGGTTTGATCCAACTTCAGTCCACTTTCAAAGTGAGAGAATGTAAGTGACCGATAATTTTCTTGCCACATTTTCTGCCCCAAAGGTGAATTTTCTGAGTTATTTAACACTGAAAGAAAACAGCTGATCACTTTGCTGATGCATTCTCTTGCTCTGAAAGTGGACTGAAGCTGGATTAAAACTTAAGTGTGACCACAGCACTAGTGGATCAACATGACTTAAGGCCTATTCGCATGAGGGGTTCTGGAACACGTCGAGGACAAGTGGGGACGGAGCATTTGCTCTTGGGAGCTGGCGGTTCCGTCCCACAGAAGTGCTCTGAAACTGTCTGGGTGCGTTTGGCACATCCTGGCGTGTTCTCAGCTGTTCCAGAGGGAAAGCGTTTGCACGCTCTCCCTCCATGGCAGCTGGGCCCTCCCCTAGGCTGCTCCCATTGGCTCCTATGGAGCCAGGGGTGGAGAGCCCGGGAGCCTCCTTTCCCTCGGTTCCTGCTCACTCCAGGAGCCCAAATTGGGCTCCTAGGGCCAGCAGGACCCACACCTTACAACCCCCATTGAAGGCATGTGGGGGCAGGCAGCTGTGATGCTCACAGACCCACTGATCTGGATCAAAGGCCATAGGTTCTTTCTGCACTGGGCCTTATTCTGGATTATATCCTAGAATAGGGACCTGCCATCCAAATGCTAGTGCAGTCCACAGACAGGCCCAGACAGCCCCTTAATCTTCTAGGAGACTTGTACAGGTAACATGGCACTTTTGAAAGTGCACCGTACTGGAGCTATGATTTACACACTCCACGTGCACACTGCTTTTTCTAACAACCTCATTCCTAACACCTGAGACTGTTGGAGGAATAATGGACTTCCTGCTACATTTCCTCCATATTCCAAGACCCCATTTCCTAATGAACAGTGACAGGCTTTTACTTAATCTACTCCCTGTTTGATCAAATTTAGCATCGTTAATCCTCACTTACCTTGCACTCATAACATCAATCTTCTGGCAATTGAAATGTGGAATCTTATTATGTAGCCTGATCAATACACCCTTGAATGATGTTAAGTCCTTCGTCTCTGCATAATACTTATGATTGATTTCCCAGCACTGCCGTTCCTACTGGCCTCCATTTACTTACTTACTTACTTTATGTACATCAATTGTAAGACATCAACTCACCACAAACACTTCTGAAGCATAGAACTAACAGCCTGCTAACCTAGTAGGCAATTTCTCTCCTCTGCTTTTTGTTACCGGAAAGGACTAAGGCCCTTTGTGCATGGGATTAAGCGACCATGCAGTATTCATCTGGGACTCCATATCCCCATGTTAATGGGAATCTAGGAGCCCCCTCCCCTGTTGATATGGCTCCATCTGCTTTAGAGAGAGCCTAATCTAGGTTAAGAAGATCTTAATCTGGATCACTGGTAGACTCATTTAATGTCCCTGATTCAGAACGTGGGAAGCCATGGTTGGGATCAGTGGATTTGACTATTCCAGACCTACTGATCCTGACTAAAAGTAGGTAAGTGCAGAAAGGGCCTAAGGACCTTTCCACACTGGACCTTATTCTGGGATATATCTCAGAATGGGGCTTGCTGTCCATATGCTAGCACAGACTACTGCAGGTATCAACCGATGGTGTGTTTGCTTTTATAGCCACACAGCTAATGGAAATGACTTTATTGTAGGATTCTTGTCCTGCATTGTTTCGTTTTTGTCTTGCTTATCGTATTGATCTTAATCATAGATTCAAATCATAGAATCATAGACTTGGAATGCACCTCTAGGGTCATCAAGTCCATCCCCCGGCTCAACGCAGGATTACCTAAACCATCCCAGACAGATGTCTGTCCATTCTCTGCTGGAAGGCCTCCAGCGAAGGAGAACCCATAACCTCCCATGGCAACCTATTCCATTGACTGATCACCATCACGGTCAGGAGGTTTTTCCTAATATCTAATCTGTATTGACTCCCTTGAAGTTTCTAGTCCTTCCATCCTGTGTAAGTGAGAATAGGGGTGATCCCTCTTCAGACTTGAAGACCACCATCATGTCTCCTCTCAGTCTTCTCTTCTGTAGGCTAAACATTCCTAGACCCCCCAACCTTTCCTCATACAACATGGTTTCCAGACCATTAACCATTTTGGTAGCCCTCCTTTGGACTTACTCTAGTCTGTCAATGTCTTTTTTGAACTGGGGTGCCCAGAACTGGACACAGTCCTCTAAATGAGGTCTGACCAAGGTTGAGTAAAGAGGAATAATTACTTCTCATGATCTAGACTCTATACTCCTCTTGATGCATCCTAGGATGGTGTTTGCCTTTTCTGAAGCTGCATCACATAATTGACTCATGTTCATCCTGTGATCAACCAGTATACCCATTCTATTCTGCCAGATCCCTCCCATTCTGTACTCATTTTTATCATTTTTCTTACTCAGATGTAGGACTTTGCATTTGTCTCTATTAAACATCATCCTGTTAGCTTCAGCCCACTATCCAAGCTCATCTATATCTTTCGGTTGGAACTTGGATTTTTATTCCTTATCTGCTTATTATTCTAAAAAACAAGGAAATCTCCTTCAGATGCAGTATGCAAACAGGCCTGTACTTAGGAAACAGCAGCAAAGACGGACATTTACCTGGATCATTCAGATGCTCCTCCCAGGAAACATTTGCGCCAGTGGTGAAGTTGAAACTGGAGTAGTTCCGGACACATTTGTGCCTTAGATTCCCCATAAACAGTTGCAGCCCTATAAGGGCAAAAACACTCAAGCAAAACACTGTCAAGATCATCACATCTGCGAGTTTCCTAACCGACTGGATAAGGGCACCTACAATGGTCTTCAAACCTAAGAAGACAAAAGGTGAGGGGGTTACAGACTGAAACATGGCTGCATCCTGCACTGGAGCTATTGCATGCATATAAAAACAGGCTCTAGTAGCAACAGCTTCTACCAGGCATCCATCCCACGCGTGGTATATCCCAGCAAAATGCATGGCATAGGTAGAGATATCCTCAAATTTCACCTGCAGTGAAATTCGTGGAGAATTGAGGGTTTCTTTAATTCAGGCAAAACATCTTTTGACATTCTAAAGAATGCAAAAATAATTTTCCAGCGTGTCGTTTGAAATTTCCCAAGATGGGAGGAGGCCTAGCCTACTGCTAGGCAAGAGCAACCAAAGACAATCCCACCCTTTTATTCTTCATTCTTCTAAACCCTTTTTTCCCCATCAAAGCATGATTAGCAGGGTCTGCAGAGGGTTTTTATGGCACTGCGAAGGTTCCAAAAGGGGGCATTTCTGCACAACTCTGCCCCCTTGTGGCGCATACAGTACAGTGGGCAAGTGCAGCGTCCACATGGACCAGCACTCATCCTGCCACCATGTCCCCAGAAGCGCTCCTTGTTCTGCTTGAAATGGTAGAGCAAGAGACAGAAAGAGAAGAGTTGACCTTCATACCCCACTTTTTAAGGGGTCTCAAAATGACTGACGAACCTCCTGTTCTCCTCCCTCCAACAGAGGTGGGTGGGCTGTGAGAGCTCAGACAGAGAGGCGTGACTAGCCCAAGGTCACCCAGCTGGCTTTGTGCAGGAGTGCAGAATCAAATCTGGAGACTAGCAGAGAAGAGTCTTTCCAACACACTAACCACAAGACCAAACTGGCTGAGAGAGGACCCAAAGCTCCTTCTCCCATTCATCGGCAGCTTGGTTTTTGCTATACTACCACCATCACTCCAGGAGACCCACCAGTGTCCTTGGTGGCCTCACTGAATGCAGGAAATGGCATGGGGCCACTTCATGCGTTCAGTGACACACATGCGCACGTACCTGTCAAAAAGACTGAAGCTGAGGACTCTCCGGTTGCAATCAGGCAGCATCCCCACGCATCAAGACCACAGCCTGGGAATCCCTGACTTCAGTCTTAAAGGGCTGCACGTGGCTGCACAGCCAGGCTCAAGCACTCAGTCTGCAGCATAAGTCTCCTCTTGATGCGCAAGGGGGAAAGCTCCATGTATGCAACACTCCTCAACCCTCCCACGCAGATCCTGCCTTTGTTTCCCTAACACTGATGGCCCTTGATTGAGTTTTACCTTGTGCAGTTATTTGTATATTAGGCTGTGGACGCAGCCAAGTTTTAATCCGGCTTCAGTCCACTTTCAGACTGAGAGAACCCATCAGCAAAGTATCAAGTTGTTTTCTTTCAAGGTTCTCAAAAGTCGAAGGTCGTCTTATACGCCGGGTGTCATCTTCTTATACGGCGAGTATATCCCAAACTCTGTATTTTAACTGGAAAAGCTGGGGGTCATCTTATACGCCCAGTCATCTTATACGCTGGAATATATGGTAATTGCATCACAGGACCCAAGGACAGGCCCCAAAAGGAAACTAAAATGAATTTTATACATTTCTGGGTTTTTAATGGTAGGGGGTGAAACCGTTTATTTCAAATTCTTAGATTTAAGGGGAGCAGAATTCTTATTCTGCTGGTGCTTTTTCTTTAGTGATGCAGGTACTGAAAACCATGTTGTGGCACTGAAAAGCACACACACACACCGAGGTTTTGGTTCCTAACTCTTGGAGTTGTGGGGCTGATGCATCCCACGCCTTCCTGTTGTCGGAATCAGTGGGCCAGGCTATTTCTGGACCCACTGATCCCGACCGGTGCTTGAGAATGCAGAAAGGGTAGAGATGTACACACTTTTTTTTTTTTGCATTTGATTAAAAATGAATTGAATGCTCAAAAATACATATTCGTACGAATAGAACGCATTTGGATATGTTAAAATTCTATTCGATACAAACCTATTTGCATGTATTCATACGAACATTTGATATGTATCTGATGCAAATAGATACATATTTGCATATGAACAGGAGAAAAGATGTGCACAAATATTCGTAACATTAGTTATTCGTATGATTTTGTCCAAATTTGGACGTTTGTCCATGAATCCAGGGTTACAACATTTGTGCACTAAAGAATACAAATCTTTCGGGCATTCGTACGAATAGTTCGGACATTTGTTAAACTGGGGAGGTGAGAAAGTGGCTGTGATGCATGTCTGTAACAGATCCAGATCGCATTCAGCATGGATCAAGAGTCGATTAAAAGTGGGTTCAGGTCGGATTTGATGCTTTCAGAGTGCAGATTTGTTGTGGGATAAGTATGGGATGTATATTTGTTTGTATCAGATACATATTGGTACATATTGGATATTTGCACAAAGATGCCCATGAGCATTTGGTGGGCCACTGTGTGCGACAGGATGCTGGATTAGATGGGCTATGGCTTGATCCAGCAAGGCTCCTCTTACGTTCTTATGTTCTTATATTTGTATCGAATGGAATCCTACCACATTCAAAGGGGATCTATTGGAATGGATATGGATTTTCTAACATTTGATTCATTACACACCAAATGTAAAACAAAAACCAGCATTTTTGCACACCTCTACCCAAGAACCAAGCTTCAATGGTACTGAAGAACAGCACGTAATGAATGCATAAATATCCCACTGTATACTTAGAGACCCATGCACACATTTACAGAAAAGGGCTTATGCACATTTGTGCAATCACAGAAAACTGGAGCCCTGGGAGAGGGGGAATTAAGAAAACATCCAGTTTGATGGCAGATGGGAAAGCAGAATGGAAACTGTGTCTGTGTGTGTGTGTGTGTGGGGGGGATATTCACAGGTAAAATGAGAAACCAAATTTTCTTGACCTTCCCAAGCCTGCCTGGCCCAGAGTTCAATAATGAAGCAACTCAAGCTGGCTGGAGAGGGCAATTTAAATAGCTCCATCAGCCCCAGCGCTGTGACGACTTTCCTTCTTTTGACTGTGGCCGAGAGGCACAGAGATGTCTTTGATGGGTAGGAAAATGAGCTGAAAGAGGCACATCTGACTTCCAAACTGAAAGTCAGCCCTGCCTGAAGGGAATGTTCTCATGGAGATTTTGCGCCCATGCGCCCTGTGCAAAAGACTGGCAGATCAGCTTTCTAATGATTTCATTTTAGCTAACTAGAAGAGAGCCGCCAAATAGTCCATCAATTAGAAATGCACTTGGACTCAGTCTCTAAAGGTGTCTCCAGCTCAGAGCATCTCTCGTTGCAGTTGGTTAAATGCTGGCTTGGTTGAGCCACTCTTCTGTTACTCCTAGATCAGTCTTTATGGTGGGTCCCCTTTGATTGTGCCTGTTGTGTGCTGATTGTGGGGTGTCTGCACCCAGCATGGACCACAGAAGGGTACGGCCTCCCTTGGCATGTGGTGGCTGCCCAGCCCTGGGCAAGGCCTGCTCCCTACAGCAGGAGACAGTTGGGTAGTTGTCTTGGCACAAATCCGTAGGGATGGGCATGAATATTCACAGGCATTCGAAGTCCGATCAAATGTGCCAAATTTTGACATTCGAACTTGAACTGAATGTCCCAAAATTCGGATGTAAAGATTTAAATTGAATTTCAAATTTCAGATCTATTCCTTCGAATTATCTGGACATTCGTATGTGTACAGGTTGGTATATGATGCGTACTAGAAGATCTGCTTCTTTCCCACATCCGTATGCACATGTATGGATCCATACAAGATGTAAATGGACCGCATATGGGATAACTATGGGATGCATACAGATGTGTACAGATGTGTACAGATATGGGGAAGATGCGTAAGTGCACATACAAATGTTGTTGACATTCATATGTGTAGATCCGAATCAAAAATTCAAAGAAATAGATTCGAATTTGGTAAATTAAAATTTAACGAGATTTCATTCGAATTTGGTAAATTCGAATCAAATCTTGTTAAATGCGAATTTAAAAGATTCTAATCAAATAGGATTTCAGGGTATTCAATTTTATTCAAATACAATGTCAAAAAAACATTTGTGCCCATCTCTACGAGTCTGGCTACTTCCCAGTGCTTGCTACTACCACGTGGACAGGCAGGCGCGATTTCAGCAACATGTGCTTAAGGTGCCTGAGCAGAGGTAGCCAATGTCTCCTTGTCTCAGGTTTCTGGTCTCAGGGCTTTTCTGCAATTGCTTATCTGCATCACCAGCAGGTGCACTAAGGGACACCCTTCTTCATGCTAACGTGAAATAGAGGAAGTCCTGCCCATCACTGGCCCCAGCTTCATGATAAGGTCTATGAAGTGGATGGGTAGGAGAGTCAGATCAGACAAGGGGAAGGTCTATGAAATTTGACCAAATGAGGGTCATCAGTCTGTAAAATTTGCTGCCAGAAGAAGTGGTTAACAGCTACCAGCCTAGATGGCTTTAAAGAAGGGTTAGAGACATTTATGGATGACAGATGTATCAATGGCTACTAGAATGGATGCCTAAGTACATCTTTCAGGTTGTGGGGGGAAGCGGGGCGCTTCTAAGGCCATTTGCTGGGATTCGAGAGCAGGAGAAGGTTTGCCCTTGTCTCTGCTTGAGATGCCCATGGGCAACTGGTGGGCCACTGTGTGAGATAGGATCCTGGACTAGATGGGCTGTGACCTGATCCAGCAGGGCTCCTCTTATGTATTTATGTAATCGCACTCTGGGCCTTGGACAAGGGAGCTGCTAAGATAAACAGCAAAACTAAAATCATATCCATTTTGCTCACCAGTAGCAACAGAAAAGGGGGCTGCTGGTTGTGATTAAGGAACAGTCCAGTTCTCAACCTCCATGTTATATTTTCTCACAATATTAATATGCCAGATCTTTTCACAATTTCAAGCAATTGTAAGAGCCCTATTGCAAGGGGAGGATCATTTTTAATCACCTGGGGATTAAAGAACCATCCTCATCTTGTGGGGGGGTTTGTTTTGTTTTTCCCAATCAACACAGGAGCCTAGAAAGAGGCTGTAATGATAAGGATAACAATAATAATAATAAAGGCTTCCCAAACTGAGCTCCCTGGCGGTTGTATTTTTCGGGGAAATATGGCTTTAGTGTTGCTAATTTTTAAGGTCAGTTTCCAAAGTGTGTGTTCTATTCATCTAGTTATTATAGTTTTAAATAGAAATATAATCCTCTCCATGTTGGGTTTTTTTCTCTCCCATGTCTAATCTTCTCAGGCATCACAGCATTGCATTCGGATTCTTATTTCCCCCTGTATATAGCATGTGATCTTAAATATACTGCCAGAAGTGCATAATGTTTGTGCCATACCAGTCAGGTAATTACTTGCATTTTAGCAGGGAAGAGACATCCCTTGAATAAGTGGCCCAAAAAGACAAAAGGCCATTTCGGGCTCTAGAATGGGATAAAAGGGCCTCTGACCAGATCCTGAGCCTCCTGATCCACACATTAATCCGGATCAAGGATGGCCTATCCCTGTAAGGCCAGCTCTGTCTGCATAAGACAGGCCCAGATCTAGAACAAGAGGCCCTCGAAGCCTATAGTAGACCTGATACATCAGGACTACAAACCAGACCAAGGGCTGTATTCCAGATCATGGAGGCATGCAGATGATTCACCTCCACGATCCAGAATTACCAGGAACTGTCATTCAATGGTGTACCACCATTTGCTGCACACCCGGGGCTAGGAATTTTCACTCCTTGTCATCAGGGCGCGGGGTGCCTCTGAAGCTCACAGGGAGGCTCAAACCAGATGAGAACTGTCAGTGCAGGCAGCACTGCTACAGTCCTCGCAACCCCGTGATCCAGTAAATTTAGATCTACTGCTCCACAGTACAGAAGGGGCCAAAAATCTTGGCTGCCATCTAATAGAGTGATTTTGCATAGAGCTAGCATTTGGGAGGTGAGAATATGGATCATACTGCCTATTTTTAATATCATCTTTTGGTTATATATAATTAAGAGTGTGCATGAATACAATTTTTGGGTTTCGATTCGATTCCAAATATCCAAAGATTCGAATCAATTTGAATGTTTAAAATTCCAAGGTATTCACATTTGATTTGAAGCAAATACATTTGAATCTATCCGTATGAATTTTTGATTCGTATTTGACGATACAAATGTTGACAACATTCAAATGTGTCCTTGCGCATCTGTACCCATCCATACACATCCTGTTTTTATCCCATATGCATCCCGTTTTTATCCCGTACATAACTGTACAAATGCGTACGGATCCAAATAAGATGCTTACGGATACATATGTAATGATGTGTATCTGTACACAAACGAATGTCCAAATAATTCATATGAATATTTGAAAAATTCAAAAATTCGTTCAAATGTTAATTCGAACGTACAGACATTCAATTTGAATTCACATGAACAAATTCAATAGAGTTTGGTCGACTTTTGAATGTTTTGAATATTTATGCACATCCCTATATATAATTATTCAGGATCACCTGGTACTTAGTCCCTTCAGCTTTCTTGCAACTAGACCTGGTGGAATAAAAAGTAGTGCATGAACCCCAAAATGTGGCTTTGGTTCAAAGCTAACCAAACCACATGGTGTTTGGTTCAAATTCAAACTGGGTCAAAAAGCCTCGACCCGGTTTGAGTTTGAACCTCAAAAAAGTTCAGATCTGTATGAATTAAAATAACTTTTAAAACAATTGGTTTAAAAAGAACCCCATTTTTAAAGGCAGTTGCAGGCAAACTCATTACAGACCTACCTGAACAAACACTCCCAGTTCAGTTTGATTCGAACTGGCTCCTTCTGGAGGATAATTCAGTTCAGTCAAACTGGGTCAAGCCACCTAGCTTGATTTGAATCAGGTTGAACCTGACCTGGATCAGCACCTCTCTAGAAGGCAGGGAAATCTATCACCTTTAATTGTTCTGAACATGAGGGAATTTCAGCAGATAAAGCTCGTTATGCAGGCTAAATCTACTGACTTTGTGCAATTATTAACAGTGCTCAGCTCTGATCTCCATCTGGCTACTCTAACTGCCACCTCATTTCTCTCTCCAAACATGGCTAAATACAGTAAAACTTTGGAGAAAGGAAACCCTAAAACAAATATCTCCAGTTCTATCTTGTTTAGCGAATACAAACACAATCCGGCAGCATTTAGCCCTATCAAACCCAACTAAGGAAGGGTGAATCACATGCTCCAATCTCTCTGCCCGGGGTTGATGCCATTTTAAAGTACTTCTCTTCGGTCAGATCCTGTCCCAGGCTGTCAAGCCTTCCAGAGGCCTATTCGCACTACAGCCTCTAGTGCATAATAATTAGTGAACTTCTGGAGAAGGGTGTCCACACACAGAATAGGCTGTTACAGCCTCCAAGCATGCCTGCACTCACCAGAACTTCACTAATTGTTGATTAGGTGTGGGGCACAAAATGGTGCTACACACATTGACCAACATTACCTGAAAGCTTCCTTCAAGCATCCAGGGTGGCAATCATTCACTCTTCTTCCAGTGCTCCAGGGCCATCTGAGGTGCCGTGAAAGCATGCTGGCACCTTGGACAACCATAGACGCAACTGTGCATGCGAAGAGTGTCCATGTGGTCAAGGCGATGGCGCTGATGTGCATGCAGTCGTGGATGGCGCCACAGCCAAAATGGCAATGCTCCGAGGAGGACCGGCCCCTGGATCAAATTAGGTAAATATTCAATCCCGGGGGGTGTTGATGGCCAAAGTTGGCTGGCACTCCAAGGGTGTTTTTCCACTGTCACTAGAAGTACCCATTAAGTACCCATTAACGGGTACAAAAATGCCATTATATACCCATTAATGGGTACTCAATGGGTACTTTTAGTGACAGTGGAAAAACACCGCAAGTGTGAATGCTAGTCAGCGTTGGTTAATCACTCTCCTTTCCTGTCCAGCAGACAGAAGGGAAGCACGAAAACACCCATGTTTCTGAGGGGTCCAGCAGCATGTGCCAACTCTGCCCAAAATTCAGCACCTTAAGCACAGACTGTGGCCACACCTAAGGTTTAATCCAGTTTCAGTCCACCTTCAGAGTGAGAGAACACATCGGCAAAGTGGCCAGTAATTCTTTCCACATTATCTGTCACAAAGGGGAATTTCCTGAGTTATCCAGCCCTGAAAGAAAACAGCTTGTCACTTTGCTGATGTGTTCTCTCATTCTGAAAATGAAGCTAGATTAAACCTGAAATGTGACCAAATCCACATTTCCATGAGACGCTGGGAATTCTGCACTGTCCATGGGGGTTTTGTACAGTATGAAGCGAACTAGCCCCTCTTCACGTGACCGCACCCTGGGGAAGCTGTGATCCTAAAACATCTTTAAGATGCTGAGTTGGTGAAGGTGGGGTAAACAGTGCTGGAGGCATGAAAAACTCTCTTTAAATGATCACCGGGATCCTTCGAGTAAGCGGCCACATTTTGGAAGGTGATGGCTAAACTGTATGTGATTTTCAGCTGTGATTCAATCCACAGTGAGAGCTAATCCACTGTTGATGGGATGCCAATGGGAAGCAACAGCATTTCAGCTTAACAGAACGGACTGCAAAGGCATCGGTTTAACTCATGCCAGCCAAGCATTAAATTGAATAGCATAGCAGCAAATGTTCTGATTAGACCCGAGGAAAGAGACCTTTTATGGCCAGTCGGGTACCTTGCTCCTGAACGTCTGTGGCATTTTGGTGTTACCCTTTAAAAACCAAGGCCTGTAAGAAAGGCTGTATTTTCTTCCTCCCCCCTCCCCCTCTGTTGCTCTTTATTTTCTAAAACGTTAGGTAGAACGAACATAATTTCGCCCTCAATTTCACTGCTTCAAATGACCTGATTGCTACTGATTTTTAAATGCGGGGTGGAGGACTCGAAAAGGTCTTCAAGGCCATGCCTGCAATCGGAAACAGTCTGATCTAATAAGGGGGCTACTTCCTTCCCTCATCGCTGATGCTGTCTAAGGGAGTCCCTATGACTCTGTAGAACACTCAGAGCCTTTTCATGCTTGCATGACTGGTAAAGACCAGGGGAACTCCTGCATGGTGCATCAACATCCATGTGTTGTAGCATCCACATGTGCTCCACACCTATACTAGTGGCAGGGCACCCTGCATCTCCTCTACATCAGCTAGTAAGCAGCAGAGACTGCCAGCAGTGGGAAATGATGGGGCAAGAAGGTAGAGGGGTGTGCTGACCCACTTTCTGATCCGTGGTGAATCAGAATGCAGATGGAACAATCAGAGGACATAGGACAACCATGCCACCATCACACCACCTCAACGTCACTGACCATTGTTGGTGAGCAAAGATTACTTAGGTAAAGATGTGCTCAGGTTCAGCTCAGCTTGTGGTATCCATGCAATGATCTCACCAAGGATATAGAAATGGCTTTCCACTGGCCTTCGGGACAGACCTCTGATATTGGATGTGGAGCCTTGTAGATGTCAAGCAGAGGATGCTGTGCAGGATTACGCTCTGTCTAATACAGACAAAGCATACCAGTAGGGAACAGGGCCTCACAGATCCACACGAACATGCGAAAGGATGAGGCCCAGAAGCCAACTACAGGGGTTCTGAGCTTGGACTAAAGGTGAGTGCAGAATTGGCCATAGCCATGAAGCTGATGAGGGACTTTATGGTCATCCAGAGCACCTGTGAGACTATGCATTCACCCATCAGATGATAGAGAGATGGATGGATGGATGGATGGATGGATGGATGGATGGATGGATGGATGGATGGATGGATGGATGGATGGATGGATGGATGGATGGATGGGATGACCACACAGACTTCCTTCTGTTAATACACAACATGCTCTACCTTTCAAATATTTTCTAAGAAACTTCTCTTCTCCTCTGGCTCCAGAGGTGCTTATTCATACGCCCTTCAGTGTCCTAGAAGGTTCACTCTAATTCAAAGCCCACAAAGCAGCACAAAGTGTTGGCCGCATGCACCGACCATTAAAGGGCATGATCAGTTCATCTGGGGCTTTCCCCATGGTTTAGAATAATTATACTCTCCATCACAATGGTTATCATTGTCCTGGAAGTCCACCTGCACATAGATGTTTGGGGGCCTTGTACGCCTTCCATTTGTCAACAGCCTGTACAGGACCATTTGCCTGTCAAATGTAGCCTAGTCTGGTTCCCCCCACCCACACAAATTAAAAACTACTTAAAAATAACAATAACAACAGCAATAAAAATAGCAAGCTTTGGAGATCAGTGAGCATTCCTCTATATCAGTCCAGCTCTCCTATGAAAACCAAAAGCGTTATTTGTGTTAAAGCTCTGTGTAGCATCCATACCAGATGTTGGCAATCAGCTGAAGGTAACTTAAAATCCTTCTACTACCGCCTCCCAAGATAGAGAGGAACCTGTTGTAAACAGCAGGCTGCCCCTCTGTATACAGAAAAGTGCCTCAGAAACAGCCTACCGGTGGAAACATCTGCATGGTAGCACTTTAATCCACATTAAAGACCAGGGAAGGCACTTCTGTGGTCCGGTGGGGTGGGAACAGCAGCATCCAACGCTACCACGTCTAAGACACTTTTGAGCTGCCTTTTTAATAAGTGAAGACGCAGCCTTGGAGATCTTAGTTAGGGATGTGCACTAATATTCATAACATACAATATTTGTACAAATTTGTACACGTTCAGACGTTTGTATACAAATCGAATGTTATGACATTCGCACATTGAGATTTGTATGCATACGAATGCTTTGGAACATTTGTGAACCAGGGAGGTGGGAAAGCAGCTGTCCCAGCCACATCTGCAAGAGATCCAGAGTGTATCTGACATGGATCGAGAGCAGATTCAAAGTGGATTCAGGGCAGATTTGACGCTTTCAGAGCAGATATGTTACAGGATACACATTAGATATGTATGGATATATATCGGATACATATTAGATACATATCGGATACACATGGATACATATCAGATACATATTGGATACACATAGATACATATCAGATATGTATTGGATACACATGGATACATATCAGATACATATCGGATACACATAGATACATATCAGATATGTATTGGATACACATGGATACATATCAGATACATATCGGATACACATAGATACATATCAGATATGTATTGGATACACATGGATACATATCAGATACATATCGGATACACATAGATACATATCAGATATGTATTGGATACACATGGATACATATCAGATACATATCGGATACACATAGATACATATCAGATATGTATTGGATACACATGGATACATATCAGATACATATCGGATACACATAGATACATATCAGATATGTATTGGATACACATGGATACATATCAGATACATATCGGATACACATAGATACATATCAGATATGTATTGGATACATATGATACATATGGGTTCGTACTGGATATTCATATGAATTTGTAAGCATACATTCATACCAAATAGAATCCTATCACATTCAAAGAGGATCTATTTGAACAAATATGAATTTTCTTACATTCGATACAAACCGAATGCAAAAACCCCCACACATTTCTGCACATCCCTAGTGTTAGCACCTTGCCTAATCTGATCTCCTTTTATTACGGTGGTGGTTTGAAATCGTCATCGAAATCTTCCTGTGGGAAGTGAATGCAGAAAAAAGACCCTAATCAATTCCCATAGCATTTTTGCCATTGATTCTGAGAGGAGGAACGCATGGGCAACCCACCAATCAGGAGACTATAGCACTGCCACTGAAGTTCAGAGGCAGCAGGATTTGACAGCACGGCCATCAGACTATTGGGTGCATTACTTTCTAGTCCTTTGGTTGGATATCTCTGCAAGATGCCAATTTCCACCAGTCACCTAGGTTGCTCTATCACATGTGTAGAACATCAACAATCCTCCATTTAGCTTTCACCCTGACTGATCATTTGTGCAAAGTTCAACATAGTTTAGAAATCCACAAGTACATCTCCTTGATTCACATTGTGTCTGGATGAGGAGGCCCAGAATCCAGAACTGCACTGATATATCTGGGTCAATACCAGGACTCATGGCCTTTCTGCATCCCAGGGCCTGCCATAGTCTATACCAGCATGTGGATGACAGGGTATCATGGCAAAAAGAACTTTGAAAGCAGAAAGGAGGTAGGTTAGATTAGATACAGTAAATCAGGGGTGTTACCCTAGATGAGCAGCTCTGGACACAGCTGACCTGTCCACGGCTTCACCAGGAGCAGCTGGCGAACTCCCAAATGCAGTATTCTCACTCTCTTCCAGTGTGAAATGCTGCAACTGCCATAGCAACATCCTGGCAAAATCTGGATGTTGTGGGGACTGTTGGTTCAGCAATCCAGCCAGGCCATCTACACTTCAAGTGCTGGTGGTCTCATTGAGGATACACCAGCGCTTCAAGTGTGGATGGCTCCCTCTACACCAGATTCTTGCTTCACCAGAATGGAGTAATAATAATGCCATTCCAGTGAACAAAGTGCATACAGGTCCTCAGTTTCCACTCAAACATGCCTAAAATCAGGTTCTACAAGGGGATGAGATCCCTGTTTTGAGGATAGGTTGCTAAAGAAGCTAGAACCCTGACAAACAGGCTTTTACTGTCCCATCTGAAGCCTTAGGCTTCGTCTCAGTTCTTTGCTACTAATCCACAAGGAATGATCACCTGCCCACTGGTGTGAACAAAGGGAAAATTGCACACCCTTTTCAAAGCGGGAGAGGTAGCATAAATCAATGAATAGGGACAATAGTAGAAAAGTTAATGTGGGCTCAGAGTATTGAACTGAAAAGTGTCGCCCTGGAATGCCTAAATTAAGCATTGCACATGCTCTCCTCTGGGAAAATGGGATGGTCTGTTACTTGCCGTCTTCTAAGGAAGAGTTCCATAGGTTTAAGCTAATGGGATACAATCTAAATATATTTTAAAAGAGTTAAAATTTTAACTAAGACCCTTTCTGCAGTGGACCCTTATTCCAGATTATGGGCCTTTCTGCATAGGCCTTTAATCTGGATTAAGGGTCTAAGTAGAACACTTCTAGGACATATAGATCCACATGTTAACGCAGATCTATGAGGCCACTCCTCCCTTAGCCCTGCTTGGGCTGCAAAAGGTGGAGCTAGATCTGGATTAAGGAGGCCTTGCTCCAGATCATGTAGGCATGCAGACGACACACCTCCATGATGCAGAACTACTGGAAGTTTCTGTTTGGTGGGATCCTATCACTACCCCCAGGCTACCAGGGAGACAGCTGTGAAGCTTGCATGAGCTTCGTAGCCACAGAGAAATGTGGACCAGATCAGAACCATCACTGCAGGCAGCACTGATCCAGCCCATACCTCCACAAGATCAGGATCAGTGGATCAGGTAATCTGGATCCAGTGAGTCAGAGCTAATGCAGGGAAGTGTAGAAAAGGGATATATCCTGGAATAGGAACCTGTCACCCACATGTTGATGTTGACTATGGCAGGCCCTGGGGTGCAGAAAGGCCCAAAGTCCAGGTGATGACCCTGAGATATCTGTTCAATTTTCTTGCAGGTACCAAAGTGGCTTGACATGTCTTCCTCTGGGGGGATGCTGGAGATCAAATTTGCAGCCCTCTGCTTTCCAGGCAGCGTGCCCTACCACCGCCAGTGGTAGTGTAGATGTATCTGCTATATGTTGTTTAAAATGTATGATCACCTAGTACACTTTTACACTTTGGGGACACCTTGCTAGGGAAAAAAATCCCTGCACAAATGACTTCAATGCCATAAAAAGTCTGGCTGTAGGATCTGAAAAAAGTTGGACACAAAATAACCCCACTATCTACGAACTGCATAATTTTTCACCCACACTGGTGAGAGTTAACGTGGACAGCCAGAGTCTGCTACTTGAAAGACACCAGCTCAGCTTGATCAGATGCAGTGCAAAAAATGTGGATGCTGCCACTGAACCTACAAGATTCAGGCCACATATGGTTGGACGAGCAAGTGAGAAGGAATCCTGATCATTCAACACTGGAGTCAAAGGCAAAATGTTCCAGACTAAGAACATGGTGGGCAGCACAGAGCTATTTGCTTGATGACCGGCCTACCTATGAGGACGGGGAACAGAAGGTCCCGGGGTTCAAAGGATCTTTCTGCATTTCCGTCTCCACTTCCAGGACAAGTTGGGACTGCACTCTGTGGTCCCAGTCTCTAGACCAATTGTAGACCTTGCTGTCAAGTTCTACAGCTATACCAGATTAGGTCACCACGTTGGGTGCGTTAACCCAGTCCATGCTTTGTCCAATGCAGATGAAGCATGATCGTGGGGTCTGTCATAGTCCACACTAGTGGTGGGAACAGCAGGCTCCTGCTCCAGAATTTATCCCAGAAGAAGCCACAATGAAGAAAGGGCCAACGCTGCAGGTCAGGAGCATGTTTCCACATCCCTGGAAATGGTCTCAGAAGAGGAACATCCTCTGGAGTCTGGCAAAATGTCACCAGGCTCCAGAAGTTGGCCTAGCTCCAGAAAGTAGGCCTGGCCCATGCCAACTGCTGCCAACTGTCTGCACAATTATGACACGACACATGACCCAGCTCTAAAGAAGTCCTTGGCCAGGGATCGTGCATCTAGGAGCAGACCAGGCATGGTGGTGGTACAGGCACTATGGTCACAGCACATATCTGATGTGGTCTCCAGATGCCATGCAGATGTTGCCCAACAGTGATTTGCACAAAGTCTACCTTTTATCCAACTTGAATTTGGAAAGTTTCCTCTTTTCTCGATTACAGTCACCATAATTCTGCCACACAGGAACCTACCCAGATTCTGCATATAACACCTTAAAAATGCAAGAGACTCACTCTTCGTTTGAAGAAGAAGAAGAGTTGGTTTTTATATCCTGCTTTTCTCACTCTCAAGGGGACTCAAAGTGGCTGACAAACCTTCTATTCTTCCCAGAACAGGCACCCTGTGAGGTATATGGAGCTGTTAGAGCTCAGAAGGAGAGCTATGACTAGCTCAAGGTCACCCAGCTGGCTTTGTGTAGAGGTCAGGAATTGAACCAGGAGATCTACAGATAACAACCAAACAATCTAACCACAAGACCAAACTGGCTCACAAAAACAATGGCTTGTTTGCTTTTACCCATCTTTGCCACCGTTGGAGAATCAAATGATTGCGATATGCCTTCATGGCCCATTTCCTGGGGACAAATCCTGCCTCATGATACTGTGAATTGAGGCTTCGGTAACCATGTTGCCATGTGGGGAAAAGGCTAGCCTTCTTATACATTTAAAAAGTTGCAAAGAAGAGGGAAACAGGGGAGTGTTAACTTGCAATGTGTCTCCTGTACAGGGACCTTTCCTGTGTTGTTTATCAAGTCAAACCAAAATGGAGACAAGATGGCGTCTAAACCACGTGCTCCAGGGAAAACCGGACAATACAGGACATTTATTTTTGTAGTGGCCTCACATCTTCTTTCTGAGTCACGATGCTTTGCATGGAGTTAGCATCAAGTCACATCTTTTGAATGCAGAAGCCTTCACTTAAAGAAGTGTATACTTTTGCACAATGATGGCTGTTGTTATTTTTTTTCCCCCCAGCAGAATTATTTTTGGTTAGGCAAGGCAGTACGTCTCATCCACACACCAGCCCTGGAAAATATACTATATTATGCTGACAGACTGGCCCAAGGCCATCAAATATGTGGCACAACAGAGAACCTGTTTCTAAGATGCTTTACAACTTCCCAATTACCTTTCTCAGATGTGTGTGTTTTGTCAACTGGTAACAGTTATAGGTCACAGCAGCCAGGTTGGAGCAAGGGAGCGTCTCTTGGACAATTACTCAAGACGCCAATAATTTAAAATTGTTCTTTCCTCATCCTAAACTTCCCATATAGGTTGAATGTACTGTCCACTCAGTCACATAGTGCTGGTGGTGGGTTTATTTGGTCTAGTACACCAGGTTGTTTTATTGGTTAGGGAGCCGGATTCATACGTGGGAGTACCAGGTTTGAGTGCCTTCATGAAGGCAGCTGGGTGACCTTGGGCTAGTCACAGCTCTCTTCTGAGCTCTCACAGCCCCACCTACCTCACAGGGTGTCTGGTTGTGGGGAGAAGAACAGAAGGTTCGTCAGACGCTTTGAGTTCCCTTAAATGGGTGAGAAAAGCGGGGTAGAAAAGCCAACTCTTCTTTTGAAAGGTGGAGGAGCTGCTCCCTCTACTCACAGGATCAGATGTAACTTTACAGCCAATCTCATCCTGCAAGGTGGGGGAGAAGCACAAAATGTGTGAACATCTCACAACCTCCCCAGCAGCAGGAGCAATCACCCTCACCTCAAAGCACCGTGTGCGGCGGCGATGTTGCATAGACCTTGTCTCCAGAGATGTAAATATCATGGATCTGCTGTGACCCTTAAGGGCAGAGAACGGGCTTCCCCAACTGACTCATCTACCATCCAAAATCAAGTATAAACCTCTCACTATTCTAAAAGCCCCCTTCCATCTCAGTATAATGCAAAAACCTGTGTGTGTGCAGCATGTACAGGATTGCCACACATTTGCTGCACACATCTTCCAGGTATGACCTGGTTATAAAACAGTCCTTAACAGAAGGCAGTACTTTCCAGGACTTTAGTCGCAGAGTTTCTGAGTCAGATTATGAAAGCACGATGGAACTGAAGCAACAAACTCTAGGCACAGATAATGCCTTTTGCTTCATAACTAAATAGCCACAACTTGTGTCGCTTTTTCTACAAATCAAGAGGCGCTACTGTAGCAGATGCGAAATCTTCTTTGGCCAGCCAAAGAGATGGAAGAGCTTTTGAAGGGCTTTTCCACACCTACCTGCGCACCACTCTGGCCAGGGGTCCACTGGCCACCTGGCACACACTTGAGTGATACAAGGGAGGCCCACACCCTGCTTGACCTCTCCATCCACACTGGACCAGCGTATAGACAAAATGGCTGCCTAGATTGGACTCTTCCAGCAGTCTAGGAGGCTCCGGAATGAAATAAGGAGGTGTGTGGAAGTGTGCATACCTCCCTGTTCCACATGGTGCCCATGAAATGGGTCCCCCTAGAGGTCCCAGTCACCAGAAGAACCCCTATTCCTAGTCATCAAGACCCAGAAGTTGGCTCCAAAGATTTTGCAATCTTCAGCACCATAGGGGCTGTCCCAGAACAGCTTTCCAAACGTGGAAGCTGTGTTCCAGGTCAGAAGGAGCAATCCAGTGATTGGAATTACCCCATCCTGATACAGTCCTATGGGGCCAGGCCAGGCCAGAAAGGTCAGTACAAAGTTCCATCTGAGACAAAATATCTCCTTCCATAACGATCTGCAGAATTAATGTGCACTGCAACTCTACACAGATAATACCTGCAGGAAGAGTGTTACCTTTTTAAGACTTACTCCCTCTTCTCATATAAGTACACCTGAACTTTTCCTGCAGTGAGTAGGAAGGGTACTGCAAAGATTTACAACTCTCTTCCAATTGCCACCTTTCCTGCACAAACCTGCCCACACTAGAAGCAGCAGCAGCAGCAGCAGGTAACCGTTAAGAGGCAACACATTTACAGGTCTACACATACTAGAGGGTATGCAATTATGGGAAACTTTAAAAGCTGTGTTTTCTATCTAAAATTCTAAAGTTCTTAAGGAAGGCAATTAATTAATGCATTAATTAATTAATTAATTAATTAATTAATTAACTGACTCACTGTGTTTATGTATATGTCTGATTAAAAGGACCAGGGGGTATTTTGCAGATAGCTAAGCTGTCACTAGAATTCACCTAGATGTGAAATTCATCATGAATTTGGTATTTTTCTTCCAAATAACACAAACAGAAAGAAAGGGAGCCTTCTCCTATATAAAACAAAACAAAACCCAAGCTCTTTGTGAGCAAACGAATGAGAAAAATCAGACAGGAGAAGGAAGGGGGGGGAAATAATCTTGAATATGCTGTTCACCAGTAGTACTGAGGATTTTTTATTTTTAATTTGAAAAAAAAGAGAAATATTAGGAAGCATTTAAACATCAGATTTCCCCCACCTGTCTATTAGATTTTTGCTGTCGACTTCAAGATGCATTTCAGCCATACACTGTACCAATTCTCTTCTGAAAAAACATGAATGTAATCACTACAGGGTTCATACTTTTCAAAAGTACTGCAAATGGAGATAATGTGTGTTGTCACCTTGGTGTTTTTGTTTCAATATAGAGCACCATGGCGTGAACATTTGCCATCTAATGGACTAAAAAAAAAATAAAATAAAATTCCATCTCCTAAATGGATGTTGATTCACCCTTTCTTTCTCCTTTTTTTTTTCTTTAAAAAAAAAGAGAGAAAACTCTTTAGACTCCTATTTTTTTAACCAGTAATTGCCAACATCTGTTCAGGATAATCTTCTACAGTAACTACCATGCACAAGGGTTGTTTTGCCAGCTTCTCTACCCAGCCATGCAGGTCAAATGTGTTAAACACTGTGGCTGAATGAGGCCTGTCTATAGATACACCAAGG
The DNA here is from genome assembly GCA_023333525.1 of Aspidoscelis tigris stejnegeri. Classification (NCBI taxonomy): domain Eukaryota; kingdom Metazoa; phylum Chordata; class Lepidosauria; order Squamata; family Teiidae; genus Aspidoscelis; species Aspidoscelis tigris. The sequence goes on from JALMGA010000008.1 coordinate 65,803,560, forward strand.
GCATATTGGCTTGTTTCCCCCACCAAGCTGTGTTCAGAGAAAAGTCCATTGCTAGTGTGAGAAAGAGACAAAGGCACATGAAAGTGTCTGCAGCCCAATAGCTCAAAAGTGTTGACTGAGGCAAGAATTGCCTTTTTTAAAAAAAAAATGCAATAAGGGTAAAGCAAGAAGAAACTAAACAGCAGGATACACTAGGATGCTCTCTTCACAAATCCCTTGGGAATGACCGGAGAGTGATTCTGCACCGTCAGGTACACCAAAATAGCGAGGGTACTAGGGACCTCTCTTCTGCATGCTGCTGGGGTATAAGGAAGGGCCCACCTCCAGAAGGGCAGTCAGAGGGTGGTCTGAGTGGGTGGGGTCTCAGGTGGCATGGCCTTCCACAGACCACACCAGCAAGCATAAGGGTGATTCTTAGTATGCCTGCTAGACTGGTGGACCGGCCATTACAGAATCACCCAGGGTTTTGGAAGAACTCAGTACAAACATCCTTTTCACAACAGTGGAATACATGTTGATGAACATCCTGGTCCATTGCATTGATATTTGAAAAAGCTGCAGCACGCAACTGTACCCAAACCGAATCACTTTATCATTTCTTATCATTATTTACTGTTTATTTATTTATTTTTTTGACCCAGCCTAAATGGCCTTTCATTCCCGTTTCGTCTCCAGATTCGGCTCTGATCAATTTTACCGAGAACGTTCACAGTTTTTTTTCCCCCATATGTTGCAGTTTACCCCAAATAGTTTGCATAAGAAAGAATGTTTTCAAAGGCCCAAATTCAGTCCTTCCTTCACAGCTGACAAAGCTTGAAATATTGGACTTGATTTTCAAATTGCACGGAGGGAATCCCCGAAAGAACTTTGCTGTGGAAAAGTTTTAGAACCCCAAGGTGCCTTTGGCGGCCACAAAAATACATTGGGGAAGGAAACATATGAAAAAGTATTCTATGGACAGGACCCATTCCTGACACTCAACCAATTCCCAACTCAAGTGCCGATCAAACGCTGCACCTGCGTCCCACCACAACTGTTTCGCTAGAAGGAATGGCATTCTGAGTGCGGCCCAAAGTGTTTAACCTTGCATTGTGGTTGTTGTTTTTCACCTGAAATGACTGAGATTGTTTTCAGCGCCCGAAGCACTCTGAAGGTTCGTAAGGCTGATACATTGCCCAGGTCCACAAATTCAGTTATGTATCTGCAAACAAGGGAAAGTCACACACAAGAAAAAGACCATGACAAGAACGCCAGCAAAGTAAACAACAGCAAAAGAGAAAAGAGAAAGAAGGGGGGGGGGAACAGGGGGAAAAAATTCACTTGTAGCTGACAGCATATATGCAACGATCAGGCCTTCTTACCTGGAATATATGAAATAGTTTTTAAAGCTCTTAATACCCTGAAATTCCGAAGTGCAGAAATTTTGCCTAGTTTTGTAAATTCTCCTACAAACCTGTTGAATTAAACCATAGTTATTTGGAAAGACACAGCAGGGCAGACACAGCTTGCCTGAAGATTATACTGACTCATTTGAGTCAGGGCAGGGGATTTTAAATCTCCCACCTTGAAGAAAACTCTTCCCAAAATGATCCACCCACTGCAAAAACCTCCACCATTTGGGACATGTCCCAGGGTGCATAGTTTTCCTTCTGTTGCACAAAGAGCTCTTGTCCAAACTTATCTTTCCAGAGATCTCTTACTTTGGTTCATTTATAGCCCATCTTCCTTCCATGGTGGAGATAAAGGCAGAGTACATTGGATTCCCAAGGTTGTTCCCTCTACAGACACTGATTAGTCTCAGATGTTTGGGTTTCAGCAATGGAGCCACACCAGGTCCACCAATGCCCTAGCATAAGCCCAGATGGCACTCACCTAGATTTCTACAGCAACATGTTGCAGCATGAGGTCAGTAGTCAAGGACAAACTGATCTTCTCATTGATGAAGATCCAGTATTTATTTACTTATTTGAATTGTTATCCCAACCTGTACCCAAAGGTCTCAGGATGGGTTACAACATTAAAAAAAACAGTGAACATATAAAACAAACATACTGAAACCATAACAGTGCCTGAAAGTGGGGGGGAATAGCCATTTCCTTGTTCAGCCAAAGGCCAGGCAAAGAGGTGTGTCTTCATAGCCCTCCTGAATGCATAAAGTGAGGGTGACTAATGTACCTCAGGAGGAGGACCATTCCACAATCTTGGATTCACCACTGAAAAGGCCCTATCCCAGGGGCCCACCCCTTTTGCTACTGAGGATGGTGGTACAACCAGGAGGGCATCCTCTGCAGATCTTAGAGCACAGGCAGGTCAATATGGAAGAAGGCAGGCATCCCTTTAGATATTTAGGGCCCAAGTCACTTAGGACCTTATATCCCCCCCACCCACATGAAAGATCCAATACCCTCCCACCCACACAACCTGAAAGCTTTGACCTGGAGTAGAAACACACCAGTTATGGGTAAAGAGGGATTTGGGTTCTGTTTTGTAGGTTGACCAAAACGTGTTGGTAATGGAGTGAAAAAGGGACATCTTGGGTAGGGATGAAGGTCCTCTCCATAATAAATGGTTCCCCTACCCAACCTATCTACAAGTCGCATACAGTCAGAACCAAAGGGGAAAGCAGTGTTGAAGGCTTCTGGAACGAACAGTTTGTGATGTCAGGTGGCAGGCTGAACTCGGTGAGGGCATTGAAACAAATGTATTTGGGGGGTGACAGGAACGCCATCATTAGCTGAAGATTGACTCAAGGAAGCTCTAAAACCAAATGGCACTTGCTCAGATCGTGTTTTGTTCTTTTAATAATGGAGGTGAGCATCAGTGCACGGAACAGGATTTTAAAAAATTTAGCATCTGCGGCAGGCTGTTCAGTCAGCTTTCCTGAATATGTCAGTTATCAAGTCCTAGAACTCAGTTCATTCTACATGGCTAGTAGGACCTTATATTGCAGACTTAATCAAGTACATGACATGGCTACAGAATTTGAATTATTCAGATCTCCACTCTTAGACCTTATCTCCTTGGTTGCACATTGGCTCCCAATGCCATAGAAGAAGATATGGGTTAACACCTCCTCATCATTCACACGTCCTTAAGACTGCACATCTGTCCATAAGAGACCTTGCCTCTGTAACATTGGCCCTGGTCACACCTTTAATTTAAGATGACTTCAGGTCGTCCTCAGGTCGCGTTACTTACATCATTTTTATTCAACTTGTTTTCCAAGCCGGCTTACCCCCTTTGGATCATTCTAAGAGGACTCAGCCCATCTTCTCTTCCTCGGTGTGAGGGTGGGGGGCTAAGGGGGGCTGAACCAAGCTGTGGTGGGTGGGTCCAGTCTCCTTTTGGCCAATGTCTAGGGGAGGGCGGCACATGTGGAGTTAGTAAGGCACCTCCCCTTCTCTCTTCAGTTTATGTGTATGATTCCTTTGTCTATCTAGCATTTTTCTGCTAATTTTTTTTTAAATTAATCACATGGAGAAGAAAAGCACATAAAAAAGGAAGTGGAGCATGGAGGTGGGAGCAGGGTTAAAAAAGATCCGCAAATACACACCCTCGCCTCCCTTGAGTGACGCAATGGCATCCAATAAGAAAGGAGATAGATCTGATGCAGCAAAAGGGGTGGAGAGCCAAGAGTTCCATAGAGGAAGGCTCAGGTTGATTGCAGAGAAAAGTGTCCGTGATTCAGCCCAAAACCAGGACCACCTGAGGACATCCTATAACAATCTAGGTGTGAACAGAGCTGGTACAACCTCAGTTCGAATTATAAATAGGACATCCTGTCTCATACAGGTGTGACCAGGGCCATTATCACTGGACCTTTCTGCACTTCCTCTGCTTTCAGGATCTCAGTTCCCAGCAGATTCCTGGTCTCTGAGACTGATGGGAGAAGAAGTTCAGCCCAGCAAGTCCTCACTGGGTAAGCAAAGAGGCCCCTTTCTGAAAAAATCCCATATAAATTAAATGCAGGAGTGAGAAGCAACTTCAAACCAGCCCTCAGCTAATGGCCTTTCAGCTATTATAATCTTCATTCCCAACTACAACCTTTTCAGCTCTTATGAAAGAATGGATTTTAAAAAAACACACACCCCATAATTAATTGATAGAATTAATGGAATTTCTAGAGAAGAAGAAAGATATAAAAAATATTGCATTTGGCAGTTACAACGACTGGTGATTTGCAGAGCATTCACAGCACAGAGAAATTTCACCCATCTCCTCCACCCTTGATATACCAATCCACAGACTGCCACTGATTGCAAATTAATCTTCTAACTATAACCTTAATGATAGATGATGCAACAGTATTTCCTCCCCCACTTTTCTTTCTTGAAGTATATCTCAGTTTTCACATACAATACTGGGAACATATTACATGCAAAAGATCAGATATATGTGGAATTATTTCTCCACTAAAGTTAACAATAGAATTTTAACACTGCTCACTCAGGTCATGGTCACTTTCAACCTTCTTCAGTCCATCTTCAGGTCTGACCGCTCACACCTTTTCATTTCTATCCACTTTGTTTGTGGACTTTCCATTCAGGGAGGTCCAAATAGAGTGGTAGAAGGTCCACAAATAAAGCCGAACAAAAAAGTGCGAGCAGTCAGACCTGAGGATGGACTGAAGAAGGTTGACAGTGAAGGTGTGACCATGACCTTGGAGACGTTTGAGGAGGACTTATGGTTAAGTTGAAAGCCAGGGGGTCAGAGTGGCTCAGGACTGGAGCATCCCAGGGGATCCAGTTGTGAGGACATTCAGCTCCCAGTGTGGGAGAGGGGAACACCCTTGGTACCCATGTGGCTATCTTTCATGGGACAGAGTGTCCTATCAGACTCAACACAATGGTTTCTGCAACATTTCAGAGCAAAATCCAACCTGTTAGAACACCCTCAATGTTATACAGAAGCAAAACAGGCTGAGCATAAAATATTCTGTTTCCATCTGAAAAGAGGAATTACAGTAATCCTCCAATGTACAAGCAACTGCCCTTAGAGGATCTGTTCGCAGGAGAAAGACAAATTCCTACCTCTTCTTCACTAGACAGACTTTCACTGTGTAAATGATTGCCGTGGCAGCAGAACCAGAGGCAAGGGGGACTTGGGAGTACAGGTTTCCACTCCATGGGCACTTTCCAGAGGATGAACTATGCTTCTATAACGAGGGACAACTGTGTCTGATTGCAGATTCAGTTCAGGTTCACACAAAAGAGAGAAGGTGGCCCTTTCTGCACTGGGCCTTATTCCAGATTATGGCCCTTTCTGCACCTATTATGGATCCGGATCAAGGAGCTCCAGAGTCCTCATTCTGGGCTTCTTATCCACACAGCAGGGCAGATCAAGGAGGCCTTACCCCTCACTCCATTTGCAGTAGGTAGAGCCAGGTCTGGACTAAGAGACCCTTAATCTGGATCTCTGGTGGACCTGTTTAAGCGAGTCCACCAGAGGGAGCTGGACCTTGTTCCAGAACATGGAAGGCATGGAGACAGTATGCTTCCATATTCTGGGACTACCAGAGGGTGCTTTTCAGCATTGTGCCATAGTGTACCACCAAAAACCATCCCCTTACATTTGTGGGAGGACAACTCTGGCTGCAAAGGATTCAACTCACACCTTTCCCGAACCTGGATCAATGGGCCCAGTTATTCCAGACTCAAAGATCCAGATTTAAGCCAGGTAAGTGCAGAAAGGGCCTACATTCTGGAATAAAGCCCCATGCAGAAAGGCCTTACGTAAGAAAATGGGAACTAACAGGAGAATTGCAAGTTGGAGAAATCCGAAGGAAGTGAGCTTTGGTGCTAAAAAGCTTTCCAGAAACTGATGATAAAAGACCTGGTCGCAAATGCCTCACAGATGTTGTAGGGAGGGCATTCCAGAAGGCAGTCCCTTCCATCAGATGTTCATGAGATGCCTATAGTGGAAGCTACCAAGCCCCTGAAGAATGCTTAATGAGCAGTGGAGTCCTGTGGACGCCAGCAGAAGAAGGCTTCGCTTTGATCTCCTGGAACTATGTTTTGATCCACATCAGTGGTCCTCCAGCTGTGGTCCTCCAGTTGTTCTTGAAGACCAACTCCACTCCTAGAATTTTGTGCCAGCCCCCATGCTTACCCAATGGTAGGTACACCTCTGTTGGGATTCCTTCTCCATTGCACGCACCAAAGCAGCTGCCTATGCTTCTATCTGTACCCTACTATAAAGCCTTGAGCTGTGGTGCTGCAGATAAAAAGCACAGCTGTCTTCATTATTCCACATCTGGACGTGGTGTTTTTCCTTCATTCAGCTGCAGCTTTGTATCTTGGAGGAGAAGCCACAGAAAACAACACAATAGGAGCAGCAGCCAGACCCTAGGGGACCTACAGCACAGAGTTGTTCCTGCTTGGGTACAAGGCTTCCTTGAAAAGGAAGTATTGATTGATAAAAAGCTGGTGATGTTCTTTGATTTCATGGCTAAGAACAAGATGAAGAGGTACAAGTGCTGCTGGACCACTCAGTGCTCTTGGTTCACCGTGTACACCCAAGGGCCATTTCTGCACTCGATCAGCAGTCCGGACCAAGTGCTCGCCTAACACAAGACTACTGCTATTCTAACCCAGAAGCCTACCAAGATTCTAAATTAGCTATAAACTGGTTTGAAGCCATCTGCAACTGCACTAACTTTGTCCAGCACCTCTGCACCCGGGGGCCTGTTTGCACTTACTTGTAATGAGCTCCAGCCTGTTCACTGGCCAGGGCCATCCACACCAGGGGGCTGTGGCAACTCACCAGAAGTTGCTGCAGGGTCCCCAAGAGGCATCCAGCTGTGGACTGTGAAAGCACATGCTTACCAGGAACAGCTGGTTCGCTCCTGCCCACTGAGTCTGTATCCTCCTCCAGATGCAACATGGTGAGCGGCAGTGGCCGCGGGACTACAGCTGTGCAGTTTTCTGTAGCATCCAGATCACCGTGGCAGCATTTGAGCATGCCCTGGATGTTGTCTCAGATGTTGCCTTGGCAACCTGGCCAGACAGGGGCCAGGGTAGTTTAGGGCCTGTGACACAAATGACCACCACCGCATTGGATCCTTGCAGGCCTGTTATGATACTGTTTTACCACACCAGGCTAGCAAGTGAGAACAGACCGCTGGTCCAGAACAATGGTCCACATCCATGAGGGGTATGTTCCAAGTAGGGATATGAATGAATATTCGTAATATTTATTATTCATATGAATTCATCCGTATTCGGACACTCATACACAAATCAAATGTTACGACATTCATACATCAACTTTCATCAGAATACAAATGTTTTGGACATTTGTTAAACCAGGGAGATGGGAAAGCAGCTGCGCCACACTTCTGCAGTGGATCCAGATTGCATTCAACATGGATCGCGAGCAGATTAAAAGTGGATTCAAGTCAGATTTGTTGCTTTCAGAGCGCAGAGTCGTTACGGGTTACGTATTGTATCGGATAAGTATTTGTATTGGATACATAATGGATGTTCGTACGAATCCATACGAATACGTTCGTATCGAAGAGAATCCCACCATATTAGAAAGGGATCTATTTGAACAAATTTTCTAACATTCAATTTGTTATGAACCGAATGTCAAAAACTCCATTCGTGTACATCCAGGTCTTACCACGGTTCTTGAAAAACCATGGATATTTCAAACTCAGGAACATTGCACTCCATTTCCCACGATTCCTGTGAAATCCTGCAAGATTTCACAGAAATCATGGGAAATCTCACATGATTTCATGCAATTTGCTGACTGCCCAGGCCCCCAAGAAGCCTCAGGTAGGCTTAATGGCACCAGACGGAGTGGGGAGAACAATGCTGGTCTGGTTACCATAGAAAAGTGAAACTGCAGTTACCGGATTGGGGAATATGGCCGTCTGATATGCCACAGAATATTCATGCCTCCCACTCCAAACTGCCAGCCTCTGTAAGCTTTAACTGGTCCACTAAAACTGTAAAACAATAAGTTGGCCACTCAAAGAACACAGGTGGCCAATGAAAAGATGGTTCGCTCTCTGAGTGATGAGTGATTTTCTTAAACCCGCAGCTTGGACAAATCACCATACATTTGCAACGTGCACAACTATTTCTGCCAGACAGAGCAATTCTCTCCGGCGCGACTGCGTTTGGTTAAGGAACCCGATGGGAATGAAAAGCGTTAGAATTTATCGCCGTTTAGCCACGTGCGTGAAAGACCTGCTTAGAGGATAGCCTGGCGTTTGGAGCCAGCAAGCCTTCACGAGGGCTGATTAACACAGTGGGGCTTCAGCTACAGATGCCACAGAACTAATGAGGTTTTGCCATTGTTCCTGGAAGGAGGCAACGCTTAACTTAACAAATTTATCGCCTAATAGCAGCCTAATTAATCCAAGCAGCCATTAAATGGGATGGCCATGTAAATCTAAAGGTTTTGTTAACAGATCTCCCTGAAGAGGTGTTTTAAGGAGAATTATGGGCTAATAAATTCGAGCTGAATAGAATGCTCTACAGAACGGAAGCCCCATGCTGAAACCCTTCCTGTGGCCCATCAGACCTACCCCAATCAACCTCAGCTTGGTGCAACCTGACGCTTCGGACTATAGCCCTCATCAGCCAGGTTGGATGAGGCTTCTAGTTATCTGGAGGACATCTCTACTGCACAAGAACCAGGGGGCACTCTCTGAAGCTGATAGGTTGGAGAGTTAGATCAGACAAGGGAAGTATTTCTTCACCAAGAGGGTCATCGGTCTATGGAACTGGCTGCCAGAACAGATGGTAACAGCAAGCAGCCTGGATGGCTTTAAGAAAGGGTTAGACAAATTCATGGATCGCAGATACTAGAATGGATGCCTAGATACTTCCTCCAGGATGGAGAGGCAGGCAGGATGCCTCTACAGGCCTTTTGCAAGGGAGTTAAGAGCAGGTGAAGGTTTGCCATTATCTGCAACAGTTGGGCCACTAAATGAGACGGGAAGCTGGATTAGATGGGCTGCGGCCTGATCCAGCAGGGCTCTTCTTATGTTCTTAAGAGAAGACCAAGGCATCATCTGTCTTCCTCCCATTAAACAATCCATTTCTCTGCCAGCACCTGTTCCACTCAATGGAAGAAGGTCCCTTTGCAAGCAACCCACAGGTCTGCTTTCCACTGGCTGATTTTACTCACTCTGGTCCCAGATTTACTGATGTTATTCTAATGAAAGCCTTGTAATCTGACTTGATCCAGTTAACTGGGAAACAGCCTATAAATCTCTCATCAAAGCAAGTAATAGACATTTTGTGAGTCAGTGCTGTAGTTAACCTCTCTATAGTATATCGTACAAAAATTGGAAGACACCCTAGAAATAACTCTCCTGACGTGAGACCCATTTCATTTCATGGGTCTTTCTCTGAAGTGGAGGAATTGCTTGCTGTGATGGAAATGACTCTGGCAGTAAGTCATTTTGGGCATGATGTGTGCACAAACGAGTCAGAGTGAATCATTTGTGTGGTTACCATGGGCCTTTCTGCACTTGGCCTTATTCTGGAACATATCTCAGGACAGGGGTCTGCTATCCACAAGCTAGCGCAGACTATGACAGACCACAAATGAGCCCTGCCATAGCCTGCATTAGCATGTGGACAACTGACCCCTATCCTGAGATATATTCTGGATATATCTCAAGTGCAGAAAAGGCCTGTGTGTCTATAAGGTGACTGCACAAGACCCAGAGGACAATGGGCACCCTTTTGGAAGGATGGCTGAAAATGTACTCAGAAGAGCATCCCATGTCTGAGGTACGTTGGGTACATAAATGCCGTGCCCCTTGGGTCTCTACTGGGAACTTTCCAGGGCAGAGATGGATGCAGTCTTAGTATATTTCTTGCCCCATAGGATAAATTTGCATCCTATAATTTGGCAAAAAACAGTTAGGAAAAATAGGCAAGATGTAGCTTTAGGGCTGCATTCACATTTAATTTTTAATCCACTTTCAGAATGAGAGAACCCATTAGCAAAGGGAATACTAATTTTCTCTCCACTTTATCTAAGTCAAACATGGATCTTCTGAGTTAGGCAGGGGACCAAAGCTGGATTAAAATTGAGGCGTGAACTCAATCTAGGCGATTTATTCATCAGGGGAAAAATTAGAGTCTTAAATGCTGGGAAACAGAGTATGTACTATCAATTAAGAAATGCTCTGGATTTGTGTAATAAATGCACAGCATGGCCACAGAAAGCTAGCAATATAATTTTGTAAAGAAAAGATGGAATTCTTAAAATTTGAAATGCTACACTTGCAGTCCAGCTTTACATTTTGTGGTTTTATTAATGATGAAAGCCCTGCCCAAGGAAGAGGAGAACCATGCCATCTCTCCTGGGGGTGGTCTAATGGTGGCAGCCTAGACCCCTCTGCCCTCTGGAAGACTCTCCAGTTTCGATGGCCCCTGATAATTTGGTGCTCTTTCCTTGCAGGACTGGGTACTTCTTGTCAGCTGCTCTGGACTCCACCTGGTCTCAGCTACACCAGACCTGCTTATGCCATCCCTCCTGGGGTGGTCTAGTGGTGGCAGCCTAGACCCCTCTGCCCTCTGGGTGATTCCAGCCTGGCTGGGCACAGACATCTTGGAGGAGGTGATTCTTTGTAGGACTGGGGCCTTTGGTCAGCTGCTGTGCACTCTACTTGGCCTCAGCTGCCTCAATCTTGTGTGTGTGTGTGTTTGGCTTATTTCGCAATGTTTTGTATGACATGCAATTTTTATAATGTATTTTTATTATAAGGTTTCAATTATTATTTTGCATTATGTATTCTCTGCTTGTTGTAAACCACCTGAGCAATTTTTCTCTTGAGAAGGCAGGATACAAATAAAATGGGAAAATGGAATGGCAATGGAATGATGCAGCCCAGTCAGCGTGGGTGGAAAAAAGGCTGCATCCAAAGCTGTATTCAACCAACATAGTAACACCTCTTGCGTCCTGTAGACAAATCTGTCCTATCTGCAGGTATAAATCGGCAGTATCATACTTTGTGGCCCTGCCTATTGCAGAGAGAGGCTTGGTGGTTTGAGGGGAGGGGGGGTCATTCCCTGTATCCCTAAATGGCATCACTTCTAACTGTGGCCATTCCATAAATGCCCACAGTTTGGAGGGTGAAAGCACAGTGGCCAATGGAAGTTCAAAGACATGGGTTGCCTCTGGGTTACAGCTGACCCTTGAGGGGCAATTCCACAGGGGGCAAATTCTTGGCATTCTTGCTTTCATGTACCAGGAGCTTTTATCAGAATGGATTTTTTTGGTTTTATCTTATCAAGTTGCTTGTGGTTTAGACTTCAAATCTCCCTGAGGATTTATTTGGGGGGGGGGGTTCTCTGTTTTTGAATAGTGGATGTTAATAACAAGAATGACAGCATTGAAGATTAAAATGGATGCCTAGATGGATACAAAAGGGATAGAACAATAAAGGTTGCCAAGACAAAGACTTCTACCAAAGTCCAAACATTTGTTCTGCTGGACCCAGCTGGACAAGACTAGTCCTTCATCTACTTCAGTGGCCTCTTTTTGCAACAGGTGCCACAGAAAGCCCACAATTTAGGATTTGACTGCAACAGCCCTCCACATGTGTGTTGCTTCCAGTAGTAAAACCACTGGAAGATCCTGCCAATTCCCGGGTAAAAGTTTTCAGTATACTAAAACATAATCCACCTGAAACTCCATAAAGGTGCCCATATAGGATCTCATGCAGGCAACCCGGAGTCTCTCACAACAACAATAAACTTTTGGAATGGATCGTTTTTGGTGTGTGTTTGCAGTTATTTTTGAAGCCTGCTCCCCCACCTCAACACACCCCTTCCTTTTTTATTTGCTTTTCTCCTCCATGCAATTAATGTTTTTTTAAAAAATAATGAATTTGCATAAAAATGCTAGATAGAGTGATCATACACATAAACTGAGGAGAGGAGGTGCCTCATGAACTCTATGCGTGCCAATTGGCTGAAGGAAAGACTGGACCCCACCCACCACAGCACAGTTCAGCCTCCTTTAGCCTATCCCCTCACTTACACTCAGGAAGTGAAGATGGACGGGCTGAGTCCTTTGAAAAACAGGACTCCAGTTGGAACGATCCAACGAGCAAAGGCCGGTTTGGAAAATGACTTTAAAAAGAATAATCTGAGTAATGTGACCTGAAGACGATCTGAGGTCGACCTAAATTACTTGTGTGACCAGGGCCCACGATGTCTTGGAGACTGCATCTTCAAAGACTTTTGGCTAAGCCCTTGTGCCTATAATTTCCAGCATGGATGCCTGAGAGGAGGTGATCTTGGAGGAAGGTCATTTCTTGAGATCCCTTTCATACAGGCTATTTTACAGTTCAAGAAGGTCCTCTAGAAGAACGGTAGGATGGAGGGGAGGAAAAATATACTGCTTTAAAACAGCTGCTGGTGCAACTGGAGTTCAGGCTATAAAAAAAAAATCCAGTTCCTTTCTTTTGAAGACAGTGGGTATGAAGGTCTCCTAGTTTAAGTAGCTGTTGGAAATTCAGCCAAGGGGTTTTTAAAAGGGAACTGACACAATTTTAAACTCAGGCAGAACCGCTCGGTTGTCGTGGCAATGCCCTTTTCTGTACCATTACTTATCTTCAAATTTTCCTTTTCAGCACAATTACTTTCCTTGTTCTCAAAAATGTCAGCACCTATTGACTGCCTCCCCTTAGCAAGCCTTTCAGGGCCACTTGTAGGCTGAGATGCCTTTTTGCTCTTTGCTCTGGATATTCCTATTTTCAGGTCTTGCCGGCCAGCCAAGTGAGCAGCTGTCCCGAATATAGATCCTTTTGTTTTATTTACAGGGGCTTTGAACTGAATAATTAAGAATTCCCTTTGAACAGAAGACAAGTGCCTCCGAGTTGCAAGTGAGCCCTTTGCCAGGGAGGCAGGCCGCCTAATAGCCGAGCTGGGCCGGGGCCAGAAGCGGTCAGCCAGCTAGGCAGAAATCAAAAGCAATCCAGGGCTGTTGCAAAAGTCCCAGGCCTTGCAGTGACCTCCAGTTCTAACTGGGAGAGGAGCCATATGGGCTCCCTCAAACCGTGCTGGCCTAAGTCCTTGCATGGAGGTGCCAAGTTCTTCAAGCCTGGAGAAACAGACTGCTGTTTTTATAGAGGGTTTCAACCATCTGAGTCAACACTTGGGAAACACTGGGGAGGAGAAGGAGGAGAAGGAGAAGGAGAAGAATTGGCTTTTCTACCCAGCTTTTCTAAACCATTCAGGGGGACTCAAAGTGGCTGACAAACCTGTTCTTCTCCCCACAACAGACGCCCTGTGAGGTAGGTGGGGCCGTGAGAGCTCAGAACAGAGCTGTGACTCACCTAAGGTCACCCAGCTGGCTTCGTGGGGGAGGGTGGAATCAAACCCTGTGAGCACCCAGCTCCAAGCATCCCATGCCAGTTGGCTCGTGGGCCTTCTTGAAGCTGCTGTGGCAGCACTGTGGTGCCATGGATTTTGTGTCTCCTGGGAATGCCACCATTCTTCAACCAGAAGGGAGACCAGAGCATGACTCGAAACTGAGTGAAGTTTCCCCAGCTCTTTAACTGCTTAGGTAACCAGGTGTGATACACTCCACAAATGTTAAGAACATAAGAGGAGCTTTGCTGGATTGGGCCACAGTTTCTGGGCATTCTCACACAGAAGACAAAGGCTCTCTTCTCCTAGATCCCTGCAAATGGTCTTGAGAGCCATCCTGCTTGTTTCTCCAACCTGGAGGAATTTACTTAGGCATCCATTCTTGCATCCATTGAAACACCTGTCCTCCATGGATTTAACATTATGTCTTCCATGTTACATGCATGGCCACCATGCAACATTTCTTCCAGGACCAGAAATATGGTATGATGACAAAGTGGGTGTGACTAGAGTCTAAATAATAACCATGATGTATCATTTTCACATATCATTCCAGTAAATGCTTCAGTCAGAACCCTGGTCAGGTCTACACTGAGCCAAAACAAGTCCCCGTCTTTGCTTTGTCTATCAGGAAAGTGAAAGGAAAAAGTGAAGCCATTATTGCACCCACAAAGGAACCAGTAATGTGGTTTCTAAACCAACATGGTGGTGTGCATGGACGTTATGAGAGGTCCTAGCTGCATTCACCTGTAGCATGAAAAACATCTCAAAAGTGTCTTTGAGATGCTAGTTTGTTGACCCTGCATCTTCATCCCATCACCTATCCACCTTTCATAGCCTAGAAGGGTCATAATAGGCACTAGGGGCAGACTGGCATGGGGAAAGCCCACCTGCATATCTAATAAGGGACATTCACACATAGTAAATAAGAGGCTCCGAAGTACCTTCAAGACAGTAGCGTGTGGCCCTCATGTTCTCATCTCATCTCTAATCCACTTTTTCTAGCCTAGAATGTTCACAAGAGATGGAGAGGCAGGGTCACTTGAAACTGTTCCCACCTGCAAACCATCTCTAACCCTCTTCAGAGTTTGGGTTTGGGTTTGTTTAAAAACACTGCTCGAACGAATGATGAAGATCCAGGCAAAGGTGGACCCAACGTGTACTTTTCTCTCTGCATGCTGCTATCCAGAAGAGGCAGCACAGCCGGTGCTTTCCTTTGGCTGCTGACAAGAAGGAGAACGTGGCAGGAAGGAGGAATTTCCCCTGCATGGGTGTTGTTTCATAACAGTATAAAAGTGAACAACTTCTGTCCTTGTTTTTGATCCATTGGAGGACTAACCAGTGGGCACATGTGTCCCAGGTAAGGTACATCTCCCCTTTCCATATTTCCACATAGGGGAATGGGCCACATGTATCTGCCCAATCCTCCCTCAAAGTTGAGTTTCCCATCCTGCAGGAAAGGTGACTCCTGAGCCCTGGTCACACTTTTAGTTTAGGATGACTTCAGGTCATCCTCAGTTCGCATTATTCACATTATTTTTATTCAATTTGTTTTCCAAGCCAGCCTACCCCTCTTAGATCATTCTAGAATCTAGCCAGAGTCCTCTTTTCCAGAGGACTAAGCCCAGGCTGGCATCCCAAGCCATCTTCGCTTCAGTGTGAGGAGGGGGCGGGCAGCTAAAGGAGACTGAACTGTGCTGTGGTGGGTGGAGTCCAGTGTTTCCTTTCAGCCAATCGGCATGAACAGAGTTTGTGAGGCACCTCCCTTTCTCTCCTCTGTTTATGTGTACGAGTCCTCTATCTAGTGTTTTTATGCAAATTTATTATTTTTTAAAATAATTAATCGCACGGAGAAGAAAAGCACATAAAAAAGGAAGGGGGCATAGAGGTGGGGGGGGGGCAGACTTAAAAAGAACCACAAACGCATGATGATCTCACCTCCCTTGAGTGACACAACAGCATCCAATAAGAGAGGAGGTAGACACTGCAAAAGGGGTGGAGAGCCAAGAGTTCCAGGGAGGAGGCTCAGGTCAATTGTGGAGAAAGGTGTGAGCGATGCAGCCCAGAGTGAGGACCACCTGGGGACCACCTATAACAATCTAGGTGTAAACAGAGCTGGTATGACCGCAGTTCGAATTATTAATAGGACATCCTGTCTTACATAAGTGTGACCAGGGTCCTAGGATAGACAGTCCAGGAAAGGAGCTCCCTGTATAAGGACCTGTGACGGCATCACTGATGGCTGTGTGGATGCAGTCTGGCAGAATGGACTTCAAGCAAAGCACCTAGGCCCACCAGTCAGTGTTTCAAGGGGCAACCTGCCTTCCCTTTATGCATTTTCTTCCTAAAAGGACAAAAGCTTTTGTCAGCTGAACCTTGTACTTTGAAGATGCAAGACAAGGCTGACAAAACAGGACTGACAAGAAGAAATATTTTTTTCACCCAGAGGGTCATCTGTCTATGGAATTTACTACCAGAAGAGGTGGTGACAGCAACCAGCCTGGAAAGCTTTAAGGAAGGATTAGATAAATTCTTGGAGGACAGGAGTTTCATTGTGTACTAGAACTGAAGCGTAGGTACCACCTCCAGGTTGGAGAGACAGTCAGGATGCCTCCAAATGACATTTTCAGGGAGTTGAGTGTGGGTGAAGGTCTTGCATTTGTCTTCTGTTTGAAAATGCCCGGAAATAATTAGTGGACCACTGTGTGAGACAGGATGCAGGACTAGATGGGCTGTGGCCTGACCCAGAAGGGCTCCTCTGGGATGGGAACTGCCTTTCCAGAGAGCAGGTCAAGGAAACCAGGCCCATGGTCTCTGCAGAGTTGGCAGCATTATCTGTGACGATGTGCAATTCCTAGGCTAAACTTGGCCTAATTGATCCTTGCTTTTGACTTGGAATACAAATTCCAGAGGTCCTAATGAGAACCATAGTCCATCATGCAATTAATGATGGTTTTCAGTGTTCTAGAGAAGGATAAGCTGACAGACTATCTATATAGCAAAAAAAGTGGGAAGAGACAGCATATTCCCGGGAAAAGAGGTGCATCTGCATTGCCTTCCTAAACATATACAGTGAAGGAGCCTGACACACCTCATGGGGGAGACTATTCCATAGCCTGGGGGGCATCACTGAGAAGGCCCCCTCCCAAGTGCCCATCCCTTTTATTACTGAGAGCGGTGGGACAACCAGGAGGGCCCCCCTCTTCAGATCTTAAGGCATGAGCAGATTGATATGGAAGAAGGCGTTCCTTTAGACATCTAGATGCAGCAATAGTCTCAAGAGATACTGTTCAACAGATATATTCCTTGATTTTATGATTAATGCCAGATCAGCGTCTCACATAGATTTCTTAAGAGCACAAATCAGTCAAGATTTCTTCTTCTTCTTCTTCTTCTTCTCTAAAACACCCAGAAACTAAATACTCTTCCGGAACATCTTTCAGCCTGCCTGATATAAGATCCGCACCACAGCCAATCATAGCTCTTCAAGGGCTACAGTCCTCACCCAACCCAGGTGGCAGAAGGCAGGCTGTTCACACTCACCCTCTTCTCCTGCCCACTCTCTGTTCCCAGGCTTCAACACTCCTGCCCAGGCCTATTTTAAAAAACACAGGAAGCAGCCCTGACAGTTGGCTGTTTCCTGTATTTTTGGAAACAGGGTCAGGCAGGTTACCAAGAAGCGAGCAGCACAGGTGAAGTTCCCACAGTGGCAGCAGGGCAGAAGAGGGGTGGGAGGTGCCATTTCTGCACGAAAAACAATGAAATTTCCAGACGGTGGCCGAATATCACGCTAGGAAGCAATAATGTGCTCCCCTACTATTATCACTTTCTGGCTGGTCAGCACCATGGCCAGCACTGTCCTTGCACCTTTTAAGCCATGAGTGCATCTGCACATCCCAAATGCCCAGATGTGCACACTGCTACCACCATACGCACATGGGAGGCTCTTTCAGCCTCCACATATGCATGGCGAGAGAAGCCATGGCTGCCTCTCTGTCCTGAAAGTGAAAAGAAGTGCTATTCCTGGAATACCCATGGCCAGCGTTGTCTTTGTGCAATTAACGTCATGCGCACATCCAGTCATCCTGAATGCGCACTGTTACCACCATGCGTGGTGGATGAAGCCATGCCTGCCACTCTGTCCTGAAAGTGAGAAAAAGTTTACTGGAAAACCCACAGCCAGCAGTTTTCCAGCAGTAGTTTTCTGCTTTTTTAGGGAGGGAAACCAAAGATGGGGTTGCCACAGATATGTGTGGCAATCCTAGCACAGCAATGCCATATTGGTGCTTTATTCCCCTCTTACTGGACAGGGCCTCTGGGAGCTCGTTCCACCCCTTCAGAATTGAAGACCGAATGCATGTAGGATCATGTGATCTTCTCACCCTTCAGACTCCCATGCCGTTCCGTAACCATGCAATGCAATCCTGCCTGAGTTACATTTACACACAATTAAACATACTGTCATGGTCAGCCAGGATGATGACTCAGAGGATGAGGAGGATTCACTTCCTGAGGTACAGGAGGAACCTGAGGTGATGCCAGGACCCAGTTCTGACCCCCCAGCCCCCTTGGAACCTGGGGTTCAGCAGCCCAGCCCTACCACAGCAGAGGTGCAGGATGTGGGAGACAGGGAACAGCAGAGCCCAGAGATCCCCAGCTTTAAGCAAAGGAGAGCAGAGAAGCAAGGGTTAAGAAGATCAAACAGGCTGGCCCAGAAACATGCAGATCACCTGCACCTGTGAACTCAATCTGCAAAGTTAAAACACGGGGCAGATGCTCAAGCCCTTTGTCAGAAACTATTTGTTCACCTTAAGAGAAAGCTGCTGTATCTGACTCCTGGACTGCTTGGAAACCCTAGACCTTGGAACGTACCCGTTGACCACCCTTCTGGCTGCCCTGACCTCAGATTGGACTGTTTTGGATTCCTGCTTTTCGGACATCGTTTGGGGCTGTATCTTTGCGGAGCAATCTCTTACCAGCTGGGTGTTTGTAGGTGAGCGGGCAGCTTTCCCGGACACATACTATACACTGTTAATAATAATTAACTTGACCAAAGTTAATTATAATAACTACTACTACTACTACTACTACTACTACTACTACTACTACTACTACTACTACTACTACTACTACTACTACTACTACTACTACTACTACTACTACAAAAAGCCACTTTACTGGGGTCTGCTCGCATAATTCGCTGATACATCACGCAGTCCTAGGTGCTTGGGAAGTGCCCGACTAGTGATATAATACGAAATACAGCAGAGTGATCTCGTTTGCTGTGTGTAACTGTTGTTTTACATAATCATAATCATAATCTTAATCATAATAAATAAATAAATAAATAAAACAGGAGAAAGGGTAATGAAGGCAATTGAAAGCAACGCCAATTCATGGTTTTGGACTGCCAAAAGAACTAAGTTAGATATCTCAAAAAGTCTGAGGAACTCTCCAGTATGGAAAATTTGGCCAACAGGATTTTAAAGAAAATCTTATTTCTCTTCTATACAAATGCATTTAAACGAAGAAAAAAGAAAAATGCTACTTACGCCATGATAATAACACAAAAATCCAACCAGTTCCATGGATCCCGGAGGAAGGTGAACTCTGTCATACAAAATCCTCTGGCTAATATTTTTATCAATGATTCAAAAGTGTAAATGCCCGTGAAAGTGTACCTGCAGAGGGTGAAAGCAAGAGGGTTAGCACATGGTGAAACAGGTCAGGAGGAAAAGCTGCATCGCCCAGTAGCCAAAGGGGACTTGGATTTTGAAGAAGACCATGGGAAGAGGTGTTACCTATCATTTGACTCTTTTTTACTGGGGGACAGGAAGTAACTTGAAGAGTGTTGGTTTATTATTGTGCCTATACTTGTTCTAGGGTCTATTTGCACTTCACGTGACTGGTGTGATATAATAACACCATACAAGTCAGGAAAAGATTCAGTGTGGGACCCATTTCACTCTAGATACACCTTTGCTCGCAATGGTCTAAAGACCATCAATGGTCTAAAGACCTGAAGGTCAAGTATATCAATGGCTACGAGGTACTTTCTCCAGGCTGGAGAGACAGCCAGGATGCCTCTAAAGGCCGTTTGCTGGATTCTGAGAGCAGGTGAAGGTTTTGCCTTTGTCTTCTGCCCAGAAGCAATTGGTGGGCCTCTGTATGAGACAGGAAGCTGATCTAGATGGGCTATTTTTGGCCTGATCGAGCAGGACTCCTTTTATGTTCTTAAATTAGGGAGTTTTTCAAAACAGCACAGCAGCTTAAAATAATGAAACTACCATTGGAAAACATTAAAAGTCTAAAAATAAGTGAATAAAACACTAACAACAGTGATAAAAATGTGTTCCTTTTTAATATTATATTTTTATCCTCAAGAAGCCAACATGTGTCCAGTAATAGGCCCATTTATTACCTTGTCACATTAATGTGCATATTTTTCTTTTTAAAAAACAATTCAAGGAAAATCCATGTTTGAGCGCACAAAAAAAAGGTACTTATTTACATATATTTAAATGCATCTTCCCTTCTAAGAAAGTTGTCGTTAATGTTTTCTGACATGTCATCCGAGCTGAGAAATATATTCCAGAATCTGGAGAAGTCTGCAAATCCCTTTTGGCTTTTGCTTTGCAGGCCCTGAATTCTGAATCCTAAAACCTTTTTCATTTTGTGTTGCTAGATTTTTGATCCTGAGCATCCAAAACCATTAGCACTGTCCAAGGGTCAATTGACTATCATTGGTATCCTTATAATAAATACGTGTTTGGGATGAAAAGAAGAGTTGGTTTTTCTACCCTGCTTTTCTCACCCATTTAAAGGGACTCAAAGCAGCTGACAAACGTTCTGTTCCTCTCTCCACAAGAGTCACCCTGTGAGGTAGGTGGGGCTTTGAGAGCTCACAAGAGAGCTGTGACTAGCCCAAGGTCACCCAACTCGCTTCATGGAGGAGTGCGGAATCAAACCCAGCATTCCCAGATAAGAGTCCGGCTCCTTAGCCACTAGACCAAATTGGACACAAGCATGTGAAATACTGTATTAGTCTTAGGACAACGCTGCCCCGATTCTTGGGCCAGTCCAGGAAGGGATCTAAGGGACCTGGAGCCTTTCTGCACTTGGTCTTATTCTGGAATATTGTTCAGAACAGGACCCTGCTGTCTGCATGCTACTGTAGACTATGGCATGCCACTGGTGAGGCCTACTATAGCCTGCATTAGCATGTGGACAACAGATCGCTGTCTTGTGATATATTCCAGAATGAGGCCAAGTGTGGAAAGGGCCCTGGTTTCTGCACAATACTGTGGGGTACTGTGGGTCCCACCACTCTTGGAATGCTCCCTATGGACGGATTTGGCATAAAGCAGTACAAGGTACCGAAAATGATGCCCTATCCTGCTCTAACGGTACTGAAGTCTACCTGTGTGCCAGCTACATGTCCCAGAACAGCATGCTGTGTGCAGAAGACACATGGCACCTTCCTTTCGGCTATGGGGTTTCATTTTTGTGGCATGACAGGGTACACTGCCAAAACAGCTCCCACCAAAGGCCCTAAAGACCACAAGTTCCCCTTCCTTAGGGGTGTGTGTGTGTGAAAGAATGTTTTCTTGACATTTTATTTGAGTTAATTCAGATAATTGAAAATTCTATTCGAGTCAAATTATTTAAATTTGAATTTAACAAAATTTGATTCGAATTAAGCAAATTCGAACCTATTCATTTGAATTTTTGATTCGAATTTACACTTAGGAATGCTGTCAAGATGTGTAGATGCCCGTACGCATCTTACTGACATCTGTACACATCCTGTAGTCATCCCGGATGTAACCCGTTTTCATCCCTTACAGATCCTTACAAATGCGTACAGATGCAAGAAAGGTGCAGATCTTCCAAGTATGCATCATGTACGAACCCATACACATACCGATGTTCAAGTAATAAGAACAAATAGTCCCAAACTTCAAAATTCTATTTGAATGTTTAAATTCAAATTTATGGACATTCTATTCAAATTCAAATGTCAAAACTTGGCACATTTGATTGAATTTTGAATACCCACAAATATTTGTGCACATCTCTACTCTTCCTGGCCTCTGGAATTTTTAGTACTGGTTCTGAAACTGCACAGCTTTTGGACATGGAACTGGTAGTGGGGTTTGGCATGGAACAAGCCATCTCAGTACGGACTACCCTGTCCTTCACCAGCAACAACCCATCTCAGGCTGGGACAGGTTGTGTACCTTGAGATGTGGAGGCCTGGCCTGTCCCAGGATATGAAAAAGAAGTACAGAAGCAGCCTTACTGCACAGTCTATGTACAGCAAACCTCTAGAAGGAGGAGTGAATTACCAAGTATTTGTTACAGTCAACTGAAATAAGCTTTCCTCAATTTCCTCCAAAAGGCCTTTTTTCCCCCACAGTTTCTACAGAATAGTAGAGAAAGAGAGAGAAATATTCATCAGCTGCTATGCCAGATGAAGGCAATCTGCCCTATTTTTGGAGAAAAGCTATATGTAAGCCTTCCTTAAACTGTGGCCATGTTTACTCTGGGCTGGAAGACTGGCTCTAAGGAATCTCTGGAATGTCTTCTCGGCACTATGGAATGACCTACCAGGAGACCACACTTCCCAGTATCCAGGGAAATGGGTCCCAGCATCTGGGGAAAATCTTCTAAGGCTGCACCCACACATGGCTTGCTCATCCCACTCTATTTGGATATTCCAGAATAAAGCACTTCTGGATGTACTTTATTCTGGAATACCCATGCTTTATTCCGGAACATCCAAATAGAGTGGAATAAGTAAGTGAGGTTTGGTTGAAGCTTCAGCTGCATCTAGATGTCGATTACTTATTCCACTCTCTTTTGATATTCTGGAATATTCATGCTTTATTCCTCAATAACCAAATAGAAGAAGAGCTGGCTTTTCTACCCCGCTTTTCTCACCCATTTAAGAGGACTTAAAGCGGCTGACAAAGCTTTCTATTCTTTTCCCCACAACAGAACAGGCTGTGAGGTAAGTGGGGCTGTGGGAGCTCAGAAGAGAGCTGTGACTAGCCCAAGGTCACCTACCTTGCTTTGTGGAGGAGGGTGGAATCAAACCTGGTATTCCCAGATAAGGGTCCGGCTCCTTAACTACTAGACCAAACTGGTTCAGAGTGGAATAAGTGACCAGCATCTCAATGCAGCCTCAGACCCTCTCCTTGTAAGCATTGGGTGTTTTTCCACTGTCACTAAAAGTACCCATGAAGTACCCATTAATGGGTGCGTAATGGCATTTTTGTACCCATTAATGGGTACTTAATGGGTACTTCTAGTGACAGTGGAAAAACACCCATTGATTCTTAATATTCCACGTTCTCTGGTTGAGGGAGAATCTCACTGCACCTTCCCCATCCATGTTGACATCTTTCTTTACTGTGATTTTTAAAAAGTTTACTACTACTACTGCTACTGCTACTGCTACTGCTACTATTACTATTACTACTACTACTAATAATAACAACAACAACAACAACAACAACAACAACAACAATAACAGGAGAGAAGGAAATGAGGACAGTTGAAAGCAACTTCAATTCATGATTTTGGACTGCCAAAAGAACTAAGTTAGATATCTCAAAAATAATAGCTATTATAGATATTATAAATATTAACTATCCAAGACGGTGGTTTGTATTTTAAAAAATAAATAAATAAAGCATCCTGCAGGGAGAAAATTTTAAAATAAAAGATCCTTTCCAGAACTTGGGGCATCATAAAATATATCACAAAAGACTAATCTTTACTTTTTGCATTCTTTTTAAAAAAATAAGCCATTTATCCGTATATTTCGAAAACGGTGCAATTAGTCGCTCAGCAAAGTTGGGTGAAATATTCCAGTAACATTTTCACCCTTTCTGGACGTCGCGGCCTGCGTGTTCCACAACACCCTGACTCAAAGAAGGGCATTTTGTCATCTTTCCCTCCGGCGCCAGCCACCAGGAGCAGATGGCTGTGTTTATCATCCGTCACTCAAAAATAAAAAGTGGGTTCTGGTTGGCTCAATGAGCCACACTAATTGTTTAATGCACTGCACTTAGATTCAGCTTTTGCATCTGGTATCCATTTTCATAAAGAACCTGCAGAGACGCAAACTTGCTGTACTTAATTTTACAAATGCAGGCTAGGCAAGAGGAGAAGACACAGTATCTTCTTCTTTCTTTAATGGAAGTGATCAATGAAACATTTATATACAGAAAACCATTTCCCCAAGTTCCTTTACTTTGGCATTTCTCTCTAGACAGAGGGCTGGAATGCTGCAGGACTACAATTCCCGTCAGCCCTCATGTTTGGCCAGGATGGAGACGGGGGTTCATCAACATCTGGCTAACGGTGGCCTTCCAAATGTTTCTGAAGGTCAATAGAGGATGATGGGAGCTGTAGTTCAGGGACAGCTGGCTGGCTGCAGTTGAACACCAATGTTTTATTGCAAACTGTGGGCCTTTCCTCACTTGGCTCACTAGGTCCCCATGGAGGGAGCTCCGAGATGGGGCATCTGAACCAAAAAGAGCTCTTTCCTGACCCTGCAACATGTGTGAACCTACCTTTACTCCACCAGAACCAGTAAGGCTCCAGGCAGGGCCATTTGCACCTCGTCTGGTGGTGAAGGGGCATATGACATGACGTGCAAGTGTGTGCGTGTGTGTGTTGCATCTTAGTTACCCAGGGGATGGTGACACCACACACATGCCAGCACCAACACCAGAAAAGAAGGCGGCAGTGCTTGGACACAGCATTTGAGGTAGGTGTCTGGCAGCATGAGGGCCCCCAAATATCTAAAGGGACACCTTCTTCCCTATCGACCTGCCCATGCCCTAAGATCTTCAGGGGGGGCCCTTCTGGTTGTACCACCACCCCCAGTAGTAAAGGGGGTGGACACCCGGGAGAGGGCCTTCTCAGTGGTGGCTCCCAGACTGTGGAATAGTTTCCCTCCTGAGGTGCGTCAGGCACCTTCACTCCATGTGTTCAGGTGAGCAGTGAAGACACACCTCTTTACCCTAGCCTTTGGCTAAGTAAGGGTACAGCCTCTCCTCCCCACATCCAGGCACTGTTATGGTTTTAATATCTTCATTTTGCATGTTCACTGGATTTTAATGTTGTAACTCGCCCTGACTAGGGATGTGCACGAATATTCATAACATTCAAAATTCATACATAGTTGGTCGAACCCGGACATTCGTATTCAAGTGGAATGTTGGCACATTTGAAGATGGACATTCAAATTGGAATGAAATGTTTTGCTACATTCGTATGGGATTCGCATGGGATATGTGTGGGATTGGACATTCATATTGAATTTGAATTCCACTACATTTGAAGGGGATCTATTCGAATGAACACTAATTTTCCTGGATCTGATTCAATGCAAATCTCATACCAAAAAAAAAAAATTAAAAAAAAATCATTTGTGCATATTCCTAGCCCTGAAACCTTTGGGTACAGGGTGGGATAAATAGATAGATAGATAGATAGATAGATAGATAGATAGATAGATAGATAGATAGATAGATAGATAGATAGATAGATAGATAGATAGATAGATAGATGGACGGACGGACGGACGGACGGACGGACGGACGGACGGACGGACGGACGGACGGACGGACGGACGGACGGACGGACGGACAACAGGTAGGTAGGGAAGTAGACTGGTAGATAGACAGACAGGCAGGTAGGTAGGTAGGTAGGTAGGCAGACAGATGACAGACGGCAGGCAGGCAGGCAGGCAGGCAGGCAGGCAGATAGATAGATAGATAGATAGATAGATAGATAGATAGATAGATAGATAGATAGATAGATAGATAGATAGATAGATAGATAGATAGATAGATAGATAGATAGATGGGAAGCAAAATGTGAACTTCCTCAATTTCAAAATAAGGCTTCATGTAGAAAATCAAGACTAGCAGTCATTAATGAGATTAAATTAGCCAAGTCTAAGGCCCATTCTGCACTGGTCAGCATACTTGGTGCAGTGCTAGGGCTAGCCCACAACTGGGCCACTCTGCTGTGGACTACAGAGGCACTGCTCCCTGCTAGCCCGCTCCTCCGTATTTGGACTGAGCATCATGGCACCTAAAATAGACACTTAGACCAGGACCTTGGGAGATCTTTATAAAAGGGCCTACCAGCCATTCAAGGAACCACCGGAACGGAACATCAAGGTGTGTTTAAGGGCGAATGCCTGCCAGTTTACGGCTATCAGTTTTGCCACATCTCCATTTTTTTATTTCTCTTTTTGTATTTAGCAATCTACTCGAAATGAACTCAGCTCAGTGGCAGCACAACTGCCTGGAAAGCAAAGGGTAACAGTTTTGATCCCTCAGAAAAAGGTTTGGCAAACCACTCCCGTATCCTTGCCAAGGAAACTGCGTGGATGCGTCTGTGCAGCCAGCCAACTCTCATTTGCAAAGATGGATGAAGTTGCCTTTTCCCTTTTCTTTTTCTTTTTCTTTTCAACAATCTGCCCAGGAGTATTCCTAGAATGCTACCAAACAAAAATCACTGCTCATGCGATTGTACATGAAGACCTTCAGAGCTTTCATTTGCACTCTCGTATATACAGACATACACATGGATGTATGCACACACGCACACACACACAGGAGTTTCTGGGAGAAGACCATGGGAGTGGGTGGCAATCTAACCATGGTGCTCCCAAACCCTTTCTACACTCACTTTTGACCATGTCTAAGGAGCCTTGGATCTTGGGCCACCTCATCTACACATTAATGCGGATCAAGGAGCTTTCCCTTCCCCTTAGCTCCATCTATACTTCTCCATAACCTGGAACTATCAGGGGCTGCTTTTGAGTGGAATGCCATAGCGCAATGCTGAAAACTAGCACCCTCAAGCTCCAAGATTAGGAACAGTTGTCCCTAGCCTTTGGTGGTATGGAAACCCAGCTGTGAAGCTCACACAAGCTTAAGAACCTAAGAGGAGCCCCACTGGATCAGGCCATAGCTCATCTAGCCCAGCATCCTGTCCCACACAGTGGCCCACCAATTGCCCATGGGCATCTCAAGCATAGACAAGGACAAACCTTGTCCTGCTCCCAAATCCCAGCAAATGGCCTTAGAAGCATCCTGCTTGTCCCTCCCTCCCCCCCCCAGCCTGAAGGATGTAGCTGGGCATCCATTCTAGTAGCCATTGATACATCTGTCATCCATAAACTTGTCTAACCCTTCCTTAAAGCCATCTAGGCTGGTAGCTGTTAACACCTCTTCTGGCAGCAAATTCCATAGACGGATGACCCTCTGGGTGAAGAAATACTTCCCCTTGTCTACCCATAGAATGCCCCCTGGTTCCAGTGCTGTGTGATACTGTAGAGAGAAGCTTTATAGCTGCAGGGAGACAATGATCCAGCCCACACCTCCATAAGATTCAGATCAGTGGGTATTGGTTATTCTCGATCCACTGATCCAGATCTAACACAAATAAGTGCAGAAGAAGAAGAAGAAGAAGAAGAAGAAGAAGAAGAAGAAGAAGAAGAAGAAGAAGAAGAAGAAGAAGAAGAAGAAGAAGAAGAAGAAGAAAGGCCCAGTTTGATAAGATCAAAGGAAAACCTTCAATTACAGTTTCTGTCAGTATACACAGATGTCCACAGCACAAAAAGGATGCCCAGTGTATCATGCACCATCTAGTTTAATGTCACCAGCTCATCTTGCAGCCCAGAACTCCATTCCCCAACATTCAACTCCCAGCTTCTCACATCAGCCCCAACAGGGTTGAATGTTGGTAGCTAGAGTTCAGAAACATCTGGAGGGCTCCAGATCAAGCACCCCAGATTTAATGGAAATGGGTTTGAATCATGCTCAGTCAATTTGGAAATTAAAGGAAGAAAAAGCAGAAGACAATGGAAAAATCTCTGATCTACCAGCCCCACGCGAGATGCAAAAGCTGGGGAATTTGGACCTCTAAAACCTAGGGTGCATTCAGAGAAGAAGTCTTCCCAAAGTGACCTCTAATCCCCAGGAACAACACAGTAGGAAGAGAGATCTGCAAAATATATATATATATATACTTACTCAACGTATTTATTCCAAGGAGGAAGTTCCGACCATGCCATGAACACACAGTTGGTTAAAATAGTGCACATAATAAACATACTGAATAATGTAAAGTTATGAGTTAAGGAAAGGACACCAAAATGAGTTTTAAAAAATTTAAAAGTAAGCCCGTAGAAGTGGCGCCATAACATCACAATCCTTTGCAATACCCACTACCAATTCCCTTGCCCTAACCTAGACAGGGAAAACAATGGAGAAGCCCATGAGAAGAAATCTAAAGCAATCCAAGTTCAGCAGAAGGGCAGCAAAACCATGCTAGATAGATGCAACTGACACAAAAGCTACCTTCAACCTGTCCCTCAGCCCAACCCATGACCACACTGAATCAGATTCAAGACAGGGACAACTGTTTTGTCTCAAAGGTAGGATCCTGCATTGTCTGTCCATACTGCCCCCCCTCTCTCTCTCTCACACACACACACACCAGTATGCTGAGAAGTGGGTTCCAGTGACTTATTGCTTCTGATAGAGTGGTCTTCCATTGTGACAACAGCCCTCCTCTAAAAACCTGCATAAATTGCCAGATGTCTGCCCCAGTTTTCTGCTAAGATGATTGGATGGGCAACACAGTGTACTTGCCAGAATACAAAGGTGCAAAAGGCCCCCAGATATTATCAGTCTTGAAGTCTGGACCACAAGCCTGGAATTAGCAGTTCCAAGGACCCATGCACATGCACACTTCACAATGAGCCATGCACATGCACGCTTGCTCCATGGGTGTTTCTGCACTTACCTCACTTAACCCAGATTTAAAAGATCCAGGTCTTTGAAATAGGGTCCTCACTGAATTCAGTCCTTGAAGATCCAGATCTTGGTGAGACCCCATGCGTTCACACTGGCTGCCTAGCACCCGACTGCAATGGGTGCTAAACAGGTTTGCAGTGCAAATGCCAAAGTGCCCATCCGGAGGTTCGGTTTGGGCTGAAGTGGAAGGGCTGCCAGTGGCATGGCACAATTGGCCAGCATGGACATCAATCAAGGTGCACTTCCACCAACAGTGGGCGTGGCGGAATAGCACGGCTTTGTAGCTGCCTACGCAGCAACTAAGAAGCTTCACACAGACTGCATAGCTAATTTGCTTGGTCCAGTTATGAAGGACATGCAGGCCTACGTAGCTGTGAGTGGCGGGGCAGAGCTGGAGCTACCCCACTACAAATGGCAGCCGCTAAGCCTGCCCCTGGACCTCTGATCCGGTCTTCATGGCTGAAGACCAGATTGAAGACACCATTAAAGGGATCTACTGTAAATCCAGATTTAAGGGCTGAAAGACCCCATTAAATCCAGATTTCACTTTTGCTAGTGTAAACAAATGGGGTCCCGTGTGAGAGCAGCACATGATAGATTGGTACCCATCAGGTCTCTAATGGGGTCGTTGCTAGTGCAAAAACACCCCATATGTGGACAGCAAGGCATGGAAGGGAGATGCCAAGTGTTTACTATACGCAAGATCTTGTCAAGATCTTCTCAAAGGATGTGATGAGAAGCTTCCTCCAAATAAGCCCTCATGGTTAGGCTCCCCTGACCCAGGTATAGCATGTCTCGGATGCTGCACATGTAATCTACCAGCCCGGATGCCACATGCTCACATACTAAGCCCTCCCTCCCTCCAACATCCACTCTGTGCCCCTTTCAAGACTGAGAAATGCTTGTCTTTAATTGAAACTTATACAATTTATGAACAACCCAAAGAGTTGGGGTTGCCTTTTTTTAAAAAAAAGAAAATAAAGAAAAGAAGCAAGACCAGTGACATATTTATTCCAATTCAGACAAGGGCAAATCCAGGGTTACAGAAACCGAAGAGACACCAAATAGAAGAGAACTTTGGACATTCAATCCTGCCCTTAGCCAAGCCAAGGCATTTGGAGGAAACAGCCAACAGCACAGAAAGGAATAGAGAGCAGAACTTCCCAGAACAAATTGTTCCTGCTTTATGCCACCTCGCAGATGGGATAATCGTCGCTGGAAACAGCATGGCAGAGTGGACATTATGGCCCTCCGAGACTGAAAAAGAAATGCAGTAAAAACCCCAGCTTGGGCACTCAACCCAGTGTTTCATTTCCACTTAACCCAGTTTAGCTCACAGAATTTTTATGAGGGAAACGCCAGCCTCAATAGTTTGAAGAAAGGATTGCATAAATTCACGGAGGACGGGCGTAGCAATGCACTGTGGCCTGATACAGCAAGGCTCCTCTTAATTCATGGAGGATAAGTGTATCAATGGCTACTGGACTGGATGCTTAGGTACCACCTCTAGGTTGGAGAGGCAGGCAGGAGACCTCTAAAGGCCATTTGCAGAGAACTGAGAGCAGGTGAAGGTTTTGCCCTTGTGTTCTGCTTGTGACATTCAGAAGCTGTTGGTGTTGCTGAACTAGATGGGCTGTGGCCTGAGACAGAAAAGCTCCTCTTTTGTAAGAATACGAATCACATACAAATCCTATACGAATCCCATACATATCTGATACGTATCCCCTAGGAATCCGCTCTTAATACGTCAAATCTCCCCTGTATCCACTTTGAATCCGTTCTCAAACGTTACTCTGTCCTACTTCCACTTTATCCTCATAGGCCACGTTCCCACCTGCCCGCGAAGCGGAACAAACCGGGATTACTCTGATCCGGAGTAATCTGGGTTCTGTTGTGGGTTAGGGGTGGAGGCCGGGAACAGCACCAAGCATGTGTCAGGCTGTTCCCACAACCGCTGCCAGCCTCCTCCTCGTCTGCCTTCCTTCCTTTCCCTTCCTCCTGTTCCAACAGGGGGAAAGAAAAGGCTGGCTCAGGACTAAAGCCAAGCAAAGAACAGCCAGCGGCTGGGTAAATGAGCGAGGGGGTGCTGCATCCGACCTCCATGCTCACTTACTTGGCCGCTGGCTGTCCTCCTTCACTTAGCTTTCAACCGAGCCACCCTTTCCTTTCCCCCTGTTGAAACAGGGAGGGAAAAGGAAGGAAGGCAGCCGAGGACGTTGGGAGGAAGAGGCTGGCAGCAGCTGCCTTCCTTTCCCCTCCCTCTGTGTCAACAGGGGAAAAGAAGATTCTGGCTCATTTTAAAGCCAAGTGAAGGAGGATAGCCGGCGGCCGGGCCGTACCTCCTCACTCACTTACTCAGCCACTGGCTGTCCTCCTTCGCTCAGCTTTAGTCCAAGTCAGCCAGAAAAACCCTGTTGAAAGATAACTGGCGTGGGGACGGGGGGTGGGGGGTGGGGTAAAATCCAGAATGGATTCAGATTACTGGGGGATTTAATGGAAACCCTCAGTGCCGAATCCAAATCCACTCTGGATTTTACCCAAAATGGGAATGCATCCATAGTGACCCTGTGGGGGAGGTTGGAATGAAGCAGGGTTCACAAGATCTTCCACTTGCACACCCAGAGGAATCAGATATAGCCACCAAAGCTGTAGGAATGTGCATGGATATTCACAGGCATTCAAACACTGATCAAATGTGCCGAATTCTGAATATAAACATTCAAATCGAATTCTGAATTTTGGATCTATTCATTCAAAATATCCAGACATTCGTATGTGTACAGGTTTGTACTTGAAGATACACATCTTTCCTGCATCCTTATGCATTTGTATGGATCCATATGTGACAAAAACAGGCTGCATACGGGATAGCTACAGGATGCGTACAGATGCATACAGATGTGTACAAATGTTGCCGACATTCATATGTGCAGATTCGAATCAAAGATTCAAACAAATAGATTCTAATTTGGTAAAGGATTCTAATCAAATCAGATTTCTGGGTATTCAATTTGAATATAATGTCAAAAAACATTTGTGCACATCTCTACAAAGTTGCGCAAGAAAGACAAGGGTGGGGGAGGGGAAGACACGGGGCCCACAGGGATGGATTGCGAAGTTGCCAAGCTCTGATTCTCTTAAAATAATTTTAAAAAGCATCTGTGATGAATAGGCACACAGTTGCGACGGTGGAAATTCAGCATCAGGAAGACACAAACATTAAGGCCATGTCCGCATGGCAGCTGGATGATGCGATTTGGACACGTGTGGAAAAAAAATTCACGTTGTAACACGCAATAAAGTGTCCCCAAGTGATTTGGGGCAATGCGGATTCAAAACACAGTTCCTGTCCCCATGCAAGCTGCATCTTTTTCTTCCCAGCTGTCATTCCCTCTGTCATTCCCCCACTCACTGCTGGCACCCAAGGGAGGGAGGGAGGGAGAGAATCTCCCAGGGAGCCTGTGAATGCTGGTGCCATCCAGCCAGCAGCTCCTTCCCACAAATGGGAGAGGAGACGAGCTCTGGCAGGGAAGGTGCAGACGAGCGCCAGCGAGCGTCCAGAGGTGGGCGCTTCGGGGTTGTGTGATGGGAATCCAACCCTCCGCCCTCGTTTGGACACCCGCCCACCTCTGATCAGTGTGGAGGGCAGCCCCAGCTGCCGAGGTTGCTGCCCTGCTGCCGATGGGGGGTCTGAGCGGGCCCCAGGGGAAGCAGCAGTGGTCAGTGTGCATCATGTGCACGTCAGGCGCCCTCCAGCAAGGCACGCAGCAGCTCAATTGTGCAGCTGTCCCTCCCACAGGCAAAGTGAGCGAGCGCATCACGGGGCAGGTTATGATGGGCTTTACCTTGGGGAGCCTTCCTGGGAAAGCAGCAGCAGCGACTTCGGGCGCGCGAGATGAAGGCAGCAGCAGAGGCGAGAGCCATCCTTTTCACACGCAGAGGCGCATGCGCGCTCTGGCAGGGCGGAATCCCCATCAGAGCCCCCCTATCTGTGCGTCCGTGTGTATGTGTGTGTGGGATCACTCCGGGCTGCAGGAGGGAGCGTCCCCTGGCCAATACGTATTAGACCCCTATTTTGCAGCGAAAACACTTGTGAAGTGGGTTTTTAAAAATACGTATTGGCTCCAGGGTGCCACGTATTAGGGCTTTGCTTGGGGACGCTCCTGAGGCGACCTCGCAGTCGCCTCGCCCTTTTTTTGGTATGTGGACTTGCCCTAACACTCCACAGTTAACAAGGAGAAGTACAAGACATAAGGTGCTTCTAGTCTTCTTTTCATCCTGCAATTTCCTCACCTGCCAGAAAGCAGGAGGTAATCCTGGGGAAATCCTCTATTCTTAACTCGTTGGCTGGGTTTTCACGCAATTGTTCCTCTTGCAAAATACCCGGATGTTAACAAGCGCCTACCTCCTTCCCCTTGTCTCTTTCCCAAACCTGCTAACATCCTGGAATTTTGCAAGACAAACCACTACGCAGACAGATGGCCACAGAGGTAAGAGACATGATATCACAAGAAATCTAGCACTGTTGCTGGATTTCCCATCATGTCACTATTCTGGGATATCATCTGCATATCCTGGCATTATTTCAGAACTGCCATGGATAAGCACGGAAGTCCCAATACAATGCCAGGAGAGCCACAGTTTTATAACCTTATCTGGAGGCATCTTTGGGAAGAGAGTTTGCACATAGGTTGCCTGCCAGCAGCAAACACAATGAAGCTTCTACAGCAAGAGCTGTATTTCCTTGAACAAATGTTTTAAATGGAGCACCGCAAAGTGCATGAGCGTTTACAGTGTGCTATAAGCAATAGTGACAGCCCTCTGCCCCAAGGAGCTTACAATCTAAATTTAGAAAAGGGTGAGGAGGAGGACAACAGAGGAAAGGAGAAATGTGGGAACAAGTGGTGAATGAAGAAAAAGGGATAGATGGAGTTGCATTTTCACTGGCGACAACTAAGGAGCTCCAGTGTCTGCAAGGTCCCTGGGGACTATGCTTTCTCCACAGACTGGGTGCCTGCTCACCAGAGCAGGTCCTGGTAGCCATGGCCTCCTGGGTAACACGCTGGCTGCAAAAGCTGGTGACTACCTCACTACCGGGCATGAAAATGGTGCCAGGGAGCATGCCAACAGGTCTTGAAAGCGGGCTTCCGATAATTCCTCGCAATGGACTGGTCCAGCCACCGTCCATACAACCGTAGAAGCTGCAAAAGGAGTCTAGCACAATTTCACTGGACTCTTGGACACAGCCCTGGAAATGGGTTGTTTGTGGCACGCCACAGCGTACAGGGATATGCATGAATGTTCTAAGCGTTCAGAATTCAATTGAATTTGATCGAATGTGGACATTCGAACTCGAATAGAATATCTACACAATCAAATTTAAACATTTGAACAAATTTCTAATATTCTGAAACATTTGTTTGAATGATTCAAAACATTTGAATGTACAAATATGTATGTACAGATACGAATGTACACATGTGTATGCACTTGCGTGCGAAATGCGTACAAAACCAGGGAACGTCCATTCCAGACCTCTGCAGTTAGGCCAGGATGAGAGTGCGGCAAAGTGGATGGCCGCCCGCTGGCATGTTCCACGGCAGCAGTCTTGGATGGGTAGCAACCTCTAAAGAAGAAGGGGACCCTAAAAGCAGCTTAGGGTGTGATAGGTGGGGCAACAAAGGAAGGTGGTCATTGGGTGACAGGCCCAAGGACCTCTGCCATAGTCCTTCAGCAGCAGACCATCCACTTTAGGAACTTTCTGGACACAGGGACATCAGAAAGCCTTCACATCATACTAGCCCGCAAAATATGCCCTGCGTCTAAACAGCTGAGCCATGACTCAGTAAGTAGGGCCCTCAACTGTTGCTGAAGAGCGGGATGGGGCCTATTGAACTGGCAATTCCATTATTTTAACTCCCGTATTTAGTATCCACCATCAGATATCAGCCTGGTTGCTAACTAATCTGGTTTACTCTTGCACAAAATCTTAGGAGCTAATAATTGGACTCCAGGGGAGCAAGTCATCCAAGGAAGAATTCAAAAACATTTTCCACTACTGGGACCTATTTCTCCTGATGAATGATTGCAGAGGCCAGAAGCCAGCAAGCCCGGCTTCCCTCGTTGCTACTTGAGAGACATTCATCTTTATAATAAGGACTACGCCAGGAGGCAGGGATGGCAAATCCACTGTCCAGGGCCACCTCCTTTGGCACCCAGCAAAGTTCCTTCCCTTTGAAGATGACCTCTCTGAGGGTGTCTCCATGAATAGGGATGTGCACAAATATTCAAAATATTCGTTATTCGGACGAATTCTGACAAATTTGGACATGCAAATAAGAACTAAATGTCCAGAGATTCATTTTTTAGTAGTCGTATGAATATGAATATTTCAAGTTATTGGTACGAATAATTCAGTCATACACAATGCGTACTTGAGGATCTGCATCTATCCCACATCCGTGTGTATTTGTACGGACAATAATGGATTGCATACGGGATAACTACGGGATGCATACAGACACGTACAGATGCATACAGATGTGCATGGATGTGGGGAAGGCGCATACGTGCACATACGAGTGCAGATTTGAATAAAAATTTCCAACAAATAGATTTGAATCTGGTGAATTCGAATCAAATCTTGTTAAATTCAAATTTAAAAGATCTGAATCCGATTTTTGGGTATGCACATCTCTAGCCCAGAAGCATTTCCAGGACCACTTCTGGGATCCTCCCAGTGAAATGGCACCTGGCTCTATAAGCCAGGTAGATTGGCTCATCTTCTCACCACCATCAGTAAATAAGGTGGCCAGGTCAGTCTATCGCTGGGAAACATGGTGGTGGAAACCATTATAAAGAGGTTTCTTGCTGAAGCAAGCTCTAGCTTCGTTTTCACACAGTGGCCCACTGCAGCAACCTCCTTGCAGGCCAGTCCACAATGCAAGACGAGGCATTTCCTGGGGGCTGCCACCTGGATCTTGCCAAAGGGCAGCTCTGCAAGCATACTAGGAGTTTTTCTTTCACACGGTGCTGTTGGTGCAGTCTAAAAAACACCCCGCCTCCCAGGGGTGTGGTCTAAGGGCAGGCACGGTCTAAGGGGGTGAAGCCTCCCTTGGACCACACCAGGAATGGAGAAGCTTCTAGTATGTCTGCTTGGTCAGTATAGCAGCAAGTGCAGGATCAACCAAAATGTCCTCATTTCCATTGAGTTATACAGTGTTCTTTAAATTAAAAAAATAAAACGAGGAGACCCTGGATGAAGAACACTCAGAATAAACCTTTTAAGCAAACTACAACCCAGACACGCATACATAAGAACATAAGAGGAGCCCTGCTGGATCAGGCCACAGCCTATCTAGTCCAGCATCCTGTCTCACACAGTGGCCCAGCAGTTGTCCATGGGCATCTCAAGCCGAGACAGGGGCAAACCTTTTCCTGCTCTCAAATCCCAGAAAATGGCCTTAGAAGCATCCTGTTTGTCCCCAAGCCTGAAAGATGTACTTCTAGTTGCCATTGATACATCTGTCATCTGTAAGTTTGTCTAACCCTACCTTAAAGCCATCTAGACTGGTTCCTGTTATCACCTCTTCTGGCAGCCAGTTCCATAGACTGATGACCCTCTGGGTGAAGAAATACTTCCCCTTGTCTGATCCGACTCTCCTGCCCATCAGCTTCATAGATGCCCCCTGGTTCTAGTATTGGGTGATGAGAAAAGAAATTTTCTCTATCCACCTTTTCTACGCCATGTATAATTTTATATACTTCAATCAGGTCCCCTCTTAAATGCCATCTCTCCAGACTGAGGCCTAGACATTGCAGCCTGATTTCATAAGGAAGGGGTACCAGCCCCTTAATCATTCTGGTTGCCCTTTGTCTATGCCTGAATGTCTATAACACATTTATCTTGGAAAGAAAAAAATAATACTAATTAATCATGGGATAAGAAAATAAAAGAAAATAAAGTGGTCTGGTTTGGGGCGCAGAAATCCCTTTTTATCCTAACCAATGAAATGTATTATAATTTAAAAGAAAGAAAGAAAGAAAGAAAAAGTCCTTTGAGTTCATTTTCTCAAACAGCAAGAGGACTTAAATGCTCTTCTTATAACACCATACACAGAGATTTATTTTGGGACGTTCATTACTCTGAGAGACATTATAATTAGCCTCAGAATGGATTTTGACTTTTTGTTGTTGTTGTTGTTTTAAAGCAGGGCATATGACAACACAACTCTGCTTGGAGCCTCAGATTTTTGGGTTTCTTGAAATATAAGGCAAGCTCATTAAGTGCCCATTTTATCCTGCATGCGCTGTGTCTTTGGGTACATCAGCATCAAAGACGGCGGAAGGGAAAGTACGCTTTGCTGAGTCATGAGTGACATGCATTTTAATAATCTGTTTAAAGCAGCCCATAAGGCAAGCACTTTGTTGAATTAGAGACTCCAGCCTGTGCATTTGCATACGGATTGAGCATATATATATTATTGCGAGGGTGCGGAGATGTTAGCTGGTTGAGGTTCGCTCGGACAATTATAAACCCCGGAACGGGTTCACACTTTCACGATGAACACAGGAACCGCATTTGCAGCCAACTGAAACCAGAATCCAGCTAGGAAAGAGGAAACGTGTTGGGCTTTTCCACGTGGATGAAGAATGACATTTGTCTGTCTGTATTGCACTGACAGCATCCATACAGCCTCGAGGAGTTCTAGGAAATGTCAGGAGGTGTGTCAGTCTTGTGGGCGATGAATACAGTTGAGAGCAAGAAATTTGACTCTCGCCTTAACGCTGCACAAACAAAATAGCAATTTCCCCCTCTTTACCTGCAATTACTGCTGCAGCTTGGAGCTCTGATTTCATGAGCATCACGACGATGGAGCAAGTTCTGCTTTTCGTTAGCAACCCAGGAAGAAAAAAAATGCCCCCTTGGGTAGCTGATGAGCTTAACATTTATTTACAACTGCACTCCATGCGTGCTTTTGGGGTGTTTTCCACCGCACTCCTTTAATCCGGATCTAAGAAGATCTGGATCTAAGGAATGGGTACATTAAGGGAAGTACCCAATGTGTTTCCATGGTTGGTCTAGCACCCAATAGCAATGGGTGCTAGCCTCCCTGCTGTGGAAACACTGGAGCATCCATTTGGAAATCCGGATCTACCCATGAGGGGTCTGCTTGTCACCCCAGGTGTTTGGGGGGATAGGGGGTACAATCTCTGAAGTGGCTTCAAAGTCATTTCAAAGTCATTTTGAAGTCACTTCGGAGTCACTTCAAAGTGACTTCAGAGTCACTTCGAAGTTCACTCCAAAGATAAGCACAGACTTTAAAGACACTCCAGAGCTATTTTGCACAGACTTCGAAGTGACTTCGAAATGTCTTCAAAGCTTAGGTTTGGGGGCTCCCCCCCATGGGTGCCCCCTCCCCCTAGCCTCCTCTAGACCCCACTGCCAAACTAACATGGAAACAGGCTCCCTTTAATCCAGATTTTCTGCCTGAAGACGCCATTGTAGAATGGGGTCTACAGAAAATCGGGATTAAAGGTCAGAAAGTACCCATTTGATCTGGATTTCCTCAGCAGCAATCGAAACAATCGGGTCCCAAATGGGTGCTGTGGTGTATATAAATGGGATCATCTGTCTCACACCCAAATGGGTACTTAATGGGTGCAAAAATGGGTACTTTCTGACAGTGGAAAAACACCCTTGGTCTCAGTGTCCAGTGTTTAAGGAGCCCATTTTCCATTCTTTCCCAGGGTTCCTTGTGACCTAGCTATGCTGTTCCTGCTAGTCTAGTTCTTTTGGTGAAGGGATCCAAGGAATAAAGATGTGCACCAATATTCGAAACATTCAAAATTCAAATCGAATGCCTATACATTTGAATCTTTCGAATCATTCGTACAAATCATGTGGACGTTAGTATGTGTAGGGATACATGCGCAACACATACTTATCTGTACACATCTTATTCCTATCTGTGCACATGGGATAAAAATGGCATGCATACGGGCACATACAAATGTTGTCTACATTCAAATACGAACTGAACATTTGTACTAATAGATCCAAATGTACTCTTTTAAACAATCGAATAGATTCAAATATTTGGATATCAGATTTGAATAAAATAAAATCCCAAAAATTGCATTCACGCACAAGCCTGCCAAGGAATAAAACTGGCATTGCTGTCCAATGAGGTCAAGAAACAAATATCCTCAGTACATATGTGCAAGAGGCAAGAGCATGCTTCCAGAAGCCTACTATTCTCCATGAATGTCTTGCCCTTTTAAAGTTAGCTGGTTTGCACAGTGACAGGCCAGGTGGGGAGCAGAAAGTGATTTTCTTTGCAACAAATCACCAGTCTGTAGCACTTTTGCTCCTGATTTCTACAGGGATAGACACTTTCTTCCATTCCCTCAAATAAAGGGACATTTTAGCCAGCTCCAGATGTCAGCTGAATATTGCACTAACAAGAGAAATTCTGGGGGAAATCCCCTCCAGAAGAATTGCTTGTGCAACAGACAGTGCCGGGCTGGCATTCTCTGAACAGCATAGGCTGCGCCCATAGAATCATAGAATGATAGAGTTGGAAGGGACCTCTAAGGCCATCCATTGCAACCCCTTGCTCAATGCAGGATTTCCTAAAGCATCCCAGATAGATGTAGGTCCAGCCTCTGCTTGAGGACCTCCGGCGAAGGAGAACCCGCTACGTCCTGTGGCAACCTACTCCACTGACTGATTGCCCTCACTGTCAGGAAGTTTTTCCTAGTGTGTACGGATGTGGGGAAGAAGCGTACGTGCACATATGAATGTTGTCGACGTTCACATGCACAGATTCGAATCAAAAATTCAAATGAATAGATTCGAATTTGGTAAATACGAATCAAATCCTGTTAAATTTGAATTAGAGGCTGCTTCCGCACTTACCTATATAAATCCAGATCTACCTGATCCGGATTTAGTAAACCCGGTTTAGAATACATCCGGATTCACTAAATCTGGAT
This sequence comes from Aspidoscelis tigris stejnegeri, assembly GCA_023333525.1. Taxonomy (NCBI): domain Eukaryota; kingdom Metazoa; phylum Chordata; class Lepidosauria; order Squamata; family Teiidae; genus Aspidoscelis; species Aspidoscelis tigris. Next base: position 65,842,759 of record JALMGA010000008.1, read on the forward strand.
GCAGGGTAGAACCGGATTTACAGAGGTAGATCCATATCTAATAGATAAGGATATACCCCCCCCCGTCCTTCCACACACGCAGCAGAAGGACGACTTAGATACGGATTTGAGGTGGGTGCTGTGTGGACGCACAGCGCCCGCCTCACATCCGTGTCCTGGGGGCCCTCTCCCGGCCCTCCCCCGGCCTGCCATGATTGGATCACCGCTTCTGGAGCCAGGGGGAGCTTCTCCAAACCCCTCCCTAACCCCCCCCGAGGTGTCGTGCCCTGTTCAACCTCATCAGAAGAGGAGGATATGCCTGCAATGCGACCACAGGCTGAGGAGCAGCCACAGCAGGGCATTGCAGGCATGGAAGAGCTAAGCCCGGATCCAGGTGAGCAGCCAGGCAGCTCTGGTGATGAATCCACCAGCAGTGAGCCTAATCAAAGGGTCTCTCATCGCTTGCTTAGGCAGCAGAAGCAGGTGAGACGGAGATCAGAGCGATTAGCCCAGCTGCACTGTGGGTATGGCTCTGACTCCTCTATTTAAGAACAAGCTCAACTTGCCTCAAATTGCTGTAGACAATGTCTTAGCAGCCTCATGTTACCTGATCTTGAAATCCTGGACTCCTTGTGACCTGCTGACCCTTTGGACTGCCTGACCCTTGCTGACTTTCTGGACTCCTAGACCCCGGACTGGAACTGACCTTGAGAATGCCTGGGACCCTTGGGACTGAGTAGCTGCGCAAGTGTTTGCCTGTTGCCTGACCGGCCTGCGATGTGACAAGGGGAGAGCCCGAGCGACCCCCTCCTTACCTCTTTGCCATGGGTTGCAGAACTCGCACGCAAGAAACAGATCTAATGGGAGACTGTGGGGAGTTTGCAGTATCAAATGTGCAGGTCGGAGAGGAAGTCAGCAATTGGAAATTGCACTTCTATTTGCAAAGTTGTGTGGCAACTGGAAGACACATTCATGCACACACAGACACTGGCCCAACTGGCACCCTCTCCCGCTCTCTTGCCTCAAAAGGGTTAATCCTATTGGTTACATCTCTATGAGCCAGAAACTCAGGAGGCAAAACTTAATCCTTTCATCTTTGAGCTAGGGAAAGCATAATTGCTGAAATTCTGCCTCCACTCTTAAAGGCACAGGAAAGGAGAATTAACAGCTCCTTTTACACCACTCAATTCATCGAAGCAAATCAGTTCAAACCATCAGTCAAGTCTTCAAGCAGGTCACAATTTTGCAGAACCAGAAATGCTGTAAGATCCAGCTTTCCAAGAATTGTTCCCATCCATTTAAAATTACACGCACAAGTTTCTAGTCCTTATGCATGACTGCCTGCCTAGAACTGTGTGTACAGGTTTATCCCAAAAGTCAAAGAAGCAATCCCAGGTAGCTTGAATTAGGCAACACAGGGGAAGATACAAAAAGATGTTTTGTTTGCATATGGACATCCTTTGCAGAATCCAGTCCACAGAATCAGTGTGGACTAATGCAAAGAAAGGCAGCTTTAAGGAATGTGATATATATATATTTGTCCTTTACCCCTCCTTTGTGACCCTCTGAATTTCTCATCCCATTTGGCATCAACCCTCAATTACACCTTTGAATAACAAAAGCAACCTGATGCACTCACGCAAACCATGACATATTGCCCTGGGTGAAAATCACATGTCGACATTGCACGTCAAAGGATATGAATGTACCAAAATTTTAATTGCTGCTCTTCTGATTCGATGAAAAGGACTAAGGATATACAAGGCAGGAGTGGCACTAAATCGAAAGATTGTCTTCCCTTTGTTCAGTACTATAAATGTCTGGAAAAGAAAAGAGGGTGAAAGAACATTTAAGGTCTTAATAACAAGCCTAAATCACATGAACATTTGTGCCTCCTGCTTAATACACTGGGCTATTGCACACCATCACTCAGATAAACACACTAAGTAGATCTGAACAGACTTTTGGAAGGGAAGAGCATGGGGCAACAAGGGAAACAACAAGGTCACTCCACTAGAAGCTCAGGGATACTTGTTGCACACAACTATTTTGAGGGTGTATGAGGTGGGTCGGCACCTTGTCAATACTGCCCCACAAACTCACACACCATCTCACTTGGGCCTGGTGTCAAGCAGAAATTGCAAAATCAAAAGAAGGCACGAACTTCTTTAAACAAACTCTTGCAGGCAAGATGGTGCTAAATCCAGGAACCGTGTTGATTTGGCAATCTCCAAACTTGGTGCCCACATTTAGTGCCATTTAGCCCTGGCAGGAAATGCTTGCTGGAGCTTTGTTGAAGGAAGCTGAACCTCCATTCACTTGCTTGGGGCTTCACTTGGTGCCGACCCCTGTCATTCTGAGAAGTTTGGCGTGGCACCTAATCCCTCCCCCTGACATCCTTACCTTTTATGTGGTGGCATCTAGCCTCTGGAAGGCTTTTTGCTCTGATATTCAGGAGAGATTTACACTTATTTTATTTACATTTCAGTCCTGTTCTATACCCAAAGGTATCAGGGCAGGTTAAAATAAAAACAGTGCAGATACACAATTAAAATCAGTACATGTGGAAGAAGGGATACAATCAAACCACAAATCCAGTTATTCATAATAATATTTTTTTCCTTCCAAGACTGAAAATAAGAGATTGCTTTTGTGATCAATTTTCTCTGTATTTTTTCTACATTTTTAAAAAGTAGAAACCTTCTTCTGAATCTATACTGACGTCACACACAACCAGAATACAAATAATCCTTAAGATTTAGTGCTGTAAATCTGTTTCTCTCTGGGTACACATGCCCCAAAAGTCTGGTACCCAACTCTTTTTTCCGGCAGTGCTCCAGTGCCCTTAAAAACCTGAACAAAAAAGCAAAACTGCAACATGTTCTTCTTTTTCTCCCATCTCTGCATTCATGGCTGGTAGGAAATGATCTCTTTGCTCTTGTCAATATTTTTTTTAAAGGCATGGGAGCTCTTCTGGGAGGGTGGTGGTGGCTGAACATGGTGCTGAACAAGGGCTGCCCAGAACAACTTATATAAATGTCCCCAAGAACCGAGTCATTACTATTTATAATTTTATGTAGTCCATATATTGTATAAAAAAAGTTTGTTAGCAGGAAGGAGAGAGAGAGATTGCAGCCAGTCAGCAATGACAGCCGATCTGTTTCTAGGAAGGTACCTATCTTTTGGCAATTAAGTTCAACGCCCCCATAAATATCTAATGATGTACTGGCAAAAAGAAAAGAAACAACATCCCATTACGGATTGCTACACAGAAAGACACTATCATTTCAACTGTGCAAATGTGTTTCCACTTTGATTTTTCACTCAGAAAGAAAGAAAGAAAGAAAGAAAGAAAGAAAGAAAGAAAGAAAGAAAGAAAGAAAGAAAGAAAGAAAGAAAGAAAGAAAGAAAGAAAGTTGGCTTTTATACCCTACTTTTGGCTGTGGCCAATAGGGAAGTGCACAAATATTCAAAATATTTGTTATCCATACAAATTCAGATGAATTTGGACATTCACATATGAATCAAATGTCCCAACATTCTGATTTTTGAATTTGAACAAATGCAAATATTTGAGTTATTCATATGAATAACTTGGACAGTTGTATCTGTACAGGTACAAAAGCATCTCATACGTACCAGTACACATCCAGTATGCATCTATACTCATCCATATACATCTGTATGGGATAAAAATGGGATGCTTATGGGACGCACACGGATACATACAGATAAGTACGAGATGTGTATGTACGCATGCAGATATGAAAGTTAAAATTATTCAAATAAATACAAACAAATGTATTTATATAGATTCTAATGTGCGGACATTTGTCCTTATTCATATGAATTCAGATTTTCAAATATTCAATTCTTTATGAATCGAATGTTGGAAATTGCATTTGTGCACATTTGTCCCTAGTGGTCACACCTTCACTTTAAACCTTCTTCAGTCCACCTTCAGGTCTGACTGCTCACACCTTTTCATTTTTATCAGTTTTATTTGTGGACTTTCCATTCAGGAAAGCCCAAAGTCCACATGGAGGGTGGAAAGTCCACAAATAAAATGGATAGAAATGAAAAGGGGTGTAAACAGTCAGATCTAAAGGACTGAAGAAGGTTCAAAGCGAAGGTGTGACCACAGCCTTACTCATTCTTAATGATACCCCAAGCAACTGACAAACATTCTGTTCTTCCCCCTAGAACAGGCATTCTCTGAGGTAGGTGGGGCTGTGAGAGCTCAGGAAGAGAGCTGTGACTTGCCCAAGGTCACCCAGCTGGCTTTGTGGAGGAGTGTGGAATCAAACCCAGTATTCAAGATATGAGTCCGGCACTCTAATCACAAGACCAAAACTGTATGGTTTCTGTTGGAGATCAGAGATTAAGGCTGCTTCCATGACTAGAACAGGATATAGCTGATTCTGTGAAAAAGCAATCCATGGAGTGCCTTTTCTCCACCAAGGCCAGCTTAAATTAGGCACGGGGGTAACTGACATTAGAGCATAAGTACATAAGAAGAGCCCTGCTGGATCAGGTCACAGCCCATCCTGTCTCACACAGAGGCCCATTAATTGCTTCTAGGCATCTCAAAAAAAGACAAAGTCAAAGCCTTCGTCTGCTCCAGACTCCCTACAAACAGCCTTTGGGGGCCTCCTGCCTGTCTCTCCAACCTACAGGTATTACCTAGGCATCCATTCTAGTAGCCATTGAAACACCTGTCTTTCATGAAACTATAAGAACATGATAGGAGCCCCGCTGGATCAGGCCACAGCACATCCTGTCTCACACAGTGGCTCACCAACTGCTTCTGGGCATCTCAGGCAGAAGATGAAGACAAAACCTTCACCTGAGGCATTTTCGCATTACACTCGTTCCATTTGGAACGGGTGTAGGACGGGAAGCCTAAGACACTTCAGGACGCTTTGACCATTCACACATAGGAGCGCAGGAACGCGTGTAAACGCGTGTGCGAATGCTCAAAGCATTCTGAAGTGCCGCAGCTGGCAAAGTAGGCAATCAGCTGATTGTCAGCCAGCGCCGGTGGGGGAGGGGAGCCCGCGGCTGTCAGGGAGAGAGAAACATGAGCGAATGCTTCTCTCCCCGAACGGCTGCGGGCACTTCGTCCGCGCCGGAATGGATGTAGAGCACTTTAAAGTGCTCTACATCTCGAACGCGTGCAAGACAGCTCCGGACACGTCGGAGCGCAAGCCCTGCTGCGGCAATGCGTATGCCGCGTTCGAGGCTGTCTTGCACGCGTTCCAAAACCCCGTGTGCGAAAACGCCTCTGCTCTTGACTCCTTGCAGCCTGCCTGTCCCTCCACCCTAGAGGTATTGCATAGGCATCCAGCCTAGTAGCCATTGACACACCTGTCCTCCATGACTTTGTTTAAACCTATAAGAACATAGGAGAGTGGTTGCTGTCACCACCTCTTAGGGAAGAGAATTCCATAGACCAACGATCCTCCGGGTGAAAAAAGTCTTCCTTTTTTTCTTCTGCCCATCAGCTTCAAAGGGCCTTTTTGCACTTTCATCAGTGATAATTCCAGGCAGGTTGTGGTAATGCCAAACATTAGCGCTGCAATCTGCTGCAACTGTCCAGAACAGCCCCACACTCACCTGCTATGGAGAGCTTCTCTTCCTTAAACACCAGAGGCAATTTAAGTTTTAATCTATCTTCAGTCCATCTTTACCGCGAGAGACTGCATCAGCAAACTGAATTGACAACAAACTGATGAGTCATTTTCTTTCCATATTATCTATCCCAAAGGTGGATTTTCTGAGTTACATAAGGCTGAAAGAAAAAAGCTTATCACTTAAAAGTGAACTGAAGCTGGATTAAAATGGGCTGTTTGCGACATTCAAAGACTGACATGCGAATACAATGCTTAGATACACTCGTATGAAGCTTTGTTTCATGAACCTGGGGAGGTAGGAATGTGGCTGCCTCAGTCACGTCCACAACGGATCCAGAGTGGATTAAACATGGATTGAGAGCAGATTTGATGTGTTCAGAGTGGATATGCAGGGGATACGTAGGGTTTTCTAGGCAATTTGTAGTGAGGATTCAAATCGGATTTGTATTGAACCTTCGTTTCAAATTCAAATCCCACCACATTTGAAGGGGATTTATTCAAATGAATACAGATATTTTTTGCATTTGATTAGATACAAATTGAACATGAAAAAAAAAATTTGTGCACGTTCCTAATTGTCAGCGTGCACTATCACTGCAGCTCTTCCTTAATCCGGATTTTTAAAAGGGCTGCATCAGTTACAGGAATTAGAACGTTAAGTATTCAGCGTCACTGCTGGTGGAATGGCTTCCAATCAGAAGTTTCCTCGTTGGCGAAAAAAACAGCCCAAGTGCAGTGGCACATGAGGAAATGAAGGACATCCCCAACCGTGGCCCACAGAGCAACTCTGCACAGGTAACTGGAGACAGGTGAGGACCAAAATGGAATCTCACCTTGGATCTCCCTAAACCACCTTTTGAAGGAGAAGGAGAAGAAGGAGAAGAGTTGGCTTTTCTACCCCACTTTTCTCACACTTTCAAGGGGACTCAAAGCGGCTGACAAAGCTTTTCTATTCTTCCCCTACAACAGAACACCCTGTGAGGTAGGTGGGGCTGTGAGAGCTCAGAGGAGAGCTGTGACTAGCCCAAGGTCACCCAGCTGGCTTCATGGGGAGGGCAGAATCGAACCCGGTATCCCAGATAAGAGTCTGGCTCCCTAACCACTAGACCAAACACAGCAGACCAAAATATGGCCCAAGAGAGGCTTCCAATAGGCCTCATTCACTGTCCTAAACCATGGGCCAGTGCTAGATTCAGTTTTTAAAGGCCTGTGCTGCGTTTTCAGTTTTAAACGTAATTTAGCATGCCAGTAGATCAGGATTTCCAAAACTGGAATCTGTTACCAGAAGAGGTGGTGACAGCAACCAGCCTAGATAGCTTTAAAAAAGGATTAGATAAATTCATGAAGGGCAGATGTATCAATAGATACTGGAACTGATGCCTGGATATTGCCTCCAGCTTGGAGAGACTGGCAGGATGTCCCTAAGGCCATTTGCAGGTAGTCGAGAGCAGGTGAAGGTTTTGCCCTTGTCTTCTGCTTGAGATGCCCAGAAGCTATTGGTGGCCACTGTGTGAGGCAGGATGCTGGACTAGATAGGCTATGACCTGAACCAGCAGGGTTCCTCTTATGTTCTTATGCAATCCTTGGAAACACAAGAAGAACCCTCTATCTGGATGGATGGATGGATGGATGGATGGATGGATGGATGGATGGATGGATGGATGGATGGATGGATGGATGGATGGATGGATGGGTGGGTGGGTGGGTGGGTGGGTGGGTGGGTGGGTGGATGGATGGATTTGCAATTTTATTCTCCCCCCTGTATCAGGAGGTTCCTGGATAAAGCCAGCTGGCTAAATTTAAACTTGCCCAGAGCTAACAGTTTTGTTCTGTTCTTCCATGCACCCTTTTGAAAACAAAAACCTCATCTACCTCTGTCTCCCACTATCCGCTTTCAAATTTTCAGCCTCTGGAAATCTGATCCTGCTAGTTTTCACTTCCAGTTTTATTTTTTCACTTAACATCCCTGCATGCCACAGTTCATGTTGAGACAGCAAAAAGGCTGACATCAAACAAAAGGGAAAAAGTAGACCAAATCCCACCTTCATCCCCGACCCATGAGGTGATTTTAAAGCACCACAAACGGAACACAACACAACAGAAATCATTATAAACAATCAATAATTGTGAGCAGGAAGGAGCCATCACACTGGGAAGGCCTGGGTGAAGAAACTGTCTTCAATAGGGATCTAAAAGTTGATAATGTACGCGCCCCACGGATATCAGAGGGCAAAGCACTCCAAAGGGTAGATGCCACCACCGAGAAGGCCTTGTGCAGGTAACCAAAAGGGTTTTGACACTCTTTAAGTTGTGGCACCCACAGCAGGAACAACACAAGACTGTACCATTACTTCTATAGGGGGAAAGATGGAAACAAAGGGACAAGGGGACTGAAAGGGAAAGCAAGTCTGCATCGCCTCTGTCCTGCTCCCTCCACCGTTGTTAATAAGAACCGCAGAGTTTCCATGAATGACCTTGTGATCACTGTAGAAAGGATCAATGTCCTCCAAGGGCTCCCCAATGAGTTCTGATGGAGGTGACCCGTAGATGTCAGGTAGCTTTTTGCAGGCCTGTAGGTCAAACTGGGGCCGTAGCGTCTCTTCGTCATCCCTGTACTCCTGCTTGGCGCTCCTCGCAATCTTTTCCGCGATCCGCTTCTCGATCGCGGCCAAGGATTCAGGCGTGAATCGATGGAAGCTGTTAGGACCCAGTGGTAACAAGAAGTCGGCCATCTTTTCATCCTGATTCTCCTTTGTACTGGCCTTTACTCCAAATAGTAAAAAAATATATATAAATAATCTAGAAGAGAAAAAAAGAGAGAGAGAGAAGAAAAGGAGAGTCAAAGGGAAAGGCAAACGATAAACAACGTTAACAGTAGGCCTCATGGGTCAAAGCAGAATGAGTTGTGAACTGAACTAAAGCTACGCTGATGTGGGAAGCTCTTAAGATATGGACATGGTGATACAATAATTAAGGCTGTGTTCAGACATAAGAAAAGGGGCACCTCAGAGGAATTTCAGAAAGATGGTGCGTGGCCCTCATGTCACCACTCGTTCTCTAATCCATCTTTTCTAGAGTAGGGTTTTCATGAGAAAGGGGAGGGGCTGACTCGTGTGTGAACAACTTCCCCCTGAATATTTGGCTTGGTGCAAATCCTCCCTGCCAGTGTGAGGAGCTTCAGCATCATGGGTGAACTTCCAAAGAATGTCCATGCATGACAGAAACTCCCCACTCCCCCTTCCTATTCTGCCTCACCCACACACCCCACTCCCCTGCCACCACCACTGTGCACTTCTCTGAGATCCAAGTAGACCTTCCAGAGGTGCAACAGATATCTGGAAGGCTTAGTTGGGCCTTGGAGGAGCGGGCAAATGACAGTGGAGGACATGGAGAACGCAGAGACATTTGGGGGTAAGGGGGCAAGGCTGGGGGGACATGAGGCCAGGGATGGGCCTCCACCATCATTTCTGTGCTCCTTGAGGCCCAAATAGGCCTAGTTTGGTCTAGTGGTTAGGGAGCCAGAGTCTTATTTAGAAATGCTGGGTTTGATTACACCCTCCCTTATGAAGCCAGCTGGGTGACCTTGGGCTGGTCACAGCTCTCTTCTGAGCTCTCACAGCCCCATCTACTTCACATGAGTGAGAAAAGCGGGGTAGAAAAGCCAACTCTTCTTCCAGTTGGGCCTTAGAAGGGTGTGTATGAGGGCAGAGGACTTAGGAGATGAGACCACATTTCAGGGCAAGGGCGTGTGCCCAGGGTGGCACACCATTAGTGGGCAGATCTGGCCTTCATTGGAGCTTCTCCAGAGCTTTGACAAGGGCCAGAGCTTTTCAATTCGCCCACAGATGTTGAAATTCATGCAAATTTGTATGAATTTTGAATAGCCCAAATATTCGTGCACATCTCTGATTGTGGTGTATTGACATGATGGTCTTATATAATCAGAGCTGCAACATTATCTACAGTCTGGGATAGGGTGAAAGTGTGAAAGTGTTTTCCTTTCCTTCTTCACAAACTTTATAACTCAACATTTTGCTCTAGATAATAAAATGATGCAAACATGGGCAGTAGCTGCTCCCTTTGAAATGACCTTCCACTGGGAATGCGCACTAAAACGATTTTCACATTTGTTCTTCTTGATGAATTGAAGATCCAATCATTTGTTTCGCTGTCAAATCGAAAAACCGGATCTTCACATTTTCATTTGCAAAGAAAAATACCTTTTTTTAGCCAATTGAAAAAGTTCTTTTCAAGACCAAAAACACCGCAAACTACAAATGCTTGATCATCTTCACAAGCAGGAGACAATTGGTTTCTTTCAACTGAATTTTCTGATATTAAAAAAACCACAAATTTTCAATTCAAGGCAATTGACTGCAAATTCAAAATATTTGAATTTGAGAATACGAATTCTATTTTATACATCTCCACCTTCCATTATCAATACCAGCTTTGCAGACATTTGGAAAACCTTAGAAACCATTTTTTTCTGAAAGGTTTTTTTTCTGCCCCTACCCTTTACCCTTCTATCTTTTATAATCCTTAATATGCTTTATTTTATTGTCTGGCTTGGATATGTAAGCTGCCTTGAGACCTGGAGCAGAGTATAAATTAATGGAGAGTTTTTGGCTCAATAGTAGACAAACTGTCTATAAAATAGAGACTTTCTGGCTTCACCCTGAGCCTTCCTCCAGAAGAAGAAGAAGAGGAGGAGGAATTGGCTTTTATACCCTGCTTTTCTCACTCTTGAGGGGACTCAAAGAGGCTAACACACCTTCTGTTCTTCTCCTATCAACAGACACCCTGCAAGGTACATGGGGAAAGAGTGCTGTGCCTAGCCCAAGGTCACCCAGCTGGCTTCGCATAGGAGTGCAGAATCGAACCAGGAGAGTACCAATGAGAGTCCAACACTCTAATAGGGATGTGCATGAATTATTATTTCTTTGTATTCTATTCATAATAAATTGAATGCAAGAAAATTCATTTGTTAGAATAGTTCCCCTTCAATTGTAGTGGGATTTGAATTCCATATAGATGTTCAATCCCATACAAATCCCACAGGAATGTATCAGAACATTTTATTCTAATTCAAACATCAGTCTTCAAATGGGCCAGCATTTGATTCAAATACAAATGTCTGAATTTGGCCAAATTTGTGTGAATTTCAAATGTTACAAATACTTGCACGCATCTCTACCCTCTAACCACAAGACTAGTGGCAATGACAAACCACCTCTGTACCTCTGCCATGAAAATTGCATTAGGGGCGCACACAAATGCAATTTTTGGTATTCCATTCAATTTGAATATCCAAAAATTCAATTCAATTCGAATCTTTAAAATCTGAATTTAACCAAATTCAATTCGAATTCAGCAAATTCGAATCTAATCGCTTGAATCTTCTGTTCAAATTTGCACTTACAAATATCGACAATATTCGTATGTGCCTGTATGCATCGTTACGCATCCCATATGTGTCCATATGCTTCCCGTACTCATCCCATCTACAACCTGTTTTTGTCCTGTACGGATCTGTACAAATGCATACGGACGCGGGAAAGATGCGTGTATACATTGTGTACGAACCCATACACATACGAATGTCTGCATAATTTGAACAAATAGATCTGAAATTCAAAATGCGTTCGAATCTTTAAATTTGGATTTATAGACACTCCTAATCCCCACACAGTCAACCAAGAATCAGTCACAGTTCAGTAGTACCCAACTACTCAAACACATACATTAATGAATAAACAAAATAGGTCCAGACCTATAAGTGTGAGTATTGATCAAGCGGATTAGCATACTATTAAAAAAGAAGAGGAGGATACCTGAGGATCAGATGTACTTATCTGATCAAAATTTGATAACTGGGACATAAGGTAGAATGGATGCTTCTATACTGTTGTTGTCTTCACCATTTGCTGTCCCTGAGTTTGGCTCCTGATGACAACAGGGATAAATTGTCACCATAGTCATAGTCATAGTTCTTCCAAGGACATTCTAATGGTCTCTTTGTTTGTCACTTGGCAAAGAGCATGCTTTCTTTCTTTCTTTCTTTCTTTCTTTCTTTCTTTCTTTCTCCCTCTCTCTCTTTCTATCTCTCACATCTATTCCTTTGCCTTTATCTTCACATTTCATCTAATGCCATTTGCAGAGTTCTCCATGGTGGCAAACAAGATTGCAAAAGTCAGATTAAGATCATGAGTAAATTATAAAGGCACTAATTTGAAGCAAGGACAGAATTACAAGATCCCACTATCCCCACCCTGACATTTCACGGTTCTTATGAAAAAACAGATGCCAGTGATAGCCGTTCACACAATATGGCATTCTCTCCTGTACATAAAAGACATGCGCCCTCGGCACAGAACACATGAATCAGCATCTAGAGATTTGGTCCTCTTTAAAAAACATTAACACATGGGCTTCCTCTTCTCCTCTGTCCATGACAGAAAGGTTTTTCTGTTCTAGTGAACCCATTTTTCCCAACCTCATGCTGTATTATTTCTGACATATTTGCTCCTTTAATGATTTCACGGCATTCTGTATGTTCTGATAGCTATTCAGGCAAGATCTCTAAGGCACTTTCATGGGGTCAATTGGATGGTGTGGTGAGAAGCCTGCTCCTATGGTACACATGGCGCTGGGCTATAAGCTCTCCTTAGAGCACTTTGCATAAGGGAAGCCCTGCTGGATCAGGCCATAACCCTTCCAGTCCAGCATCATGTCCCACACAGTGGCCCACCAATTGCTTCTGAGCATCTCCAGGACAGACAAGGACAAAATCTTCGCCTGCTCTCGATTCCCTGCAGATGGCCTCAAGAGGCGTCCTGCCTGCCTCTTCAGCCTGGAGGTGGTACCTGGGCATCACTTGACCAGGCAGAGTGATGAGAAGAGCTTGGCCAGGGTTCTCCCCAGCCTCCGTGGCCTGTTCCGGTGCTCAGGCATGCAGAGGGCCTGCCACCACTGAGATGGTACAGCGAGTAAGCATCTGCCTCCATCTTCATACAGAAGCTGCTTCGGTCAAGTGCCAGAGAGCACATGCTATGGGAGACCTATGGACCCCTCCCTCCCCACACAGCAAGCAGTTCGAGATAATTCACAGCCATTATTCTCAAGGCTATCCATATGCTTGTCAGCAAACAAAGCTTTAGCTGATCCCAACACGGCAAAGCGAGTATTTATTGACTCAGTGTACGTGGACGAGGGAACCCTTCCTACTCCCAGGTCTTCCTGCTCCAAGTCTGTTTAAAGACAAACTCATTACATTGTGGTGGGGTTTTTTTTTGTGTGTGTGTGTGTGTGTGTTTGAGCGTAGACAAACAGGCAAATCAAAGGCAAACAATTTCCACCAACCTCTTCACTCTCCCCCCAACCTGCCCGGCAAATTGTGATTTGCATTGCTGCTGCTGCTGCTTCAACACAATACAGGAGTACCCTTGGCTGCGCGTCAGCCTAGACTTGAATCAAGTTGCAATCCTTTTATTCAGAGCTCTTCTGTTTTTTCTCTTTGTAGTTGATTTGATCTTCACGAGAAGCAAGGATCTTTCAAAGTTTGATGGAAAAATTAACCAAAGGAAAAGGAAGGGAGGAAGAAGGAGGGAGGGGAGGGAGGGAGGAGGGAGGGAGGGAGGGAAAGGGAAGAGGGAGGAAAGAAGGAGGGAGGGTGGGAAAGGGAAGGAGAGGAGAGGAGGGGAGGGGAGGAAGGAAGGAAGAAAGGAAGGAAGAAGGAGAGTGGGAAGGGAGGATGGGAGGAAAGGAAAGGGAGGAAAGAAGGAGGAAGTGTGGGAAAGGGAGGGAGGGGAGGGGAAGGAAGGAAGGAAGGAAGGAAGAAGGAGAGTGGGAAGGGAGGATGGGAGGAAAGGAAAGGGAGGAAAGAAGGAGAGAGGGTGGGAAAGAAGAAGAGTTGGCTTTTCTACCCCACTTTTCTCACCCATTTAAGGGGACTCGAAGCGGCTGACAAACCTTCTGTTCTTCTCCCCACAACTGACACCCTGTGAGGTAGGTAAGGCTGTGAGAGCTTAGCATAAAGGGAAGGAAGGAAGAAGGAGGGTTGGAAGGGAGGAGGGAAGAAAGAGGAAGAGAGGAAGGAGGAGGGGGGAGGGAGGAAAGAAGGAAATAATGAGGGAGGGAACAACTAGTTGTTCCTTTATAGCACTGGAGTGAGAGGTAATTCCCACACAACAGCTGTTGAAGCACTTCAAGCAAAGGCCCTTTCTGCACTGAGCCTTATTCCACATAGCAGGTCCCTATTCTGGGATATAATCTGGAATAAGGCTTAGTGCAGAAAGGGCCAAAGATGGCATCTGCAACAGGCTTTGATTGGTTCTGCCGTGGTGGCACATTGGAAGCACGCCTGCCACCCTCTGGGCCTTTAAAACATGAAACTGAACAGTGACCCATTGCGGGTCTACCCAGCAAGAGTTCCCTACTACTACTTTGCTATTTGATTGATTGATTGATTGATGACATTTTAACACTGCGTTCCATTTCAAAAAAATCTCATAGCACTCTAGTTAGTACTTATGGAGGAGTGAGTACTCACAGGAGGCTGTGGTGCGTGGTCCATGAGCTTGTTGTGTAACAAGACATCTGGACCACCCTGTGACGGCACAAACGCTTCATGCAGATCTTGCCACAGAAATGTAATTTGGGGGGCATGCTTCTCCTTTGAACCAGCCCACCTGGTCCCAGAACCTCTCTCTGGCTATTCCCACAGAGTTCGGTTACCAGGAACGCAGCTTCTCTGCTTCTGATGCTCCCATCTACTCCCAGTTTGGAATGTCCTTTCCCAAAGGGTGGCCAACTGCCACTAGCAGCCCCTATACAGATGTTGGAATTCGGCTGACCAGTAGGTAGCAAGAGGGCAAGGCAGGCACATATCTAAGTGCCAGATGTGCTGACCTCCCACCCCTTCCCCCAAAAGGAGCAACCTAACAATCCATAATTAAGTAAACTGAGGTCCCTCCCTAGATGGAACCACCATAGGAAGGCTTTCAGATGACCAACATTGCCTCCATGTGGAATCTTCACCCAGAATTCCAGGCTGTGGACACAGACCGTCCCCTGACATCCAGACCTGGAAAACATTGCCTGCCATACACCAAATTAGGGCTTCATAAAATGTCAAAATATGCATTATACTGTTCATCTCTCTATCCGAATCTTCTCAGCCCTTTCTATACTTCATGCACTTGGACACTCTGTTTAACATGGTTGTTTTATGGCCTAGATAGCAGTGCAGGAGAGTAACATTTTACTTCCTGAAAGTGACATTTGTTAAAGCAGGGACAGCTAATCTATTTGCTTCCTTTACATAGTAAAATGTGTCTTCACTGCCCACTGAAAGGATGAAGCAAAAAAACAGATGGCCTCATCAGCCCCTTTAATATGATATATTACCTAATAGAGTGTTAACCTTTTTGACTTTTATAGATATAAGTATGAAACATGAGCCAAGGGGGCGAATTTAACTAGAAGCAAAAATTCAAGGTGAAATGGTGGAAAGCTTTGGACAAGATAAAGAGCCCAAATAATTTTTGGTGGGAGTTAAAAACTCAAAATGGTCACCAGTTTTTGGGAGTGGGCATGTGTGTGTGATGGAACAGTACAGGGCTGTCGACTTCTAGCAGCACTCATTATGCCTAAGTGTTTGATGGGTTGTTCAGATTGGGGTACCTACATAGCCACTGCGCATAGGTACCAGGGATGGGCACAAATATCCATCACATTTGAAATTTGATCAAATTCGTCCAAATTCTGACATTCAAATTTGAATCAAATGCTTCTAAACATTCGTTCAAAGCTACGTTATATTTGTGAACCTGGTGAGGCGGGGCACCTAGAGCCCGTAGGGGACCAACCCAGGCACCTCCCACCCTGGGCTGGGGCCTACCGGGGAAGTGCGCACACACGCAACTTACCTCATCACCATGGTGTTCAAAGTGGTGTGCCCAGCCCGCAGCATTGTGCATCTGTGTGTGCCACCGGCTCTGATTGGCCAGTTACCCTCCCCAGCTCGGAGGGGTCAGAGGGGACTTCCATGGGGGCTCAGCCACCTAGATCTAGGTGGCTGAGCTCCTGTGGAGGCCAAAGATCCTACCCAATGGACTGGCAGATGTGCTGCTCAATGTTGTAGGTTAAGACCATGTGGGCCTACCGCATGCAGCAGCACATCGACCTGGCCGAAGAGATTGCCAATCTGGCCTCACCTCATCCTTAAGAGGGGCGGGTGTCTGTGTGTGTGACCAAACTGAGGGTGCCCCAGTGCCCTGTTGACTGCTGCAGTCCTGATCAGACTGTAGCGGCCAGCAGTGAACCCCTAGGTGCCCAGGGGCATCCAGGGGTTCGAGCCACACCCCCTCGCATGTGCGACAACTTACCTCGTTGGGCCTGGGGTGCTCCTCATGCAGCCTGGGGAGCGACGTGCCTCAGTCTGAGCAGGCATGCGCACTCCCGATAGCTCGGCCCCACGCTCACCTGACTTGACAGCGTGGGGTCGGTCTACTGGAGTGCATTCTTGCATAGAGAGCAGCAGATCACTCTCAAGGCCGCACGAGAGGACCCCAGAGCCAGCAAGGTAAGTTAATAGCACGGGCCAGCCCACTGTTCAGCAATTTTCGGCCCCACAGCAGCAGCGGGGGGTGGGGCCCACAGCTGTTTGGGAGAGAAAGTGTGAATGCTCTCCCTCCCTGACAGCTGTGGGACGTCCTGGGAAAGCCGGGAATGAGTGTAGAGCTCAATTTTTGCTCTACATCCGGAATACAGGTGGGTGTTCTGAACAGAACCACCAGCCCATCCTGGGGTGTCCTACTTGCGTTCCGGAGGCCCTTGTGCGAATAGGCCTCAGAACTCAGAAACATCCCCATTTTCAATTGTTCTGTTGCCAAGGAACATTCTCTTTGTAGTTACTATCTTGGCTACAATATTCTGGAGCGGCTTAGGTATTTACCTTTTCAATTTGTTTATCACCCTATAATAGAACTTCCTGAATAGTATACAAGTGCATTAAAAACATATTAGAACAATAAGAGGCAATTAAAAGCAGCAGCAAACTAACTGAAATCAATACTGTCCTTTGCCAAAAGTCCTTTTTGGAACAAGTGACTCATATTCAATTGTCCCAAACTGAATAGTCTTCCAAGTTATTGTAAATGCTGATTTGCAAATAATGAGCCGGTGCTCTCTATGGAAACCATCACGTTGGGGGGGGGGGGAGGGGAGGCAATGTCCTCTTCTCCTACTGCACAGTAAAAGCGCTTTGAGGGAAAAAGTGGGAGTGACTGGAAGCCTCGTGTGGCAACAGTGGAGAAGGAGGAGAAGAAAGCAGGAGCTCCAGATGGGCTTCAGATGAAGGGAAGGATGGGGGGAGATGGAAGCATCAGAAAGGACCTCATGTAATGGTAGGAAGAGCATGGGAGAAGCCGAGGAGGAGGAGGAGGAGGAGGAAGACAAGAGGAAGGATAGAATTGGATGAGGAGAATGGGGAGGAGAGGAACATGGAGAATGAGGAGGGACAGGGGACAATGTATGTAGCTGATGGGCAAGAGACTTGGACCAAAAAGGGGGAGCATTTGTTCACCGAAAGGGTCATGGTCTATGGCAGCAACCCGCCCGAATAGCTTCAAGAAAGGATTAGTCAGTCACATTTCTATCCTACCCAATACCTGAAGGTCTCTGGGCAGGTAACAACAGTTAAAACAACAGATTAAAAACAGAATCTACATTAAAAGCACTTTAAAAAAGATGGGGGCATCAATGGCTACTAGAATGGATGCCTCGGCACTGCCTTCAGGTTGAATACGGTGGCAGGATGCTTCTAAAGGCCGTTTGCAGGGAGGTGAGAGCAGGTAAAGATGTTGCCTTTGTCTTCTGTTTGAGATTCCCCAAAGCAGTTGGAGGGCCACTATGTGAGGCAGGATGGCGGACTAGATAGGCTATGGTCTGATCCAGCAGGGCTCCTCTTATGTTCCTATGAAGAAGCGATCCACTTGGGTTCCATAAAAAAAGATGGTAGGAAATTATGGCGTGTGCTTGCTGTTTGCACAGGAAAGCCACATCTGTCCATGCTTATGGAAGGTTCAGATGCAAATAACAGTTTTGGATCCCAGTTTGAATCAAGACGGCAGCTAGAGACAAAATGCAGAAGTGCCCAACCTGTGGTTCTCCAGATGGTCCTGGACTACAACTCCCATCATATCTTGCCACTGGTACCACTGGCTTGAGCTGATGGGTGTTGTAGTTCAGAATCTATTTATGGGTCACCCTTTGGTCCCCATTCCTGAGCCCTGAGCCCTGAGCCCTGAAAAGTTTGAAAGGTTAAAACAAGAAAGAATTGCAGATTCCTAAAATTGCTAATTGTACAAATGACATCTCATCTCATTTGGCCTTAAGTATCTTGTTTTCCCCAAATCCCAGCCCTGCCAACCCTTCTAAGAACATAACCTCACATGCCCAAAGAACATCTGCTCTAAATTAACAGCTTGCACCATTCACTAAGGAACTGAAAATGCACACAAACAAATATTCCTGAAAATCTAGTAGTAACAGCATCACCAACGACAATATATTTAAATAGGAATATACTGTCTCTTCCCCCTTTACAGACATTGTTACTGTTTTAATATATACTGTTTTAATATACAGTGGTACCTCGACATACAAGTGCCTGACATACAAGTGTTTTGAGATACAAGCCGCCGAGCGAGTGATATTTTGCTTTGAGATGAGAGCAAGATTTGAGATACGAGTATGTAAATACAGTACAGTACATAACAAAAACAACTGAGGTGGTGTTTTGGGAGCTGGAATGGATTAATGGGAAAATTGCTTTGAGATACGAGCGATTTGACATAAGAGCAAGATTACGGAACGAATTAAACTCGTATGTCAAGGTACCACTGTATGCCTGATTTTAAATGTTGTTACCTGCCCTGAGACCTTTGGGTATAGGGTGAGATAGAAATACAAACAATAAATACAATAATATAAAATATTTCTGTCTTATTGCCTTTCTCTTCTGAACTTACTTTTTAGCACGGGCATGAACCAAAGAGGAAAAGGGTGTTTTTCCACTGTCACTAGAAGTACCCGTAAGTACCCGTTAATGGGTACATTAATGCCATTTAGTACCCATTAATGGGTACTTAATAAGTACTTCTAGTGACAGTGGAAAAACACCCAATGAGGGCTAAAGAATTCATTGTATTCAGGTATCCTGGGTTTTTCATCTTCTCAAAGAGTCCTTCGACACCTCAAACATGCTTTGCTGCACCTGGACACTATCAGAGCCTTAATATAGAACAGCTTTCTTTCCTCAGCTGCCAAACATTCATTGCATTTCTCCTCTTATATTCATCTGCATGGCAAGAAACCCATCACTTTTAACTACCGCAGAAGCAAAAAGTCAATGCATTGTACTTTAAGAACATTAGAACCTAAGAGGAGCCCTGCTGGTTCAAGCCCCAATCCATCTAGTCCAGTTTCCCTTCTCACACCATGGTCCACCAATTGCTACTGGGCATTCTCAAGCAGAGGACAAAGGCAAACCGTGACCATCTGCAAAAGGTCTTTAGAGATATTCAGCCTGCATCTCCCACCTGAAGGTGGTATCTAGGCATAGGCATCCATTCTAGTAGCCACTGAAACACCTGTGCTCTATGAATTTGTTTAAACCTATAAGAATATAGGGGGAGCCTTGGTGAATCAGGCCACAGCACATCTAGTCCAACCTCCTGTCTCACACTGTGGGCCACCAATTGCTTCTGGGCATCTTAAGCAGAAGACAAAGGCAAAACCTTTACCTGCTCTAACTCCCTGCAAATGGCCTTTAGAAGCATTCTGCCTGTCCCTCCAACCTGGAGGCAGTATCTAGGCATCCAAACTAGTAGGCCTTGATACACCTGTCCTCCATGAATTAAGAGGAACCCTCCTGGATCAGGCCACAGCCCATCTAATCCAACCTCCTGCCTCACACTGTGGGCCACCAATTGCTTCTGGGCATCTCAAGCAGAAGAGAAAGGCAAAACCTTTACCTGCTCTCAACTCCCTGCAAATGCCCTTTAAAGGTGTCCAACCTGGAGGCAGTATCTAGGCATCCAGTCTAGTAGGCCTTGAAACCCCTGTGCTCCATGAATTAAGAGGGACCCTCCTGGATCAGGCCACAGCCCATCTAGTCCAGCCTCCTATCTCACACTGTGGTCCACCAGTGGCTTCTGGGCACCTCAAGCAGAAGTCAGAAGCAACACCTTCGCCTGCTCTCGACTCCCTGCAAATGCCCTTTAGAGGCATCATGCCTATCTCTTAATTGATAATTTCCCATTTACTGTGTTTATTTTAGAATACAATTGCCTTTCAATGGTAAGTATACTTAGAATTTGCTAAGACATCTTAAAAAGAAAAAAGAAAGGAAGGTTAGCTTCAGATTAGCATTCTCCATGATTTCCTATTAGGCCGCCGAGTTCCTTATCATGGTTATCGCTTCTGCTTTGCCATTCCAGCAGGCCCCTGGAATCACCCAAGTGAGCCGGTCCACAGAAAACCTGGGCATTTGCGAGGAGGGATTTGTTTCTCTTTCATCTCCCCTGTTCAGGGACAAAGATTATCATCACAGAGAGGAAAACAAATCTATCAGGCCGGCTCCGTAACTTGGCTTCATTTCAGCTTTGCTCTGAGCACGTCCACACGTTTGACTCCTCCAGGCCACAGCATTAAGGCATAAAGCAACCGCGCACTTTGGCAGATGTTCAGCAGGGACACACCACTTCGATCCTACATAGCCAGGTCTATATTTCTACATTAATGGATAAAGACAACTAATGTTAATATCCACCACCGCCAGCAAGCGTTTATAACTAGATCAATAGTTTTGTAAGGGCTTCTTTTTGTTGTGCAGTCATAGCTCTCTTGTGCTCACCATTTTTTCTTTTTTCTTTTTTCCATGAAACACCCCACAGCTAAATAACTGCACCACATAAGAGATTTCTCTTGAAATTAGTAGGTTTTCTACACTCACCGCTCACCTATTCTTAAAAACCACAGAAATCCAATTGCATTGGCTCAGGAAAAGAAAAAAGCCCATTGATTCTATAATTGAAACAGATGACCGAATGGTAGTTGGCCAGATACTGCTGTTCCGTTACTCCCATGTGACCCCAGATGGTCCTGCTAAAAGCAAGGGACTGGAGTTGGATCCCATCTTAAGGGCATTCCTGCACTGAAAGGCCCATAGTGTGAGCCTGTGGCTAAACCAGCCTGGCCCATTGGTTCAGACCATGGAAATACATGGTCTGGAACAGCTCTGTTTGCACAACAGGGCTGATCCAGACCAGGCCCAGAACCCTCACCCTCACCCTGAAGCTCATGAGAGCTTCAAGGCCAGAAGGAATCCAAAGAGCTAGGAACTTTCAATCATACCTCTGGAGCTACCAGGGGATCCATTTCAGCATCACACTTTGGTGAGCCTCTTAAAGGAGGCCCTCAGCAGTTTTGATTGTGGAGGCACACCTTCTACCCACCTCTATGGTCTGGACCAGAGTCTGCTGATCCACCAGTAGACCTGTTTAAACAGAGCTACCAAAAGTCCATTGTCAGGACTACACACCATCTAGTTCAAATAATGTGTATCAACAATGGACTTCAAGGCTCCTTAGTCTGGACTAAAGATAAACGCAGAGAAGGTCTTATCCCAAGTCAATCCACTCGGGTCGTTAGCTCCACATGCCTACACTGATTGGCAGTTTCCCCTACAGAGTGAGATGTCTCTATATGAAGACCACTGTGGCTGTCCAAACACATTTCTTTCTTATCCTCCAAAGATCCCTGTTAACTGTGGAAATGGCAGGAAAGGCAGACCACAGATCAAGGAAGGCATTGTCCGGGAAAGCTGCCAGCACACACACACAAACACACAGCTGATAAGAACAGCTCACTTGTCAAGGCAGTTCCAATAACACAGCAAACGTAGTCCAGAGAGAGTAGTCGAGATACAGTCCAAGTCCAGGTTTTGTGAGAGCAATGCAACAGTCCGGTCCGAAGTCAAGGTAGCCAAGTATTCAAGGTCTAGGGGTCAGATATGGCAGCTTTCTCTAAAGGAAAACCAATAGTTTCTGACAAAGGCTTGGGTGTCTGCCCAGTGTTTTTATCTTTACTGGTCCAGCTCACAGCTGTAAGTGATCTGCGCGTCTCTTTGCAAGTCTTTTTGATCATCTTAACCCTTCCTTCTCTGCTCTCCTTTGCTTAAAGCTAGGGATCTCTGGGCTCTGCTGTTCCATGTCTCCCCCATCCTGCACCTCTGAACCCCAGGCTCCAATGGGGCTGGGGGGTCAGAACTGGGTCCTGGCATCACCTCAGGTTCCTCCTGTACCGGAGGAAGTTGAGTCCTCCTCATCCTCTGAGTCCTCCTCCTGGCTGACCATGACAGGCATCTTGCTGGGAAAGCCAGACTGATGGATAGGGATGAAGTCCTCCCTTGCCTGGCCATAAACACAAAGTGTGGTGCAGTCAAACCCAATTTAGGGTGCAGACACCAGTGCCATGTGCCTATGGAAGGATGGATGGAAGGCGATTGTGGCCCACCAGTTGAAATAAAAGAGTATGGAGTTGAATGGACAAACAGTGTGACCAGATGTAAAGAACTTCAAGAACGTCAAGAATCTTTTACTATATGACAATATGTATTTCAGCTTTCCTTTAATGTGTATTCTGTACTAGGCACGAATGGTGATTTTTTTTGACATTCAATTCATACTGAATCGAATGTTAGAAAATCTGTATTTGTTCAAATAGATCCCCTTCTATTGTGGTAGGATTCTATTTGATACAAATGTATCTGTATAAATTCATACGAATATCCAATAAATATCAAATATGAATGAATATATATCCAATACGAATGAATACAAATATGTATCCCATACGTATCCCGTAACTAATCCGTACTCTGAAAGAGTCAAATCCGACCTGAATCCAGTTTTAACCCGCTCTCGATCCATGTCAAATGCAATCTGGATCTGTTGCAGATGAGTGGCACAGCTACTTTCCCACCCACCCCAGTTTAACAAATATCCTAACTATTCATATGAATGTCCAAAACGTTCGCATGAATGTCTGAAACGTTCGTATTTGTTTGTAACATGCAATTTGTGTACAAATTCAGACGAATAATGAACATTGCAAATATCCGGGCGCAACCCTATTCTATACACTTATCAGCAAGAACAGACATGAGATATTCACAACGTTGACCAAACTAACAGCAAGCATCACTGTTTTTGACTACTGCACATCTTGTTCCGCATTTTTTTTAAAAAAGAAAAAGGCATATATTTGTATCTCTTGCCAGTTGCTTGTGGAACATGTTCCCCCATCAAAATCACAGTCAAATGTATAAATTAATGAAGATCTGAATCACTGTTGCCCATTGCCATACAGTCACAGACAGCTTAAATTGTGAAACAGCTTGCATAATTGAATAATCAAGCTTCTTTAAAAAAACAACAACCACGTTCTGACAACAGTATTCACAAACTTGCTTGGGATCCTTTCCTCAGTTTAAGAAGAAACTACCACAGGCGCAGAACATCAAGAATATTCAACAGCAGCTCCAAGATGCTTCTTATTTGAGGATTGGTCACCTGAAAGCCTGCAAAAGAAGGAATGCTTTGTCCTAACAAAGTCACAACCGCTGTTACTCTATCAGCTACCTTTGCAAACATCTTGGTTCTTGGGCCCTTTCCACACTTGGTCTTATTCTGGGATATATCTTAGGATAAGGTCCTGTTGTCTCCATGTTGATGCAGATTATGACAGGTCTCGCCTGGGGCCTACCATAGTCTGCACTAGCATGTGGACAGCGGACCCCCATTCTGGGACATATTCCAGAATCAAATCAAGTGTCTAAAGGTCCTTGGATAGCAAAAGCCTATTCCCCCTTCTGCTTGGACATTTAGATTATTCACAGGTCATCTCATTCAAAAAACCCAGTTCAGGAATAGGGCTGCCTCAAAACCTCCAGGTCTGAGGATCATTCCCCAAGAAGTGCAACCTAATGGGTCTTTCAGAAAAAGCCTTCTCAAGGGAGGTGGGGAAAAGTGGAAGGGAGATCCTCAAAACACCTTTCATGTGCTCAACCAGGAGGACTCACCTGGAGCTGTCCAGGGTCCTAATCAGCCTTACCATGTTTGGACTCGGCAAGGTCGTTCCCCATCTGTGGGTCTCAAGTCAAAAGTAAAGTCTATTCACCATGGGCAACTTTGCACATTGGATTCATGTTGCTCTTTGAATCACAAGCAGTACAGCTACGCCAGAGCTACACAAACCAGTAGTCAGGGAGGTTCAGAGTTGGATTTCTTTCTAAAAGTCTGATGGTATCCTGTATCCAGTAGCACAATCAGCAGCGTCTGGCAATGAGTGAATGCGGGATCCCACTTCCACATTCCACTGGGCATTAACAGCATTCCCAACATTCCCAGCTCCTTCCTCCAACCTACTTAAACAGCTTCGCTCCTGCTCTAAATCCTGGCCTTGCTATACATCCTATAGCCATCTTCAGTTCTATAGCCTGGCTCTCCTTTTGAAGGGGATCTGTTATGTCATCCCGAGCAAATCTCTGTGTGATACACCAAACACATATCTAGGCTGAGCCTGGAAAGCCATTTCACAGCAATGGAAACCAGGCATAAACTGTACAATGCGCTGCAGCCACAAGGAGTGTTTGTGTATCCAAGACACATTTACCACCATTAATTGCACGGCACACACTTCTTCAGGGCCTGGCCAACATGCTGTGTCCCCTGAGGCAAAGGACAATTATATAATACCTTTTACATTACATGAACAAAAGCCTGTCCCAGCTGTCCCTGGACTAGGAGGGGTGTAACCTTATAACCCACAAGGATTTATGTGTATCTTACTGCCTGTATAAATACAATGCAGAATCTGCATGTCTTAAATGCAGACTCACGTCTGTGTGTGGGATGCTGCTGT
Source organism: Aspidoscelis tigris stejnegeri (assembly GCA_023333525.1). Lineage (NCBI taxonomy): Eukaryota > Metazoa > Chordata > Lepidosauria > Squamata > Teiidae > Aspidoscelis > Aspidoscelis tigris. The sequence continues at coordinate 65,867,361 of JALMGA010000008.1, forward strand.
CCCGCTGTTTGCTCAGAAAACCCTAGGACCAGCTCAGTGCGCGCAGCTCACTTCTGCATTTTAAGAGAAGGAAATGTCTAAAAGCTTCCCAATAGGAGGAGCAGCCTGACAAAGCTGTCTGGAAGCAAACACTCATATTATTGGGACAGCAGAGCAGGAATATAAGAACAGCCTGGAGGGGACAAGGGATCAAGAGGAATTACAACGAGGCACAGGCTACTTCCAGAAGTCAGGCAAACCTTAATCCTAACTCTAACCCTAACCGTATCTTTAACCCTAATGCTAACACTAACACTAACATTACCACTAACTCATACATGCACCATATCCTTAATGTTAACCCTAACCCTAACCGTATCCTTAACCCTAACCCTAGCCGTATCCTTAATGCTAACCCTAACCCTAAAAGTATCCTTAACCCTAACCCTAACCATATCCTTAACCCTAACCCTAACCCATATATGCACCGTATCCTTAACCCTAACCCTAACTCTAGCCCTGACCCTGACCCTAGTCGTAGCTCTAACCTTAACCCTAGCCCTCATCCTCATCCATGTTTCCCACAACTGCTGTGTCTACCTTTACATCTGGTGAGCTGCACAGGAGGTTACCTTGGTCAGGACTTCCAGGAGTCAGCCAGACATGGGGGGGGGGCACAAAAGAAAGGGGACTGGCCCCTTGCTAGACATGCAGGCCCGCCACAGTTTGCAGTGCACGTCTCTTGGGCTATGGAAAGGGGCACTCCTGGAACCTTGTTTATATCCCATGTTTTCCTCTGCAATCTGGTTGGACCCACAGGGCAGAACCTCTGCTCAAAACACTTCAGTGAACATGCCCTAAATTTTTAGCAGCTCTGGATATAAGGTAAAAACTTTGAGAGGAATCCACCTTTAGGATTCAGCAATAGTCCAAGATCCTACTCTTTCGCTAGCTAAAAGATGCCTTGGGGAATCCTGCCTGTGAGACAGAAGCACAGGGACATTCTCCCAGCAATAGGTGTTTGAGATCAACCTGCCTCTGACCTTTGAGGTAACAGATAGCCATTATGGTTAGTAGCCAATAACACGTTCCCCACTGCACCAGCTCTCAGACCCATTTTGAAATCCATTTATCGAATCCAAACCAGCAGCATTTGTACAGCATCATTAGCATGCATTTTAAAGAGGGCAGTTACCTGCTCTGGAGGCTCACAAAGGACAGCATCGCATGGGTGAGAGTTCAAGAGGATGGAGGATAGGGATGTCCACAAATGTTTCGTCCATTTGGAATTCGGACGAATACATTCAAATTCTGATACTTGTGGACAGATCGAATGGGGCCCTATTAGAAGGGGCCTATCCGGCCATGAGTCAGATAATCCAGTATCTGTAGAAGCTTCAATCAAAGCTTCTAAGGATACTGGATTCCCTGAGACCTCCCCCCCCTGGGGTGGCCTACCCCAAACCTCCCCCTCCCCAGGTGGCCCTCACCTGCTCCTGCAGTGCCCTGGGCCTCTTTCTGGGCTCTCTGGAACCGCAAACAGGCTTTCTGGAAGCTAAATACAGGCCTTCCGATTAGTTACCGGAAGGCCTGTATTTGGCTCCAGGAAACACTTTCACGATTCCAGAGGGCCCTGGAAGAGGGCCAGGGCGGGGGCATGGAGAAGGTGGCGTGGAGAAGGTGGCAGCAGTGTTCAGATAAGGAGGAAGGGGGGAGAATGGGGGGGAGGAAGGAGGGTTTATTTATTCCGGGCACAGATATTCAATAGAATATCCATGCCAGGATATGAATAACCCCACATCCATGGAACAAATCCAACTCAGATAGAATGTGGGAAAGGGCTCCTTGAACACCCCTAATGGAGGATATCATATGGAGGGAGATAATCCAGACAGTACATTCTTAGAGACCACAGGAAAATAAGAGAAGCCCTACTGGATCAAGCCACAGCTCTCCTAGTCCAGCATCCTGTCTCACAAAGTGGCCAGCCAGTTGTTTCTGGACACCTCAATCCGAACACAAAGACAAAACCTTCCCCTGCTCTTGACTTCCTGCAAACGGCCTTTAGAGACATCCTGGGGGCAGTTATGTCAGCATCCTCTCCAGCTGGAGGCGCTATCTAGGCATCCATTCTAGTAGCCTGTCTTCCATGAATTTGTCCAACCATATCAGAGCATAAGAAGAGCCCTGATGGATTGGGCCACAGCCCATCTAGTCCAGCATCCCACCTCACACAATGGTCCACCAATTGCTTCCATGTCTCTCAAGCAGAAGCCAAAAGCAAAACCTTCACCTGCTCTCAACTCCCTACAAATGGCCTTTAAAGGCATCCTACTGGACAATGTTGGATTGGGTGAGGACACACACTAACACAAAGCTTTTGAAAAAAACATCACACAGAAAATTGCTCTCACCAATTGCCAGAAACAAAACTACTTGTCTGGAAATGTCCAGAAGGTTGTCTGAAGAACAGCACACTACAGTGCAAGAGCATGGCCTAAGAAGGAACACACGGAAGTTAAGAATTGCGCCCCAGTCTTGTAGAGAAGAGCTGTAGCTGAGTGGTACAATGTGTACTTTGCACATCAAAGCTCCCAGGTTCAATCTTAGTAGACCTGAGAAAGAGCTTAGCTTGAATCTCTGAAGAGAAGTACAGGCAACTCTGCCCTCCATGAGTCAATGGTCTGATTCAGTACATAAGGCCATATTACGAGACAAGAACAGAACAGGAGAAATATGTGGGGGGAGAGAGAAGAAGGTGTGGACTAGCAGCAGAGCTGTGTCACTTGACAGGTGGAACAGGTTGAGACAAGGATGAGGAACAAGCTGGAGACATTAACAAGAGATCTGGAAAGACAGAATTTTCAGCGCACAAAGGTGGATAATCGAGATCACTTAAGACAAGTGGAAAAGTATAGGTTTTCCAAGCCTGTCTCTGACACAGACAGATGAAATGTCAAGTTTCCATTCTATATAGATTTGATTGAGTCTGCAGCTGAAGAGCTCTGGTCCCTCAAGAGCCATAGAGTGGATTTCTGAATGCATAGGGTCTACTTTATTGGATTTCAAGAAAGAGCAAAATAAAAAGTCTTGGCCTGGGAGATAAAAAAAAAAAAAGGAAGATCTGATCCCCTTCAACACATTTTCTGAAGGGACTTTTCTACTACAGCAAACAAAACAAGAAGAAAAGGGGGCAAAGACACTGATTTTCTGGTCGTATAAAAAATGAAAAGCACTTGAAGGACAATGAATAAATTATGTGGTTCTCCAGGAGGAATGTACAGGGAGAAGGCAAAGGCTTCCACATCCCCTGGGATGATATACATTTAGACAGCATGTTAGGGGAATGTGATTTTTCCCCCCCTCTCCAGCTTCATCCACATGGGAAAGCCCAATAGTTGATAGGAAGGTGTAGGGGTGGGCAAGATGGAGATCGGGAATGGAGTCACTCTGCCAACAAACTTGAAGGTGTCAACCCAGTGCGCTGCAGCAGCGAAAAAAGCAAATTCAGTGCTGGGAATAATTAGGAAGGGAATAGAAAACAAGTCAGCAAGTGTCTTTTTGCCTCTTTATAAATCTATCGTGAGGCCACATTTGGAGTATTGTGTACAATTCTGGTCACCAGACCTCAAAAAGGATATTGTGGAACTAGAGAAGGTGCAGAGAAGGGCAACCAGAATGATTAAGGGTCTGGAACACCTCCCTTACGAAACCAGGCTGCAACGTCTAGGCCTCTTCAGTCTGGAGAGACGGCGTTTAAGAGGGGACCTGATTGAAGTACATAAAATTATGCATGGTATAGAAAAGGTGGACAGAGAAAATTTCTTTTCTCTATCACACAATACGAGAACCAGGGGGCATCTATGAAGCTGATGGGTAGGAGAGTAAGGTCTGACAGGGGGAAGTATTTCTTCACCCATAGGGTCATCGGCTTATGGAATGTGTTGCCGGATGAGGTGGTGACAGCTACCAGTCTAGATGGCTTTAAGGTAGGCTTGGACATATTTATGGACGACAGATGTATCAATGGCTACTAGAATGAATGCCTAGGTGCATCTTTCAGGCTGGGGGGGGGAGGAACAGGGGCGCTTCTAAGGCCATTTGCTGGGATTCTAGAGCAGGAATATGTTTGTCCTTGTCTCTGCTTGAGATGCCCATGAGCATTTGGTGGGCCACTGTGTGCGACAGAATGCTGGACTAGATGGGCTGCGGCCTGATCCAGCAAGGCTTCTCTTATGTTCTTATGTTCTAAACTGGATTATCAGCCACACTGGATTTGCACCCTTCTTGCTGGAACGATACTCCACTTCTGATCCCTGGCTTGCCCTGTCCTTTCCAAGCTATCAATCGGTCTTTTCACACTTAACTTCATTGGGATACCATCTTGCACTGTCCCCTACTTACCTCAAGGTGCAGAAGGTCCGGCACACACTATCCACATTGCCACAGCAGTGGCCGTGACTACCTCTGACATATGCTGGGGCCATTGCGATGGCGACTGTAACACAGTGTGTGACTATGCAGTTGCGCAACCCCCATACAGCATTTGCTCCAGGAAGGGGCATGAAAGCTGCATCTGGGAGCTTACTTGGAGCCAACTGGATGCTCAGAGTCAAACTGTGAAACAGTTGTTACTGCTCCATAGCTACGGAGGATCAGAATGGTCTCTCATGCTCTGGGCCGCTCTGGGGATGGTGCATGGTCACCCCGATCAGGCAAGTGTGAAAAAGGCTACTCACCCCCATCTGCCTTCTCTGAAGTAGGTGGATGAATTTGACTGAATCCACTGGAACTTACCTACCTTAGGGCCTTTCTGCACTAAAAGGCCATGATCTTGACCACCAGGACCAGCACATGTCCCAAATCTTGCACAAGCTTTGGGGAACAAAAGTTCCTAGCTTCAGAGCACCGGGGGCAACCTAGTTTGGCTGTGTGTTTTGGTGTACCACTGTAATGGGTCCCATGGTAGTCAGAAGCATGGAAATATGCCTTGTGCAAGCCTCTGTATTCTGGACCAGGGTCTGCCAGTAGATCTCAATGTTGAGGTCTCCCTATGGAGATCTGTATCATGCTCCATCCTGCACAGAAAAGAGCATACTAGTGGTGGATGGGGCCTCCCGTATTCCACACTAACTTGTGCATCTGCTGGAAAGGAACAACAGCAGTGAAAGAGATCAAAGGCTGAGACAGTATGATCCTTCCCATCCTAGCATCCAAAAATAAAGCATCTCTGAGTTGACTTGGAGGCAGAGATTGTTTTCAGGTAAGACTGCTCACATGCCAGTCCGCCATTCCCCCATCAATATTCTAGGCTAGAAAAGGTAGACTGGAAATGGAATGAGATCACAAAGGACCACATCTGCTGTCTCCAAGGAACTTCTGAACTTTGTGTGTGTGTGTGTGTGTGTGTGTGTGTGCATGTGTGTGTGAGACAGAATGCAGCTGAAGAATCAAATCTACACAGGAAAGATGTGGAAAGCTCCATCCTCACATTAGGCATTTTGATTATGCGCATGGAAGACTCCTCTAAAGGTCATTTGCAGGGAGTCAAGAGCAAGTGAAGGCTCTAGCTTTGTCTTCTGCTTGAGATGCCCAGAAGGGCTCCTCTTATGTTTTTTTTATCTAGAATGGATGCCTAGGTACTTCATCTGCATAAGAGAAATAAGCAAGATGCCAAGAAAGGCCATTTGCATGGGGGGAGAAAGCCAGTGAAGGTTCTCGCTTCGCCTTCTCCCTGAGATGCCCAGAAGCAATTGGTGGCCACTCTGTGGGACAGGACTCTGGACCAGGCAGGCTGTAGCCTGACCCAGCAGAATTCCTCTTATGTTCTTACTTGAACTAACAAGGCAGTCCCCCGCCCCAGATGGGATACCTGTCCAGAAGTGTGATCCCCACCCAGGTGAGGTGCACTGCACTCAGACACAGAACATTCCAGACATGTGAGCTCAAGGTGGGCCCACTGCTTATGCATGCCTTTTCCAAACATCTCAAAAGAGCTGTTACGTCACTGAAAAACACTGGCATTATTTCATTTTTGGTTTCACATCCTCTTGCGCTGGCAATCCAGTGGAATGACTGAATTCCCTTTGGCACTGGAAAAAGCACCCAGAACTGGAAGGTCTATTTCGGCCTCCGGAAGGCCTATGTTGTTCTCTGTAGAGCATCAGAATAGGCGCATGAGGCCACCAGAGCCTGTCCCAAAATGTAAGGGAGCGAGCGGGAGGCCGGCAGGCAGCATCCAATGGCGTCACACAGCTATTTCTGGAGGCCAAAATAGGCCTTCCAGAGGCCAGAAAAGCACTTCCGGTTCTGGAGTTGCACGGTTATCCACGGTTTCAGGTAACCACGGTAGGAGCAGGAATGTATCTCCAGCAGATACGGGGCTCCGACTGTATAATGCTTTTCATTGTCTGAGCCGCCTATCAGCTTCTGTAAAGGATGCTGAAACTTGGGTTTCCCTACTTCCTCTCCACTCCATTCCATGTTCTTCTTATCCGCCATCGCTCCCCACAGTGGGTCTCCTACGAATATTCCAGAGGAGAAATTACTCTGCAAGTGCTCAGGTTGTCCCTTAATGAGCTGCCGCTACAGAAGGAAGGCTGAAAGCTATCCTGAAGCGCGTCTTGAGTGCTAATGGAGGGAAAGTAAAAAGATCTGATAAAGCCTTTCAAAAGCACCTGGTTTCCAGGAAAACATATGAATTAGCCGCCCCTGTGAAGGACTGCTTTTGAACGAAACACCGTCCAGCCCCTTATCTGCAACAGAAAGTTTTTTTAAAAAGGAAAGGAAAAGGAAAGTAAGAGCTGGAATGAAATTACTCGTGAATCATTCTGATTCTTGGGTGTTCACATGAGAACAATACAACATGCTTCTTCCTTGACCACACTTCACAGACCAACTGTTCACTTCCAGAGGTTTTTACTTGCATTGCTAAATGTTTGTTAAATATAACCAGCATAAAGGCAGAGGGCAGTTGGTGAGGCAATGGATGCAATAAGGAATAAATGCAGCTTGTTGCAGTGTCAATGATATGAGCCTTTTTATCAACAGCAACAACAAAATCAGTTTTGCATTGGAGCACCCAATGTAAAACGAAACCAGTTCAATCTGACTATTATTTCACAAAGCCTGCCAGGCATGAATGCACACTGGATTCAAGTTCAGCAGACTCCCATGTGCCACTATCAATTCTTAAGTTGCTCTACCCTTTGCTTGCTTTGGGCCTGTTTGCACTGACCTGTGGGACATGATCTGGGACATTCAAGGATGTTCAAGCGAGCCAGTTTGGTCTAGTGGTTAGGGAGACGGCCTCTTATCTGAGAATACCGGGTTCAATTCTGCCCTCCTGCAAGAAACCAGCTGGGTGAGCCACTTCGGTCTAGTGGTTAAGGAGTCGGACTCTTATCTGGGAATACGGGATTTGATTCCGCCCTCCTCCACAAAGCCAGCTGGGTGACCTTGCAACTTTTTCCTTCAAACAGGCATGGTGTTTGGTTCAAGCCAAACACCTTCAAGCTCAGAGAGAACAGAGGGAGTGTTTAAAAGGTTTGAGTTTGAGCTGAACAACGTGCCTGTTTGAAAGCAGACTTTGAGTTCACACCCAACACTAGGTGTTCACACAAACCTTTTGAACACTCCCTGTTTGACTTGAACCAGTTTGAGTCTGAATGAGTCTGGCACAACTATTGCTGGGAAGCCTGACCCTGGTTGTGGCTAGATTGGTCTATTCCTGGACTCTTTTCTGGGAATACCAGGTTTGATTCTGCAATCCTCCACAAAGCCAGCTGGGTGACCTTGGGCAAGTCACAGCTCTCTTTTGAGCTCTCACAGCCCCACCTACCACACAGGGTGTCTGTGGTGGGGAAAATAATAGAAAGCTTTGTCAACCACTTGAATGGGTGAGAAAAGCAGGGTAGAAAAGCCAACTCTTCTTCTTCTTCTTCTTCTTCTTCTCTGACTGCACTTCTTGGTGCCTCCAGTGTCCCAGGACAGGATATAAATACAATCAATCAATCAATCAATCAATCAATCTATCTATCTATCTATCTATCTATCTATCTATCTATCTATCTATCTACCTACCTACCTACCTACACACCTACCTACCTACCTTATGTAAGAGCCACAAGCACCTCCTGCTGCCCTTTTGGAAGAGCATCCCTGGTAAGGGTGTGCACAAATGCAATTTTCGGTATTCGATTTGAATAAAATATCCAACGATTCAAATTGATTCAAATATTCACATTCAATTCAAATGGAATACATTCGTATCTATCCGTACGAATATTCGATTCATATTTGAAAATACAAATTTCAACCAGATTCAAATGTGTCCGTATGCATCTGTACGTACCCGTACGCATCCTGTTTGTGTCCCATACGGATTTCGTTTTCCTCCCGTACGTATTGGTACAAATGCTTACGGCTACGTATGTAATGCGTACGGATACGTACACATACGAATGTCTGAATAATTTGTACGAATGATTCGAAAGATTCAAAAATTTGTTCGAATGTTAAATTCGAATGTGTAGGCATTCAATTTGAATTTGAATGTCTGAATTCGATTGAATTTTGAATGTTTCAAATATTCGGGCACATCCCTAATCCCTGGGCAGGTATGTTCAGAACCATGCCACATCTTCCTTGGTGGGAGTCTGGCCCATGTGCGTTCCCCAGACATTATAGGGGCTCTCTGGCGAAACACAGAACAGGTCTGCCATCTAGGAGGCAGGTAGGCTCAGTCTGAGCCGCTCTTGCATGCATTAAAACAAACGTAGGCGCCACATAATTTATGAAAAAGGAATGCTGTTTTGCTCTCTGGCCATCCGTACATCTGTGGCCTTTGGGGCAAGCCGACCGAGACAGCCACACGGCTGCCATGAGCATTAGAGATCAGACGGCTAGCTCAGCATTAATCTAGACTCCCCGTTTGTCTGGGTTCCAAGCTGCGTCTTCTGGCGTTCGGACTCTTGCTAAGCCTCCAGCAAGGTACGGCGTGCCAGCCGTTGCCTCCTGCAGTGATTGATTAAGGTGGTCACATAGACAGGTGCTTTCCCGTGGTGAGATCAGAAGGATAGCGTTCAAGACTGACAGCTTCCATAATTGTTTTCAGGGGCGCTGAGCAGAAGCCAAGATTCACATTGGACTCTTCTGTGTCAAGATTTGGAAAGGGATGAGAATTAATAAGCCTCTGGAAGGATAACCAGTGTTTGGGGGAAAGAAAACAAAACGAAAAACCAAAACCCCGAGGCAATGAGCAGTGATGGGTTTCATTAAAGCAAGGAAACTCCCAAAGCATGTGTAATCTTCCTCCGGTTTATGTACACAGGGTGATATGCAGTTTCTGCCACAACCTGCCATCTCAAACTGAGGCGAGTCCAAGTCTGAAGGCATGAAGAAGTCATCTTGGCTCACTTTCCCTTCTCATCTACAGGGAGTTCTCTGAGCCTCAGCCAGCGCATTTCCTCTCCTGCCCCCTGGTCACAGGGACCAGCATAGAATATTTATTTGTTTGTTTGTTTGTTTGTTTGTTTGTTTGTTTGTTTGTCTATCCCGCCTTACACCCAAAGGTTTCAGGGCGGAATACAATGTTATATTAATCTTAGACAGGTCCCTGCCCTCAGGCTTACAATCTAAAGAGACAAGACACAAAAGGAAAATGGTGTGGGAGGGAAGAGGGACACTCTGGCAGCAACAGCGTCCTTGCAATGGTAAAATACTTTTATTTTCTTTTTCTCCTCCATTCCCCACAGGCAAGATGGCTCCTTCATAGCCTGTGTGGTGACAGTTATGAGGGAGAGGTCAATGCCGGGAGCTTGATGGAAGGTGCTCACCCAGTTTCCTCCTCTCTTCCTCTCCCCACAGGCAAGATGGCTCCTTCATGGCTTGTGTGGTGACAGTTGGGAGGGAAGGGTCAATGACTACTTCCAGGGATCTCACATACTAGGCACCGTTTCCAATGGAGGCTGAACTGTGCAGCACCATTATGACATCATGAAGGTGCCCTAAGTGTGCACAGAGAGACCACACACCCTGGCACCCGGAAAAGGCATAGGGCCCACACAAGTCTGCATTCATCCTGCAACGCCACCATGGACGAGGGGAGAAGGGGAGAATCAGCACTCGACTGTTTGTTTTATTTATTTATTTATTTCCATTTCTATCCCGCCCCATACCCGAAGGTCTCTGGGCGGGTAACAACGGATCAAACAACATATTTAAAAACATATTAAGAACAAAATACAGATTAAAACATATTAAAAACACAATTAAAAACAATACACCAGCTGCAAGGACTACAAAAACTCAGTAGCCAGCTGTCCCACCTTCTTCATAGGTTTTTTTCTTTTACTAATTATTGTTATTATTATATAATGTATTAGTTTTTATAACATGTAATGTATTTTTGACTCATGTAAACTGCCTTAGGCAAAAATTGTCTCCGAGTTGTTGATTATACTTATTTGCTGAACTTCTTTGATGTAATGATTGAATTTGTATTGCATTTTGTTTTTCCATTTGTTGTAAACCGCCTTGAGCATTTTTTTACGTTTGGAAAGGCGGTATATATAAATAGGAATGGAAATGGAGATGGAAAGCAGCCTGGGTAGAGCACTCCTAAAAGTGCTGAAATGGGAGAATGGGAGAAAGGGCCATGACTGTGCTTTCTCCCACTCCATCTCTGTTGTGAAGTCCACACCTACCTGTGTCTGGTCATAAGCATGGAAGCTGAGATCCAAAGCTCACCAGCTGTGGTATGCAGATGGTCAGGATGACAGCAGGTATGTGAACAAGACCAGAGAGAAGAGTTGGCTTTTCTACTCCACTTTTCTCACCCATTTAAGGGGACTCAAAAGTGTCACATCTAACATGAACTGGTTTGATTCAAATGGGGGAGGGGGGCTCAATGGGTTCGGATTTGAACCAAACCCCCCAGGTACAGCTGGCAGTTCAAATCACAGCAAACCAGGAAGGGGGAGGGTCCTTTAGAAATAGCTGAACACCCCAGTTTAAATTGCTGTTATTTTGCTCTTTAAAAAAGAAAAATGGCGCTTTTTTTGTTTAAACTGGTTTGAAATTCGATTAAACCGGTTAGAAAAGTTTTGAATTGGAACCAAAGCACTGAAGGTTTGATTTGATCCAAACTAAACATCGCTTTGAGCATTTGTGCACATCTCTAAGCAACACACCAACACAAGATCTCTTCTTGGAGATCCCCACAGCATACCAGATCTTGCCGTGAACATTGCCATGGTGATCAGGCCTGCCCAGGCTGAGTTGTTTGCACTTTTGAGTGCTGGTGGTTTGGTCCAGGGGTCTTTCTGCACTTGAAGGGGTCCAGCCCAGAAATGGCCCCTTCCCTGCAGGAACACACAGCATGCAAGCTACATGTAGAGCATGATTTAGTGCTCCATGCGCAGACTTACTTTGACCAGAGACGGCTTTTGCCCTCCCTGGTAAAGCCCATTCACACCTCTAAGGTGTGGGTGGGTTACCTGAGGTCCAGCATGAGTGGACTGGCACATCAGATGACCCAAAACGCAATTGTGCATGCATGGCAAGTCACCATCATCCCAGTGATGGCACCAGAGCACGTGCAGTTGCGCTGGGACAAAGATGGCGGTGCCCAAACACACATCCAGACCTTAGATGGATCTCTGGACACGTGGGGGGAGGGATGGCATGCACTAGCATTCACAAGTGCTAATCCTAGTGCACACCAGTGCAGAAAGGCCCCAGGACTGCACTGACAGTTCAAGTGCAGACAAACGCCTCTGCATTTACAGTAATCTTTGCCTCACTGATATGATAACGAGTATATCATTGCCGTGAGTGAAGTGCAAACAGGCCCTTAGTTCAGTTTCCTGCTTGGAAACCCCAAACCTTTTGTTTGTTTCCCAGGTTTAACGTTTGCAAGGTCAGGTGGTTTGGGGACATGCAAACAGCCTGCCTCCCAAATCTGGGGGAAGGGCCCTATACTTCCACGCCTCAGACAACTGATCTCACCTCTCTGTGGAGGCGATTTGAGTGGGAGCCTGTTTGATGTATATAAAATCATGCATGGTATAGGAAAGATGGATAGAGAAAAATTATTTTCTCTATCACACAACACTAGAACCAGGGGGCATCCTATGAAGCTAATGGGTAGGACAGTCAGATCAGACAAAGGGAAAGTATTTATTCACCCAGAGTCATCAGTCTATGGAATTTGCTGCCAGAAGAGGTGGTAGCAACAACCAGCCAAGATGGCTTTAAGGAAGGATTAGACAAGTTTGTGGATGACAGATGTATCAATGGCTACTAGAATAGATGCCTAAGTACATCTTTCAGGCTGGGGGGACAAGCAGGATGCCTCTAAGGCCATTTGCTGGGATTCAAGAGCAGGAGGAGGTTTGCCCTTGCCTCTGCTTGAGATACCCATGGGCAATTGTTTGGCCACTGTGTGGGACAGGATGCTGGACTAAATAAGCTGTGGCCTGATCCAGCAGGGCTCTTATGTTCTTATGAGTGGCCACTATTGGTTTATCTAGCTATGTTCTTTTTCACAAGCAGGTACTTTTTATGGTTTCTCCTAAAAATCCAAAATCCTTTGAAAATGGAGATGCTAAGAAGATCTGAAAAGCTCTCTCACAGTTTCTAGCAATCAGGTCATCTTCAGATGTTTTGAATTGCAGCCCCAACAGTCCCAGAGCTGACATCTGTCCAAACAGCCTTCCCAACATCTCAAGGGTACCAAGCTGTTAAAAGCTACTCTATGTTGTTGCCGTAAATATGCAAAATCATGGAGCTCAGGGACTCAAGGCAGCAATCGCCATCCTGACCACAACAGCTCACCTCAATGCCAGGCAGGCGTCTGCCTAGATTTTACCTGGACACATTTAGGAACCAGAGAAAGACCTTTCTGAACAGATACCAACAAATTAAAAATAGTTTGTTTGGCTCATCATCATACCAAAACCTTGCTGGTTCAGCTCTACAGTGAAGTGGTTAATCAAATAAATAGTTCTGCACATTCCACTTCAAACTGGTTTGATAATAAATATTGTTTTTACATTAAAAAACCCTTTTCAAGGACAGAAACCCATAATAAACACAAACAGTTCAATCAAATAATGTTCCCACGTGGGGAACTGGTTCAGTCTGATCGAATCTTTCGATATTTGAACAATCGAATCTTCAGTTTGCTGCCAATATTCATGAACTAAGCTGGTTTGCGGCAAACCATGAATCAACCAAACCAGTTCTAGTCTATTCATGAATGCACTGCATGTGCCCCATTATAGATATATTATAGATATAGTAATAGTTATCATGCTTGATTATTTAAAAAAATCTTTAAACTGGTTTACTACTATTGATCTCTCTTCCCCCCCAACTTCTGATCAATCAGTTTCTAATTAAGCTTATCCCCTATGGGTTTTCCACAACCACCTAACACCCTTTCTGTACTGGGCAACAGATTAGACCACGGTCCAAGCTGGGCCTTTGCCTTCCCCATGCATTAGACAAAGCATGACCTAGGCCAAGAGGCCCCAAAATGGCTCCCTAGCCTGGTATAGCTCTAGACCTCAACACTGGCTGTGTTCTGACACAAGATATAGTCCAGCTTGAATATGGCTCGAGCCCTCCCCGATCCAACACTTTGCAAGGGATCCCCCATTTCTAAGGACAAAAGATCTGAAAATGCGGAAAATCCCTATTTGGATTATAACAGGACTCACTGCTGGATCTACAAATAATCCTCTTTATTTAGCAATGGGAACACAACCGGGTTTGGGGGGGGGGAGGAACCATGCTTTAGGGGTGTTCTCTTAGTTCCCCCAGAGCCAATGATAAGTGTGATTTCCCCTCTCTTCCCCCAGCTGTCCACCAGGAGATCAGAGGCAGGGGAGAGTTGTAACATTTGTAATGAGATCGGTGTAACAATCATTCCTCCCTCCTTCAATTTTCCTGCTCTTTGCCTGCCGGGTGGTGCTTTGTTTTGCTTTCCTTCGCTCTCTCTCCCTCCACTTCTCTCTCATCTCTCCGCACACACTCCTGTTTGTGAATTAAAACATTAATAAAAACTAATCGATGGTGTCAGGGAGGTGAGAGACCGAGCAAAGGGTTAAAGGAGGAGGGCTCCACTCTGCAAGGAAACACCTGCCCGGATGACATCAGGATATGATGGTGAGGTTGGGAGGAGAGAGGGATGAGGGTTTCTCCCCTGCTAGTCCACATTATAAGCTGGGGGGGGGGGGGGGGAAGCACCAAAAAAATGACCTGGCTGCTGTTTAAATAAATCTGGATTAAAATGCCCAGTTGGAACTTCGCCACTGAGATCTAAAACCATCCCAGGACCAGTATACCAGAATATGGAAATGTGTACAGGGGATCTTTTTCACTGGCCCTCCAGGAAGGGGGTCCACCTTGGAAATAGCCAGGCCAGGAACTCCAAGGCCTTCATAGCCTCAGCACTGCTTCCAAGGGCTCCCCCAGGGACAGCGGCTGGGTTTGAAGTGGAATGAGCCATCTGAATGTGGATGGTCCTGTTCCACTCCAGCAGAAACCCATCCTAGCTTGAGATCAGTTTGTACTTGGCCCGCTAGTAGACTTTGGGGTAGCTTCCGGGAAGCACCATCTGCGTTTCCAGGAGGCATTTCGAGATCAGACATGTCTCCTGACATCCCAGAAGCTCCCCCAGTGGATACTAGCAGTGGTGCATGAAATCATGCACCACATGCGTCTGCAACCTTACCCGTTCTGGCCAGAACAGCAACCACGCACACCTCTGCCGGTACCAATGGTCATCTGAGGTCCTGTGCATGTGAACCGGCACCTCAGATGACCCCAAAGGCAACTGTGCACGTGTGGCACATCACCGTTGTCTTGGTGATGGCACCGGCGCATGCGCAGTCATACCAAGCTCCATGCAGAAGTTTGCATTGCCCGGACCCACATCCAGACCCAGGTAGGTCTACGGATGCACTGAGGGTTGGTTTAGCATGTGCACTAGCATTCACAAGTGTGAAAGCTAGTGCGTACAGGTGGGGATGCACTTTTCCCATCCCACAGATGGGAAGCAAAGTGCATAAACGCTTCGGACACAGCAAGTGCAGTAAAACACCAAGTGGCCACCGGAGGAGATCAGTCACCGCCCTCCCCCCATCCAGCAGACTGCTTCTTCTATGCTCACCTGAGTGTTAAGAACAGCAAAGATTCAATCAGCCCCTAGGTTAGAAATTGAGCATTTTTCCAAAACAAAGAAAAAGCAGACAAAAATCCCACGTAATTTAGATGCATTGTCTTAAAAGCAAAGGAGCGATGATTTCTCTGCCTCCGCTTTTCCTGGGCAAAGGTAGGGGCCCTCTGAATAAGCAGGTGTTGGCTGTCTGTTAAGCATTTTTTTTCACGCTCTGATTACGCGGCCCAACAGCCCTGCTCACCTCCCAGGCAGCACTTCTAGGTGTTCACCGTCAGTGAGCTATGGGAGGGCGCCTTACTTTCTGCATTTACAGTCTTCTAGGCAGGAATCAAAGACAGAGGAGAGAGGGAGAACAACGGTATTTCAGGCTGTACCGGCTTGTGGGTTGGGGGCACCAGGAGAGAGGAAAGAGAAAGAACCAGCAGGTCAGAGGCAGGTTCCAGTTTACGGCCAGGTTTTTCATCTCTCAGAACTACCTTCTGGCCTGCAGTGGATCAAAACGTGGTTCAAACAAGGTCAAAGGGAAGTTTTAAAAGATCCATATCCCGCCCTGCCGTTCTTTGGACCTGACGGACCTGATCCGATGAAGGCACAGTTCAAAGTTAGTCCGTCACTATTTTAAACCCAAGCATTTGTTGCTATGTTGGTTCACACGTCACTTTGCAGAATGGTATTACAATACCATTCCACTGAAGTTTTCAGTTCAGGTTTGGTAGCCAGTATTCTCACTGCGAGCGCTGGTACTGTCCCCAACTTACCCATGGCTGCTTGAGGTGTGGATAGTCCATCCTGGACCATCCATATCACCATAGCAATGGCTGCAGCCGCCACCCCTGGCCTTTGCCATGGCAGTCTTGACATGGTACACATTTATACAGTCACAGCTGCCCCCATCTCCTTGCAGCTACGCACCCAGTTGTGCATGTGAACACTGATTAATGGGAGGTTTAGACACTCCCAGATCAAGATGTGGAGAAGGTTTTACTTTGGAGGTTCTTGAACATGCAGATGGAGCGTCATGGAGTATATAAGAGAGTCCTGGACAAGTGAGTGCAAAAAGGCCCAGAGTTTCAGAGCCAAAGGCTGTGTTTATACCGGAGGTCACTATTCCAGAGCAGGGTGCATCACTCTGTACTGGAATCAACATTGTGCCCCAAGCTGGGATAGATCCCTACCACACCATTGGAGCTCCAGGGGAGGTATCTTGGTGGCGCTCCTTGGTACACTGCTGAAATGGGTCTCCTGTAGTACATATGGATCATGAAGACATGCCATCTACCCACCACTGTTGTCTACTGTACCACTCCTAGAAGAATAAGAAGAGCTGGCTTTTCTACCCCGCTGTTCTCACCCTTTTAAGGGGACTCAAGGTGGCTGACAAACCTTCTGTTCTTCTCCCCACAACAGAACACCCTGTGAGGCAGGTGGGGCTGTGAGAGCTCAACAGAGAGCTGTGACTAGCCCAAGGTCACCCATCTGGCTTCATGGGGGAGGACGGAATCGAACCCAGTATTCCCAGATAAGAGTCCAGCTCCCTAACCACTAGACCAAACTGGCTCACCCTTAGCCCTTAGCACAGTTCTGCTCCTGATCCACTCTACCCCCATGCAGAGGATGTGTTCTTAGCAGCTCCTTGATCCGGATTGCCATTCAGATGATCTGGTCTTAGCAGCTCTTTGATCTGGCAGAAAGAAAGGGCAGAAAGGGCCAAAATCTGGAATAAGGCCCAGCGCAGAAAGAACTAGAAGCAGCCAAAGTTCTCAACACAAACTAAAAGACATAGAGAACAGCATCTCCATTTGGTTCATCAGGTCCACAGCTTGCACCTTCCCAAATATAGATGCTTCAGTAACTGTGGCTCATCTTCTAGCCTTCCACGGTTCTCCTCCTCCCCACTGCAAGACCCATTGCTCCCCAGCCAGGAAATTCCTCCCAGATGAAAAGCGTCGGCTAATGCAAAACCTTTCCCAGTGCTCCTTTTCTGGAATGGTGGGATGGTTGCTAATGGCACTTGATTGCAGGGGTAGCAGATACCTGTTAGTGACAAGAATTGAAGTCCCATTTTGAGCGGAGATAAGAGCATGGCGCATGGAACGCCACCCAAACTTTTTCCCCCTCCTATGTCCCCCCCACACACACACAACTTCTATTTTTGCCTCTTTTTTTCTTCCTTTTCTCCAAAGCAGAAATTATGAACTCCTTGGCAACCAAAGAATACCTGCAGGGAAAGCTTCCTGGCTGATAGGTTTGGCTGAGCTGTGGCAAAGCTGTATTGCTGAAAGGGCAACCCATGGCTTGTCTGCGCACAGGCTCTGTTGTTCAACGGGAGAGGTCTGGTGGTTTAGGAATGTGCAAAGTAAAATTTGATCAAATAGTTTGCATTCAAAGCTGTTCACATCAGACCTGAGTATGCAGATATTTGAATATCTGGAAATGCAATAGAACCAAGCCGGTACTGTGCATGTGAACATGAAATGGTTCAATTGAACTCTTCACATTTGTTGCTTTTGCAATGGGAAGAGGAGGAGTTTTTATGGTCCATTGTTCTCACCCTTAAGAGGCCTCAAAGCAGCTAACAAACCTTCTGTTCTTCTCCCCACAACAGGCACCCTGTGAGGTTGGCAGGGCTGTGAGAGCTCGGAAGAGAGCTGTGACTAGCCCAAGGTCACCCATCTGGCTTCACAGAGGAAGAAGGGTAGACTTTTCTGCCCTGCTTTTCTCACCCATTTAAGGGCCCTCAAAGCTGCTGACAAACCTTCTGTTCTTCTCCTCATAACAGACACCCTTTGTGGTGTGACCAGCCAAAGGTCACCCAGCTGGTTTCATGTATATTCTACGCATTTTATCTTTTCAAGCAGTCTCAGGAAAGCGACGAAGGGCTCCACTTCCATTCCTGAGGCTGCCATATTAAACTCTTTGTGCCTCCATGCCCCTAAGTTTTGCAACCTGATGGGAGAATGAAGTCCCTCACGTCCCTCCAATGCATGATGCTGTGGAGACGCGTTGACTTCAATGCCATCCCAAGCTGATTCTAAGGCCGCGTGGAGGCCCAGCCAAAGAGCGCAGCTGCGATCTCCGTTCTAGGTTATGCCTCCCCCAATGTGTCTTTCAAAAAAAAAGGAAAGCCCGTGTCACTGGATGCAAAGCCGCAAAGGAAAAACAAGCCTGAACATGTATTTTTTCTAGCTGGAAGCCAAAAGAAGCGCAAACAATGAGCATTCACCGATGTGACAAATTCAGTATGTTCCAAAGTCTCAAATACTTTTATTTATTTCTTTATTTGAGGAATGAGGGTGGGTGGGTGGGGAACTGAGCTGCCAGGCAGATGAAAAGAAGTAGCAGATGAGTCTGTGGGACTGGCAGGCCGCCTGATGAACAGCTGGGATCAGATTTATATCCCTCCTAAACATGCAAGGACTCTGCTTAGCAAGTCAACTTACCAGATGTCTCTTGACACTGGCTGATATGCTTTACTGACCAGGCAAACGGCTCCAGCTCTAAACCTTCTAGGTCAAACTTTGGCTACAGGCGCGTCTCGGCATGGCTGAGGTTGCAAAAAACAAAACTCAGATAAACCCCAAAATCCTCTCCCTGGTTTCAGATGAAAGTGGCCGGAGCCCAAGATTAGGACGCTGAGATAGCGATTCTATAGACTGACATTCTATTCAAGTCGATTCGAATAATGAAAAATTCAATTCGATTCAAATTATTTAAATTTAAATTTATCAAAATTCAATTCAAATTAAGCAAATTCGAATCTATTCATTTGCATTTTTGATTTGAATTTGCACTTACGAATGCCAACAAGATGCGTAGATGCCTGTACGTATCTTCCCAACATCCGTATACATCCGTACGCGTCTGTACACATGTGTATGCATTCCGTAGTTATCCCATACCCAACTCGTTTTCATCCCGTAGAAATCCATACAAATGCATATGGATGCGGGAAAGGTGCAGATCTTCAAGTACACGTCGTGTGCTGACCTGTACATATACGAATGTTTGAATAATTTGAACGAATAAGTCTCAAAATTCAATTTGGATGTTTACATTCAGACATCTGGACATTATATTCGAATGCCAAAATTTCGCACATTTGATCAAATTTTGAATGCCTTCCTGTATTCATGCACATCCCTACACTGAAAATTGTAGGCCCATTCTTTCAAATTATATCTCAGAATAGGAAACAACCATCCACACGCTAATGCAAACCACAGCAGGCCCTGGGCAGGGTCTGCCATAGTTTGCACCAGCGTGAAGATGGCAGGCCCCTAGCCAAAGATATAATACAGAATAAGGCCCTGTACAGAAAGGGCCATATATCAAAGGCATCCCATCTAGAAGAAACATCATCTCTCCTAAAGAACTGTGAAAAACTGAAGCTGACATACCAGAACCAATAACACAAGGTGGTCCATGAACACTAGGAATGTGCAAAAATATTTGTAACATTTGTTAATCAAACAAATTCAGACAAATTCAGACATTCGTACACAAATTGAATCTTACAACATTTGGACATTTGGATGAATAGTTCAGACACGCATTAAACCGGGGAGGTGGGAAAGTGGCTGCCAGTCGCATCTGTGACAGATCCAGATTGCATTCGAGATGGATCGAGAGCGGATTAAAATTGGGTTCAGGTCAGATTTGACACTTTCAGAGCGCAGATATGTTACGAAATACGGATTGGATACGTATTCATTTGTATTGGATACATATTCGTTAGTATTGGATACTTATTGGACATTTGTACAAATTTGTATGGATAACTTGTATCAAATAGACTCCTACCACATTCAAAGGGAATCTATTGGAATGAATATGGATTTTCTAGTATTCAATTTGTTATGAATCAAGTAACGAAAGCAGGACACTTCTAAGGCCATTTGCTGGGATTCGAGAGCAGGAGAAGGTTTGCCCTTGTCTCTGCTTGAGATGCCCATGGGCAATTGGTGGGCCACTGTGTGCGACAGGATGCTGGACTAGATGGGCTGTGGCCTGATCCAGCAGGGTTTCTCTTAGGTTCTTATGAACTAGATGGGCTGTGGCCTGATCCAGCAGGGCTTCTCGTTCTTATGTAAATGTCAAAAAACCCATTTGCGCACATCCCTAATGAATACTCTTCCAAATTCCAGCCTAAACCTGTATTGGTACTCTCCTGCATGGCAAGGAAACCATGGTCTTCTTTGCACTTACCTTGGTTTGATCTAAATCAGTGGATCTGGAATAACTGGACCCACTGATCCAGCCTGTGTGGAGCTGTGGGACAGATCAGTGTCATCAGCACTGATAGCTTGGATCTGGCCCATGCCTCCCTACTGCTGCAGTTTGCCTGAGCCTCATAGCCAACACACACACAGAGAACAGCTTGGAATGAAGGTTCCTAACCTCTGGGTTTTTGGGTGGTGTGACTTGGTGGCCTCCCATGATCTAGAACAAGACCTTTGGTCCTCTTGTGGACCCAGTGAAACAAGTCCACAAGGGATCCAATTTGACGGGCTTTTAATCCAGATTTAGCTCCGTCTTGAGCAGGACTAATGAGCGGAGCTCCTTGATCCACTTCAATATGTGGATCAGAGGCCTGCGATCTGGATCAAGAGGCTCCTTAATCCAGATCTAAAAGAACTGAGAAACGGTCTATAATGTTGAGAGAAATAACAGCTTGGAATGTGTCTCTTTTTGGGCCGCAGTCTTCACATTCCTGTTCCAAAATGAGAAGCATAATAGCCAACCTGGGTGGGCCTTGTGTGATAGGCATTCCAGCTGCACACCTGTATTCTATTGCAGTGTGGTTCCAGGAATAGAACTGCAGCAGCCCAGGCTGGACGTCTGTCCCCAGAGATTAAGATTGGACTAGCAGAACTTGCAGCTATGCAGGCACAACCATCTAACACAGATGGGCAGTCTGCACCTGCTAAAAGCACAGAGGAGTCCACTGGGAGTGATGAGGTGAGGTAGTGACTGGCCCCTAAGAAGCTTGCCTGGCTGAGTGGGGTTTTGACCACCAGTGTCCTAGTCTGGCACTAAATCCTACACTGTAAGGACACGGAAAACGTGGCATGCTTCTGAAGGTCATAGTGCTGTTTCTAGTTGTATGAAATCCACCCCACCCCCAATCTCAGCAGCATCCACATTTAAATTTCATAGAATCACAGGATTATAGAGTTGGAAGGGACCTCTAGGGTCATCGAGTCCAACCCCTTGCTCAATGCAGGTCAGCATCTAGCTGGCCAAGGGGCAGGGTGGGTATATGGCAAACACCACACGTGCTGACCTTTCCCTAAGCCAAGCATAGCTACTCTCACCCCACCCCCAATTTCATTGAAGACATTAGTATGGGGGAAGCATTTAGAAGCCCCCTCATCTCATGCCAGCCTTCTACTTGGATGACGGGGCCACCAACAGGGAAGGCCTCTCTGATTTCTGGACCTTTGGCGGTGACTCATTACTGCGCATGGAGTTTTGTTCACAGCAACAGTTCAGATAGGGGAGGGCCAAACTGAAGCTCCATCAATTTTGTGGAGCACCTTCCAACTCCATGTCACCAGGTTTAATCCAGCTCCCACATATGAGACCTTGAAATAGCCTAACCTTCTAAAATGCATCTAAAAATGGGAGAGGTCAGGATGATGAAGAAGAATGAATGAATGAGAAAGAAAGAAAGAAGAAGAAGTTGGCTTTTATACCCCACATTTCTCACCCTTAAGGTGACTCAAGGCAGCTGACAAACTTTCTGTTCTTCTCCCAACAACAGACACCCTGTGAGGCAGGTGGGGCTCTGAGAGGTCAGAAGAGAACTGTGACTCTCCCAAGATCACCCAGCTGGCTTGGTGGAGGAGTGTGGAACCAAACCTGGTATTCCCAGATAAGAGTCTGGCCCCCTAACCACTAGTAGGGGTGTGCACAAATGCAATTTTCAGGATTTGATTCAATTCGAATATCCAAAAATTCCATTTGATTCAAATCTTTAAAATCTGAATTTACCCAAATTCGAATCTATTTGTTTGAACTTGTGGGTTGAATTTGCACTTAGGAATGTCGACAACATTCGTATGTGCCCATACGCATCATTATGCATCCCGTACATGTCCGAACACCTACATATTTATCCCGTGTGCAACCCGTTTCCATCCCATGCAGATTCGTACAAATGAGCACAGATGCAGGAAAGGTGCACATCTGCAAGTATGCATCATATACGAACCCATACACATGTGAATGTCCAGGAAATTTGAACAAATAGATGCAAAAATCAGATATTTGTTCAAATGTTTAAATTCAGATTTATGGACATTTGATTCCAATTCTGAATGTTTTCGAACATTTATTTATTTATTTATTTATTTATTTATTTATTTATTTATTTATTTATTTATTTATTTATTTATTTATTTATTTATTTATTTATTTATTTATTTATTTATTTATATTTATATCCCGCCCCATACCCAAGGGTCTCTGGGCGGCTTACAACAATTAAGAACAAGCACACTAAAAATTGTATCACACAATAATAAAACCAGCGTAAGATTTTAAAACCAACATGATAATTAGAATAAGAATAAAAACAATACAAAAACAGTTTAAAACAGTGGTGTTTGGAAGGAGGAAAGAATAAAGAGCATTTAGCCAAAGGCCTGAGTGAAGAGGTGCGTCTTTACCGCCTTTCTGAATGTAAACAAAGAAGGGGCCTGACGCACCTCCAAGGGGAGACCATTCCATAGCCTGGGGGCCACTATTGAGAAGGCCCTCTCCCGGGTGCCCACCCGCCTAACCGCTGAAGGCGGTGGGACAACCAGGAGGGCCTCTCCTGCAGATCTTAAGACATGGGCAGGTTTATATGGGAGAAGGCGCTCCTTTAGATATCTGGGGCCCAAGACATTTGTGCACATCGTAACCACTAGACCAAACTGTTCCTCTGTTCTTAGATGCACAGCCTTTCCTTCTGTCTCCAGTAATAGCTGAGCACCCCTTTCCCGCTCTGAGTACATGGGAAGCAAATGCGAAAGGGCACAACTGGTGTGAAAGGCCCTTTTGGCTTCTGTGCCTGATTCTCTGAATTTACCTGCTGATGGGAGTTGAGAAGGCAAATAAAAAATTGATGCAGCAGCCAGGTGACTGATTGTTTCAGGGTAGCGTATGGTTTCACAGGCCACCCAAGCAGCCGCTGTAAGATGCCAAGAGCACCTTTCAGCCTCAATGAAAGCAGAAAAGCTGGAATGGAGCAGCCAGCCAGCCCATCCCTTTACCAGTCGTGGCTGCCTGGATGTAACGGAGGTGCAAAAGCAGCTCTTATTGTGACAAAAATAGTAAGAACATGAGAGGAGCCCTGCAGGACCAGGCCACAGCTCATCTAGTCAAGCATCCTGCCACAGAGGTTAAATAATCCTTCACTGAAATTTGGACCCATCAGCCATGTAGAGTGTCCCCTGGTTCTAATGTTGTGCAACAGAGAAAATAATTTTTCTCTGTTCACCTTTTCCACACCGTGAATGAATTTATTTTTCTGAGGTAATCTGGATAAGTCTTTCTTCTTTCTCTTGTTTGGGACCGCCTGGGGTGGACTATAACTTCTGTGCTCCTTAGCAACATAATCTAAAAGCCTATTTATTAGGCATTCACGTGCCTAAAACAATGCCACAGAGAAGATGGTTAGGAACTGTTCCCCACAGCCATAGCGCCCTTGTAGGGATGTACATAAATGAAAATTGCATATTTGGTTCGCCATTGAAGTGAACACACGCTGGGTCGGTTTGACAGCAAACCATTTAATCAAACAAATGGTTGTTCACATTTGATTTAGAACTTGTTTGAAAACAAAACAAAAAAAACCCACATTTTTTCCCCCACTGGAAAAAAACCACACTTCTTTTCAAGAGCAAAAAAACCAGCAAAGATGAACAGTTCAATCAAATTGTTCACATTCACAGTCAGGAGACTGGTTCGGTTTGATTAAATTTCTAGACATGTGAACCCTGCGTGTTCAGTTCGATGCAAATATCTTCAGACATGAACTATTTGACTGAATTTTCAAACATGAACAGATCGGTGCAACTGTCCATCCTCTTGGTTTTGTAGAGGCGGGGGCATGTTATAAGGCTTTCTTGGTGGTAGCCCCTAGAGTAGTGAAGACAAGGGCAGCCTTGTCGAGTTCCAAGAAGATGGTGGTGGTAACATCCACATGAGCCTCCCCAAGATCAGCTGGAACCACTCATGACTAGCACAAACTGGACCTAAGCTACAAGAGGCACACATGGCCTTTTCCAGACCTTCAGAAAGAGGAGATTGTATCAGGGGTGTGCACGAATATTTGTAGGCATTCGAAACCCAATCGAATGTGCTGAATTTCAACATTCGAACTCAAACAGAATGTCCCGAAATTCAAATGTAAACACTCAAATTGAATTTTGAATTTTGGGTCTATTCGTTCAAATTATCCGGACATTCGTATGTGTACTAGTTCGTATATGATTCGTACTTGAAGATACGCATCTTTCCCCCATCCGTATGCATTTGTACGGATCTGTACGGGATGAAAACAGGTTGCATACAGGATAACTATGGGATGCATACAGACGTGTATGGATGCATGCGGATGTGGAGAAGATGCGTACATGCAAATGTCATTCGTATGTGCAGATCTGAATCAAAAATTTGAACAAATAAATTTGAATTTGGTAAATACGGATGAATCTTGTTAAATTTGAATTTAAAAGATTCAAATCAAATTGGAAACCCTGGACGTGGGATTCATATATGGTCTGTTGTCTTCACTGCCTAGAAAAGAACTCCCATGATTCTCAGGGCCAATCCAAGAATGGTAGCATGTGGAGAGAGAGAGAGAAGGAGAGAAAGAGAAAGAATGAAGTATTCTGTGAGAGTTATCACGGGGCAAGATAGATCACCACACACTCTCTTTTTCTCTCTCTTTTTTTAATTCACTCTGCCCCCTGATATCTCTCCCAGAATACTCCCGATTCTAGATACCGGGGCCCAAAATTGGCAGAATCCACCCATTTTCAACTCCTTCTTGTTCTCAGTATGTAAACAAGAAACTTTACTTCCAGCACTCTGCTGGTGCGTCGTCGTATGCAACTCTCCCTCTCTTAAAGGCACAGTACCCTTCTGTGTTGATACTTTGTAAGAGCTCAGAGGCTAAGCAAACTCTCATATGCTCTTCAAGATGGATCAGATAATAATAGATTTATTGTTACAGAACTCAATGAAATTGGGAACAGTATAGATCTTCAATGTATATAAATCTGAGGTAAGTAACAAGTCTATAACTTCTCAGAATCAGTTTTGTTATAACTTCCTTGCACGTTTTGAATAATCTTGTTAAATATTAACAGTACTTAATGTTACTAATTCTCAGGATTCCCTGTCTAACTCCCCTCAGGTAAAATGTTTTCAAAAAGCCCGATTCTCCCTGCCCACCCTCAGTGAGTTCCTTGAGGACAAGAACCTCAAGATCTGCCTTATATAGCCTCTGCTTGGGCTGCAGGCTTGCTCTGATTGGCTCTAGCAAGGAGCAAACTCTCCCCTCCCTCTGAGCCACAGCTAGCCATGCCCACAAGCTATCTGCAGCTTTTAAAAATGTGGCTAAACTATTACCTAGTACAAACTTACCTTATAAATGCACTCATCACAGAGAGAAAGAAAAAGAGAGTGTGAAAGAAAGAAAAGAAAGAGACTGAAAGAAAGAGAAAAGAGAGGAAAAAAGAAAAAAGAGTGAAAGAGAAAAGAAGAAGAGTTGGCTTTTCTACCCCACTTTTCTCACCCATTTAAGGGGACTCAAAGCGGCTGACAAAGCTTCTGTTCTCCTCCTGTGAGGTGGGTGGGTCTGTGAGAGCTCAGAAGAGAGCTGTGACCAGCCCAAGGTCACCCAGCTGGCTTCATGGGGAAGGGCAGAATCGAACCCAGTATTCCCACATACGAGTCCGGCTCCCTAACCACTAGACCAAACTTTCTTTCAGAGAAAGAAAGACAGAAAGAAAAAAGAGAGAGAGAAGAAATACATCTTCTGACCTCTGCTCCCATCTGATTCAACTTCCTATCATCTCTTCGGTGTTGCAAAGAACTTGGGGAAATAACACTAGACACATGTCAACGGATAAAAGAAGGCAGAAGAAATCCAAGCCGTTTCCCTCTCTTCTTTCCCTCTCAGCACTTTGATTTTTACAGGTACAGTCAGGACCAGATTGGGAGGAGGGCAAACTAGGGCATTCGCCCCAGGCAGCCACTTCGCTGGGGCGGCAAAAAGGAAACAAAATATCAAATGGTACTTTCAAAACTTTACAGTGGGGGCAGCAATTGTAGGACTCTGCTTTTCTCCTGGATGTCTTCCAGGTCCCCTGTTGAGTACTGTATACACTATTGGTTAAAGATGTACTTATATCCTTAGGTATGATAGCCTTAAAAAATAAATACAGTTCAGTACAGGTCCCTTAGCATTCCACATAGACACCATTCTAGGCATGCACACAGATTCTTCAGGTTTGCTTTCGTATCAAAGCACGTGCAAAGAAAATTTGCATTCATGCAAATAGAGCCTCGTCAAATATGGTAGGATTTCAATCCAACACAAATGCCCTTTGAATGCTATTCGAATCTGCTTCAAATCCCTCCTGCTAGTCATGCGTCCAAATTCCCCGTAAATCTGCTCCGAATCCCCTTTGAATGCTCTCTGAATCCACTGCAGATGTGACCGGCAGCTGCTTTACTGTTTCGGAAATATAGCAAAGCATCAAACAAATGCACAGAAACATTCGCTTTGCATCTGGATGTCAGTCTTCAAATATAGCCAATATTCAGTTCAAATGCAGAAGGTCAAACGTGCAAATGTTCCCTATCTGCCAAAGTGTGAAATGGCCTTTTATCCCAACTTTGGCTGAGACCCTTTCTCTCTGCCCAAATAAAAGCCACAGCCCCTGAATTTGCATACAGAGGGTGTTTTTCCACCGTGCTCCTTTAATCTGGATCTAAGAAAATCCAGATCTAAAGAATGGGTACTTTCTTTAATCCAGATCTAGTAGATCCAGATTAAGGGAAGTACCTAATGTGTTTCCATGGGTGGTCTAGCACTCAATAGCAATGGGTGATAGCCTGCCTGCTGTGGAAACACCAGAGCACCCATTTGCAAATCCGGATCTACCCATAAGAGGCCTGCCTGTCACCCCAGGTGTTTTGGGGGACAGGGGGCACACAGTTGCCTTTGGAGATTAGCAAAGGCTCTGCAGAAAAAACCCTTCAGAGCCTTTGCTAATCTCCAAAGGCAACTTCAGAATGACTTTGGAATGACTTCAGAGGGACCTCGGAGTTTTGATTTTAGGGCACCCCCTTCCATGGATGCCCCCTCCCCCGAGCCTCCTCTAGACCCCATTGCCCAATTGCAGTGGAAACAGGCTCCTTATAATCCAGATTTTATGGCTGAAGACCCCATTGTAGACCCCTTTAATGGGGTCTACAAAAAATCCAGATTATAGGTCCTGAAGGACCCATATGATCCGGATTTAGAACATAAGAACATAAGAGAAGCCTTGCTGGATCAGGCCACAGCCCATCTAGTCGAGCATCCTGTCGCACACAGTGGCCCACCAAATGCTCATGAGCATCTCAAGCAGAGACAAGGACAAACCTCCTCCTGCTCTCGAGTCCCAGCAGATTTCCCTAGCTGTGGTGGAAACAGATGTGTCCCTGATGGGGTCCGTAGTGGAAATGGGGTCATCCAGCTCTCAGCCAAATGGGTCCTTAATGGGTGCTAAAATGGGTACTTACTGCCAGTGGAAAAACACCCAGAGACAATGAAGTCCAAGAACACCATATAACAAATGGATCGCCTCTCTGCCAGAAAATACTTCTTACGAAGAAGTGGCCTGCATAGTCTGCATAAAATTGTCGCTGAAAGACGACTACGGTTCTCGGGCCATGTTCCACGGATGGACAATGAGAAAAACCCCAAAACAACAATGACATGGTGTGGAGACTCAGTCCAGCCCCTCCCTCCTCGTCCTCCGCAGCGCAGTGCAGGAAGTGAGCGAGCTGCTGAGCTCCCAGGTCACCTACCAGCTCTGGTGGGGCTGTGTGCCAACCAGTTCACCCCACCCTCCCCACCGGTGTCCTGCTTTATATGTCTGTGTATCAGACTCCCTTATAGCAGCAAACTGACTCAGTTGTAAAACAAACACTTATAGTTCATTGTTACAAAAGGAAAAATAAAGAAGCAAGCTTATAGTTCGACTTAAATGTTCTTCAGTTGCTTGAAAAGAAAGATATTGTAATTAATAAACTGTCCTGCTCCCTTCACTGTGCTTCACTGTAAGCCAATGGTCCCTGGTAAGCTACACAGTAAGCACAAAGAGTTCTTAGTCCTTCCCTCTCAGGCTCTTCTCTACCCTGAAGTAAGAGAAGTTCCCAAAATAATAAAGATAGCCTTGCAGCAGTCCCAATCTGCCTCCCCGGGCTCTGCTCTACTCTGTCTCTTAACTTGCACACGCTGATCTCCCTCTTGACAAGAGGAGAAACCTTCTTCCTCTCTTCTCCTCTCTACCCAAGAGCAGAGGCCTAACACACGCTGGTTCAGAGCAACGCTCCCTGATCCGCCTTCTGCCCAAGACGAGAGACAAAAAACAAGATGAGCCGCTGCTTTTTACAGTCCACGATTCGGCGATTCTCATTGGTCTGATTTTGGCGGGCTGGCGTGGCTTTCTCTGATGCTCCGCCTCTGCTGTCACTCTTGGAGCTCAGAGAGCCCACAAAATGGCTGCCCTGTCACTGCCTGCCTGGCCTTGAACGCCACACAAGGGTACCACCAGGTGGTCGTATGAAAAGAGGAAGGCCACGTAAGACCTGGCGTCAAACATTTCTAAAGGATCGCAAACAGATGAATGTAAAATGGGATGGAGCCGCAAATCTGGCTGCTGATCAGTCACTGGAATAATCATGTACCCCGATAGGCCACTTAGCATGAGAGAGCCTAACCACTATTACCACCATAACTGTAGGGTCCATGCAGTCCCTTCCCCAGCCTTACTGGCAACACAGGCTCCTGGCCAGTCTGCAAACATAAGACCTTGCAAGATCAGAGGAATAGCCCTGATCTTGCAGCAGCACCAATCCAGGTACATATGGAAACGCCTGAAGCAAACGAGGCAGAGGGCATCGAACTGAGAAAGGTTTAGCTAGATCATCCACTGCAGTCAAATGCACTTTCCAAAGTTCACCAGGTGAGATTCTTTGTTTTTTTAAAGGTGTCAGAATGACTTGGAGAGGATCCTGACTAGGGATGTGCATGAATATTGATAACATTGGAAATCTGGCCAAATTCGGACATCCAAACTCAAATCAAATGTTATGATATTTGTATGCTAACATTTGAATGAATACAAATATTTCTGGACATTCGTATGAGTAGTTTGGACATTTGTTAAACTGGGGAGACATATCGGATGTGTATTTATTCATATCAGATATGCATCTGTTCGTATCAGATACCTATCTGTTCATATCAGATACGTATTTGTATCAGATACGTATCCTTATCAGATACATATCTATTCGTATCGGATACATATTCATATCAGATATGTATCAGATACGTATTCATTTGTATCCAATATGTATTGAATGTTCATACGAATACATATGAATAGATTCGTATCAAATAAAATTTTACCACATTCAAATGCCTTCTATTCGTACAAATATACATTTCTGAACATTCAATTCATTTTGAATCAAATGCCAAAAAAATTTTTTGTGCACTTTTCTAATCCTGATGCAAAAGCTGCCCTCTGCCATGTGGGGATCCAAATGCAAAGCGCTCCCGTATCACACAGAGACTGTGAAATGCAGAAACCCATGCGCTCATGCAAAAAGCAGGCGAAGGTCAGCAAAGACAAACACACACACAGAGCAAAGAAAAACAGCTGTGTGGAGATTCCCACATTAATCTGTTATAGCAAAAACCATAAAACTTTTGGCAGCTTAAAAGCTAACAAAAATTATTATGGCATCAGCTTTAATGGATGTCCACCCACTTCATCGGGGACATAAAAAGTAATCTTCAGTTGGCAGGCATATTATATAAACATATAAGATTGGAATTGAGGGAGGGGAAGGGTCAGAAGGAACCAAATGATAAAAGCAACGACCGTTTTGCAAAAGCAAAATGTTTGCACAAAGCAGCGCTGGGGAAATCCTGAAACTGGTAGGGTGATTAACTTACGTAGTGTAATTAAAACCCATAATCGTTACTCAGACCACAAACTTCAATACTCTTGATCAAACCAGCTCCAATATTCTGCACCTCAGCTGCTTAACGGGGGAATTTCCCTTCAGATTCCTTTCTTCAAGGGAACCCACCTTACAGTCAGAGGTAATTAACAAACCAACTGCAATTAAGTGCTGTTCGATACTATGAAGCGACGGAAATAATTAATGCAGAATTAAGGATGGGCCTATTTGCATTGCACATGGAAAAAACAGCACAATCTGAAAACAAAAGAACTGTGTTTGCAATACAAACCTCTAGATTGGGGGTTATTTTTTTCCCTTCCATTTCCATTTTATTTGTATACAACTTTCCAAAAGAAAAATTGCCCAGGGCGATTTACAACAAACAGAAAATATACAATGCAAAATAATAATCAGAATACAATAATAAAAATACATTATAAAAATTGCACACCATGCAAAAATTGCAAAACAACCCAAAACACACACACAAAAGAAAAAATATTGAGGCAGCCAAGGCCAAGTGGAGTCCAGAGCAGCTGACCAAAGGCCCCTGTCCCACAAAGAATCACCTCCTCTAAGATGTCTGTGCCCAGCCAGGCTGGACAGTGATCCAGAGGGCAGAGTGGACTAGGCTGCCACCACTAGACCACCCCCAGGAGGGATGGCATAAGCAGCTGTCCTTTATGAAGGGATCCCCCATTTCTGCAGCCTAAATGTCCAAAAATCTAGGGAATCCCTATTTGGATTATAACAGGACTCACTGCAGAATCCTGGAATAATCAGAATATTTCTTAATGGGAACACCAGAACCATGCCGATCTGCTCCACCACATCCAACATTTGTCTCTCCCTCCCCCCACTCCTCCCACTGCTGTTTGCCTCCCCCCCCCATTCCTCTGTTTGTTGGAGAATGGTGGGGGAGGCAAACGGCGGGATAACAACGAAAGACAGAGGAACATGGCAAGAGGGAGGCAAATGGTGGGAGAGACGACAGATGGAGGAACGAGGCAGGGAAGGCAAATGGCAGGTGGCAGTGGAGGAGATCAACATATCTGTCACTGTCTCCCTCCCACCATGGAGAGCGACACTGGGCCTTTCCGCACAGGCTCTAAAAACGGATTTAGAGCCAGATGCGGGAAGGATTTGGACATGGCATCCGCTCAGGGAACCCAATTAGGGTCCCTTTGAGGACGCCATATCCGCACGTCAGCGCGCAAAACCGGTTGCTTAAACCGGTTTTGCCGGCGAATCCTACCCAGATGTAAGACCTGAAAAAATCAGGTCTTACATCTGGCTTTTCCCCTTAAACCGGTTTGGAAGCAAACACTTCCGCACCAGTGGGAGAAAAGCCAGATTGCAGGCGCATGCCCAGCTGCCAGAGAGGCAGAGCACGTGCTCTGCATCTCTGACAGGTGGCTGAGTATGGCGGCCGGCTTCCCTGCCTTCCCTCTGGCAAGAGAACCAGCGATCGGTCGTTCTCTGGCCAGGGGGAGGTGAGTCCTACACCCACACCCACCCCGCCGAGGGTCCTGCGCCCACACCCACCACCTTACCTTGTCGTCGCCAGCGCGATTCTGGGTCTCCTGGGAACTGTAGACTGTCCCTACCTCTCTGACAGCCTGGCATGCGCCGACAGAACCGGTTTGAGATGGGTGCTGGTGCATCTACCCAGCACCCACCCCAATCCATTTCCCCATCCGGCCCTAACGCTGCTGCCCCACGCATGCCCGTACGTGCGGGGCCTCCGAGAATCCGACCCTCTATGGGTCTTTTTTAAAATGTTCCACCTGAAAATGGATCTTTGAGATCCGTTTTCCGTTGGCACGTGCGGAAAGGTCCCCTGATGCCTCTTCCCTGTTGCCCCAATGCAATCGGGACAGCTCCAAGGCCCCTTGGTGCTGGTCAAAAAAATCCGGGTTAAAACCCTGGCTTTTTTGACTAGTCAGAATGAGGCCTGAGTGGTAAGACACCTTCCTACAAAACTCTAACCAAAAATATCTGCACATTCCTCCAAAACGGAGATCCTGGAGGGAAAAAAAAAACCACCACCAAGAGGCAGATGTCTGAAAGGAACATCTTTTACAGGTGGCCTAACTAATCAAGGTAAATTCACTTTCCAACATGGCCCTCAAGGGAATCACGAGCCTTTGCAGACAGCATGTCAGTCTTTCCCCATGCTCAACACTATGTCAAATTGGTCTGATTTTCCTGATTATTTCGCCTTCTGCTTGCATGAGAGAGCAAATGCAAGAACCAGAGGTGACCAAAGGTAAAATTTGCTCCTACACTTCATGCAGGTGCGTGCCACATGCCCAAAACATAAAATAAAAGAAAGAAGGAAAAGCAAGATGCTAGAGTCAGGATGAATTATGCAAAGGAACAAAATTGCTCGTCTCATCCCTACACGTTCCAGCATTACCCTGATTTTTTTTTTTTCTGGCAGAAAAGTGGCTTTTAAAAAAAATAATAAAAAATGACTTGCCTCTTCTCATGCACCTGGAGGAAAGAACGCAAAATATGGTTGGAAAAAAATAACGGGAGGAACAGCTCACGCACACCAAAGGAAGAGTTAGGTCAGCCGTTCTTGCCCTACTTATCCTTTCCTTTTCCTGTAGCTAAGCATCGACTGGAGGGTTGCTTTAAAATGCCTGGCCCAAAGATCAAGAACTCGGGAGAGGCCAAAGGGGAGGGTTGAGGAGGAATTAGAAGACACAATTCCTTGAGCCCATCCTCTTCCTTCAACACTGGTGGGTTGGTTCCCCCTCTTTTTTTGAGCCTCAGAGCAGGCCTTTCTGCCCAGATCCTTAAACCTGGATTAGGTGTTTCATAGATGTGATTCACACTACGGCCTCTAGTGAACCTCTGGTGAAAAGCATATGCACGTGGAGTAAGCTGTTAGGGTGCTTCCGCACTGACCTCCGAAATCCGGATCTATTTAGATACGGATCTTCTACCACTCTTTCTGTCTGCACCCGCAAGGGTAGGACGGAATTAGATCCGGATTTGAGGTGGGTGCAGTGTGGAAGCCACTGCAGTGTGGAAGCTGAAGGAGCCAATGGCGAAGGCCGGTGGGCATGCGCTCTCCCTCTTTGACAGCTGGGCATGCGCCGGCAATCTGGCTTTTCCCCTGCCGTTGCGGAAGCGGTTTCAGGGCAAAAGCCAGATTAAGACCTAATTTTTTAGGTCTTATATCTGGGTAGGATTTTGGCGGCAAAACTGGTTTAAGAAACCGGTCCTGCGCGCCGAAATGCGGACGTGGCATCCTCAAAGGGGCTCCAATGTGGCCATGTCTTAATCCGTCCCCGAACAGGCTCTAAATCCGTTTTTAGAGCCTGTGCGGAAGGGCCCTGAATGCGTTCTAACGGCCTGTGCGGAAACACCCTTAGATATTGGATTACGCTAAGGTAGAATTATATAGCGTTTTCTGGAGGGGAGAATGAAGAGAAGCCGAAGCCACAGCATTGCTATACACAGAAGATCCCTTCCGCAACAGCCTTCCTCCTTTTCTCTGCTTGCAGGAAACCACACTGTGTGAGTCAAGCGAGACCCAGACTTTACCCAGTGTCCAGACAGCTTATATGTCAGCTCCCTTAGGCGGATCCACCCGGCTGTTTTCCTGCTAATGCAACAAAGTGCCTGCGGGGAGAATATGGCATCCTTTAAAATAAGCGACAAAGAGGCGCACAGCCATGCTCTCCAAATGTCGATATCGGCCCGTGTGTGTGTGTAGTTTCTAAAGTTGCATTTCGGGAACGCTGCTGCGACCACGAGGCACAGCTGGTTCTTTCAGCCGAACTAATAAGCCATTTTGCTTTTTGTTTTATTCTTCCCTTTTGTTTACCTTAATGTCCTCCTCAGATTTCTTCCGGGGTTGCGTAGCCAACTGGCTAAAAGCAAAGCCGGGGAATTTCAGGGCAAGGAGCAAAGCCTCAAAGGTAGCCAAACAGACAGAGAGGGAAAACTCATGGGTTGGGATTTGGGGGGGGGGGGGAGAGAGGGTCAGTTACCCTCCCCGCATAAAAAGTAAAATTCCATTTAGCAAGACATTACTAGCACTCAACTCTGACTGATCAGACAAATGCACCCAGTGTCCTTCTATCTGATGCAGAGTCTGAGCTGAGGTCATTTCCGCATTTATGTGTGGCTTCTTAGAGCCATTTTGGTTTAGTGGTTAGGGAGCCAGGCTTTTATCTGGGAATACCGCGTTTGATTCCACACTCCTCCACCAAGCCAGCTGGGTGACCTTGGGCAAGTCACAGCTCTCTTCTGAGCTCTCACAACCCCACCTAGAGGGTGTCTGTTGTGGGGAGAAGAACAGAAGGTTCGTCAGCAGCTTTGAGTCCCCTTAAATGGGTGAGAAAAGTGGGCTAGAAAAGCCAAATCTCCTTCTTCCAGAACAAGCAACTCTCCCCTAGACATCTCAGTCTCACTCCAGATCTAGCTCTATCCAGTGCAGGTGAGGCCAGGCCACTGAGGATGGGGTCTCCTTGATCCACCTTAAAATGCAGATGGGGAGGCCCATGATCTGGATTAAGAGTCTCTTTAATCCGGACCACCAGTAAGTGCAGAAAGGGCCCATGAAGGCAGCAGTGAGTCTACGAAGTCTGGCAGTGAAAGTTCTTCACTTGCGAAGTGTCCAGCCTGGCCAGTTTTGGAGTGGGGCCACTCCTGGCACCGCTGAAACAGTCCTCTGTAGTATACTAGACCATGCTAACTTCAGAGGTCCCTATCTGGATTAAGAGTAAGTGAGAAAGGGGCAAGAGGTAAGGCTGAAATTCTACTCCAAATGAAAATGGACCTCACCAAACATAATGAATTGTGTGACATGTGAAGGAAAGAAGTAGACTTAGAGGAAAACCTTGGAAGAAACTAGCAAAGCAAAGCTAGAGATCAGAATTTTCAGCACAATGCAGGAATCTTCACTTCCAGGGCAATGGACTAAGGAGAAAAAACATCTTCTTTCTCTACCAGGTTGGCATAGGTGCCCAAGAACCACTTGCTTCCTGGCCTAATTCCAACTACAGCTGGTTTGCCAGCTATGACCATTTTGGCAGAGACAGTCCAGCCACAGTGATCCATGCTCTGGTAACTTCCAGACTGGACTACTGCAATGCGCTCTACTCTGAGCTGCCCTTGAAGAGGGTTCAGAAGCTGCAGCTGGTGCAAAATTCAGCAGGCAGAATGCTAACTGGTACAGCTGGCCAGATGCACATCATGCCAGTCCTAAGAGAAATGGATTGGCAGCCTATTTGCTGCTAAGACCAATTCAAGGTACTAACGTTAACTTAAAAGGCCCTAAACAACTTGGGCCCCAAATATCCAAGAGAAAACGTCTTCCCATATGGACCTACCCACGCCTTAAGATCTGCCATTGAGACCTTCTTGATGGTCCCATCACCTTCAGCAGTTAGAAAAGTGGAAACGCATTGGAGGGCCTTCTTGGTTGTAGCCCCCAGGTTACATAAGAATCTCCCCTCCAAGATGCCTCAGGCATCTTCACTGTATGTATTCAGAAGAGTGGTGAAGTGAAGGCCTCTTTACCCTGGCCATCAGCTGAGGGAACAACATCCAGGGCAGGTTACATCCTGCTTTTAGTATGATTTTATTGTGACATACCCTTAGTCCTTAGGGTAAATGGAAGGATAGAAATAATGCTACTAAAACAATCAGTGCCACTGCTAATTTCCCATCTATCAGCAATACTCAAAGCTCATTCTCACCACGAAGTGTCCCCAAATATTAGTGCAAATCCAAAACAAACATATCACTTTTCGCAGTGGCCAGAGAAAGTCTGTTTTTCTCTCTATGGTTTTCTAAAGCCGCTGACCCATTGGTGGATATCCGGAAAGCACTCTTCCTGCTTTCTAACTCAATGCCACAAATGGAAATATATTGGGCATTGATCTCGCTGATAGGTTTCTATATTTAGCAGGGCTGTTTAGTAACCAAAGCAGATGATCAATAGGGCTGCATTATTTTTTTCAAAAAAGCTGAGGCCAGGGCACAATTTGTAATGCTCCTCAAGAAAGAAAGAAAGAAAGAAAGAAAGAAAGAAAGAAAGAAAGAAAGAAAGAAAGAAAGAAAGAAAGAAAGAAAGAAAGAAAGAAAGAAAGAAAGAAAGAAAAGAAAGAAAGAAAGAAAGAAAGAAAGAAAGATGAAAGCTACAAAGGTGCAAGAAACTTTCAGTTCAACAACCTCCATCCATGTAAGATACACCTGGAACTGCAAAGAGATTCATAGCCAAGTAATAAACCTATCAGCAATCCAACCAATTGCACACTGAGTTGTTAAGTCCATACTTTTTTAATTTAAGACATTAAAACAATAAGGCTGCATCCAGACACTGCTTACTTACATCAGCTACCAGACATCAGCTACATTTGGATATTCCGGAATAAAAAATGGATATTCCAGAATCTCCATGCTTTATTCTGGAATATGCAAACATAGTGGTAAAAATAACTAACATTTGGATGCAGCCAACAGGTACGTCTGCAAACTAGGGTATGTGCTGTCACAAAACTGATGTGATCTTCTAATGTTCATAAAATCATGAAGTTGGAAGGGACCTCATAGGCGCTGCTGAATGCAGGATTCACCTGACTGCATTTTTTTTTGGCAGCCCATCAGTTCCTGATTTGGAAATGAGGACCATCTGCACACAGAGCAAGACCCCCCTATTCTGGAGTCTGCTTGTTGCTACTTGAATTCAACCAATCTGTGCACCGAAGAAGACATGAAGAGATAGGAATTCTCAGCTGGACCAAACAGGGAGATCAGATGTACGAGGCTAGATCCACCTGCCGGTCTCTTTGGCCAGTTCTCTGCGCAAGCATTCCAGAAGCTGGTAATGAAGTGGCAGCCACAGCGGGTACACCTAGTTTGCCTTGCCATGGTTCACGCAGCTTGGCAGAGTATGCTTTTGTTTCCGGAATTTCCAAAAACAGTGGAATAAGTAAGCAACATCTGGAGGCAACCAAAGTTAACAGCAAATAGAGCCAGGTACATTTTTCTTCCATACATTTGCCCAGTTAATTGCTCACTCTTTTTCTCTCTTCCACCATTTTACTTCGTATGGATCTCCATATCTTAGGGTATGGAGTTCCCATGGTCAATTGCGCACATGCATGCATGCACACCTACCCACCCATGTATGTATTGCATCTTCTGCACTGGAGAAAGTTTTTGTTAGCAAAGGGCACCTGGTTTCAGTTTTCCCTCTCTTCCTGGGATGTTTTGATGGCAAGCAGGATTGGCATCGATGCC
This sequence comes from Aspidoscelis tigris stejnegeri, assembly GCA_023333525.1. Classification (NCBI taxonomy): domain Eukaryota; kingdom Metazoa; phylum Chordata; class Lepidosauria; order Squamata; family Teiidae; genus Aspidoscelis; species Aspidoscelis tigris. The sequence continues at coordinate 65,905,039 of JALMGA010000008.1, forward strand.
CAACATTTCTATGCTTTCTTTTCATTCTGATAGCATTCTACCCATCACCAGAATATACCCAGAGAAGCTGTCACAGCTGAAGACAATAGAAAAGACTGCAACTCTTGCAAGAATGCCCAATCTTATACAATCTCCGTTATGTTTTCTAGGCCAAAAGAGGCATGTGAATATCAGATGCTTATGTGAACTGATTGGTTGCAACATCTTCTTTTTCTATTGCTCTCCCTTTTTTTTATTCTGCCTTATTTATTTGCCTCTGTGACTAAAACATAGCATATTTTATTATCAGCCTGATAAAACCACGGGCGGTCTCCAAACCATTTCCATTTCCATTTCCATTTTTTCCATTTCCATTTTTATTTGTATACCGCCTTTCCAAAAGGCTTTTGCTCAAGGTGGTTTACAGCAAATAGGAAAAAACCAAATACAACACAGATACAATCATTACATGAAGAAATACGGCAAATACCGAAAAACCAAGTGCCCACTTTGTATCCCCTGTTCATCCATATAGTGTAACTGGTAACCTCGAAAATTATGGTTCATATTGGAAAGAGCTAAATATTCTCATAGCTTTGCCATCCGTGTCTCCTCCAAATGCAGGACTGGAAAGTTAGGCCACCTATATCTGTGACAGCTGCCAGCAAGACAAGGGACAAACAAGCTAGGTATCTTGAAGTATGTTCTAGGTTTCCTTCATCACCTGGAACATTCTACCTCGGTCAGACCTCATCCAGAGTACTGTGTCCAGTTCTGGGCAATCCAGTTTAAAAAAGACATTGGGAAACTAGAGCAAGTCCAAAGGAGGGCTGCACAGATGGTTAGTGGTCTGAAAATCATGTCCTATGAGGAAAGGTTGAAGAATCTAGGAATGTTTAGCCAGCAGAAGAGAAGACTGAGAGAAGACGTGATCACAGTCTTCAAGTATCTGAAGGGCTGACACAGTGCAGAGGGATTGTCCCTGTTCTCACTTGCACAGGATGGGAGGACTAGAAACAATGGGATGAAACTTCAAGGGAGTCAATGCAGATTAGATATTAGGAAAAACTTCCTGACAGTGAGGGTGATCAGTCAGTGGAATAGGTTGCTACAGGAGGTAGCGAGTTCTCCTTCACTGGAGGTCTTCAAGCAGAGGCAGGACCCACATCTGTCTGGGATGGTTTAGGGGACCCTGCATTGAGCAGGAGGTTGGACTCGATGACCCTAGAGGTCCCTTCCAACTCTAGGATTCTAACAAAATTTAGGTACCACTTAGGTACAGCCTCCCGGCTGAGAGACATGTGGAATGCCTCTAAAGGCCATTTGCAGGGAGTTTTGCATTTGTCTTCTGCCTAAGAATGCCCAGAATTGGTTGGTGTGATGACTGCAGTGTAAAGGTAGGTGTGTAGTTTACTGTTTTAACCTCGGTTGTTTTGCTGGTAAGTGACTGGAGGGCGTGGCTAACATTTGCTCCTTACTAGAACCAATCAGGGCAAGCCTGCAGCCCAGGCAGAGACTACAAAAGGCCCTGCAGCCAGGGCTCAAGGTTCTTTCCTGGGGTAACTCACTTGAGGGTGGGCAGGGAGAATCGGGCTCCTGACAATCTACTACCTGAGGAGAGATACATAGGGAGTCCCGAGTATGAAACAAGTTGAGGTGGTATAAGGGAAAAGTGAAAGGAAAAAAACCTAGTTTGAATTCTTTTCAGAACTGAATTCAAGGAAACTGTAATTCAAGTTCATTACCTGAAATTCTAAACTGTTGGCTTCCGTTTGAGTGCTGATACAAATAAAATCTAAAGTTATTTTTTCCTCCCAGTGACTGCTTTGCCTCGGGGCTTTTACAGAGTAACAAACTGCGGTACTCTGTGCCTTTAAGAGAGAGGGATATATGTCGGTACATACCAGCAGAGTGCTGGAAGAAAAGCCTCTTGTTTACATTCTGAGAGCAAGAGGGGGGAGGCTGGATGTGGGGGAACCCTGCCAACTCATAGGCCTAAGTATCTAGAACCGGGTGGATTCTGGATGAGACACCAGGGGGCAGGTTAGAGTTGGGCGGTGGGTCACCACAGTGGGCCAGTGAATGAAACAACGTGCTGGATTTTAATGGGCTCCTCTTACATTCCCCGATGTTCTTATATAATACAAACTAAAGCTGTTTGAAATAAAATGTTACTGATAATATAAGACAATCCTGATGGCCCTGCAAAAATAATCTACTCTGATCATCCAAAAGAAGCAGAGCAAATGAATATTCACACCTTGGATTAAAGCTTTACAGCATCCTATTTGTTTGGATTCCCCCCCCCCCCATTTTTAAAAATTCCTGCTCACAGACAAAGAACCTAAGAACCTAAGAGGAGCCCTGCTGGATCAAGCCACAGCCCATTTAGCCCAGCATCTTGTCTTACACAGTGGCTAACCAATTGCTTCTGGGTATCTCGAGCAGAAGACAAAAGTAGAACCTTCACCTGCTGTTGACTCCCTGCAAATGGTCTTCAGCGGTACCCTGCCTGCTTTTCCAACCTGGAGGCAACTGGAGGCAATATCTAAGCATCCATCTAGTAACCATTGATATACCTGTACTCCATGAATTTGCCCATAAGAACATAAGATGATCCTTGCTGGATCAGGCCACAGCACATAAAGGTCTCAGAGCCCTCACTGCTTCTGAGGCCAGTGCTCTCTTCAATGCCAGCCTGTGGAGCATGGAGTGGAACAAAGCAGGCCTCCTCAATGTGTACAGCCTGGTTCTGCTCCAGGAACCATCTAGCCCAGCACTGTGAAAGCTAGACCCTCATAGCATCTCATTTTGGTCTAGAGGTTAGGGAGCCGGACTCTTATCTAGGAATACCCGGTTTGATTCCACAATACTTCATGAAGCCAACTGGGTGACCTTGGGCTAGTCACAGCTCTCTTCTGAGCTCTCACAGCCCCACCTACGTCACAGGGTGTCTGTTGTGGGGAGAAGAATAGAAAGCTTTGTCAGCCGCTTTGAATCCCCTTAAATGTGTGAGAAAAGCAGGGTAGAAAAGCCAGCTACTATTCTTCTTCCTCCACGAAGCCAGCTAGGTGACCTTGGTCGAGTCAAAGCTGAGCTCTCACAGCCCTGCCTACCTCACAGGGTGTCTGTTACGGGGAGAAGAACAGAAACTTTGTCAGCCGTTTTGAGTCCCCTTAAATGGGTGAGAAAAATGGGACAGAAAAGCCAACTCCTTCTTCTTCTCCTCCTCCTCATCTTCATCCTAGGCTACCCCATAAGGTTCTTGCAAAGAGAAAATGGAAAGGAGGAGAAATGGAAAGGAACATAATGGTTTGTACCACCCTGGTTTCTTCAAAAGAAGGGCAAAATATAATGAATAAATCATTAAGAACCCCAAGGAATCAAGAGTATGAAATCATTTTCACAGATTTGTAACCAGACTTTCTTCCAGCCTGGAAATCAAGGCAAAACACATGTGGTCTCTGGGGCTATTTCTGCACTTCCTCTTTGGATCCTGTGGCACAGCTGGTTGCCGCAACCTGGAATACACAGTCCAGCCCAAATGAGCTTCAGCAAATCTGAAAGATCTCTGTTCCTTCAGACTGTGGCCCCAAAACAAGATACAGATGTTTTTTAAAAAAAATGTGCTCAGAATCCAGACTAATGGAGAGAAACATCTGGAATTGCCTTCTGGATTTCTCCACTTCCAGCTTTCTCTTTCCAGTTTGTGCGTCAGCGTTAGCAGAGGCTGCATTAAGAACATGAGCCCTGCAGGATCAGGCCACAGCCCATCTAGTCCAGAACCCTGTCTCACATAGTGGCCCACCAATTGCCCATGGGCATCTCAAGCAAAAGAAAAAGGCAAAACCTTCACCTGCTCTTGACTCCCTACAAATGGCCATTAGAGGCATCCTGCCTGTCTTGCCAAACTGGAGGCAGTACCTGGGCATCCCTTCCAGTAGCCACTGATGCATCTGCCACAAATTTCTCTAACTCGTTCTCGTAAGAATATTCTTAATAAGAATTCATTCAGTCGTGTTGCATTGCATTCTTCATTTATATCTCACCTTTCTTTTAATGAGCTCAGAACACTTTTCTCTTCGGAGCAACCCAAGAGGCAAGTGAAGTGAAGTGGCAGGGCCAGATCTAAGTATACTCATCTGCATTCCCAAAAACGCATTAAAAAACGGCTTCCCGCACTTTCAGAGGAGTAAACTGGGGGAAAAGTGCATTAAAAAAAACACTTGTTTAAACAACTCTTGCTCTCATTTTTGTTGCTAACACGCTTTATTTTTCCTTTGGGAATGGTAGACTAGCAGTATCCTGACTGCTAGCCCACCTGGCTGCCCTTTTGGCCACCACCACCACCACCTTGCCTGCCCACCTGCCTGGCTGCTCACCCACCTGGCTACTTGCCCTTTTGGGCTGGGCCACTGCCGTTGCTGCTGCCACCACTGCCTCCCTGCACCACCACTGTCACCTCCTCACTCACCCGGCTGCTCGCCCGCCCACCCAGCTGCCCTTTCTGGCTGTGTACCCCTATCACACTGCCTCAGTGTGCCGCTATCGCCACTGCCTCACCCACCCACCTAACTGCCTGCCTTTTTGGTTGCTACCGCAGCAGAAACATTCCTGGAACATGGGGAGGAGGAATGCCGGGCAGCGAGCGAGGGAGCCCAGGCTGCCAGGCTGCCCTCCCTTTTGGTGCCCGCCTGCCATCACCGTCGTGCTCTACTTTTTAAAAGCGGAATTAACACCAAAAATGGGAAAGGGGAGAATGCGCGTTTGCATCCGTTTTTCGTTAATTTCGCTTTTAAAAAGTCAGGTGGGATCACGGCCTCAGTGTGCTTTCACAATCTGATGCTGAAGCCATTGACAGAACATGGCGGTCTCCGGGCAAAAGGACTAGAACCTTATTCCATAAATCCTTGGGACACCTGAACACTCGGCTAAATGCCAGAGTCACCCAGATTTGATTTAATGAAGGCAAAGATTAAGTAAGCACATTGCAACTATTTTTGCGATGCAAATATGCTCACATCAGAGTTTAGCATTGGGCCAGGGGTGAGCGAAACAGGGAGAAAGGAGATGGTGGTCCTTTCTGTGTCTACTTTTAACCCAGAATAAGGCATCTGTTAATCTGGATCCTGGGCCTTTCCATCTGCAAGTTAATGTGCATAAGGAGGCCCTACCCCCCCTGTGATCTGGCCCTGTCTAGATGGAGCAGGATCTGCATTAAAAGGACTTTAAACCAGATCTCTGCTACACCTATTTAATTACCTCTGCCAGAGGACTAAGGGCCCTGTTCTGGAACGATGTAAAGGTGAAAATGGCACACCTCTGCGTTCCAAGACTTCCAGAGGATACTTTTCAGTGGCACATCGTAGTACTTTGCCAAAACACACACACACACACCAGGTCCTCAGGCTAGGAACAGTTTGTTCTTGTGGTTAGAGTGCCGGTTTCTTATCTGGGAGTCACCAGATTTGATTCCACTCTCCCCCACGAAGCCAGCAGGGTGACTTTGGGCTAGTCACAGCTCTCCTCTAAGCTCTCACAGCCCCACCTACCTCACAGGGTGTTCTGTTGTGGGGAGAAGAACAGAAGGTTTGCCAGCCACCTTGAGTCCCCTTAAAACGGTAAGAAAAGTGTGGTGGAAAAGCCAACTCTTCTTCTTCTTCCTAATTATCGGAGGCGTTGCGTGGGTCAACTACAAAGCTCACATGGCCTTCACAGCCGTGGGGACATGCAGTCCAGGTCAGTACCTGATCTGCCCCACACCTCCATGTGATCCAGAACAGAGGCCCTAGATATTCCCCACCCACCAATCTAGATCTAAGCCTGGTAAGTTAGAAATGGCTTTAGAAAGTTAAAGGAGACTAAAAGATTCTAAAGGGAAAGCATCCTGTCGTCTTCCTTAACACAGAATTTGCCCATCGAGACAGAAATCTCTTCAGAAAAATGTTCTAAGGGGGAATCGTCACACTCAACTGGCCTAATGCTGAACCTAGGCTAAAGATAACATTTTTCCCCTTCCAAAAAAAAAAATCTTCCTGATACTGATAAACAACTCAGGCCCACTGCAGGAACAGCTGCAACAGAGATAAAGCTTTCTAAGCTGAGCAATTCACAGCAAACCAAGGGCAAACAGCTTGATTTTTTTTAAAAAAAAAATTATTAGCAACCATATATACCATCCACTCCAAAAGGCCTGCATTTGACCTGACTAAGACTGTGTCCTGGTCAACCCTTCCACTAGCCATAACCCCAATAATTTATTCCTGGCACTGGCCCCGTTCTGCAATCTGCAATAAAAATCAAGAGGAAGAGGACTATCTCCTTGACTGTTGCAAGTTTCCATGGGATTTCTGAGCCCCTAAGAAAGCACGTATTCAAACAGTGGTGATCTTAGAAAAAAGGACAGGCGGAAAAAAAAATCAGAAAAAGCAAAAGCATGAACATGCTCCAGTACTGCTACTTTACAGTTTTCTACAACAGGCAATAATAAAAGAGAGATCATAGAGATGTGCACAGAATATTCTGGGGCGGTCCGATTCAATTCAAACCGGATCAGATTTTGTTTGGTTCAAATTGCAACTTTTTCCTTCAAACAGGCATGGTGTTTGGTTCGAGCCAAACGCCTTCAAACTCAGAGAGAACAGAGGGAGTGTTTAAAAGGTTTGAGTTGGAGTTGAACAACGTGCCTGTTTGAAAGCAGACTTTGAGTTCACACCCAACACTGGGTGTTCACACAAACCTTTTGAACACTCCCTGTTTGACTTGAACCAGTTTGGGTCTGAATGAGTCTGCCACAACTATTGCTGGGAAGACCGACACTGGTTGTGCCTGGACTCTTATCTGGGAATACTGGGTTTGATTCTGCAGTCCTCCACAAAACCAGCTGGGTGACCTTGGGCTAGTCACAGCTCTCTTCTGAGCTCTCACAGCCCCACCCACCTCACAGGGTGTTCTAATGTGGGAAGAAGAACAAAAGATTTGTCAGCCGCCTTGAGTCCCCTAAAATAGGTGAGAATGAAAGGTTTGTCAGCCGCTTTGAGTCCCACTAAATGTGTGGGGAAAGTGGGTTAGAAAAGCCAACTCTTCTCCTTCTTCTTACATGAAGCCATCTGGGTGACCTTGGGCTAGTCACAGCTCTCTTTCTGAGCTCTCACAGCCCAACCTTCCTCACAGGGTGTTCTGTTGTGGGGAGAAGAACGGAAGGTTTGTCAGCCGCTTTGAGTCCCCTTAAATGGGTGAGGAAAGCCAGGTAGAAAAGCCAACTCTTCTCCTCTTCCTCCTCTCTGGAGGTGGATAAGGTTCATAAAATCAAAGACTTATCCAAAGACTTTGCCATCTGGATTTGCTCTTTTATTTACATTCCATCTCCTTGGTTGTTAACAGCATAAAATATTGTATTTCTCGATGTGTTTATTAAGCATATCACTTCCATCTCGATATGCTTCAGTCCTGTCCTACAGTGCAGCCAAGACTGGGTAATAAGTACGTCGAATAATAAATACAGTTGTCATTTGTACCTAGCGCTGCTCAAGGGATTCAGCCTTGGCAAGCACCCATGGAAAATGACCTGACATGTAACTTTCAGACAGATGTACAGACTGGGTTTTTGCTTTTCAGCAAATTTCACACTTCTCTGAATGTTATGACAAATTCTCAGCAGTCCAGATGTGTAAAAATACTAATTTAAATGTATATTGTATGAAAAGGCCCTCACTTATTTTCAGAAGAATATCTCTGTTTGCTTTTAAACTGTAACAAACTTGCACAGCAAATGGAAAAGAACAGGATTATGGGTAGAAACATGCCAAGGTAGCAGAGCATTTCACTTACTGCCCTTTTGCATAAAGATGCGTCCGCTGGGCACACACAAGTTGTCCAATGAGTCTGAAATATTGATTTCGGGGTCTGCTGTGAATATCAGCAACTTCGCCAGTCTCTTAATATCGACTAGATACAAACTGCTTTGGCAGAGCTGTTACTAGTAAATAAATATCAGGCTTCAGAGAATCTAGAAATTCCTGAAAGAGGCATTTCTAGAAATATCCATTTTGACGCTACACTATGGCAAAAGGGGCAGGAAGCATCTCTGAGGCACCTCAGAGAAAGCTCCAAGGTGGGATTGTTCACATACCAGTCTCTCTCTCTCTCTCCTCTCCTGAACATTCTTCACTAGAAAAGGTGGATTGGGGAAAGGTTGGGAACCCAAGGGCCACACACTGTCTCTCTGAGGAGCCCCTGGGGTGGCTTAAAGAAGGCTTTGAGGTGGGATTGTTCACACATCAATCTGCCCCTCCACCCTCTCCAGAACATTCTACGCTAGAAAAGGTGGAACACAAGGTTAGGAACACAAGGGCCACACACTGGGCCTTTTCGCACTTGGCCATATTTTGGAATATATCTCAGGGCAGGAGTCTGTTGTCCATATGCTAATGCAGACTTTGGTAGGCTTCACCTAGGGTCTGCTGTAACTTGCACTAGCATATGGACAGCTGGCCCCTATTCTGGGGTATATTCCAGAATAGAGCCGAGTGCGAATAGGCCCACTGTCTCTCTGAAGTACTTCTGAGGTGATTTACAGAAGGCTTTGAGGTGGGATTGTTCACACAGCAGTCTGCCCCTCCACTGTCTCATAAACATTCTGGGCTAGAAAAAGGTGTTGGGAACACAAGGGCCACACAATGTCACTCTGAGGTGCCTTAAATAAGGTTTTGGGATGGGATTGTTCACAGACCAGTCTGTCCCTCCACCCTCTGCTGAACATTCTGGGCTAGAAAAGGTGGATTAAAGAAGAGTTGGGAATTTGAGGGCCACACACTGTCTCTCTGGGGTTCTTCTGAGGTGATTTACAGAAGGATTTGAGGTGGGATTGTTCACATACCAGTCTGCGTCTCCGTCTTCTCCTGAACATTCTGTGCTAGAAAAGGTGGATTAGGGGAAGGTTGGGAACACACTGTTTCTCTAAGGTGGCTTAAATAAGGTTTTGGGGTGGGATTGTTCACAGAGCAGTCTGCTCCTCCACCCTCTGCTGAACATTCTAGGCTAGAAAAGGTGGATCAGAGAAGGCTTGGGAACATGAGGGCCACACACTGCCTCTCTGAGGCACCCCCTTTTATTATGTCTCAGTACAGCCTCAGTTTTGATTTTGTTTTTTTGTTTTTTTAGGTGGAGAAAGTTAAAGACTGTTATCTTTTGCCACTTCAGAGGTGTGACATTTTCTCAAGAGTTCTGGCACTGCTGAGTTCTGGCACTCCTGGCTTTGGCCCTCTGGAGAGAGTCTGAGACACTTGGAGGCCAGTGGGATCCAACTGTCAGTGACTCCCACGACCTTGAGAGGCATTAGAAGCAAGCTGTATCTTAGTTCCTTTTCTCCTCACTTCTCCAGAAGTTACCTCTCTCTCATTATCTGACAGGCACAATGCTTAACGCTGTTGGATGACAAGGTACGAAGGATGATATTTTGTTAGTGTGCCCACTGAATACCCAAAATTATGACAAAAAAGCCTAAAAATTATGACCAAAAAAAGCCTATTGAAGTTCCTAGAAGTTCAATAGAGGTCATGCCAACACAGGGAGCTATAATCTGGTGGCCTTTTCTACAGGGAAATGTCTAGTTTTTAAAAGAGCCAGCATTTTCCTGCACCATCTGCTAAGTTCCTTAATATTTGCTAATTTAAATTCCATGGGTTTTGTGGGGACCTAAACCTACCCAACAATAGAAGACTACTCTGTCCCCGAACTGTATTCCCCACTGATCAAAAGGAAGCCAAGCTGGGATGGTTAACTGTGTAGTGATCCAGCAGGGTGCCTCCTCCCTGCTTATGTAATTCCTGCTGCACCTCTGAAGAAACAGTATTTGAATGTTCCAATGGAATGCAGAATCATGAAGAAAATGCAGAATCATGAAGAGAGAGAGAGAGAGAGCCAGAAGGCAACCCCATGTGGGTAGGTAAATCTGAGCATATGGCAGCCTTTGATTCTGGGGTGATTCCATGTGGCACATGGCATTTCATGCAGCCTTTAGAGTCATCTGGTTCTGTCATGCCCCCTGTTGTCAGCACCTCTTCCTCTGAAGATGAAGGGGCAGTCGTGATGTCCAGCCCAACTCAGGCAGGCTACTCAGCTGGACAAAATGAGGAATGCCTGACACAGGCAGCTAGTGAGAACGCTGGGTCTATAGCTCAAGAAGACAGCAGCTCAAGATTGGAAGACGCTGGGCAACACCCTTCGCCGACTGGTTTGAGGCGTGAGCGCGAATATGTGTGCAAATCAGAAAGAATCCGCACCCATCACCTGCGGCGAAGGAGGTGTGGCCCTGATTCACCTATTTAAGACGGAATATTCTGATAAGCTTTGTTGCAGACAACTGCTTGAAAAACTTGTAACTCGCAGATCTGTGACCTTGCTTCTTGATTCATTACCGACCTTCTGACCCTCTGACAACATCGACTCTGGAACTCTTTTGACTACGCGTTTAACTCTCAGACCCCCAGGTACTTTGACTGGTCCTCCCATCTTGTGCAAATGAGAATAGGGACGATCCCTCTGCACTATGACAGCCCTTCAGATACTTGAAGACCGCTATCATATCTCCTCTTCTGTAGGCTAAACATTCCTAGATCCTTCAACATTCCCTCATAGGACATGGTTTCCAGACCACTCACCATTTTGGACTTGCTCTAGTCAATGTCTTTTTTGAACTGGGGTGCCCAGAACTGGACACAGTGCTCTAGATGAGGTCAGACCAAGGTAAAGAGGAATAATTACTTCTTGTGATCTAGACTCCTCTTGATGCATCCTAGGATGATGTTTGGCTGTTTTGCAGCTGCAGCACATTGTTGACTCATGTTCATCCTGTGATCAACCAGGACACCCAGATCTTTTTCAGTTGTGCTACTACTCAGCTGGATTCCTCCCTTTCTGGCTCCTTCATGTGTTAAGTGGAGACACAGCCTAAGAATGGTGCCCCCTAGCCCCCTAACTGCCTTCTCTGGGAACTTTCAATATCCTACATTCTCTCTCAGTGTAGAAGGTTAAGAGAGGACAGCCAAAATGATGTTCTGCCCTTGGCTTTAGCCCTTCTTCTCATAGGCTGAAAGAGGGAATCAGAGGAGGAGGAGGAGGAGAAGGAACAAGAGTTGGCTTTTATACCCCATTTTTCTCACCCTTAAGGTGACCCAAGGTGGCTGACAAACCTTCTGTTCTTCTCCCCAACAGGCACATTGCGAGGAAGGTGAGGCTGTGAGGGCTCAGAAAGAAAGCTGCGACTAGCCAAAGGTCACTCAGCTAGCTTCGTGTAGGAGTGCAAAATTGAACTGGGAAACTAACAGTTAAGAGTTTGACACTCTAACCACAAGACCAGACTGGCTTACGAGGTATACCCCAAACAAGGCCCATCTCCTAGGTGGTCATCCCTTGCACAGGGAATGGTGGAGGAGCCCACAAAATATCCTATTCTGGTTACATGGATGTCTGGATGGGCCTCTGTGTGAGGAACTGCATTCAGACCTCTTTGCCCTACATACAGAAGAGCCTGAAATTTGGGCAGAAGCTCCAGCAAAGGGAACCCAAGTTCCATACCGGCAAGTTTCCAGGATTGCATTAAATGAGAGGAAGCACACTTCATTGTCTGTGCCCAATACAAAGGTGGAGGACCTTTCACCAGCTGTATAAGAGCTGAAAACTGTTCTATGGGGATGTCCCCATGGTACTTTTTTGTCTCTCTATTGTCCCTCTATTGCAGCAGACTTTAAAAATGCACGTTCAGTTCCGAAATAAGCATCCCCATGAGGCTCAGTAAAATGTGCATTTTAAACGCCGTTTCTGTCCCCATGGAAGCCGTGTTTCCTTTGCCCGCATCTTTCTCTCCCTGCCCCCTCTCTGGTTGATAGGGTGCCAGCGGGAACAAGGAGGGGCTGGGATCTGTGCGGCCACAGCCACAAGGCCTTTAAAGTATTGGGAGTCAGCCGGGCAACCAGCACAACAACCCCCAAAACATCAAAATAAATAAATAAATAATCATCGATATTCATTAGTGCTCCGTCTTGCAAAACATCTACCACGCCGGCAAAGGCAGCTGCCAGGCTGTAGCACTCATGTGCTCATGCGCATGATCAGCAGGCTCTTATCTTTCTGCCCTTCATACTTTCAATTGCGGACACAATGACGTATCTTTTGCAATTGAAATGTCCGCCTACTGTTTCCTTGAATGTTATTATTGATGTCAGTGGGTGTATTTGAAGAGAAAACAAGGGAGAAGGCGGAAAAAAGAGGGTTGGTGCGACAGGAAATGTAAAAAGCAAAGAATTGCAGGAACCCCCTGCCCGCTAATACCGCGGCCGGCAATCCCCGCCCCCAATACCGCTTTTGCCACGGAGCGTCTCCATGCTCCATGTTGCTAGGAAAACCCACAACTACCAAAAAGTGCGCTGGTAGTCTTGTTTAAAGGGGGGGGGTCTTTCTTCTGTGGATTTTCCTCCTTTGTGCCGCTGGAAGCCCGGAGAAAAGCTCTGTATGCAGGCAAAAGAAGCTTTTTAACAGGCTTTTTATTGCATGTAGACGGGGCCTATGCATGTAGACAAGGCAGATGTTGCGAGGAAAACCCGCAAATCGCCGAAAGAGCGCTGGAACTCTTCTTTAAAGTGCACGTATTTTGTCGTGGGTTTCTCACTTTCTGAAGCTCTGGAAGCGCCTCATAAAGCCTGGCATGGGGCCGCTCAGAGGCAAAAGAAGAGTTCCAGCAGACTTTAAATTGAATGGGGACAGGGCCTATGTTAGCTACAGCAGAAGCAAAAAGAGGACATGAAATATCCCATCCATCAGGCCAGTGTTTGAGCAGTCCTGTATGAAGTCTAGCTACCCGGAGAAACAGAATGGGTTAATTTATGCCTTTAAAAACATTTTTAGGTTCCCTTTGTCCTAATCAGCGCCCACACAATATACAAAGGTCATCGCTTAACTAATCATGCCAAGATAAAAGACAGAACATGACGTGGACAGATCAATCCCCCCCAGGTAAAAACCATCTTAAAAGCCGCTCAGACAATAAAAACCAGCTCGCAAGTATGAGCAACATTTAAAACGTCTAAGCAAATTTTTTTAAAAAAAAAAAGTTTTAACACGGTGCCAAAATGATCGTAGCATCAGCCTTTATCAATCTGCTACCTCTAGAGCAATTAGACTACAACCTGCATCACTCCACTGGCTGGCAGAGGTTAATAAAGGTGCCTCCATGGGGGAAATCCCTGGCAAGATGCAATATCAGCTACATTTTTGATAAATTTCAATTGCTGATTTTACAGTCACGTTTTTAAAAATAAAAATAAAAACCATTAAAAAAACAACCAAAAAGCCTTGATGGCTGCTTTTATTACAAGCCACTAGGGATTGTGGTATTCTTTTACAGAAGCAGAAGACAGAATATTTCGACCAGAATCGAATAATTAATAAAAAGCATTTTGGTGCTCTAAATATGAAAGGCTTATGCATTCCTTTTGGCTACATGTTGGGGATTTCAAGCCAGTTCTAGAGGGAGCATCATGGGACGGAAGACGCTGGCACAAAGGGAAATCTTGCACGTTAAATTCGGAAATGGGGAAGCAACAAGATCTCCCCAGTGTTTTCAAATAGAAAGGAAACTTTCCAGCAGGCTTGGAAGCATCCCTTTCCCCGGATATGTCATTTTTTGGCACCAAACAGAGCACAAGACAGCCCCGTTGCCTTGCCTGACAGTGTCCAAGTGCAGCGATGTCCTTGTCTCTTTGAGATCTCAAATCAAGCTGTCAGCAGTGCGCGGGGAACACCACGGAAGTCACAAAGTTGAGACACTGGGAAGGGGCAAAAGGGAGAGAGAAGACCTCTGTGTCATCTCTACATTGCTGGGAAGCACTGTAACATACTCCCCAAAAGATCCAGAAAATCCCCTACTACTTTCTGACATGCCTAAATGTGATTCGTTTGAGAAACTACCAGATGGAATAACCCCTGCTGTTCTCAGGGTGTCTAAATTATTCTGGTCCATGCCATCCCCTGCCCCCATGAAGTCCTGTTCTTCTGCTTCTGGTGGCTTCCTTCCCACTCCTGCCTGTGACAGATGCTCTCAGCAATTGGAACATCTGTGCCAGTAAATATGGAAGAACTTTGCAAGCAACTCAATTGAGAAGTCTTGGTCCTGAAAACAGATGTTTGGAAGTGGACACAATCCACCCACGGGAAGAGCCCTGGACTCTAGTAGCAGCATAAGGCCAACTCCACGTGACAGAAGATGCTGCCAGATAATTTCAGCTCTTCAGAAAGTGAATCTGGCAGCCTTCTCAGCCTTGCTGGAATGGGAAGCAAAAGAGTAAAATAATGAGACACTCTTCACCACATCTTAACCTGAACTGCAAAGAAGCTCCAACTCAGCCACTATCATATGCTTACCTCCATGGTTGACTTCCAAATGGAACATTTTGATCTCCAAAACGAGGCGCTTCATTTGACCACTTTCCGAGCCAACTTAAGATGTGCAGGAAAGTCCCTGCTCATAATCCCATCAAGACATCATTTTGTCCTATGACTGTGGAGGCCGTTAAACTTTATTGAACTAGAAGGAACTTGGAACGTAATCCAAGAGGAAATGCCTAATTTGGATATTTGAATCTCCATAGTGGAAAGTGGCTGTAGCTCAACATATAGCAAAAAACCTGGAAAGCAGAGGGCTGACAGTTCAAAACCAGTGTGTGTCCAGACTGGGGGATGCTGTGCATTCTGATACACAGGTGGTGCGTGGGCATCACACTGATGCACAATACTTCGTAGCAGTGGTGCATTATGCTGCCGCTACTGCAGATTTACCTGCTGTGGGACAATCAGCATTCACTCCACAGGGTCAGTTAAATTTAAAGTTTCCCGCCATCCTAACAGGACGTCAAGGAACAGCCAATGAGAACTGAGCTGCCCAATCCCACATGATGCACGCATCACCATGTTACCATGGAAGTCTCAGAGCTGCCGAGGAGGCAACTGCGGACCTCCGTTTGGAGTGGGGGCAACGCGTTGTGACTTCGCAGCCAGGAAAGCTGCAATTTTTTTTTACTAACTGCGGATTTTTATCTGCTAGTCTGGAAGGGATTTTAGACTCAGACTCTCCTCAGAAGTAAGCATAGAGGTGCCCATGGAGTCTTGTTGTGGCACTAGCTCAGTGCCAATTTCCTGGAAAGCAAAGGGTTGCCAGTTCAGCCCCCAGCCTCTTCCTGGAAGTAGGCAATTGCAAACCAATTCTGTATCTCTGCAAAAAAAACTACTTAGAGTTGCCTGTCGAGACACCCATGCAGTCAACCAACGATTACTCATGACTCACTGGTACCCGACTATAACAAGAATTTGCACCTACAGACAGTAACACTCATAAGGAGCAGCTATCACCCTGTGCAAAACTGTTCCACTCAGAAGTGTGGAAGTTGAGTTTAAAAAGTTGAATTGTAATAACAGTTTTACACTGATTTTATATTGTTGTTGTTGTTTTGCAAGCTTCTGAACTAAATTGGAGCTATATATGGTTTTTAGAAACAATACATCCCTGCTGGATCAGGCCACAGCCCATCTAGTTGAGCGTCCTGTCTCATACAGTAGCCCACCAATTGTTTCTGTGCTTCCTCAAGAAGAAACCCAAGACAAAACCTTAACCACCTCTTGACTCCCTGCAAATAGCTTTTAGAGGCACCCTGCCTGTCTCTCCAACCAGGAGGCAGTACCTAGGCATCTATTCTAGTAGCCCCTGAGGCACCTGTTCTCCATGAATTAAGAGAAGTCCTGCTGGATCAGGCCACAGCCTATCTAGACCACTGTGGCCCACCTACTGCTTCTGGCATGCATTTTGGTAGCACTGGTACCCCTCTGTCCTCCAGGAATTTATCTAATCCTTCCTTAAAGCTATCTAGGCTGGTTGCTCTCACCATCTCTTTCTGGCAGACAGAGCAAAATCTCCCAGTTCAACCTAAAAATTCTGAGAACTGGAAATGAGAACGCTCACCACACAGATCTGATGCTCCTGCCTCCTTTCCCCAGAATACTGTTACAGATAAAGATCTAGGTTTTAATATACCAAGCTCCATGGACAAATCTATTAATTTTGTTACACACAAAAAAAGAAAGAAAACCCAGCCAACCAAAACAAAACCAGAAATACTCCATGACCGCCGCCTTCTTCAGCGATTGTTTTACTTGTCAGTACAGTTCACTGCACACTGCTCTAAGCAAGGTCAAATGAAACTTGGTTATCAACAAACCTGTAATCAGATTTACAGTGCTGTTTTAAAAGGTTTAATAGCAGCAGTTGGGGATATCCCTTTTCCTGATGAAAGCTGCTTCATTCTCCTAGGCTACGTTTTGGCTCAGTTGGGAAACCACCCATATATTTGAATTTCCAAAACGCTTCAGTCCCAATAAGAAATCATATTTCCAACCGCTGCGCTGAAAATAAGAGAGGCAGGGGGGGAAAAGGACCACAGAAGAAAATATCTGCGTCACAAAATCTTGAAAAATATTAATCCAGAAGCTGTCTTGTTAGCCAGGAGTAGAGATGTACAAAAATGTTTTTTTTGGCATTCAATTTGATTCAAATTGAATATTTGAATATTCTAATTCATACGAATAGAGAAAAAATGAATGTGTTGAAATTTGAAGTGATTCGAATACATTTGTATCTATTCCTACAAATATTCTATATGTATTTGCTGATACAAATTTGATGATACAACATTTGTATGTGTCCGTCCGCATCCGTCAGCATCATAAGAACATAAGAGAAGCCCTGCTGGATCAGGCCACAGCCCATCTAGTCCAGCGTCCTGTCAAACATAGTGGGCCACCAAATGCTCATGGGCATCTCAAGCAGAGACAAGGACAAACCTTCTCCTGCTCTAGAATCCCAGCAAATGGCCTTAGAAGTGCCCCACTTCCCCACCCCCACCCCAGCCTGAAAGATGCACCTAGGCATTCGTTCTAGTAGCCATTGATACATCTGTCGTCCACAAATAACCCTAACTTAAAGCCATCTAGACTGGTAGCTGTCACCACCTCTTCCGGCAGCACATTCCATAAACCGATGAGCCTCTGGGTGAAGAAATACTTCCCTTTGTCGGATCTGACTCTCTTACCCTTCAGCTTCATAGACTGCCCCTGGTTCTAGTATTGTGTGATAGAGAAAAGAAATTTCTATCCACCTTTTCTATACCATGCATAATTTTATATACTTCAATCAGGTCCCCTCTTAAACGCCGTCTCTCCAGACGGAAGAGGCCTAGACGCTGCAGCCTGGTTTCGTAAGGGAGGTTTTCCAGACCCTTAATCATTCTGGTTGCCCTTCTCTGCACCTTCTCTAGTTCCACAATATCCTTTTTGAGGTGTGGTGACCAGAATTCTACATAATATTCCAAATGTGGCCTCACTGTAGATTTATAAAGAGGCAAAATGACACTTGCTGACTTGTTTTCTATTCCCTTCCTAATTATTCCCAGCATTGAATTAGCTTTTCTCGCTGCTGCCGCACACTGGGTTGACACCTTCATTGAACTGTCCACCAAAACCCCGAGATCCCTTTCCTGGTGTGTTGCAGAAAGCTCAGACCCCATCAGTTTATAGACGTAATTTGGATTCTTGGCCCCAATGTGCATTACTTTGCACTTGTTAAGATTAAAGCACATTTGCCACTTGGTTGCCCACTCACCCAATGCTAAGAGATGCCTCTGGAGCTCTTGGCAATCTCTTTCAGATTTACTACCCTAAATAATTTAGTATCATTAGAGAACTTTGCTATTTTACTATGTACCCCTTCTTCTAGATCATTGATGAATAAATTAAAAAGCATTGGTCCCAATACTGAGCCTTGAGGGACCCCACTTTTTACATCCCGCTTTTATCCCGTACGTATCTGTACAGATGCGTATGGATACGTATGTAATGCGTAGGTATCTGTACACAGATAAAGGTCTAAATTATTCGTATGAATAATTCAAAACATTCGTATTCACTTTATTACTAAAAAACAAATGTCTGGAGATTTGATTCAAGCTCAAACCTCCAAATTCAGCTGAATTCGATTGACTAACGAATATTTCAAATATTCGTGCCCATCCATAGCTTGCAAACATTTTTTTCTTTTAATTTGTTCCAGGGAAGTTATTATTTATAAGACTGAGGTAACGTGCACTTTCTTGAGTGGATAGGCCTGAAATTTTGATGTTGAATTTCTTTCTTTCTTTGTTTATCCCTCCCTATATCCAAAAATCTCAAGGCAGATCACAGTAAAATCTCTATAAAAACAGATTTTTAAAAAGTCAGCCAAAAGCACTTAGTTAAGGGAGCTTCCGAAACCACACCCACAGAAAATCTTCCATTGCTCTATTTTAACAGCTTCCCCCTGGTCCTCAGAAGTCTAAATTATGGAAGTTGAAAAAGCATCCCCAAAACAGTCCCAGAAGCCGTTCAAACAGAGCAATTCTGCACAAGTCTCTTCCTTTCTATATCAGCCTTCAAATATTTTCAGTCTCTGGTGGTTGGCTACAGATGACACACACACCAGTGCCGCAAGGAACCCTTCCCATCAGGCCCAAAGTATTAATTAAAGACCTCTGTTTGCTTTCACTGAGAGAAGCATCCCATACCCCAGGGCTTGAAAGAAGGAAGGAAAGGAGGAAAGAAAGAAAGAAAGAAACTGAATTTTGCATGTCGCTGATCGTAGCTGGGTTTACAATGCCAGCCACCCCACAAAATATAGCTCCCTAATGCAAGAAAGTCCTAAACTTCAAAGCAACGCTTGTCCTAGCATAATTGTCAGATCCACCCTCTGCAATTCCCAGAACTGTGTGGTATTCTTCACAGCTGGGAACTGCTAAAATAACCGTAACCAGCCTGGTGGATCCCAGATGCTCTAGACCCTCCCTCAACAGCCCCAGTTACAGCTGAGCTGAATTTTCACACATCTCAGCCTTCGCATTCTTCAGCCAGGGAGAGAGTGTTTCCAGTTCAAATGTTGGCCAAAAAAACTGCACTGAAGAGGGCAGAAGTTTCAGATTGCTCATGCAGGACTCAGCAACGCTTGCACAAGTTTGGCGCTCATGGAGTTGCTCAGCCTGTGCAAAGCTTCAAAGAGAGGGAAGAGGGGTTACAAGGCTTTCCCCTAACATTCTTTTTGGTGCTTTATATACATACCCCCACCTTCTGGCCAAATCCTAGCACAGGACCTTTATGCACTGAAATACCTGTGTGGTCCAAAGTAGTAGGGTCTGGTCCAGCCAGGCCTGCTGGTCCAGGCCACAGATCTGCTCTGGTCCTGAAGGCTGCATGAGCTTTGAGGCCAGGCTCTGAGCACTCCAAAGGGCTAGGAACAAACATTTTTAGCCCTGGGGTCCCTGGAGACACATTTCAGCAGGGTGCGTTGGTGCACCACCAAAATAGGTCCCCTGCTAGTCCTGATTACAGACTGGGGCTGCTGATAGACCCATTTAAACAGGTCTATCAGTAATCCTGAGCAGGTCCTCCCTGGTTGGAGCTTCTGTCTAACACAGATGGAACATTCTAGCAGGGTGAAGTGCCT
Organism: Aspidoscelis tigris stejnegeri; assembly: GCA_023333525.1. Lineage (NCBI taxonomy): Eukaryota > Metazoa > Chordata > Lepidosauria > Squamata > Teiidae > Aspidoscelis > Aspidoscelis tigris. The sequence continues at coordinate 65,924,591 of JALMGA010000008.1, forward strand.
CACAGGTCTACACTAATAACAGACCAATGAAGCAAGAAGTGGACTTTCTGGCCTTGTTGTCCGGACTGCAGGTAAGTGCAGAACGGGACATAGTCTTTCTCCATCTCCAGTTTATTATCACAACAATGTTGTGAAGTAGGCTAGGTTGGCAGTGTGATGGGCCCCACATAATTAAAAGATCTTTCTGGCTAATTCAGTCAGATTTTTCCCATTCAGTGGTCTAATCCTGCTTTCTGCAACTCAATGGTAGAGCAACTACCTAGAAAGCAAAAAGTAGAAGGCAGGATGCTCAGCATCTCATCAGAAGGACAAGGCAGCCAGAAAACTGCCTTGATGTGTCCATGTGCTTTCCAGAGGTCAACCCCAACTCAATGGTAATAATGATACTGTTGGACAAAAGCCATTACCCTTCTCAGTCTTTAGCTATACTGCTCTTGGGTCCATAAACGCACCTCTGAAATGAACAGCTGTTCTAGTATTATGTGGTGTTTGGCAGTGATGGGGCTGGAATAAAAGATCTCCTGAGGAGCATCTTGGGTAGGTTGCTATAACCACAGTGTGGTCTCTACAGTCCTTTGCGTGCAATGGAAAACGTCAAATGCAGTAGTCTAGTCAAACTGAGCAGACACTATCAACGTGCCCCAAAAGATCACTGCAAACCGCTCATCTGTCACAAACCAGCACTTCAAGGCCTTGCTAGATAGTGACAGTGGTAGAGTCTTCAAAGCAGCCATTTCCTGTGTGTTATAAAATAGTCTATGCCAGACTTGCCCAGCCTGGTGCCCTCCAGCTTTTCCCACTTACAAATCCCATCAGCCCTTGCCAAAAAGGGAGTTGATCTGGATAAAGAACTTGAGTTCTGGTGAGAAAAAATGGATTGCATTGTTTCAGACAGCAAGTGGGGAAGTTTGTTTCTGTTCTTTTGCACAGAAATGTCCTATTTTCCTTGTGCTTTCCCTCTCAAAACAGGGCAACAGCTCATGAATCTCTGCAGTCAAAATGTCCCAGGTAGGGATGTGTACAAATGGGTTTTTTGCATTTGATTCCTCATGAATAGAATGTAAGAAAATTCATATTCATTTTAACAGAACCCCTTTAGAACATAAGAACATAAGAGAAGCCTTGCTGGATCAGGCCACAGCCCATCTAGTCCAGCATCCTGTCGCACACAGTGGCCCACCAAATGCTCATGGGCATCTCAAGCAGAGACAAGGACAAACCTTCTCCTGCTCTCGAGTCCCGGCAGATGGCCTTAGAAGCGCCCCAGTTCCCCACCCCCAGCCTGAAAGATGCACCTAGGCATTCATTCTAGTAGCCATTGATACATCTGTCGTCCATAAATTTGTCTAACCCTACCTTAAAGCCATCTAGACTGGTAGCTGTCACCACCTCTTCTGACAGCACATTCCATAAACCGATGACCCTCTGGGTGAAGAAATACTTCCGTTTGTCAGACCCGACTCTCCTACCCATCAGCTTCATAGAGTGCCCCCTGGTTCTAGTGTTGTGTGATAGAGAAAAGAAATTTTCTCTATCCACCTTTTCTATACCATGCATAATTCTATATACTTCAATCAGGTCCCCTCTTAAACGCCGTCTCTCCAGACGGAAGAGGCCTAGACGCTGCAGCCTGGTTTCGTAAGGGAGGTGTTCCAGACCCTTAATCACTCTGGTTGCCCTTCTCTTTGAACGTGGTAGGATTCTATCCGATATGAATGAACTCGTTCGAATTTGTACAAATATCCAATATGAGCACATACGTATCCAATACGTATCCCCTCTGAAAGCGTCAAATCCACCCTGAATCCTCTCTCAAACCATGTTGAATTCACTCTGGATCCATTGCAGATGTGACTGATGCAGCCACTTATCCACCTCCCCATTTCACGAATGTTCCAAAGCTTCATACAAATGTCAACGTACAAATATCGGAACATTTGAGGCATATATGAAGGTCCAAATTCACCCGAATAACGAATGTTATAAATATTTGCACACACTCCTAGTTTCAATGTCCTACATCAAATATTTCCTAGAGGATCTCAGAAAGACTCCCTTTCAACACCTTGGACAGCTGCTGCTGAATTTCTATACTTAAAAGGTGCAAAGAAGAGTGAATTTCAAGGGAGCTGAACTTAATCAGCTGGGAACTCCAGTTCCAAGTCCCTTATCTATTCAAGCGTTAGAGGCACAGGAACCGTAATCTTGTCCACATTTAACTGACTGGTATGGTATAATAATACCATACTAATCAAGCAATGACCCAGTAGAGCAGTGGCCATATGAATGTCAAGTGCTCATAAAGTCCCATACCAGACCAGCAGCACTTGAAGTGTGGATGGCCAGGCCAGGGCAAGCTGGATGGCCATGGCAATAACTGAGAAAATATCCAGAGTGCAGTCAAACATTGCCATGGCAACCCCCATTCACACCAGGATTATCTTCACCACGTAGTAGTAGAGTACACTACTGTGACACTGAATGCCACATGAACTCACAGTGTCTACACAATCTACATTACTCTGAGGTTCTCTTACAAAGTAGCTTCACCCAAATGTATGAATACCACTCAGGCAAGTGAGCCAAGCCGTGTGTGTTTATATCGTGTTCTATAGCCCAAGGACAGGGAAAGTTGACAACAGTTAAAATATTGTACATAAAAGAGGAATTAAAACTTACAACACCCAGCACATCTCGGGCCATCCATCAGCTTGCGGTCTATCACAGAAAAGGCCTTCCCATAGAACATCAGAATATAAGAGGAGCCCTGCTGGATCAGGCCACAGCCCATTTAATCCAGCATCTTATCTCACATGGTGGCCCACCATTTGCTTCTGGGCATCTCAAGCAGAAGACAAAGGCAAAACCTTCACCTGCTCTCAAATCCCCGCCAATGGCCTTTAAAGGTGTCCAACCTGGAGGTGGCAACTAGGCATCCATTCTAGTGCCCACTGATACTCCATGGATCTGTATGTAAGAACATAAGTGGAGCCCTGCTGGATTACACCACAGTCCATCTAGGCCACCGATTGCTTCTGGTCACGCAAAACTGCCTGTCTCTCCAACCTAGAGATCCTTCTGGGTTCTGACAGTCGCGGCACTACCTGAGAGCATGTGTGCGCATCTCCAGCAGATTTCAGTTCTCAGGCAGATCGGTAGGAGAAGAAGCCCACCTTCACTCGGAACGGTAACTGGGCTGCTAGTGTTTGTCACCTGACGCAAGGTCAGGCCTTCATCAGCCACCCGTCTGCACACTCACGGGGCGATGGGAGAAAGCAGCTCAAGTCGTAAACAGATCCATTTGTGGGTTAACGCTCTTGCATGGACTGTCTGCAGACATGACATATTCCTTAAGTTGACTGGTAGCCGATCCCCAAATCCAAAGTTAAAGCAAAGTGGGGGAGATGGGGTTTCAGAAATCAAGGCTTTATCAGGCTCCGGGTCATGATGACTAATAGCAGGTTAGGAAGAAACTTCCCCTGTGGCTTCCTTGGTGCATGAATCAAAAGCCTTCAGCAGATGTTTTCAACCCTGAGAGATGGAACACAGGCCTGGATGGGCCAGTGATCTGATGTTAGGTGGCAGCTGCAAAGACGTGAGAGGCCACGGCCAAGACGCCCCAGCCTTGCGTATGCAGCACCGCTCTGGATGCCTTAGCGCATAAAGGACTCGTTCTCTGGGCAGCAAATTCCAGCTGTCTCTCGGGAAATCAGCTGCGCACAGAGCATCGCTACAAACACAGGACAGGTTGTCCCTTTTGTCAAACAGATTACCAGCAAGCGGTGGAGAAAACTTGTGAGGCTTCTCAGAGCTGGGCTAAACAGAGAAAGACATCCAACTAGGGAAGGTGCCATCCCTTGACACAAAGAGCGGGCAGCCGACGGGGACCGTTAAGCGATGATTAAAGAAGAGAGTGATAGTTCTGAGCCAGTGAAGGTGAAGAGCCAGTTGATATTGATGGGAGGCTGGATCTTGGAAGGCAAGTGCCCCTCATCATAATAAGAAGAGGAAGAGTTGGCTTTTCTACCCCACTTTTCTCACCCATTTAAGGAGACTCAAAGCGGCTGGCAAACCTTCTGGTCTTCTCCCCACAACAGAACACCCTGTGAGGCAGGTGGGGCTGTTGAGAACTCAGAAGAAAACTGTGACTAGCCCAAGGTCACTGGCTTCACGGGGGAGTGTGGAATCAAGCCCAGTGCCTACAAGAAAAGAGTCCGGCACTTCTAACCGCAAGACCACATTGGCTCACAGATCAGAAGATCTGATTCTTTGCTCACGGCTGTGAACATGTATCTAGCTTCCCTCTGACCAGAGAAGGGCAAATATGGGCTGAGCTTGAATATCGTCTCTGCTTTCACACAGGTTGCAATCTAAGCTCGGCTAATGTGTGCGTCATCCATGATACTGAACAGGATCCAATTTCAAAAATGTACCATCTTACCAAGACTGGCTGAGAAAGAGGTTGAGTTGTTCTCATTATTCTCTAGATCCCCCTAGAACAGCGGTTCTCAACCTTCCTAATGCAGCGACCCCTTAATGGAGTTCCTCATGTTGTGGAGACCCCCAACCACGGGGGCGGAGCAGCTGGGAGGTGGGAGGGAAGGGCGGTGGGAGACTCATCGCGACCCCTCTGAAAGGGTAGTTTGACCTCCAAAGGGGTCCCGACCCCAAGATAGAGAACCACTGCTCTAGAAGGCAAAAATTAGACACTTGCCAAATTGTCACCTCTTTGCTTTGAATTATAGCTCCTGCTACCCTGAGGTCCAATGGGGCCTGCAGACCAAAACATGTGGAGGGCATCAGCCTAATAAAGCCTGGGCTACGTCTCATCATGGACTCCTGGCCTTCCTTGGAGGGCTGGATGTCAGTGCTGTTAATTCCAGTCTTTCAAGGTAGGCCACTGAGACCGGCCATGTGTCACACACTAGAGACAAAATCCAGAGACAGACAGTGGCCGAAATCGAAGAGCAGATGGAGGGCGGAAAGACAAACTGAACCTGGACTTGGAGCAAGCAGCAAAGTGCTAGTCATGTTTACTTAGGAGCAAGCCCTCCTTCGCTTGGTGGCACAAATGTGCATCCGATGCGCACATGTTCAGCACTCTGCCACCCAGGCGCTCAGAACAATGCCTGTGATCAAAGGAGGCTGAAAGGAAATGTACTGCCAAGATCCTGGAAATTGATTCCAGAAGGCCATGTCTGCTAACTGCAGAAACAAATTACAAACAAGGTTCGCCACATGAGCCATGAGTTAGCTGGGACAGAGTTGCTCCGGAAGGGCCAGAATGAGTGAACTGATAGGGATAAAGAGGTCACCTGCCTCAGGTATGACTTCTATGAGGCTTGTAATGTGGCCCTAGAAGAGAAGAAAATCCTTCTTTCAGGCCCTGGCCCTTTTGCACAGGCCCTTAGTCTGAATTAAGTTCCCTTGTAGTTCAGATGTAGGCCTCCATATCTGCCTGTTATATGCCAACTCAGGTTCACCTCGGAGTATTTTGACCATGGGGATGCCCCCTTTGTCTTCTGCGTGAGTTGTTGGACCACTGTGTGAGACAGGATGCTGGAATGGATGGGCTGTGGCCTGATCCAGCAGGGCTCCTCTTAGGTTGTTATCTTCTCAAAGCACCTGACTGGCTACCATGGAATGTGAGATGGAAAACAACATCAATTCTAGTAGGCCTCTCATGCTTGATTTATTTCACTGTTGTAGCTATATACCACTTATTTGTCATGTTCATGAGCCAAGACTTAAGTTGAGGGAGAAGAATACAGACTGAAGGAGCATCCAGATCCAAGTGGGACTTATCCAAGCTATTTATAAATAAGGAAATTCCACTTAACTGTTTAGAAGCAGAGGAGACTGGCTCACAGGCATCAGTAGCTCAGAGCCTCGTGGCTGTTCTCCTTTGTGCATGCTGGCAAATATGTCTCTCAAGTGTTGTGTCCTGTGGCATTCAGCAGAACTGCACCCTTAAAAGAGCCACACCTCCTACTAGCTCTAGTTCTTCTGAGCCTGGGACCACTTCCTTCTCTCTGCTTTGCTGCCTTCCCCACCAGCCACAAAGGACAACCAGTCATCACTGCTTAGAAGAATATAAGCGGAGAGAGCAAACTCCACAGCGACCAGAGAAAGATCAAGATGGCAAGCATTGATTAGCAATCTCCAAATGCAGAAATTGACCTGATGACACCTAACAAGTGTAATGCTCTGAAAGAAATCTCATAGTCTAACAAAATAGCATGAAGATCAAGAGGTCCCTTCTACTCAGACCCTAGTCCTTGATGCTGGCGAAAGAAGGCTGTGCTTTGCTCAATAGGCATTGGCTTAGCAAAGGTACCTTAAGCAATCATAAAAGATGGATCTAAAGTTTGGACATAAGGGAAGCCCTGCTGGATCAGGCCACAACCCATCTAATCTGGCTTCCTGTCTCACACAGCGGCCCACTAGTTGTTTCTGGGCATCCCAGGCAGGTAAAGACCCAGTGAAGCAGTGGCCATATGCATGTCAAGTGCTCATAAAGTCCCATACCAGGCCAGCAGCACTTGAAGTGTGGATGGCCAGGCCAGGGGAAGCTGGATTGCCACGGCAACACTGAGAAAATATCCAGGGTGGAGCCAAACATTGCCATGGCAACCCCCATTCTCACCAGGATTATCTTCACCATGTAGTAGTAGAGTACACTACTGTGACACTGAATGCCACATGAACTCACAGTGTCTACACAATCTACGTTACCCTGAGGTTCTCTTACAAAGTAGCTTCACCCAAATGTATGAATACCACTCAAGCAAGTAAGCCAAGCCGTGTGTGTTTATATCGTGTTCTATAGCCCAAGGACAGGGAAGGTTACAACAGTTTAAATATAGTACATAAAAGAGGAGGGGTATCTCTTTAGCATATCTCAGGCCACCCATCAGCTTGGGGTCTATCACAGAAAAGGCCTTCTCATCAAAACATAACAGGAGCCCAGGTGGATCAGGCCACAGACCATTTAGTCCAGCATCTTATCTCACGTGGTGGCCCATCAATTGCTTCTGGGCATCTCAAGCAGAGGACAAAGGGAACAGCTTCACCTGCTCTCAGCAACCTGCAAACAGAATTTAGAGGCATCCTGCTTGTCTCTCTAACCCGGAGGCAGTACCTGGGCGTCTATACTAGTCGCCACTAATTCACCTGTCCTCCAAAATTTTGTCTAACCCTCTTTTAAAATATATTTTCTGGCTAGGCAGATCTTCCCAGTTTGTCCTCTTTATTAGTAACTCTAATTACTTTGAGAGAACAGAGATGAGATAAATCCTATAAGAGCAGGAAATGTGTGACCTGATTCTTATTTTGATTTAGGAAGCTGTCGCTCAGCAAGATAAAGCCTAAAGAGGCACTCTTGGCTCAGAGCAGACCCACAGCTTGGATTTCCACCCAAATTAAAAACACACAGCAACAACCTCAAGCTGGCTGGAAAACAAAATTCCTGTTATTCTGAAGTTGAGTTCCAGTGGAAACAGTTGTTGAGAGAGATCTCTCTTTTGATCTTCCAGGGCTGCAGGATTCAGCATGAAATTGTAGCAGCCTCAGATACAAATATAACACCAGCTGTTTTCGGTTTTCCACTGCTTCCCAGAATGCCAGTGAAAATAAAGTTATTGTCTATCTATGTGGTGGATATATGAATCCGCTTCATTTTCAATACCTATGGAAATCCAGATACGTGAGCCTATTTCCGAGTGTATTTTCCAAATTAGGAAAAAATATAGACGTTTTAAATCGCTTTTGTTTTCCTCTAAAGAAGTTTATAAATTCCAGTCTGAATCACAGTTTCCAGTTTTGATTTGGTAGGAAAACATAACAAGTCATGAGACCTGCTGGTCTGGTTTCCATAGCTTCACCAGTTACTATATTGCCAACTGCAGCACAAGAACCACTGAAGATATGTGGAAAAGGGCAAGAAAAAAGAACAAGAGGGTTTTTCCACTAGCACTAAGTACCCATCAAGTACCTATTAGAGACCCATTAAGGACCCATTAGGCTCAGAGCAGGAAGACCCCATTTCCACTGCAGACCCCATTAGAGCCACATTTGTTTCCACCAGTTCTAGGGAAATCCGGACCTATAATCTGGATTTCCTGTAGACCTCATTAAAGGGGTCTACAATGGGGTCTTCAGGCATCACATCTGGATTATACGGAGCTTGCTTCCACAGCAACCGAGCAATGGGATGGGGGGGGCTTCAGGGGGTGCACCCATGGGGGGGTGCCCCAAAACCCAAAGCTCCAAAGCCTGTGGACCATCTCCGTAGCCGGCTCCAAAGTTGGCTCCAAAGCTGGCTCCGAAGAATAGCACAGGCTTCGAAAAGGACCCCACACAAGAGCAATACCAATCCTTTGTCAAAGACTCCAGAGAATCTTTGGAGCTTATGACAGAGCTCCAGAGATTCTCTGGAGCCACTCTGGAGAATCTTTGAAGAATCTCTAGATTGCACACCATGTCCCCCAAAATCTGGGGTGACAGGTGGGTCCCACATGGGTCAATCTGGATTCACCGCATGGGTGCTCCATCGTTTCCATTGCGGGCAGGCTAGCACCCATCGCTATTGGGTGCTGCACTGCCCATGGGAACACATCAGGGTTCCGGATCAGTTGAAGGACCCATTCCTTAGATCCGGATCATCTTAGATCCAGATTAAGGGAGGTCAGTGGAAAAAAAACCCAGGAGAGATGGAAGCTTGTAGAACATCAACCCTACAGCAGGAGTGCTCAGCTGCAGTCCTCCAGTGGTTCCAGAACTATAGGTCCTTCCACTTGCTGACATAAAACCATGGGAGTTATGGCTCAGGAACATCTGGAGGTCCATAACTGAGTCCTAGTGTCTTAAAAGCCATACAGGTCTCACCGCCAGTAGACGAGCCTACACTACTGAAGGCTCTCCATGTTTCTGCTATGGGCCACCTTTCCCATCACTAGGAGCCACCTGTCCATTCATTCATTGGTCATTCTGGCCAGCAACCAAGAAGAAGTCGCCAGAGTGGAAGGGACAGCAACAGTAGTAGAAATGACAATGACTGAACCCATTAGTCAAGGAAACGGGGAGCTGACAAAGAACTGTAGGGCCTTCTAAAACTCTTTTTGGTCCTCTTGCTTAGCTCATCTAGATTAGGGACCAAGATTCCCAATGCATCACATCAAACACCTGTCACCAGAGACATCTACCTCAAGCACATCTGCTTGAGTTGAGATAAACATGGAAATAAAGCCACATGAAGAGCTCTACTGGATCAGACCACAAGATCCCATAGGAAGATGCTTCCAGAGTCAAAAACCATAGCATAGCATAGATAATCTTGGTCCCTCCAATAGGTGCTGGACTAGAACCTATCATCTGCTTCTGGTCATTCTTGCTTAAGCTGATGCATCCTGAAAATAGCATGTGCAAAACAGCTTCAAATGCTGCCCAAAACTAGCACTTCAGTACTGGTGGAGAGCCTGCATTTACCGTGCTCCTATGAGGAGGAAGGGGTCAGCCTACCATACACTTGGCATCCCTGAAGGGAATGGCAGACCAGCGATTGGACTAGCACATTCTCAATCGGTACACTGTTCCAATCAGCACTCTGCTTCTCCAACATGAGCTCCACCCACCCCGTCCCCAAAGAACATGGTAAGGGCAGGCTCCCCACGAAGGTTCTGAGATGTTTTGCACATCTCAGCTACATCAAAGTCCAGCTACACCTGAAAGGACACTCATGCGCCAACTCTGCTGTAGCATGCTTTGCAAACTGTGTGTGTACATGCTACTGTAGTTTGTCTTTATGCTTCAGAAGTAAAAACAAAACCTCCCATGTGCGTAGGAAATATTAGGTTGGCATACAGAGGAAGGAAGGAAATTTAACTGCTGGACTTGGCCTTCTGAATCCCAAATGCTTTATTTTTAGTCAAGAATATTAATAGTCCTGAGTCCATTGTTTTAACTTTAAATTAAAAATGAGAAATTCTGGTTCAACAAAGCTGTGTGTTTAACTTTATATATAATGAGAAATTCACTTGTGTTTTAACAAGGCAGGCATGTAACCGACCCTGAGGTGTTCATGGGAGAGACGCTAGTTTTATTTAAACAGATACCAAATACTTAAAATGACTTGATTTGATTTGACTGTCGACATACAGTATGATTTTAAAAGCTTTCAAAAAAAAAAAAGTAAAGGAAGAAAAAAAGAGAGAGCCTTAAGAAAATAAAAAAAATTTAAAAGTAAGAATAGGGGCATCTGTCTGCTTGTGACAGAAGTTATCATTTGGCAACATTTGGAAAGTTCTAGATTTTTTTCAGAATGAAAACATAAGAACTTGTTATATCTAATGTATAAATAAACATAATGTTATAAAAGTGGATAATAAAAAAGGTAAAACAATTTATAAACATAAAAAGCAACTGTATTGATTCTTCATCTATTGTACACTGAATTGGATGCCAAAAGACCCAGAGTTCGTCTCCTCACAGGACCTGCGCCCTTTCTGCACTTGGCCTTATTCCGGACTATATCTCGGGACAGGGGTCTGTTGTCCATATGCTATTGCAGACTCTGGCAGGATTCACCTGGTGCTTGCCGTAGCCTGAATAAACATGTGGATAGCAGGCCCCTAACCTGAGACAGTGTGCATTTCCAATAGCCTTTGGTCCGGCCTGAATCTGGCTCAAGGGCCCAGCATCAAGGCACTTTGGACAGGATTCCCTGTTTCTGCAGACAAAATGTCCAAAAATCTAGGGAATCCCTGTTTGGATTTTAACAGGACTCACTGTGGAATCCTGTTAAAATCTGAATATTTATTAATGGGAACGCCACCTGTTCCGATCTTCACCACCAGCAGCCATTTACCTTCCTCCCGCCCCGTTCTGTGGTAGTCTCCCACCATTTACCTACCCCACCCTGCCCGTTCCACCATCTCTCAGTGTCTCCCACCATTCCCCACCCCATTTCTCTGTCTTTCCTCGTCTCCCAGTGTTTGCCTTCTCCCTTGCCTCTTTCCTCCGTCTGTTGGAAAATGGTGGAGAAGGCAAGCAGCAAGGTAACGACAAAAGACGGAGGAGCGGGGCGGGTGGGCAAACAGCTGGAGACAGCACCCCAATGCAGTCAGGATGGCTGCAAGGAGCCCTCAGCACTGATCGAAAAAAAATCTGGGTTAAAACACGGATGTTTTTTGACCAGTCAAAACATAGCCATATATTCCAGAATAAGGCCAAATACAGAAAGGCCCCTAATTGCTGCCACTACCCTGCTACTGTCTTCAAAATCATGGGACACTAATAGTTAACTACATAGACAGATCAGGCAGTTCCCGCAACAAGGATACATGAGAGGTATATTTATTTACAATAAAACCCTTGTAAAAGAACACAAAATACAAGCTATGGCATAGTCAACTCCCTGCGGTAGTCAATCTGCACCTATTTACCCTGTCCACTTTCAGGCACTGGGTTTAAAAAAAAAAATTAACTGATTTTTTAAAAATCATATTCCAAAAGCATATAAACATAAGACATATACAAACCTAAACACATATTACTGAAACCTCAATTATAACGCAATAAACGAAATTATATTCAAAGTGATACCCGGTACAATGAGATACCCGCCCTCTCCCATGGAATAGACTGGAGGTATCTTTAAAAAATATTTTCAAGTATTATTTTTCAAGGGACGCGTCAGGTTTACTGTTTCCTTTAAGGACAATTTCCGCTCTGGACGCAGGCTGCAGAAAGGCATTTTATCCCATTTCTGCTGCCAGCTGGTATTAGTGATCATGCCCATATAAATCAATATTCTCTCCCTTTAAAAAATCAAATAACATAAAATCATTCATATATTTATATCAATTTTCATTATTCCACAGCTTGCTATCTTTCCTTCCCTTTGTGATCACTAGCTGTGCTGCTCTAACTGCCTCTAATTTACTACATATTAATCCTTCCCCTCTATTTGTAATACATAATTCTTTGGTCCAGTCTAAATGTCTGCCTTTTAAATTAATAGTTTCATTCTCAGTTTGCTTACAAATACTTTCAGGCATCGTTATAGTTTTCAGTGCATTCATTTTACATTTTCTCCAGCTGGTCCGCACCAGCTTAAGCCTTACCTGGATTCAGATAATTTGGCCACGGTAATCCATGCTCTGGCAACCTCCAGATTAGACTACTGTAATGTGCTCTACATGGGGCTACCCTTGAAGATAGTTCGGAAGTTGAAACCGGGGCAGAATGCAGCAGCTCAGCTGCTAACAGGAGTTTCTGTCTGGACTCACATCAGGCCAGTCTTAAAGGGTCTGCACTGGTTACCTATTCACTACCAGCCCAATTCAAGGCGTTGACACTAACACATAAATCCCTAAATAGCTTGGGCCCTGGGCACCTGAAGGAGTATCTTCTCCCCTACAGTCCTGCCCGGGCACTGAGATCTCAAGGAGAGGCCCTTCTTGGTGTTCCATGAGCTTTAAGACCAGGATCTGAGAACTCCAATAGGCGAGGGACAAAAGAAAAGAAGGGTTGCCATTTAAGGGGACTCAAAACAGCTGGCAAACCTTCTGTTCTTCTCCTCACAACAGACACCCTGTGAGGTGGATGAGGCTGTGAGAGCTCAGAAAGATTGCTGTGAGTAGCCCAAGGCCACCCAGCCGGCTTCATGGAGAAGTGTGGAATAAAACCCCACAACTGCAAGACACACTAACCAAAAGACCAAACTAAAAGATGAAGACCAAGTTCCTAGTCCCAGAGGCACAGGGGAATCTATTTCAGCAATGCACTTTTGTGCACCATCAGAATGCTAGGTGAAAGATGGAGGCACGCCTTCCACACACCTCTGTGATCCGGACTAGGCCGCGTCGGTCCGCCTGATGCAATCATGCTCTGTCCAGCATGGAGGGATCATAGCCAGTGGGTGGGGTCCCTCACGGACCTGCATTAATGTGCAGGCTAATGTGGCCCAGAATCTGACTGTGGGAGTTCCTATTCCAAATTGCAGGTAGGTGCCAAAAGAGCCTGTATCTAAGAATATGATTCACGCCACATGTCTGATTTCCAGAAAGTGTTCCAGGACAGTGACAGGGTAAGAAAGGGTAGAGCTAGTGGCTGCCATCCACACAGACACCAGTCCAACCTGGCCTACCTTCAAAGTCAGCAACAAAGGTGGGTGATTTCTGGAGCTCTGTGAAATGTCTCCAAAATGGGCTACCAGCCACTCTGGTGCTGCCATCTGTCTGCATGGCGGTGCCAAAACCTACTCCTAAATTGGCCTATGCCAAGATTGCTGTTAGAGTGCTCCAAGCAGTGCTCTTACAGGTTTGTTTGGTTTTTTTTAAAATGATTTTTATTCTTTTTTCTTACAATAAAATTTTTACATAATTATGCCCTTATACATGCTCTTACAGGTTTGGATTCCACACTTAGAAGCAACCCAGGTGTGAGCACCATGTAGACAATGTGGCCCTGATCACACCTATATGAGACAGGACATCCTGGTTCATAATTCAAACTGAGATCGTACCAGTTCTGTTCACACCTAGATTGTTATAGGTTGTCCTCAGCCCATCCTCGCTCTGGGCTGCATCACTCCCACCTTTCTGTGTGATTGACCTGAGCCTCCTCCACGGAACTCTTGGCTCTCCACCCCTTTTGCTACATCAAATCTCTCCTTTCTGATTGGCTGCCGTTGTGTCACTCAAGGAGGGGGAGGGTGTGTGTTTGTCATTCTTCTTAAGCCTGCTTCCCCATGTGATTAATTGATGATGATGATGATGATGATGATGATGATGATGATGATGATGATGATGATGATAATAATAATAATAATAATAATAATAATAATAATAATAATAATAATAATAATAATAATAATAATAATAATAATAATAATAATAATAATAAATTTGCAGAAAAACCCTAGATAGAAGAATCATACACATAAACTGAGGGAAAAGGGGCGGTGCCTCACGAACTCTGCGCATACCACCCACCCCTAGGCATTGGCTGAAAGGAAAGACTGGACCCACCCAGCACAGCACAGTTCAGCCTCCTTTAGCTCTTCTCTCTGCTCACACTGAGGAAGCGAAGACAGCCTGGGATACCAGGGTGGACTGAGTCCTCTGGAAAAGAGGACTCCAGTTAAAACGTTCTGATGGGGATAAGCCAGCTTGGGAAATGAAATGAATAAAAATAAGGTGAGTAACGCGACCCGAAGATGACCTGAAGTCATCCTAAACTAAAGGTGTGACCAGGGCCTGTGCACCAAGGAAGGATGCATCCTACAAGAAGCAGCAGCTGGAAAACACCCTCCATCTAGCACACTCTCGGCCCGGTTCAAAGGAAGCCCATCAATAGTGTGCCAGGTAGAACGGATGTGACCCGATTTATTCAACATTATCCCAGAATTAAAATAAATGGGTTTCCTCCATATTACACACATTGCAGGATGGTCTAGGTAGGAGATCTCTCAGGACCATTTGCGGAGATTCAAGAGCAGATGACGGTTTTGCTTTTGTCTTCTGCTGGAAAGGCCAAGAAGGCATCAATAGGCTGCCGTATAAGACAAGATGCTGAGCTAGATGGGCTGTGGCCTGATCCAGCAACGTTCCTCTTAGGTTCCTTGGGGCTGTTGTTCGACATCATGGAGTCAAGACCGACTTACCCAGGGAGTGTTCTTGGTTGCGGAATGGTTTGCCATCTCGTTCTTCCAAGAAGATGATGGGGACTGAAGTTGTGACCTCTATTCCCAGGCGGTGATTTTATTAGTAAACTCCAGACACTTTTTATTGTAACAGCTATGGGACTCTTTGGTATAAAGCAGTATAATTTTAAAAAGGAAGAACAATTATAAAGAAAAAGTGTTGGCTTTTCTACCCCGCTTTTCTCACCCATTTAACTGGACTCATAGTGGCTGACAAAGCTTTCTATTCTTCTCCCAACAACAGACATCCTATGAGGTAGGTGGGGCTTTGAGAGCTCAGAGGAGAGCTGTGAATAGCCCAAGGTCACCCAGCTGGCTTCATGGAGGAGGGTGGAATCAAACCTGGTATTCCCAGACCCAGATAAGAGTCCGGCTCTTTAACCACCAGACCAAACTGGCTTTGCAGGAATGCCCTTGTGTATTAAGAAGGCCTTTAGGATATTTATCATGGTTTTCAGAATAGAAATAGGAAGCCTTGGGATTTTGTAACTTTGCAAGAGATCTGGGATGGGGGCTTTATACTCTGGATTACATGATGCTTTTCTTTTTCTTTTTTTCTTTTGCAGAAAGTGAGACGCAAATGCTTAGAAACACATAGGACATCTTCATCCATAAAGTAAACAAATGCACTAACCAAAAAGAGATTTCCACACGCTTTACAAGTACTTGAGAAAACTTTCCTGGATGGTTTTGAGAAGAATTTCCGCCTGCACCGGCAGCTGTCCACATTGCAGCTGTGCACACGTGCACACACACAGAAAGAGAGATAAAATATACTCTGGCAGGCTGATCCAAAGGCCATAAATTAAAAATGCTAATTGCTTTTGAAAAAGTCTGAGGAACGCTTTGTTTGTGCAACCTATTTGTGTTGCAAATGTTCCGCCTCTGAAGTTCTTTCCCCTCCCCTCTTTGGTGAAAAAGCAAAATAAATGTGACTCTTTCCTTCCTTACGTTCAATCTCAGTTCTCTCTCTTCGGCTGTGAGCATCTTGAGCTGCAAACACAGATCTAGAAGGCAGAGCTCTCTTCAAAATGATGAAATAAATATACCCAGATGTATAGGTAAGCAGGAATCCTGCATTCATAGAACAAAGCAAAGTTGAGTTATATTCCTTCCTCTTTATGTA
Organism: Aspidoscelis tigris stejnegeri; assembly: GCA_023333525.1. Classification (NCBI taxonomy): domain Eukaryota; kingdom Metazoa; phylum Chordata; class Lepidosauria; order Squamata; family Teiidae; genus Aspidoscelis; species Aspidoscelis tigris. Next base: position 65,940,421 of record JALMGA010000008.1, read on the forward strand.
ACACAGAATAATAGATAGTGCCCTTTGTTTGGGTGGGTGGGTGGAGGCAACATATTCTGCACAGCCAGCCACTGAAAATGCAGAGATCTGCTTGCCCTAAAAGCATATACTGTAAGGTCATCAGCAGTTATTTGTTCCTTCCAGTGTTTAAATAAAATATATTATTCTATCTGTCCTCAGAGGGAATCAGGGACAGAAAGCTCATACACAGGCAGATTGATATTACAGTGCCCAAAATGGTTTTTACAAGCATTGGGCTAGATCGCAAAACAGGAGGATCTCACAATAAAAACGAGGCAGGTTACGGGACAGTAAGAAAACAACGTACAACAAACAGCATTTGCCAACAGCGTTTGCAGTGTGGACAACCTCTTCCCACCTCCATCCCAGATGCCAAACATTAGCCAGTTTGGTCTAATGGTTAGGGAGTCGGACTCTTATCTGGGAATGCCAGGTTCGATTCCGCCCTCCTCTATGTAACCAGCTGGGTAACCTTCGGCTAGTCACAGTTCTCTTCTGAGCTCTCACAGCCCCACCTACTTCACAGGGTGTTCTGTTGTGGGGAGAAGAACGGAAGCTTTGTCAGCTGCTTTGAGTCCCCTTAAATGGGTGAGAAAAGTGGGGTAGAAAAGCCAACTCTTCTTCTTCTTCTCTTCTTGGATATAGTGCTACTAGGGATCTAGTCACACACAAGTTTCAGGACGACCGGAGTCATCCAGCAGGATGTGTGATTAACACTATTTTAAGCTATTACGAATTGCAAGCTGGCCTACAGCCCTTAAACCATCCTAAAATGTAGTAAACTTTAAACAGCACTGACACAGACTGAGGCCGGCCTGGAATTCCAGTCCGGCTTTCACTTCCTCATGTATGAGTGGAGAGACAGCCTAAAGGAGGCAGAACTGTGCTGTGATGGGTGGCGCCCAATATTTCCTTCAGCCAATAAACACACGCAAAGTCCATGAGGCACCTCCCCTTCAGCCAATCAGCAGACGCGGAGTTCATGAGGCACCTCCACTTTCCTCAGTTCAGGGGTATGATTCCTCTATCGTTTTTACACAAATTTATTTTTATTATTAAAAAATAATAACCGCAAGAAGAGAAGCACATAAAAAAGGAAGGGGTGCATGGAGGTAGGGGAGCAGGCTTTAAAAAGAACCACAAACACACACCTTCGCCTCCCCTTGAGTGACATGAATGGCATCCAATTGGAAATGCCTCCCTAGAGTGATATGAACAGCATCAAATAGGAAACAAGATAGATGTGATGTAGCAAAAGGAGTGGCGAGCCAAGGGCTCCCTGGAGGAACGCTAGGCCAAACTCTGAGACCTCCGGGTATAGGATGGGATAGAAATACAAACAAACAAACAAACAAACAAATAATGTTTGACCAATGCAGCCCAAGGAGGGGACGGCCTCCATCAATCTACATCTGACTAGCACTGGTAGAAATTCAATTCAAATTCATTAACAGGCCAACCTGGTTGGGACTCGTGTGACCATGGCCTTGAAGTCAAAGGTCACAGGACAGGACTCTAAAAAACTCTAAAAACCTACAAAGCTTTCCCACCCTTTGCAAGCCATGCCCTAGCCTGGCACCTTTTCTGATCTAGCCAGTTTCCAACCTGACTAGCCGGGGCCAGCAGGTCCAATGGTTAAGGGATGGGCAAAGGAAAGTTGGGCTGTCCTCAAAACTGAGGGTTGGCTGACTTCCCATGAACAGACCAATGGTGTTTCTTTGCCATAGAGATGGAAATTGTTCACCAGACCTTCTGCGGGAACAGCAGGGATCGAACCCATGACCCTTCCAGGCAGCAGCTGGTTCCCTAAGCAAGAAGAGGTGGTGACAGCAACCAGCCTAGATGGCTTTAAGGAAGGGTTAGACAAATTGATGCATGACAGATGTATTAGTGGCTACTAGAATGGATGGCTAAGTACATCTTTCAGGCTGAGGGGACAAGCAGGACGCCTCTAAGGCCATTTGCTAGGATTCAAAAGCAGGAGAAGGTTTGCCCTTGTCTCTGCTTGAGATGCCCATGGGCAATTGGTGGGTCACTATGTGGTGGTGGAGGAGGAGGAGGAGGAGAGGAAGAGTTGGCCTTTCTACCCCATTTTTCTCACCCATTTAAGGGGACTCAAAGCGGCTGAGAAAGCTCAGAAGAGAACTGTGACTAGCCCAAGGTCACCCAGTTGGCTTCAAGGAGGAGAGTTGAACCAAACCTGTATTCTCAGATAAGAATCCTGCTCCCTAACCACTAGACCAAACTGTAACTGTGAAACAAGATACTGGATTAGATGGGCTGTGGCCTGATCCAGCAGGGCTCATCTTATGTTCTTATGTGATGGCTGTTCAAACATCAGAAACAGCCAAGACAACAGCAACAACATGGCGTTAAATACAGAGGCTTCCTAAGCACAACTATAGGCTTATCTTTAAATATTAAAAATAGATAGCAAGGTGATCGATCCGGACTCCTCCTGCTTGAGAAATTTCTGGCTGATTTTGTCTAGAGTCCACAAGCTTCTCTTAACACCCACATCTGAACACCAGCAGCTTCCCAGCCCTTGATGCTAAAGGAGAGCTCCACTTGCTTTTAAAACACCACATGTGGCCTGTAGATAAGAACATTTTAGGTGGAAATAAAGGACTGGTGATGCATGCTCCAGATTAGACTTTCCCCAAAAAGCATCTTGTTAACACCCAGGGTTTAAAACGACGTGCACAATATCAGTGCAGCAAGCAAGCAAATTTGCCCTTGAAATCTCCTTGTACTGAAAATGTTAAGTCAGAGGGAGACAACGCTACCGGAGCAATCAGGAAGTTCAAATTATTATTAAGCCTGAGCTTGCGTGATTTCAGAGTTTAAGCAGGACCGGGTCTGGCTAGGGCTAGACTAGGAATCAAAAGACGTTCTGAAAGAAGGTAATGGGAAAGGATTCCTGTGCTGTAGGGTTGCCAAGGTGGAGCCCAGTTTGTAGACATCTTCACATCTACCCACCTCAAAGGTATGAGAGACACCGACAGCATAGCAGTCAGACTTCAGCTGGCTACTAGAGGCAGCTGGGTCTAGTGGTTAATGAGACGGACTCTTATCTGGGAATACCAGGTTTGATTCCGCCCTCCTTCACAAAGCCAGTCACAGGTCTCTTTCTGAGCTTTCCCAGCCCCACCTACCTCACCCTTTCCCAGCCCTACCTACCAGCCGCACCCTGGCTGTTGTGGGAGGAGGAACAGAAGGTTTGTCAGCCGCTTTGAGGCCCCTTAAACAAGCGTAGTTTGACTTGAGTTGAACCAAACCACTAACCGTCAGTTCATGCACAACCCTACTGGGTTCAGCAGGTAGGAGGCATGTATCTGGGTGAACCCAGCCGGAGGGTTTAGAAGAACAACAAGAAGAGTTGGCCTTTATATCCTGCTTTTTTCAGCCATAAGGGGACTCTAAGCAGCTGGCAAACCTTCTGTTCTTCTCCCCACAACAGACACCCTGTGAGGTAGGCAGCACTGTGAGAGCTCAGAAGAGAGCTGTGACTAACCCAAGGTCTCCCAGTTGGCTTCATAGAGGAGGGTGGAATCGAACCAGGAGTCTACCAGATAGGAGTCTGGCACTCTAATCACAAGACCAAACTGGCTCTTACAGTGGATGTAATGGGCAAATTCCTGGGCTTCCTTCTTCTGGAGTTAATCTTCCATGTTTTTAAGGCAGGCAGTGGGAAACCATGGAGTTTCTGAGGCCACCCATTTAAGCAGAGCAGGGTGCATTTTCTTCTCACTTAAGTCTGAAGCCAGGGATTAGTGTTAAACCTAGAGAGACCCCGGAGGCGTTACATGCAGATTCGTCAGACTTCTCCAATGCCCATACTGTGTGCCAAATCCCTCTTTGATTAGACATGCTGCACATTAGTTCAAAAAAGCTATTTGCCCTGGGATTCAGCTTCCAAAGAAGCCCAAGAGTTCTGCATGTGGTGTTTTGCAGGTGTTTATGGGTTCCCTCAGCTGATAGCTGCTACTGTTGGTCTTTCTCCCCGGCCCGGTAAAACCTATGCAGCCACTCCACAAGGCCACAGAGGGGGAAGAGAGTTTGGGATGGTAAAGATGTGAGTTAGATGTGGTGCTGATCAGAAATCAGCAGAAAAGACGTGCATTATCAGCTCTGAAAGAGACAACAGCAGGAGCAATTGACGCAAGCGTGTCAGTGTCATAAAAAACTTGGTCCAGAGTCCATCCATCCACCTGCAAGGAAAACTCAAAAGACAGGGCTAGAATTACAAAAGAACTAGTAAAAGGGGCGAACACCCGGGAGAGGGCCTTCTCAGTGATGGCCCCCAGGCTATGGGACCATCTCCGCCTTGAGATGCGTCAGGGCCCTTCATTGTATATGTTTAGGAGGGCAGTGAAGGCACACCTCTTTGCCCTGGCCTTTGGTTAAATGGGAATATACGGTCTCTTCCCGCTTTACAGACATTGTTATTGTTTTACTATATACTGTTGTTTTAACATATGTCTGATTTTAAATGTTATTACCTGCCTTGAGACCTTCAGGTATAGGGTGGGATATAAACAAGTAAACAAACAAATGAATGAATAAAAGGGCCTTTCTGCACCTAACTGGTGGTCTAGATTAAGGTGTCTCTTAATCTGGATCACCGGCCTCTTCATCCACACGTTAATGTGGATTGAGAAGGCCCGGCTGGGGCGGCTCTATCTACTCTGGACTGAGCCAGATATGCATTAAAGAGGCCCTTAATCCAGATCTCTTGTGGCTCCCTTTCATTGGATCCATGAGAGGACCAAGGGCCTTATTCTGGAACATGGGAGGCATGCAGATGGCCCCCTTTCATGTTCTGGAAATATCAGGGAGACAGTAGCACATGGACCTCGAGTTCTCATCCCACCATTCAGCCACCTTTTCTAGCTTGGAATGTCCATGCCTTGTGCATGATTCCACCAGCAGGCCACCTCTAAGCCCCTTCCAAGGTCCTTTTCTTTTGCAAGGTGTGACCACAGCCTGAAATAACCGATCATTTAAGAGTCAATTTGCATCACCCAAAGGTCAGTATTAACCAGCCATGTTTAACCAACCATCTCCGAAATCATGCTGACCGGAAGTGTTATGAGTCACAGTTCAAAACTTCAAGGGACTTAGAAAAGCAGCCCTACAGAGACCATCCAAGGGTGATTCCACAATTTTGGCATCCTGCCCACTTTACCTACAGGAGCCCCTCCTGACCCTTATTTAAAATGCTGGAATGGCACTCCTGGAAGTACCATCACCCTAAGTGGCAGTGAGCTATGGGAGGGGGGCTGCTCTGTGGTAGCCACCAGGCTTCCCTTTAGTGGTGTGGGAGGAGCCTTCCCTCTGTACCTTCAGAAGGTTGGTTAAAAAGGCATTTCTCCTCCTCTAGGTAAGGCACTGGTTTTGTCTTGGGTAGAGTTTTTGAAAAATGCATTTTAATTGTTACAACCCAGTGGAATGGAAATGTGAAAAAATAAGGTAGGTAGATGAGGAGGAGGAGGAGGAGGAGGAGGAAGAGTTGGCTTTTCTACCCTGCTTTTCTCACCCATTTTAAGGGGACTCAAAGCAGCTGACAAACCTTCTGTTCTTCTCCCCACAACAGACACCCTGTGAGGTAGGTGGGGCTGTGAGAGTTCAGAAGAGAGCTGTGACTAGCCCAAGGTCACCCAGCTGGCTTCATGGGGGAGGGCAGAATCGAACCTGGTATTCCCAGATAAGTGTCCGGCTCCCTAACCACTAGACCAGACTGGCTCATATGGACGGACGGACGGACGGACGGACGGACGGACAGACAGACAGACAGACAGACAGACAGACAGACAGACAGACAGACAGACAGACAGACAGACAGATAGATAGATAGATAGATAGATAGATAGATAGATAGATAGATAGATAGATAGATAGATACTTGTTCCTTTTCATACAGTCTGCACCCTAATGGTTTATTCTCCAAAGACCTTGAAATCGTGAAACCAGCAAAGCCTAAGAACTTCAAACAATCCAGCTGCAAATTAACTGCGGCCACAGTGGAAACAGAGATGCAAGTTCCCTTCCCCACAAAAGGCTGGGGCTGCTTCCAGGGAGTCAGTTTGCGCTTCTGTAATTAAAAGGAAAATGAATGGACAGGCATGCAGGTGTGAACCGTGTCCAGGGTGGCTGTACAGACCCAGCATGAAGCCAGCCAATGTGATTTCCCCCCCCCCTCTCCAGCCCATATAGATCGGAAGAATAGAAAGGCGGAAGACATTTCAGCCTTGCAACATTAACATTTAAAACAGTCCCTTTCGAACGGTTTGTGCTGAAAACAGGGCAGCATTTCAACAATAAAAATGATCCGATTGACCAGCGCATAGCTAAAGGAGCGCCTCCTCTCTTATGGGCCGGTCTGTCAATTGAGCTCTGTGGGTGAGGTCGAAGATGCCCCACTTTGGTCTTGTGGTAGTGCCAGACCCCTATCTAGTGGTCTACCGGTTTGATTCTCCACTATTCCAGTTGAGTGACTTTGGGCTAGTCACAGCTCTCTTCTGAGCTCACACAGACACACCGACCTCACAGGGTGTCTGTGGTGGGGAGAAGAAGAGTTGGCTTTTCTATCCCACTCTCCTCACCTATTTAGGGGGACTCAAAGTGGCTGACAAGCCTTCTGTTCTTCTCATCAGCACTGGCTGTATCAGCACTGGCCGTATTTTGGCCATTTTGCACTTTGATCTGAGCTTGAGGGTCTGAAACCTGTTTATGCACAATCCTGCACACACACACACACACACAAAAGGTCTCCCTGCACTTCTTCATGCTATCATGCAACACGAAGACATTGTAGAACAAGTAGCATCCACAAATGTTGTGCACCTCTGAATCACACTGGGAAAGCCTGAGGCCTGGGCAACAGAAAGATCTTCAGGCCCAGACTCTTCCCATTGTCCTTCAAGATAGAGGAACATCAACCAACATCTACAAATGCATTGCAAAATGCCGGGTTCAGTGGCCGTTGGTGGACTGTGATGTAGAGTTGAGGAGCAAGAACGTTTGGTGCAGGCCACTGCTGAGAAAGGAACCATTTTTGCATCACCGGACCTTGTCTGAACAGGTTCTGTATGAAGAACACAAGAAAAAAACCCTCCAGCAAGCCACAGCATGTCCGGTGCGCAAGGTGTCACTCCAAGTGCTTTTAAACAATCAGAGCGAGTCATGATCCTGTCTTTGATTCTATTTACCTCTGGCATATCTTCCAAGGAGAGCATAAGAAAAGCCCTGATGGGTCAGGCCACAGCCCACCTAGCCCAGCATCCTGTCTCACACAGTGTCCCACCAGAGGCAGGATGCCTCTGAAGGCCCTTTGTGGAAATCCTCGTCTTCTGCCTGAGGTGCCCAGAAGGAATCGGTGGGCCACTGTGGGAGACAGGATGATGGACTAGATGGGCAGTGGCCTGATCCAGCAGGGCCCCTCTTAGGCTCTGATGTTTCTATGTTCAGAAGGTGATGTCAGCAGCAGCAGTCAGTGTAGGCAGCCATAGATGGAAACCGCCACATGCCAGTCCATCGGTTTCATCTGAAGCCCATGTCACAACAGCAAAATCTCTTGTTAATTTGACTCCAAATGGTAGGGATGAAAGGGAGATTTGCTGGCCATGCAAAAATCAGAGCAATGCGGAAGCAAGTTATAGATGGCGAGCCAGGGGTAGCAGGGTGAGGCTACAGCCAGAATCCCTCCGTTTCATCCTGCCAAACTGCATTTTGCTCCCTTGCAGGAGAATCAAAGACAGTCTTCCAGCCACAGGACCAAGTCAGCCCACCACCCTACCAGATACAACCCAAGAGTGACTCCTGGATTAATTTAACCAGATCCTTCAAAAAAAGAGAGAGAGAGAGAATAAGTTCCATTTTGAGCAGGGAATGAATGCCCACCAATGAAGTTCCAGCACGTAGGGCTTCCCCAAGCTGACTGGTATGGGGAAAGATCCAGGCCTCAGCTCTAAGACGTTCAGCAGCTTCTACGTCAACAAAACTGCTCAGCGTTGGGGGGCATCTTGATTTTTCCTCTCACTGCCTTGTGTCCTGGTTCCCTAACGTCGCCCAAACACGATGCATCAGGACTCAATACTGTGGGACAGTGTGGAGAGAGAAACAACCGCAAAACAAACCTCACACACTCCCTTGTCACTTTTGAGTCCAGTATCCTGTGGGGAAACATTATTTCTAACATGAATGATGGCTGCTCACACTGAAGAAGTTACATAAACTCCATCTCTTAAAACGCCAAAAACGTTTTCAATGTGTAAACCTAAAAATATTGTAGTTTTTTTCCCCCACAAGCCGGCATTAAAATTTCCTCCACGGTCAAACCTTTGCTGCAAATAACTGGACTGAAGCTCTCGAACTAAGGAAGCCACAAAAGACATCTAAGGTCCTTCCTGCCTCACCAGCAACCCTATTCCCACGGTTTCTCCATGATCTTCTGCCCCAAAAGCTCTCAGGGTCCTCATGGCCCGATATTCCTAATTATTCCACACCATCCCGGCAGTTTTTGAGGGTTCAGAAAAATAAAAACAAAAAATCCTGCTCCGTTCTCTCTCAGTGCACCCAGTCCTGGCTTCCTCACTGCATGACCTTTTGGCTCCCAAAAGCTTATGGGATCTGCCTCTTCCATCTGCGTCTCCACCTGCCCTGTTTTCCTGGGCCAAAAGTAAGGATCAGCTATACGTGTTTGGAAACACATCGCTCTTCTCTTCTCTCTCTCTCTCTGAATCCTGCGTCTCTCCCCCGCATCCTTCCCGTGTCAATCGCGCCGCTTTGCAGGGCGAACCCGGGGAAATCTAGAACTTCCCGGCGTCTTCGGGAGAAGCCAGGCCAACTTCAGCACGCTGGACAGCGCCCACGGCTTGAGACATAAAGACATATATGAAGCCGCCAACGCGGCCAGACTCCGCCGTCCGGCCTGCCGGCCTGCCAATCATTCCTGAAATATTGCTGGAACTGGACCGGTGCCTGCCCAAGACATCCGCGGGTCTGTTTATTTTTAGTATGGACAAATCCTCTTCGGGATCACGCCGTGTTTGTTGCATTAAGCGCCCTGTCGTTTGGGAGGCTTACGCAGCAGCAGCACCCTCGTTGAGGGCCCAAAAAGGGTTCTCCCACCCACACCCACGCACCCAGTCCTTTAAAGCCCCACGCCAAAGGTGAAGATGGGGGGGGGGGAACCAAAAGGAGGCTCCATGAATTGCACGCCTGCTCACAAGCAAACCAGAAGTCACTTTCCCTCGCCACCTTTAGAATAAGACCCGAAGGATCCTTCCATTCAAAGGGCTTAAGATCCGAAGGATCCTTCCATTCAAAGGGCTTAAGATCCGAAGGATCCTTCCATTCAAAGGCCTGCTTTCGGCACTTTTCTCCCCCTTTGGAGACCAACCACACACAGAGAGAAGTCCTTGGAGACGTATTCCCCCTCCATTTTCAAGTGCAAACTCATCACCCTCCAGCGGTGGAATCCCAGGAAATGACAGCTCTTCTGCTCCCACCCTCCCAAGGCCCAAAAAGGAGACCCCACAATCTCTCTCGCACGCACGCACACACACACACACACACCCTCTCCAAGGTAGGATCAGAAATGCGTAAAGACAGGCCCTGGCGCTGCACAGGAACTGGGCAAGGAGTTTTTATTTATTTATTTTATTTATCGGAAATCAGATTGCGTAACGATACCAAGCAGCCCTCCAACTTCTGGGCTGCCGGTTTTAAAAGGCGGCCTCTTTGGAAGGCGCAAAGTTCGCTCTGGAAGCGAGGCTGCCTGGTGCCGGGGGGAGGGGGGGACCGCTTGACACGCTCTCCCCGCTGTCTCAGTGCACGGCGAAGCGCCTGAAAACCCTCTCCGGATCGCCGGTGCTTTTCGCCTTCCCCTTTCCCGTCTCCCAAAAGCAGGCGGCGCGCGGTTCTTTCCTCGCCTTCGCTCTCTCTTCCCCCAGCGCCACCAACACCAACACCGCCACCTCCAGCCAGCGTGGCCCCAAGTCAAAAAGTCCAACTTCTTCAGCCTGGGGGGGGGGGGAGTCCCTGCAACGCCAAGCCCATCCGACGATCCTGTCTCTCCCCCCCCACACACACACACATTTCCAAGAGTTTTGCCCCGGCCACTTGGCTTGTCCCCCCTTCCACACACACACACGCACACGCAAGCGCCCCTATCCCCGGCCAACTTGTTTCCCTTGCGCCCCGCGGGACTCCAAAGCGGCCCCCTCGAAGAGGCGCGAGCGAGCGAGGGATCCCCGTTGGAGAAGCCACGCGATTCCCCCTCCCCCGCCTGCCTGCCTGCCTCCCCCAGAGCAAAGTTCAGCGTTGCGTGGCCAGGAGGGCGCCCCCCGCATCGCTCGCCTCCTGGGCGGACTCCCCGGCACAGCGAGGGAGTCCCCGGCGAAGCCCGGTTGATTCCCAGCCATCGGGCAAAGGAGTCGGGGGGGGGGAGAGAGAGAGAGAGAGAGAAGGAAAAGAAGCGGAACGGGATCGGGATCGGAGAGGGGTTGACGGCAGGGCAGGGCAGGGCAGGGCAGGGCAGCGCTCCGACGAGCCACCACGGGAACTTACCGCGCGTTTCACGCCTTCCCCCCCGATCGGCGCAGACGGACCCGGAGGCTCATTCCGGAGTTTCGAGATCCCCGACGGGTAGAGCTCCGAAGCGGCGGCAGCCGGCCCGCCCCTCCCGCCGCCTCCTCATCGCTGCGCCGCCGCTGCCGCCTCCACCGCCGCCGCCGCCGCCTCCTGGCCCCCGGGGCGCCCAGCTTGCTGCGCCTCCATCCCCGACGCCGCCGGCTGGGCTGGGCTGGGCGCTCCCGGTGGGGCAACCAAGTGGCGCTGCCGCCTCCGCCCGTCCGTCCGTGCGCCCGTCCGTCCGTCCGTGCGCCTTTCCGCGCGATGAGAGCGGATGGGCGGCCGTGTGTCCTCCAGCGGGCGAGGCGAAGGGAGGCTGGCCGGCTGGCCGGGCTGGCTGGCTCGCACGCGCCGCCTCTCCCGACGAGACGAGGCGAGCCCTCCTTGGCTCGCTGCTTGCACGCGTTCTGCGCCCTCGCCCGCCCGCCCGCCCGCCCGCCTGCCTGGTGCGCACACAGAGCGCTGCCTCGGTGCTCCCCGGCGCCGGCTGCGGGAGAGCTGTGGGACAGCGCCCCCTGCCGGCACTGGGCGGGGGAGGCAAGAGGGGCTGGGAAAGATCTCGCGGGGGAGGGCAGGCGGGGTAGGGGGTGGGGAGGAGGCGGAGGGACGTCCCAAAAACTTGGGCAGAGAGTTTCCCCAGACTCAAGGGGCAGCCGGAGAAACAAGCCACGTCGACCTGGGAAGCCCTAACATGGCACACCCAGATGGACTTGTCAGATCACAGAATTCTTGGGAGTCCTTGGGGGTGCTAGGGGCTGAGGCACGCGGCAGGGCCATCACTGCAGCGGCCCCTCGGGCTTTGCAATAATCTTCCAGCGGTGGTACATCAGGCACACAAACTTTATATAGTGTTCGGGGGCCCGTGAAAACGTACCTTGGAGACTTCCTTCATCTGTGAATTCAGTGGCGTAGCTTTGGGGAGCAAAGCAGAGCAGTGAGCTCAGTGTCAGTAGTACGGCTGCCTCCATCCATGGGGTAAAACCCACAATCCTCTTGGCGTTCCCAATACAGCCCCAACTGCAATGGGCAAAAGGCAGGTTGTAAAGCTAATCTATGGAGTCCATCAACCATACCTGGTTCCCCAGAATTACGGGTGCGCATGAATATTTGAAGGTATTTGAAATTTGATCGAATTTGTCCAAATTTCGACATTCAAATTTGAATCCAATGTCCATAAAGTCAAATTTAAAGATTCAAATGAATTTTGTGTTTTGGATCTATTCGTTCAAATTATCTGGACATTCGTATATGTATGGGTTCCTATATGATGCATATTTGCAGGTACACATCTTTCCTGCATCTGTACACATCTGTGCAGATCCATATGGGTTGCATATGGGATAACTACAGGATGCATATGGATGTGACCTTCGAATATGAATCAGAAGCTTCAGTACATTCATACGGATGTGTACAGATGCACAAGGGATACATAACGATGCGTACGGGCACACCTGAATGCTGTCGACGTTCGTAAGTGCAAATTCAAATTGGAAATTCGAACGAATAGATTTGAATTTGCTTAATTCGAATTGAATTTGGTTAAATTTGAATTTTAAAGATTCGAATCAAATGGAATTTTTGGATATTTGATTCAAATCGAATCCCAAAAATTGCATTTGTATGCACCTCTACCCAAAATAGCTCGGCTTCCCTTTGCACCTAGAGAGCAGCTTTCGTGATCAGATGGAGGGCCCACCGGAAGTCAGCAAGGTATGTGCAAAGTAGCACAAAGAGGCTGGAGGGTCCCTGGGGCAGCCCTTCCTCTCCCCCATCACAGCCTCACAGAGGAGTGGCAGAGACTAATGGAAGGAATAGTAAAAGTTACCAAAGCACCCAGTGGGAACACGAGGTCTGTTCTCCCTTGCTGGCCTGGGATGGTATAACATGCATCGTGAAGCATCGTGAAGCAGAGGGGATCTCCCTCCTTTCTAGCAAGGCAGCTTGCTTTCTAGAAAGTGAAGTTTTCCTTTAGAGCCCGTCTACTGAGCCTGATGAAGCTATCTAAGCTTTAGTCAATTAATTAAAACCCAGTGGATTAATCACCAGAGCTGACATCATGAGATGGCGGAATACCAGGCTATCTGTGTTTCTGTAGCCAGAAAACAAAAGCTTGGGATTAGACCAACCTGTTGGGTGTCCGGGTTCTCACTCCCTGAAGCCTCAAGATTGCTGATGACCTTAAGAAAGGTCACATGACCTGAAGGAGGAAGAGGAAGGCAGAAGAAGTAAGTTCAGCGCTTATGTGTGCAAGAGAAATTCCTCCTTCTACTGGAATTCCCACTGTGAAAGAATGTCTTTTTGACATTCCATTTGAATCGATTCGAATAACTGAAAATTCAATGCGATTCAAATTATTTAAATTCAAATTGAACAAAATTCAATTCTAATTAAGCAAATTCGAATCTATTCGTTCAAATTTTTGATTTGAATTTGCACTTACAAATGTCGACAAGATGCGTAGATGCCCGTATGCATCTTCTGTACACATGCGTATGCATTCCATAGTTATCCCATACCCAACCCGTTTTCATCCAGTACAGATCCATACAAATGCACACAGATGCGGGAAAGGTGCGGATCTTCAAGCGTGTATCGTGTACAAACCGATACATATGCGAAGGTTTGAATAATTTGAACGAATAGCCCCAAAATTCAAAATTCAATTTGAATGTTTAAATTTGAATTTCTGGACATTCTATTAGAATTCAAATGTCGAAATTCGGCACATTCAATCGAATTACAAATGCCTATGAATATTCGTGCACATCCCTACTTAGAACATAAGAGGAGCCCATCTAGTCCAGCATCCTGACTCACACAGTGGTCCTCCAATTGCCCATGGGCATCTCAAGCAGAGACAAGGGCAAACCTTCTCCTGCTCTCCACTCCCTGCAAAGGGTCTTTGAAGGCCTCCTGCCAGTCTCTCCAGCCTGGAGGTGGTACCTAGGCATCCATTCTAGTAGCCACTGATATACCTGTCCTCCATGATTTTTTCTAACCTCTAATAACGTAAGAGGAGCCCTGCTGGATCAGGCCACAGCCCATCTAGTCCAGCATCCTGACTCACACAGTGGTCCTCCAATTGCCCATGGGCATCTCAAGCAGAAGACAAGGGGGGAAACCTTCATCTGCTCTCAAATCCCAGCAAATGGGATTCTCCAAAATAACCCAGTGAAACTGGGTGCAATTCTTTTGGATCAGTTTTTTTAGCATTTGGATTTTAAACATTCAAATAGAATGGAATGTTTTGACTTTTAATTTGACTCAAATTCGAATGAAAAAAAAACCCATTCGTTCACATACCTGTAGTAGAATACAGCTAGCTTGCAAGAATTCATCAGAAACCCATTAAAAATCACAAAAGCAAAAAGCAAAAACCTCTTATGTAGTTTAAATACCTCACAGAATTTGTTCTGTTTTGCATTTTAAATTTATTTTCATTTATTATTTTACCTTATGGTATTTATATGCTGTCAATATTCTTTTCCCTTCCATTTTCTCCTCACGAGGACTCTGTGAGGAAACTTAAGTGAAAGAGTTTCACCGTGTAATAGATCAAGGGTGCGTGCAAACTTGTTAATACTGTACATTGGAATGTGCAGTCACGATCAAGCTGTCACACGCGGTGACCGATACTTCGTAGCGGCGGTGCATTATACTCTTGTAACTGCGAATTTACCTTAATGCGTGTAAGAGAATACTCGCTCCGCAGTATAAAGTAAATTTGAATTTTCCCGCCAGTCCAGACGGAACAGTGAGAAGAGCCAACAAGAGCAGGAAGAGCAGCTCAACTCCCATTGGATGCTTCATCCCATGTGACCATACACACCAGTCTCAGCTCTCGCAGCTCCGCAGGAAGAAGCTACAAAAGCTGATTTTAGTGAGAGGACGGCTGGTCATCGCTTTGCAGCAAGTAAGCTGTGATTTTTCTTATAACTGCGGATTTATTCCACAAGTCTAGATGCGGCCCAGGTCATACCTTATTCAATACCATCTTTCCAAAAGAGTGTCCAAGGGGGTTACCAGTACGATTATAAAATTACAAAACTACATAGCATTAAAAACCAGGAAACTATGAAACAAACCCACAAATAAATAAATATAAAACTTAAATGACCAGACAATTCTCCCTCATGGCAAAGTTTCTGGGTCCGTCCTGCAAGCCTCAGTTTAATTCTGTTCGGAGTCAAAGGCTGTGGTCACACCTGTGCTTTAAAACATCTTCAGTCCATCTTCAGGTCTGACTGCTCACACCTTTCCATTGTTATCCGTTTTATTTGTGGATTTTTCATTCAGGAAAGGCCAAACGGAGGGCGGAAAATCCACAAATAAATTTGGATAGAAATGAAAAGGTGTGTGAGCAGTCAGACTTGAAGATGGACTGAAGAAGGTTTAAAGTGAAGCTGTGACCATGGCCAAAGGCTTAAACCCCTACAGGCCCTGGAAGCTATTTGCTGAGGGCCCTTACTTGCAAAAGGGTAGAGATAGAAATCAGAGTGGAAGGCTGAGGTACATCGAAATAACTGGCTGCTGCTGGAACCAAAGAGTAGTTCTCAGCTTACCAGCTCCCAAAAGCACTGCACCCATTTTCACTGGGCTATTTTGGAGACAGCATTCAGTAATGTTCCCCCCCCCCCATTTTATGGAACAACCGATCAGGAAAGATTCCCAGGGTGCCCTCTGCTGTCACCTTTGAACATCTGGTGAATCTAGACATCCTCACTCCCTTGTATCAGACATCGATTATTTATTCTGCTTTATTTGGATGTTTGGAATAAAGCATGGATATTCTGAAATATCCATTTTTTTTCCTGGAATATCCAAATACAGTGGAATAAGTAACCAACATCCAATGCAGCCTTAGGTTCTTATTCTTCTCTCATTGTTTTATTGTTTCCATACTGTCATGCCACCATTTCCAGCAACATCTGCCACACCCAGGAACACCGACCAGGCTGTGTTCACACCTACATTTTAATTCACCTTCAGTCCACTTTCAGAATGAGATAACACACTGGCAAAGTGACAAGTTGTTTGCTTTTGGGTTAGGGTTAGATAGATAATAAACTTTGGGTTAGATAACATGGAAATAAAACAATGACCCTGGTCACACCTCTGTGAGATAGGATGTCCTATTCACAATTTGAACTGAGGCCATACCGGTCCTGTTCACACCTAAGGCCTTTTCGCACAGGCCTTTCCGGTACGCGTGGAAGACAGCTCCGGACGAGGCATTCGCATTGCCCGAGCGGGGCTTGCGCCGCCTCATGTCCGGAGCTGTCTCTCGCGCATTCCAAATGTAGAGCACTTTGAAGTGCTCTACATGCGTTCAGGCGCGGATGAACTGCCCGCAGGCGTTCGGGAGGAGAAGGATTCGCGCTTGCTTCTCGCTCCCGAACAGCCGCGGGCCCGCCTCCCCCGCCGGTGCAGGTTTGGCAATCAGCTGTTTGACAATCAGCTGATTGCCGATCTGCCTCCGCAGCTGTCTCCGCGCCCCTGGCCGGCCTTTGCCGGCCAAGACAGTTCCGGGCGCTTTTACCGTTCACACACAGGCGCGCCGGAACGCGTTCCGGCGCGCCTGTGTGTGAACGGTGAAAGCGCCCAGAGCTGTCTTAAGCTTCCTGCCTGAACGCGTTCCGTTTGGAACGCGTTGCAGTGCGAAAATCCCTCTAGATTGTTATAGGCCGTCCTCAGGCTGTCCTCACTTTGGACTGCATTACTCACATCTTTCTCCGCAATCGACCTGAGCCTGAGCCTCCTCCATGGAACTCTTGGCTCTCCACCCCTTTCACTGCGTCAGATATACCTCCTCTCTTAGTGAATGCTGTTGTGTCACTCAAGGGAGGCGAGGGTGTGTGTTTGTGGTTCTTTTTTAAGCCTGCTCCCCCACCTCCATGCCCCCTCCCTTTTTTATGTGCTCTTCTTCTCCCTGCAATTAATTTTTAAAATAATAATAACATAATAAATTTGCGGGAAAACACTAGATAGAGGAATCACACACATAAAATGAGAAAAGGCGGGGTGCCTCATAAACTCTGCACATGCTGCCCTCCCCTAGACATTGGACAAAAGGAAAGACTAGACCCACCCACCACAACACGGTTCAGCCTCCTTTAGCCTGTCCCCCGGCTCACATTGAGGAAGCAAAGATGGCCAGGGATGCTAGGATGGGCTGAGTCCTCTGGAAAAGAGGACTCCAGTTAGCAGGATCTAACGGGAGTAGAATGGCTTGGAAAGCAAATTGTACAAAAATAAGGTAATGCAACCTGAAGACGACCTGAGGTCGTCCTAAGCTAGAGGTGTGAGCAGGGCCGATGAGCCACTTTGCTGATGTGTTCTCCCATTCTGGAGGTGGACTGAATCTGGATTAAAACTTACACAGCACAGGAGGTGAGGGGATGAGCAATGGACCAAAGTGTGGCTGCCCTGGCATGCATCACAAATGGACCCACAGATGTACCCAGTAGTGTTGCAGGGAGAGGGCTCTGGCAAAGGCTCCCAAACCCCGGAGCCTCCTTCCTTGGGAGCGGAGACATGCACTTCCAATACTTTTTACAAGCTTCCAGACTTTGGAATAAACTTTCCAATTTGCTGGTGCGCAGCAGCAGCGACAAGCAATACTGTAAACAGAAGAGTGTGTTATTTTTACTGTTGAGGCAACGCCACCCTCTGCTGGCCACAGTGGATATTGTGCCTGCAGATGACTACAGTACTTGCCTTCGGAGATGGATTATTTGATGCTTTGGGGCTTTTCTGAATGGCGCAGCAGGCTTATTCCACAATCTGGGCCGCTCTTTCCAACCCATGGCTTTTTACTCTTTTAAATTATTTATATTGTATCTTATTGTGAGCCAGTTTGGTCTAGTGGTTAGGGAGCCGGACTCTTATCTGGGAATACCGGGTTCGATTCTGCCCTCACCCATGAAGCCAGCTGGGTGACCTTGGGCTAGTCACAGCTCTCTTCTGAGCTCTCGCAGCCCCACCTACCTCACAGGGTGTTCTGTTGTGGGGAGAAGAATAGAAGGTTTGTCAGCCGCTTTTGAGTCCCCTTAAATGGGTGAGAAAAGCGGGGTAGAATAGCCAACTCTTCTTCTTCTTCTTCTTCTTTAGCTTAATTTACATTAGTTGATTAGGGGACTGGGATTAGGCTTGTTCTATTTTTAAATTATGTTTTAATATTTGATATGTTTTATTCTTATTGTAACCCGCCCTGGGACCGTGTAGTGAAGGGCGAGATATACATTTCTTAAATAAACAAACAATAATAAATAACACGGGAAGAAACTTACTGGCCACTTTGCTGATGTGTTCCCTCGCTCTGAAGGTGGACCGAAGCTGGATTAAACCTTAGGTGTAACCACAGCCTCGGCTGTAGATGTCATCATGCAACTCTTACTCTGTGTTTTTGTCTGTACTGGCAAACTGCATGAGAACTAATGAGAAATCACTTTCACCTGGGAATGTGCTGACATACCGGAAGGTACTTCAGCCTGTTAAACTTGCATTTCCCTCCTGCTGCACCGCCATTACCACCGCTACGGACCAACGGTCACATGACTGGTCACATGACTGCTGGGTCTACAGCAGCTGTGAAGCTCCCCTCCATGTCTGGATACACCCTTAGTGCAGATTGCTTCAATACAGTGGGACCCCCGTATCCACGGGGGATAAGTTCTGGCTGTTACCGTGGTCACCTGAAACCATGGATAATCGCTAACAGGCCTTCCGGCTCTGGGGTTGTGCAACCCCAGAACCGGAAGTCCTTCTCTGGCCTATGGAAGGCCTATTTTGGCCTAGGGAGAGTGTTGGAATAGGTGTGCAACACCACCGGATGCCACCTGCCCACCTCCCATGCGCCCCCTTATATTTTGGGATGGGCTTCCATGGTGACATGAGCCTATTCCAACTATCTATGGAGGCCGAAATAGGCTGGAATAGGCCTTCCGGTTCTGGGTGCTTTTCCCTTATGGTGCCTGGGTGGGTGGGCTGATCTGGTAACCGTGGTTAACTGGAACCGTGTCTACTGAATCCGTGGATTTGGGGGCCTGACTGTACCAGAGGCGATCATGGTTCCATGGCAAGAGCACCTATTAGCAAGCGCAGGGCTGGGGCTACGGTGACTGAGCAGTACGCTGCCCACAGCACACTCTTAGTCCCAAAGAGGTGAGAACGGAGTGTGGCAGGCTTTAGCAGTCAGCACCTAGTATAACTGTGGAGCATGAAATCACCCTCTGGTACACAAGGACAGAAGCATCTCTGTACAGTCTAAACGCTCCGTCCCAGAGCATTTCCAGAGTCCCCCCTTTTTGCAAAGTGTGAAAAGGCCCAATGACTAGTCACTTGCTTTGTGTTCTCTGGCTGTTTCTCCACTGGGGCTTATTCTGGATTCTGTCCTGGAATAGGGACCTACCATCCGCACGCTGGTGCAGACTGCAACAGGCCCTATAATTTTCACTAGCATGCATATGACAGGGCCCTGTTCTAAGATATAGGAAGGGCCTCTCACTCTGAAAGTGGACTGAAACTGTATTAACACTTTAGGTGTGAACGCAGCCTTAAATGCCAGTCTAAAATTTCATAAGCCCGTGGGGCACATGAAGAAGGAATACGATGGGATGTCCTGGGTGAAGAGAGAGTTAAATCTGTCCAGCCAGTTTATAAGAAAGCACCCGGTCATGTACGAACTGAAACTCTTGGCAGGGCCTAAAAGCAGCGATTTCCTCTCTAATGCAGAAGGGTTCGTGGAGCTGTCAGGGCCATGCCCCAAAAGTTCTTCCTCAAAGCAGAGGCCTCTGGAGCGACCCTGGCCATCTCCGGCTTGCAATTATTTTGCAGAAGTCCTATTAAATTCTGCTTGGCTTCTGAAGCATAAGCGATTTGTGGAAAGCTTCATTGGGCTTCTTCTCCCAGGAGTCTACTAAAACAATGCCCTGTCTGCATATTAGCCCCTGATACGTTTGGGCTTGAAACCAATTAGGATGAAATTACTGTTACATCACCGGGCTCAATGAAGAGAAATCTCTCTGGCAGCTCTTCTTGGAAATCATGCCTAGAAAACCGGCCACGCAAACAGAAGAGAAACGTCACTTTCGGCCTCATCATCTCAAGGCACAGAGAGTTGTTTTGATCCTGTCTCTTCATATGGCAAAACCAGTGATAGAAAATGTCACTTGTTGGAGCACCAGGCAATCCTGGAAGTGGAATCGGGAATGGAGCATTGGGAAGAAGCTGAGTTTATTCTGTGCATGGCTAGGTAGCAATTCACCATAAGGAAGGTGCCTCCTCAGTGAAGGCCTTTTCAGTGGTGGCCCCAAGCTATGGAATATTCTTCTCCCTAGATGGGCTTCTCTTAATTCATGGAGGAAAGGTGTATCAATGGGTACTAGAACTGATGCCAAGATACTGCCTCCAGGTTGAAGAGACAGGTAGGATGCCTCTAAAGACCGTTTGCAGGGAGTCAAGTGGAAGTGATCACTTCCTGCTTAATCAAGAATGTCATTAATAATGATGATGATGATGATGCCAGAACTACCATCTGCCAGTGGCAAAGAACTGGTGGGACCATAAACCAGAAAAAGTGGTTGAAAACGAACAAGCCAAACTACTGTGGGACTTACAACTTCAGACTGATCGAACACTGGAACATAACACGCCAGGCATCACAATTGTGGAGAAATACAGAGCGTTTATCATCGACATTGCTATTCCAGGCGACAGCAAAATTGAAGAAAAACAGTTAGAAAAACTTACCAGATACGGGGACCTGAAAAGAGAACTGCAGCAACTCTGGCATAAACCAGCAAAGTTGGTCCCAGTGGTTCTCGGCACACTGGAGGCAGTGCCGAAAGATCTTAGTGGGCACTTGAAAAGCATTGGCATCAACAAAATATCCATCTGCCAGCTACAGAAAGCCACTTTGCTGGGATCTGCTTGTATCATTCGCCAATACTCACTCAGTCCTAGGCGCTTGGGAAGGGCCCGACTAGTGATAACAATTACCAAAACCAGCATAAATATCTTGTAAGCTGTGTGTTACAGTTGTTTTATGTCAATAATAATGATGATGATGATGCTATGCACACATCTTATGCTGATACATTATGGGTGTTTTTCCACTGTCACTAGAAGTACCCATTAAGTACCCATTAATTGGTACAAAAATGCCATTATGTACCCATTAATGGGTACTTAATGGGTACTTTTAGTGACAGTGGAAAAACACCCATTGTCATCCTAAGTTCTTGAGAAGAACTCAATGCAAAATTAAAGCCAACACCAGTGAAACATCTATCATGTTGTAAATAATAACAACAACAACACAGCACCGAACCTCTGATGATCCTTAGTCCTTGGGGAAGATCTAATGGTCAGAGTGCCAAACCATAGAATCATAGAGTTGGAAGGGACCTCTGGGGTCATCAAGTCCAACCCCCTGATCAATGCAGAATTTCCAAAACCATCCCCAACAGATGTCCAGGCCCTGCTTGAAGACCTCTAGGGAAGGAGAACCCACTACCTCCCGTGGGAACCTATTCCACTGATTGATTGCCCTCACTGTCAGGAAGTTTTTCCTAATATATAATCTGTACTGACTGCCTTGAAGTTTCATACCGTTGTTTCTAGCCCCCCCCCCCCATCTTGTGTAAGTGAGAACAGGGATGATCCCTCTGCACTGTGAAAGCCCTTCAGATACTTGAAGACCGCTATCATGTCTCCACTCACTTTTCTCTTCTGCAGGCTAAACATTCCTAGATCCTTCAACCTTCCCTCATAGGAGATGGTTTCCAGACCACTCATCATTTTGGTAGCCTTCCTTTGGACTACCAGTCATAAACACCTACCAGACTGTGCGAGGATAATGATGATGAGATATGTTGATTATGATGTGGATTGAGAACTCTGATTGTGAAGGTTTGCACAAGCATTGGATGGAGTCACACCACTCTTGTAGAAGTCTGCAGGAGTTATGGAGATCTACTCTGAATGTGCAGCTGGGTATGGAGACGCCTGTGATTCCAGCCACCCACAGGGCCTTTTTTACAGCCCAGTTTTGTCATTACAAAAAGAACCACAGTTATTTGGCTTCAGAGGGTAACAAGAACATATATTTTTTAATCAATTTAGGTTTAATAACATGTTTCAGGTAACAAGAACATGTTTTTAATCACTTTAGCTTCCAGATAGTTTCTAGTCACTATAGCCATATATCAGGACTTGGTTGGTTATTTCATAGCAATGGCAGCAAAGTGGCTACAAGAATATATACATAACATGGTTATTCTGGGAAACTTTCTCAAACCTGGTCATTTCCAGGAGAAGGTGTTGCCTCAACAAAACTCAGCAGAACATGCAGAGGACACAGTTGTCAAAGAGGGAAAGCCAAATAAAAATTTAGTCTCTTTGCAGAAGGGATTGCTTGATGAATTCCAAATGAGATTCTGAAAATTGCCACGTGTTTTCCTTGTCTTCCTTAAATAACAAATTTTAAAAATTTTAAAAAAAGAATGTGTGGACAAACACTCCTTTTTTTTTTCATTACATGTCCAGATTAACAATTACATTATAATTTAATGGAAGCCAAACATAATGGTCAGATAATGTCTATGTTCTAACAGCACAGACTAAGGTCGCGTTCCCATTATAAGCTTATTCGGTTTCGATACGGTTTCGCTCCTCGCAGTCCCCACGTCAGGTTGGCTTAACACGCTTTCCACGTGTTAAAGCGCCCAAAAGTGTTGTAAATGTTAATCCTCCCCGCCCCTGCCCCCGCCCTTGCCCCCTCCTCATGTTGATGGGTGGGCTGCCTGCAAAGTCCAGGGCTGCTGCTGGTCTCCGGGAGGGCAGCCCCACCTCGGGGACCCCCTCTCCTCTCCATTCTCCCAGGGCAGCTTCCAAAGAGCCGGGAAGGAGGACAAGGGATGAGTGACGGGGCTGGCGGCGAGAGCCAGTCAAAAGCAGCCACCTGGAGCCGGAGCCACCGCTGCCGCCACCACCGCACCTTCCCGCCCTCCTGCACCTGGACCGGCCCTGCCCTGCCCAGGGGTGGCACACACAAACGCAAACGCAGGGCTGCCATGCCAGCAAGGCGCAGGTGAGAAGCGTGCAGCAGTGGGGAGGAAATGCACCAGCGAGTAGCCGGCAGCAGCACCACGCCTGACCCCTCCGCTGCCTCTTCTCTGCCAGCGGCCCCCAGCCTCCTGTTGGGCCTCTGAGGGCACCGAGCCCACCCAAGCTGAGCGAGCATGGAGAGGAGGGAAAGAGCCCAGAGGCGCTCGCGCAGCCAGCCGGGAAGCGGGCGGAGCGGCCAGCTAAGGGGTTGAAAGGTGTGTGCGCTCCTTTGCTGCCCCACCAGGGGTCCCGCTGGAGCGACCGTGGGGGTCCCGGGCGTCAGGGCTGCGCCTGGCAAGGAGCTCGGGGGCGCGGGCGAAAGGGCTTCGTATCTGGAGCTCTTGGGAAGCGGCATCGCTGGGGCAGAAGGAAAGTTCTCAGGCCTCAAAGTTTCCCTCCTGGCCTCTTTCCCCTTTGCATCCCGCCCCCGGCCACCCCTTCCCTGCACCCTTGTGCTCGGTTGCCCAGGAGAAAGCGGCTGCCCTCGCTGCCAGGAGACCCTCAAAATCCGGATTGAACACAATTAAAGTTAAAAGTAATGGGATCAGGCAAATTCGCGTTTGCATCCAGTTCTATTATTTCGGTTTAGGGAAACCGATATAAGCTTACAGTGGGAACGCGGCCTCAGTTGATAGCAATCCTACCTGCAATAAAAGTTGGACTCCAGCTGGGCCAAATTCTTAGCTAAAGCCACATCAGGAACATGACAGAATTTTAAAACCTTCCTGGTTCCCATCACCACTCCAAAAATCATTCCCTTTGGGGGGCTTTGCAGGAGAAGAAAATACTGGTTGCAAATAATTTTTTCTGACAGTGAAAGTCTCAAGTTTCAGGTCTGGTTGTTTCCCCATTCCTGGCAGCAAGAATGAGAAATATAGTCCATCATGTTTTCTAACGCATTCCTCTTCTCTGCCATAGGGAGGGTAGATTAGGTCCTGCAAAGAAAGTAAGATAGGCCTCCATACCATGCAGTGCGCACAAATGTATTTTTGACATTTGAATCCGAGTAGATTCAAATGTCTTAAAATCCAATTCAAATCCGTAACATTCGAATCCGTACGTTCAAAAGTTAGATTTGTATTTAAAGATACGAATGTTGACAAAATTCGTATCTGTTGTGCTGTGCATGCTGGAAAAAAATCTGTATGCATCCCGTATTATCCCATACGCATCCCGATGTAATCCCGTATTTTAAGCGCAACATAGGGATAATTTTCACGCAGATTGATATGTGACAGATATGAATCTACACATTCAAATCATTCAAAAATCCATATTGGATTTTTGAATATCCATATTCGAGTTCAAATGTCAAATTCAGATTTTCTAAAATCCAGTTCAAGTTTGAATGTCGAAATACCGCAGATTCAAATCGAATATTTGAGTTTTTGAATATTCGTGGACATCCCTACCACACAGATGGAGATCAGAAGCATGCACAGAGTGAAATAATATAAACAGTGTTCAGCAGCCAGCCAAATACTCTTTGGTATCCTAAGCCAAAGTAAAAATAAGACTCCTCAGAGACAGATGTTTCTTCTGCGTCGTGGGGGCAACAGATACTTCCACTACACCGATATAGATTCTTAGATTGTGACCACATCTCCACTTTCAGGAGAGGCAGCTCTGTTTTGAGGAGAGAGGGGAGATACCCCCACCTACAGTGCTCCCTTTGTCTCCATTTCAGAGCAAGGAGGCAACCATTTTTTCCAGCACCTCTGTGCATGGTAGACCGCCCTGCCTCAGTGGCACCTCCAGGAGAGATCATGCATTAAAATGATGGGCATATTCAGTTTGAACATGCCTACTGCCACCAAAAATGGAGATGGAGTGGTAATGGATACCTTCTTGGATAGGGATAGGCACAGTTTTGTCCCCATTTGCTTTGCATGAAAGTGAATGGGACAGAACTTCACATTTGTGCGGACCAAGCCACTTTGAATGTGCCAGGCTTCAAATTCCACCAATTGCACCACCAAATCCCTTTGAAATCTGCTCTGAATCCACTCCAAAGCTGCAAACAAAGGCACAAAAGGTTTCCCTTTGCATGTGAAGGTCAGTCTTTGAATATAGGCAGTATTTGATTCAGTACTGAGATAGGGCCTTTTCAGTGGTGGCTCCCAGATTGTGGAATAGTCTCCCTCCTGAGGTGCATCAGGCATGTTCACTTTATGCATTCAGGAGAGCTGTGAAGACCCACCTCTTTGCCCTGGCCTTTGGCTAAACAAGGACATTAATTTCTTCCCCACATTCAGGCACTGTCATGGAAGAAGAAGAAGAAGAAGAGTTGGCTTTTCTACCCCACTTTTCTCACCCATTTAAGGGGACTCAAAGCGGCTGACAAAGCTTTTCTATTCTTCTCCCCACAACAGACACCCTGTGAGGTGGGTGAGGCTGTGAGAGCTCAGAAGAGAGCTGTGACTAGCCCAAGGTCACCCAGCTTGCTTTGTGGAGGAAGAACAAGAGTTGGCTTTTCTACCCCGCTTTTCTCACCTATTTAAAGTGGCTGACAAACCTCCTTCTCCCCACAACAGACATCCTGTGAGGTAGGTGGAGCTGTGAGAGCTCAGAAGAGAGCTGTGACTAGCCCAAGGTCACCCAGCTGGCTTCATGGGGGAGGGTGGAATCAAACCCGGTACTCCCAGATAAACTGGCTCATTTTAATGCTCATCTTATATGCTCACTGATTTTTAATGCTGAAACCCTCCCAGAGACCTTTGGGTATAGGGCAGGATAAAAATTCAAATAAATAAAAATAAATAAATAGTGGGGGCATCCCAATGTAAGATGGTCTTCCAACAGAAGAGTTAAGATGATGGCAAACAGATCCTTTTCCATGCATGTAGCCCAAACATAAGCTGCAACAAAAGTAGCAAGATAGAAATGGTCAGTGTTTGTAATCTGTGTGTTATGAGTTCTCCTGGGTTTCCTCTGCTGATAGGGTGTTTTATAAGAAAGCTGACACCATTGCTTTTATGCCTTCTGCCCCTGTCTTTAATTCTATTTAAAGATATCCTTTCCAAACATCTACCTATTTGATTTATTGCCATTCTCTGCAAATGGCTGGTGATCCCTGGATTTGCTGCTTTTAGGAGATTCTGTTTCCTCCTCAAAGCCTTCATCGATGGCTCCAGTAACACTGTGGTAGGACGGAGGGATGGACTCCATGGATGGCGTTTGGGATTTGCCTGCATTTCCAAGGTACTTTTCGTTCATCAACGTGGCAAGGAGCCCTTCTTTTTCTGGAGCATCTTCTTCAAGGACATCACCATCACAGGTCTTGTGGCGATGTAAGAAGGAGGCCTGTTTCATGGACCGTTGGAGCAAATGACTCCGGAAAGCCCTCTGGATAGTAGTGGCTGCCATCTCTTCATACTTCCACCTGAGCGTGGTGGTGATCGGTTCATAAGAGGCCTTAGATGGGTTGGCGGCCATAAACCTCTCTTCCATTTGCACCTTCAAGGTGTCCATCTCACCAGAGTCTCCAAGCACCCTTTTGGTGAAAGCAAAGAGGATGTCCAAGCAGTGTATCTTTTCTCCTGTGACCATGGGAAGGTCCATGGCCATCAGCTTACATGTGTTTGGCTTGGGTATGCGCAACGGCTCCGATAACGCATTAGCAAAGTCAGAAAGCTTAGAGCAGGAGATGAACTGAGTAGCTTGAGGGTCAAACTTCTCCCATATTTCATAAAACATCTCAAAGTCATCATCACCCAAAGGTTCGGTGCTTTCTTCTGTGGCAACGTTGAAGTTCTCCAGAATAACTGCAATGTACATGTTCACAACTATGAGAAAGGACACAATGATGTAAGTCACAAAGAATATAATGCCCACCGCGGGGCTGCCACAGTCTCCCTTAGAGGAAGAAGCGGTGGGCGTCGGGTCACAATCAGGAGGACCCCTGTTTAGAATCGGGCTGAGCAGGCCATCCCAACCCGCAGATGTGGTGATTTCAAAAAGGCACAGCATGCTGCTACCAAAGGTCTCAAAGTTGAACATGTCGTCAATCCCAGCTTCCTTTTTGACGTAGGCAAAGTTGGCCATCCCAAAAATGGCGTAGATGAACATCACGAGGAACAGCAGGAGGCCAATGTTGAACAGGGCAGGGAGGGACATCATCAGGGCAAAAAGAAGAGTCCGGATTCCTCGGGCAGACCGGATAAGCCTGAGGATCCTCCCAATGCGTACCAACCGGATCACCCGGAAAAGCGTAGGGGAAAAGCTAACCACAAGGCCGGAAAGAACGTTGCCTGAAGGGAAGAAAGAGTCAAGATTTTATTTGTTTGTTTATATTCTGCCCTTCACCAAATGGTCTCAGGGCAGGTTGCAAGAACAACATCACATATTATTTATTTTATTTTATTTATTTATATTTATATCTATATCTATATCCCGCCCCATACCCAAGGGTCTCTGGGCGGCTCACAACGTTTAAAACAAACATATCAAAACCGTATAAAATACTAAAACCAGTACCAAGTTTAAAAGTCCAACATAATAATAATAATTTTAAAAAATACAAAAACAGTTTAAAAAACAGTAGAGTCTGCAGTGGGGAAAGCGGAGGGAACATTTAACCAAAGGCCTGGGTGAAGAGGTACGTCTTCACCGCCTTCCTGAACATAAACAGAGAAGGGGCCTGACGCACCTCCGGGGGAGACCATTCCACAGCCTGGGGGCCACTACCGAAAAGGCCCTCTCCCGGGTGCCCACCCGGCTAGCTCCTGATGGTGGTGGGATAACATTAAATTAATATTAAATTAATATTAATAATAATTAATAAAACATAATTAAAAATATAACCCCTCCCTCCCTGACAGGACAGCATCCTGAGGAAGCTATTTAAACAGCAAAAGTTCAGGTGAAGTGATACGTTTCCACCAGGCACCTAAAACTATACGGTGTAGGCGCCTGACGAACCTCAAGAAGGAGGCTTAGAACAAGCCTTGAAAATGTCTACCTCTGGCTAAAGCTGGACACGTCCCTACAGCTACTCACCAACAATTGACATGATCACGACCACCATGTCAAAGATGTTCCAGCCATTGGTGAAGAAGTAGTACCTCAGGGCCACGAGCTTCAAGACACACTCTGTGGTGAAGACGACGATGAAGAGGGTGTTGATTTTGTTGAGGATCGAGGTCTTTCTTTCTGGCTGATCATCGGTCTCAATCATCATCGTGACCATGTTAAGGCAAATGAGGACCATGATGCCAATGTCAAAAGCTTGATGGGTGACGATATCAAAGAGGAACCCTTGGTATTTGTTCTGGGGACCGGCAGAAATGAGATTATGTACAATTTGACGGAAAGTTTATTATGCTAATAGAATAAATGTTAAAAATGCAATTCGCCTTCCATTAAGCCAGATGTCAATGTGTTAATCAGGAAGATAAACTCTCCAACACAGGTGATCAAACACACTTTCTAAATACAGTTTATTTTATTTATTTATATTTATATTTATATCCTGCCCTGTACACAGAGATCTCAGGAAGGGCTAGAACTAGGAATGTGCAGAAATATTTGAAACGTTCTAAATTGAATCAAATTCATTCAGATTTGCACAATCGAATTTGAATCGAATGCCTTTAAATTTAAATTTAAACATCTGAACGAATTTTTGAATTGTCAAATGTAATGGTGCGAATTGTTCGGACATTCGTATATATATGGATATGTACATGATGCGTACTTGCACGTATGCATCTTTCCCACATCTGTACTCATTTGTACAGATCCATACAGGATGAAAACAGGAATTTGAATCGACTCAAATTTTCGGATATTCAATTCGAATCGAATCCCAAAAATTGAATATGTGCAAATCTCTAGTTACAACAGTAAAAGCAAATTAAAAAGAACCCACTGAAAACCACAGTAATGGCTGAAAGTAAGGAAGAAGAAGACTTGACTTCTCTACCCCACTTTTCTCATCCATTTAAGGGGACTCAAAGTGGCTGACAAACCTTCTGTTCTTCTCCTCACAACAGACACCCAGAGATGTACGTGGGGCTGTGAGAGCTCAGAAGAGAGCTGTGACCAGCCCAAGGCCACCCAGCTGGCTTCATGGGGGGGAGGGGCAGAATTGAGCCCAGTATTCCCAAATAAGAGTCCAGCTCCCTAACCACTAGACCAAACTGGTTCAAGAGTCCTGTGCCAGCTCCAGCTAACCCACACAGCATAGGTTGGCTAATCTACAGGTCACTCCTCCCAAAGGTTGCATTTTTATTATTTTTCGTAGTGCTATTTGTACAATTTAAACATCCGATCTAGAAAAATTAGAATGTTCTCTCACCTGTGGCCTTGGAATTGGTTTCTGGGGTTTCTTGGAGCCCAGCTTTTTCATGGCATTGTAGTATTTTTTCTGTTCCTCAGTCATGAATATGTCTTCTCCGCCTAAGTGCAAGGAAATAACGCAGCCAATCTTATTGAGAGCTGATTATGCCGGGGTTTCCATATAACGCCCGAGGTGGCCCTGTTCGGATGGATGAGGGAGGCACCTTGATCTGCTGTGAAAAAATATGGCCTTTCTGCTTCCAACAGCGATCGTGCCAGTAAAGGGGACAGAGCAATTGTTGTGAGGTGGCTGCTCCCATCATGAATGACCTCAATACCCGAGAGAATGTCTCCTTTTATACAGACCTACCCGAGGTTTAAGATCTACTGGAGGAGGGCTCCTCCGGGTCCCACCAGTTGGAGAAATCCAGTGTTGCGACATGGGGGAGGGCCTTCTCAGCTGTGGCACCTCATTTATGGAATGCCCTTCCCTTGGAGGCCAGATTAGCACCAGCCCTTCTAACTTTTAGGTGCGAAGTCCTGACTCTTTACTAAAGCCTTTGGGCACTAACTCACTCAAGCGCTATTTTAACTTTAACTTTTAAAATTAATTATGCTGTTTACTACTGTTTTAACAGGGCACGTATGTAATGTTTTGTTTCTACATTGGTTTTTTACTGTGAGAGATCTTAGGATATGGGGCGGAATATAAATATTTTGATGGATGGATGGATGGATGGATGGATGGATGGATGGATGGATGGATGGATGGATGGATGGATGGATGGATGGATGGAGATATGGCAGCACAGGGGCCTTATCCAGTGGACGCAAGCACCTCTTATGGGTAAGTGTAGACACAGCCTATTGCGTGCGTTTGTTCTGATGCAAAAATTTGCTAATTCAAACATTAAGCAGAATTTTCAATTGTCAATTTGTTCATGCACAGCCCTACACCCTCCTCCTGAATGCCCCTTTTCCTTGCTCCAGAGCCTTTTCCAGAACCTGAGGGGCAAAGTTCCTTGGTGTCCAAAGCTATTCCTGGCTTTCAGAGGCTTCCCTCAGTCCCTGACATATCTATAAACAATAAATTATTTTTATTTGAGGGTTAGCAGGGGCTGGAAGAAGCCCCGAGAGGATCGGAACTGTATTAGGCTGCATCCCAGCCCCCTCTTTGAGGCTCCTAAAAAGGCTGGGGACAGGATTCAGGAAAGAACCAAGATGAATGCTCACCCTGGTTTATGGCCCAATTTACTAGCAAACTTGGTCCTCATGTAAGAAGGGGAAGGCGATTAATAAAACACTCAAAATGGTGTTTTGCACACCTCTAGCTTTATTCCTTCAGTCAATTGGATGCAGGGGCAGGCTTTCAAAGATGAGGAAAGCAACCATTTGCCCCCTCTGTGGAAGGTTCCTCTCTTGTCTACCATTTTTAATCCTTCAGTAGTTCAAATCTAATGAACCTAAAAAAAGAAAAAGAGTTTCTGGATACTTATCTTTTTCTTTTGCTGGTTAAAATTGTCTATAATGACACCAACAAAAAGATTCAGGGTGAAGAAAGCACCAAAGATGATAAAGACAACAAAATATATGTAATTATATTTGCTCCTTTCCCATACAGGCTGCGCTTCCCTCTGCAAAAGTGAAAAGCAAATTGAGAGATGAAGGACAGAAAGGACAGATAGGCAATTAATGGTGTGATCAGACATGCTTAATGAGATGCCCTCTGGATGAATTTGAAGCTGTAAGAACAGGCAAAAAATCCCTGAAATTGTCTTACTCTGTTCTGGAACCTGCAAATGAGTGCCTTATTCTCATAGTGTTAACTAACACTGAGAGGGATTCTTTCTTACAGGGTGCCTCCGCATTTGCCGTCGAAAAGCGGATCTAAATAGATCCGCTTTTCCAGCGAACCGTCCTCCCCCAGATCTCTATTGGGCCCCCTAGCATCTGAAGAAGTAGACATGCCCATTGGGCCCCCCCCAGCATCTGAAGAAGTAGATGTGCCAATTGGGCCCCCTAGCATCTGAAGAAGGAGGCGTGCCCATTGGGCCCCCTAGCATCTGAAGAAGGAGGCGTGCCCATTGGGCCCCCTAGCATCTGAAGAAGTAGGCGTGCCCATTGGGCCCCCTAGCATCTGAAGAAGTAGGCATGCCCATTGGGCCCCATAGCCTCTGAAGAAGTAGATGTGCTCATTGGGCCCCTTAGCATCTGAAGAAGCAGACATGTCAACAAAAGCTCATGCCACCAATCCTTCTCCTGTTAGTCTCCAAGTGCTACTAACTATCTTGCTGGACCATCTGAAGAGAGAGTATCCTTGAGTGTAGGATATACCACATAGACTTACTGGAACACAAATAAGTGCTACGAGGTGCTACATGCCTTCATCAGCTGTCTTCTGGATGATTTGGACTGCAACTTCTATCAACCCCAGTCAACAGGTTCAAGAATCAGGAATGGCAGAAGCTGTGGTCCATAATAACCAGATGTCAGTAAATATGGGCAAAGCTGTACTGGACACACTATTGCCACATTCAGTGTTAATGACTTTCAGTGCATTTAATCCTCAACTACTGTCTCCATTCAGATCACATGCAGGTTAGTTTATTAAAATCAGCTGAAAAAATGAAAATGGACATTTTGGTGACTAACCTCTCCTGAATCTACAGCTGCATACATTATATCCGTCCAACCTTTGAACGTTGCCTGGAAGAAGACAGATTAAGATTAACATCATGAAGGCACATCTACAAGAACAGAGCATTAGGACAGAGGTACTCTAGTGAAGCTTTTTCTATCAAAGCAAACTACCCTTGGTTCAACTGGATTCAAATCTGTTTTTGGCTTGCCTGAGAACCAAGTGAACTACCTTCAGTTCCCTATGGTTTGTTTGGTTTGATGGACCACCCATTGGTTTAGGTCCAATTCGGACTGCTTTTATTGAACGGCAGGGTGGTTCAATTTGCATTTGAACCATGCGAACACCCTGCAAACCGAAATTCACCAAACCAGTTTTGCACATGTCTATTTTTGACTTCCCTGCATCCATCTTCCCTTAGCCTTGAATCAGAAACTGATCCTACTTAGCTCAAAACTCTATTAGTGGCATTGGCAAAGGGACAAAACCACAGTGATAGAACACTCAATTTATATAATGAAAGTCTACCCTCCTTATACAGTCATTCACGCATAAACATTGACATATGGGGGAGATTCGCTTTGCCATCTGCTGTGGATGGCAAAGGTTGAAGTTCCCCATGCATGTACTAAGCATTTGCAGTAGTGAATACCAGTATACGCATTCCTTCACCCACGTGTCTGCAGACTTTCTTAGGCGTGGACGCGTGTTCCGGGCACCACCATCTTCTCTCCTGCTGCCAGTGCCACTGTGTGATGCCAGCACTGTCACTGGAACATTGGTGACACGCTGCACCCACGAGTGGCACATCACATCACGTGGCGCACTAGCAGGCTTGCGCAATGGCACATGCCCCTTTGTGCACCGAAGAAGAGTTGGCTTTTCTGCTCTGCTTTTCTCACCCATTTAAGGGGATTCAAACCAGCCGACAAAGCTTTCTATTCTTCTCCCCACACCAGACACCCTGTGAGTTAGGTGGGGCTATGAGAGCTCAGAAGAGAGCTGTGATTAGCCTAAGGTCACCCAGCTGGCTTCACGGAGGAAGGCAAAATCCAGCTCCCTAACCACTAGACCAAACTGACTCACCATAGAGGTGTGGATAGGGATGCCGCTGGCTGCTGTAGGTTACAGTATTCATGCTCCACACATATTTTGCTTCCAGTGCGCTCCCACACGGGCCATTTCTGAGTTGGAAACAGTCCCTACCAGTGCAGATGCTCCTTCTGGGAGTGCACTGGGAGCAAACTACAGGGCCAAGTGCAGAAAGGCCTGTGGTTCCCATAATCCACCGTGCAGCACAAAATGCGATATCTGCTGCTGCCCAGTAGCAGAAGCAATGAATCTGTCTAGCGGAGACAGGAGGCCCTAAAAAGCCAAGGAGGCAAGGTACTATAGCCTATACAACATACCACTTGAAGAAGAGCCAGATAACCAGAACCAACATTATCAAAATTCACTTTAACTGTTGTCCAATACAGTGGTGACCGGGAGGAGTTGTAGCGCGAGCAATCGTTTTTCGAACTAATAACGTCGTCTACAGTGCCTTCCGGGCTGGTCTTGTTCACACATTTCCCAAACTTCCCTGAAAACAGGTTCACTCCCACGATACTGAAGATGAGCCAGAAAATGAGGCAGACCAGGAGAACGTTCATAATGGAAGGGATGGCCCCCACCAGGGCATTCACCACAACCTTTGACAGATGGGAAAGAGAGAAGAGGAGGCGGGGAGTTAAAACACAAGAGGCGAAGGTCAAAAGAGACCCAACTCACCCATAACTTTAACTAGTGGTGGACATTGGTTCATCTTCAAGCAGATCATCTTCATCTTCCTCGGAAGCCTCCTTTGGCCACTCTGGTCTGCTGCAACTGAAGTGCCATTTTGTGAGGTCAAAGGGAGGCTTCCAATGGAGCTGAGACCCTTTCCTCTTCCTCTTAGGCCCTCTTGTTCAGTGACACCCTTGTGATTTAGCTGTCTTGCAATCTACATGTTGATCAACTGAGCTACCTTTGAAGAGTAACTTATGTTCTGTGCTTATGTTCTGAAGACTTTGAAGCAACTGATACCAGTTGCCCTCAGCAATCTTTCAGAAACCAGGAGGAATAATGTAGGAAGGTGGATGGCTGAGGCACAGGTGTCTTCATTTACCTTTACGACAAGAACTGGACACAACAGCTGATCCTTTCTGATTATTTAACTATTACCGTAGAATAAGAGCTTCAGGCAAACAGGACTAGAGAAACCTTTGTAAAACAAAAAAATCTACCTATCTCAAATGAGTCCAACTAAATCTCTCCATCTGGCACAGACTGATCTTGTCCTTCCATGCTACTGTGAAATGGTTCAGGGTCAATTCAGGGTGCTTTTCATGCCAGCAAGGAAAGCCAAGAGATCCTGCACTCAAAGTTCTGAATAGTCCTTTAGCTTCTGGCTCTTGCTTCTCTGTAATGTGGGGTCACAACAAGGAGTGGCACAAATTTGATCACTGGAGCATTTGAAGGAGGAGAAGGAAGAAGGTGAAGGTGACTTGCCTTTTATATCCCATCTCTCTCACCCTTAAAGAGACTCAGAGATGCTGATAAACCTTCTTTTCTTCTGCCCACAACAGACACCCTGTGAGGCAGGTGGAGCAGGTGTATATTTGATGCTTTTATGTAGTGAATCGTACTACTACTGAGAATCAACTTTAGCAATCTTTTGAAAAGGTTGAATATAAAATACAAATGCAAACTAGGAATTTGCACGAATGTTCGTTTTTCTGCATTCAATTGTATCAAATGGAAGAAAATTTGTATTCATTCAAATAGATGCCCTTTGAATGTGGTAGGATTCTATTCGGTATGAATTTTCCATATGAATTCGATACGAATGTTAGATACAAATCCCATATGTATCCGCTCGGAACATGTCAAATCCATCCTGGATCCACTTTGAATCCGCTCTCAATCCATTTCAAATCCACTCTGGGACTGGGGCAGCTAGTCACTTTCCCACCTCCTGGGTTCACAAGCCTAACGAAGCTTCGTACGAATGTTTCAGAGCATTCAATTTAGATCTGGATTTCCAGAGTTGACCAAACTCATACAAATAACAAATAATACGAATATTTGTGCACGTCCCTAATTGCAAGCATTAAAAAACAATCCATTTGAAAACCTTCTTCCTTTCCAGGTGCAAAATCTTCGCTAATCTTACCCTCATGCCCTCAAATCGTGAAAGGGCCCTCAAGGGCCTCAACGCTCGCAGGGTCCGGAGGGATTTCATGGGACCCATGTCGGATTCCCCGGTCAAATGTGCTATGAGGGTTACCAAGGAAACCTGGGGAAAGAATGGGGAAAGACAATTATTTAAATAAGGGGAATATTTCATTTGTCCATTACCTAATTCCCCTGTCTGACGCACACACATGTAGCTCCAAAGAGCTGAGGTAAAGCACCAAAAGGAAAGTGCAACATGGATACGGTTTTTGAGGGTAGTTGGGACAGGAATGAATTGTTGGAGACTCTAGCCTGCTTCAAGGCCTGTTCATGGTCACCTGAGGGGAGTGGGTCTGGATGGTCTCGGGGAGGTCTGACCATGGTCTACACTGCCATTGCTGGCCTGGAGCATCCAGGAGCAACATCCAGGGTGCCCCAATCTTCTGTAGCCGTGGGCAAGTGCTTGAACGGTCGATGCCTCCCTCTGAGTTAAGTGCAAACAGGCCCTCAGCACATCCCAAATTTGTGGATCCCAAATTAATTAATTAATTTAGGCGTGCACACAAATGTGATTTTCAACATTCGATTCATAATGAAACAAATCTTTGAAAATCTGGATTTGTCCGAATAACAAAAAAACAATGTCTGGGCATTTGATTCGATACGAATTTTATTGGTTTTTTATATTTATATTTATATCCTGCCCCATACGCAAACATATCAAAATGGTATCAAACAATCCTAAATCCAGTACAAAGCATAATAATAATAATAATTTTTTTTTAATGATACAAAAACAGTTTAAAAAACAGTAGAGTCTGCAATGGGGGAAGCGTAGGAAGCATTTAACCAAAGGCCTGAGTGAAGAGGTACGTCTTCACCGCCTTCCTGAACATAAACAGAGAAGGGGCCTGACACACCTCCAGGGGGAGACCATTCCACAGCCTGGGGGCCACTACTGAGAAGGCCCTCTCCCAGGTGCGCCCCCGCTTAGCTGCTGAAGACAGTGGGATAACCAGGAGGGCCTCCCCTCCAGATCTTAAGACACGGGCAGGTCGATATGGGAGAAGGCGCTCCTTTGTATGTATTAGTCCGAATATTGG
Source organism: Aspidoscelis tigris stejnegeri (assembly GCA_023333525.1). Taxonomy (NCBI): domain Eukaryota; kingdom Metazoa; phylum Chordata; class Lepidosauria; order Squamata; family Teiidae; genus Aspidoscelis; species Aspidoscelis tigris. The sequence goes on from JALMGA010000008.1 coordinate 65,976,403, forward strand.
ATACCTATCCAGTGATATGCATTCCATACACATCCTGTTTCCATCCCGTATGTATCCGTATGCAAATGGGCAAATACAGATGCACTTGCCCAGATTTAAGCTATCCTGAGCTATGAGGCAGGGTGTGAATTGCCCTCATTTCACAATGAATATAGATGTTCTAGGTTTTGTTGCATTGTTGCTTTAGACATAGCACCACATATTTTAGAGTGTAGAGATTGCCTTGTGTGGGGTTCTGATGGGTTCCAGTTCTGGTTCATGTATTCCATTCTAATTTCAAACATCTTGCTTCAATTTAACATACAACAAAACTTTAAAAAAAAAACTGTTGAATGCATGTATTTTGCATGTTGCGTTAAATACTGGAAGCATTATAATACTCTTGCAAAAAATTACAGTCTTTTTTACTGCACATTTTAGGGGCAATGCTTACATTTACAATTATGAAATCCAGCCAGCACCAGGCATTCGTGAAATATCTGTGAAATCCGTAAGCCACCCATTTCAGTAACATCTCCAGGGTAAATATGCAGGTGAACATCTTATCAGCATATTCCAACATAGTTTTAATGCTTGGTCTTTGGCTCAGGTATATGTCTTCAAATGCCTGAAATTAGATGCTTAAGAGTCATATAATAAAGGTAATACCACACAAGTACCTATGTGAGAACAATGTCCTATATGCTTTTAAATACGCTTAGGAAGTCCTCTGCATGTTGCTTTCTCCTCCAACTCAAGGTTGCTTGGTTCCAAACCATCTTAATTTTGGGGTATCAGTCTATTAGGCATTTTTGTGTTGATTTCAGATTTTGCCCAGGGTCCTAGCCGCACTTAACTGTGTGGAATGGTATAAATATACCGTTCTAAAGCAATTAAGTTCAGGGACAGTGGCTCACATTCACACTGTCAGTGCTGGCACCATCCCCACTTTACCTATGGGTGCTCACAGTGTGAACAGTCCATCCCAGGCCATCTGATTCACCATAGATCTACTGTAGTCTGCATCAGTGTGCAGATGGCAGGGTCTTAGGTCATTTCTGCAGTTATCAGTTGGTAATCTGGACCAGTGGATCCAACTAATCCAGATTCCTTGGAGGCTCATGCCAGCCCATGCTTCCCCACAGCTGCAAAGTTGACACAAGCTTTGTAGACACACATGCGCACAACCAAACACACCTCTGAAGGCCAAGAATAACAGTTCATAGCCTCGGAGCTCTGGGGAGTGAATTTGGTAGCGCATTATGGCACACCATGGAAAAGCACCCCCAGGACTTCAAGCTCCCAGAGGCATGCTGTTTGCACACCTCCTATTGATCCGGAAGAGGCCCTTCATCCATTTGTAGACTTCATTAAACTGGTCTACAGCAATGCAGATTAAGGGCTTCCTTAATTTGTATCTGACTCCATCCGGTGCAGACAGAGCAAGACGAGCAATGGTGGGACCTCAAAACTGATCTGCATGAACGTGTGGATCAGGAGGCCCATGATCTGAACTAAGAGGCTCCTTAATCTGGAATGTAATTTGGAAAAAAGCCCAGTGCAGAAAAGACATTTGTCTTCTCTAGAGATGTGCACAAATTATCCATGCATTCAAAATCCGGATGAATACGTTCAGATTCCGACATTCATGGATGGATTGATTAGGGCCCTATGTGAAGGGCCCTATCCATCCACGAATCGGATAATCCAGTTTCTGTAGAAGCTTCAGTAGAAGCTTCTAGGGATAATGGATTACCCAGGGGCCTCCCCCCCAGGCCACCTTACCCCAACCCCCCCCCCCCCCGGGCCAAGGTGGCGGTGCTCCAGGCCTCTTCCAGGGCCCACTGGAACTGCGTGCAGTCTTCCTCGGAGGTAAACACAGGCCTTACGGTATGGAACCCTTTCACGGTTCCAGCAGGGCCCGGAAATGGCTTGTGCCACCACCGGTACTCACCCACCTGCCTCCCTGGGGCCCACTTACCAGGGGGGCAAGGTCCTGTGCAAGTGCAGGCCTCTTCTGGGCCCCACTGGAACCGCAAAAGGGTTCCTCGGGGTAAATACAGGCCTTCCAGTAAAACCAGGGCATGGATATTCTACCCCACATCTGGGGGGAGGGGGATTCAGCTGGAGCCAAATTTTTCCACATTCTAGTCATCTCAAATAGAATGTGGGAAAATGGCTTGGTGCACACCCCTAGTTTTGGACTTGGATGACAGTTTGGACCAGCGGTTCTCAACATGTGGCTCGTGGACCCTTTGGGGGTCGAACTTTTAGAGGGTCATGATGAGTCTCCCACCTTCCTGCCCCATCCTCATCTGAGCTGCCCCACCCCCATGGTTGGGGGTCACCACAACACGAGGAACTGCATTAAGGGGTCATGGCACTGGGAAGATTGGGTACTGCTGGTTTAGATAGATAATCTTCCTTTGCCCTGCTCTGCCAAAAAAGCTGATCAGCCGCAGAGCTTCCAGCTCAAGAGTCCAACAGGGGAAACCTACCAGAGCTCCGCTACTCAGCAGAATCATGAACACAATGAAGCTTTCGAACCAGTTGTGCTCTACGATTCGGTAACATGTTTTTCTTAAATTCCACCACATACTTCCTGGAAATTTTGCGGTATCCACAGAGCACCATGAGTAGCGCTGAGCAAATTCTGAAAGGCATTAAATAAAACAATGCAAATTATGAAGGTGATGCAATTTGATACAGACTGACCTATTGATAAGCGTGCGTCACAGAACTGAAAACTTGAGTCCAGGTCCATTCTGCGCTAGGCCTTATTCCGGATCATATCCTGGAATAGGGACCTGCCATCTGCATAGTGGCACAGACTAGAGACTTGCAAAAATGGTGGGGGGGTTTGCGTTCAATTCGTATTGAATCGAATGTTAGAAAATTCCTATTCGTTCAAATAGATCCCCTTCGAAAAGATCTATCAATGGCTACAAGAATGGATGCCTAAGTACATCTTCCAGGCCGTAGGGGCAAGCAGGATATTTCTAAGGCCATTTGCCGGGATTGGAGAGCAGGAGAAGGTTTGCCCTTGCCTCTGCTTGAGATGCCCATGGGCCACTGTGTGCGACAGAATACGGGACTAGATGGGCTGTGGCCTGATCCAGCAGGGCTTCTCTTAGGTTCTTTTGGATAGATTTTGTATAGATTCTATTGTATATGAATGCATTCATATGAATTCATATGAATATCTGATACGAATGCAGTACGTATCCCGTAGCATATCTGTTCTGAAAGCAGCAAATCTGCCCTGAATCCGCTTTGAATCCGCTCTCAGACCATGTGGAACTCACTCTGGATCCGCTGAAGGTGTGACCCATGCAGCTGCTTTTCCGCCTCCCCATTTCACAAATGTTCCAAAGCTTCGTACAAATGCTCTGAAACATTCCTATTCATACAAATGTCAACATACGAATAACAAATGCTACGGAAACTAGTGCACATTCCTAGTACAGACTACAGTACAGACTGCAAGCATGCAGATTACAGGTCCCTATTCTGGGATGTAATCCAGAATAAGAATCAGTGTAGAAAGAACCACAGACCACATAATGAACCCCAGCACTGCTGCTGATGTTCTTGTCAGATACAGAAAGTATAATGTTAAACTAAGGGGGGGGGGGTGTTTCCACTGCCCTCCTTTAACCTGAATCTAAGATTATCCGGATTTAAGGAATGGGTCCTTCAACTAATCCGGATCTGCACAGGTGGTGCTGCACCCAATAGCAATGGGTGCTAGTCTGCCCTCAGTGGAAACACCGGAGCACCCATGTGGTGAATCTGGATCAACCCAGGTTTTTTGGGGGACAGAGGGTGCAATTCTTCAAAGATTCTCTGGAGCAATATGCCACAAACTTCAAAGATTCTCCGGAGCCTTTGACAAAAGTCCATAGCATTGGCATTGCTCCCACGTTGGGTCCTCTTTGGAGTCTGTGCTGTTCTCCAGAGATTGTGCAAAGGCTTCAGAGCTTTGGGTTTCAGGCACCCTCCCCCATGGCTGTGCCCCCCCCCCAAGACCCCATTGCCCGATCGCGGTGGAAACGTGCTCCATATAATCCAGATTTGATGTCTGAAGACCCCATCGTAGACCCCTTTAATGGGGTCTACGGGAAATGCGGATTATAGGTCCTGAAGGACCCATTCAATCTTGATTTCCCTAGAACTGGTGGAAACAAATGTGGCTCTAATGGGGTCTGCAGTGGAAATGGGGTCTTCCTGCTCTGAGCCTAATGGGTCCTTAATGGGTCCCTAATGGGTACTTAATGGGTACTTAGTGGCAGTGAAAAAAACCCCAATGTGCTTTGTTCACACCTAAATTTTAATCTAGCTTCAGTCCACCTTCAGAGTAGAAGAACCCATCTGCCAAGTGACCTTCTCCCACAGCATCTAACCCAAAGATGGATTTTCTGAGTTAGATAAACCCAAAAGCGAATAACTTGTCACTTTGCCAAAATTTAGATGTGAACATAGAAACAAAGGTGACACTCTTAAATTGTGACTCCATGAATGTTCTATTTTTTTGCTTCTTTCTGGAATAACTTTCACGGAGTAGATTCTTACGTTCTGGGAAGCAGTTATTTGGCTCCTTCAAATCCTCAGACAGTTCAGGGATGTTCTTCAGCAGTTCTTCTGGGTCTCTCACATCCACAGTGCTGCCTTCTGAGCAACTGATAATGTCACTTGTCTGTAAAACAAAATGGTAGCGCTGAGTTTTCATTTAGATCAGTGGTTTTCAAAATACGGTTTCCCAAATGTTCCTGGACTTCAAATCCCAGCATTCCATTCCTGCATTCTTTGCTAGCCCCAGTGGAATGCTGGGAGTGGAACACTGGAAGCTGTTTTTCAGGAACGTTTGGAGACACCACTAGTTAGGTCATGTATTGTATGTGTGAGCTGCTTGACTAAAGTGTAGATGGGAGTCAATCTAGACATCAGATATTATTAAGACTAGCGAATATTCATGCACATCCCTAATCCCAGCTTTTTGGAAGATAAGATTTAACTCTTCCCTCTTGTGAGAAGACATGAGAGTTGTCCTCCAAGTGCAGCCACTTGCATTTGACAAAAATGTCAACACCAGCTTTTTAGGAAGCTGTTTGCCACTCTGTGGGAGGAACATTTGGACCTGTGGTGGCAGCCAGGAGGATGGCATTCAAACACTACGCCTTAAACTACATCCAGATGTTGCTTACTTATTCTGCTATAATTGGATATTCTGGGCTAAAGAATGGATAGTCTGGAATACCCATATTTTATTCCAGGATATCCAAATATAGCAGAATAAATAAATAAGGGTGTGTATCAATGCAATTTTCGACATTCAATTCGATTAGAATATCCAAAAATTTGAATAAATCTGAATGTTTAAAATACAAACAAATTCACATTTCATTTAAATCAAGTACATTTGTATCTATTTGTACGAATATTCTATTTGTATCTGAAGATATGAATATTCTTATTTGTAGAGATACGAATGCGTATGGATATGAATAAGATGCGTACGAATATGTATGTAATGCATACATATCCATACACATATGATTGTCCGAATAATTCACACAAGAAGAAGGGTTGGCTTTTCTAGCCCGCTTTTCTCACCCATTTAAGGGGACTCAAAGCAGCTGACAAAGCTTCTGTTCTTCTCCCCACAACAAAACACCCTGTGAGGTAGGTGGAGCTGTGAGAGCTCAGACGAGAGCTGTGACTAGCCCAAGGTCACCCAGCTGGCTTCATGGGGGAAGGCGGAATCGAATCCGGTATTCCCAGATAAGAGTCTGGCTCCCTAACCAGTAGACCAAACTGGCTCACAAATGATTTGAAAGATTCAAAACTCATTCAGATGTTAAAAACGGAAAGTATAGACATTTGATTTGAATTTGAATGTCCAATTCAAATGAATTTGATCAAATTTCAAATATTCCTGCACATCCCTATATGTGACGTCTGAATGCAACCTCAGACCAGCCACTGGTATGATCCTGTAGGGCATTTCTTTAGAACTTATGCCTTCCAGGAACTTAACCCTACAAAAAAGGCATATGTAGCATCCGGCTTTCTTGAGCAACTGTTTACATTTCCACATGTTACTGAAGTTTTACCTCTTTTTGCTTTGGGGACAGGAACCCAGATTTCCACGGCACATTTAATTCTTCAAGAGAAGAGTTTTCAGACGTTCGGCTCCAGGCATCCGAGCCCTTGTTCCGCTCACCCCGCAGTCGCAGCTGGTTTTCCTGCTGGAGATATAAGTTTCCCTGACTTACATTAAAGGTTTCTCATGTAAAGTTTTGTCTTCCTAAAAAGTCAAGGAGGCTATGAAGTGGGAGAGGGCATGACCCTTGGAAAAGCCCATCACTGTGATGAAAGGGTAACTTTGGATAATTGGCTTCTGACTTGGAACAGTGAGGACTAGGGGAGTGCGTGAATGCAACTTTTGGGATTCGATTCAAACTGAATATTCAAAATTTCAATTCGATTTGAATCTTTAAAATTTGAATTTAACCAAACGCAACCCGAATTAAGCAAATTCGGTTCTATTTGTTTGAATTTTCAATTCGAATTTGCACCTATGAATATAAACGACATTCGTATGTGCCCGTATGCATCGTTACACATCCTGTACACATCTGTATGTGTCCATACACATCCATACGCATCCTGTAGTTATCCCGTATGTCACCCGTTTTCATCCCGTACAAATCCACACAAATGCGTACGGATGCCGGATAGATGTGTATCTGCAAATACGCATCGTGTATGAACCCATATGCCTACGAATGTCCGGATAATTTGGACAAATAGATCCAAACTATGAAATTCATTCAAATCTTTAAATTTGAATGTGGGAATATTCTATTCGAATGTCGAAATTAGGTCAGATTTGATCAAATTTGGAATACATTCAGATATTCGAGCGCACCCCTAGTGAGGAACTAGAGAGATCAGACTGAGCATCATGTCCTAGTGAAAATGTTCTCAGGGCTGTAATTTGCACTGCATGGTGGTGGAGGGAAAACTATGTGCCTATGAGGTGCCGGTATGCTTGTCCAACGAGGGGGATACCCATGGTGGACCATCCTGGGCACAGTTTTCATGTTTGGGAAAAGGCCAGGCTGGGGGCCCACGCAGCCAGTATGTTCCTAAAAAGAACACATCTGGTTTAGTCTTTGTGCACCATGTTGGGGTTGCAGTGGCTTTTTTGTGTATCTCCAATCTTGTTCTTCTTCTCGATCATTCAAGTGAAAAGGAATAGTCATAAGATGGCGGCTTCAATTTCCACACTTTCCTGTGTTCTAAAATATGGAGGGGTCTAGGCCCTGATCCGAGAATGCTTCTTCTACATTGGATGAAGTTATGGATTGGGGCTGTATTCAGGCATAAGAAAAGGGGCACCCCAGAGAGATAGTGTGTGGTCCTCAAGTTTCCTACAATATACCTTTTCCAGCACAGGATGTTCAGGCGAGGGGCTATTTTGCTGTGTCTGATCACAACCTAAGACAGGGCCCCAAAATGGCACCTCATCTTAGTCCTGCAATAGACCTTGACAATCAGATCTCCCAGAGAACCAGGCTCTGTCTTCCAGACTGCAGTGGTGCCCCCATTTCAGCAACAGAACTGGTGCAGAGTAAGTTGGTGCAAGCCAAAACAGGCCCTGCTGCAAACTGTGAATCAGGGAAACTTCCATTCCAGACCTTCAGAGTCTGGTGTCAGTGTTAAGGATTGGCCCAACCTTTGAAGCTTACTTCAGAGCTAGTTCAGTCCAGCCTGGGCCAGCCTACCTAGTGCTGATGGGTTCAGAAGCTGCAGCTAGTGCAGAATGCAGCAGCTAGAGTGCTGACCGGGACAGCTAGCCAGATGCACATCATGGCAGTCTTAAAAAAGTTGCACTGGCTGCCAATTCACTACCTAGTGCAGTTCAATGTGTTAACTTTAACTTATAAGGCCCTAAATGACTTGGACCCAAATATCTGAAGGAACATCTACTCCCATGTTGACCTGCCCATGCCTTAAGATCTGGAGGGGAGGCCCTCCTGGTTGTCCCACCACCCTCAGCAGCAAGAGGGGTGGGCATCCAAGAGAGGGCCTTCCAGACTTTGATCCTCTGCAGACCCCCATGATCCTGTCCTAAAGACACAGGTGTGTTCTTGTGCTGGCTTTATACCTGTTTAGAAACTTCCATCTCCCTGATGGTCCTCTGTTTCTCCCCACCATCTTCAGAGCTCTCCCCATCAGACTCCGCTTCAGCGATCGGCACAAAGACAAAGACGTGGGGATTGACGATGAAATCATCCAGGCCATTCGCCAGACCCCGCTCTTCTTTCTTCTCGTTTTCCCGGTGACCAAAGTCCTCTTTCCGCAACTCCCTCTCGCTCTTCTCAGCGTCGCATTTGATTTTCTTCTGGGCCGCCTTCCGCTTGTAGGCCAGCATCTTGGAGCAGAAGGCCAGTGCTGAATGCTTCGCCGCGCGGAGAGCCCTCTGGATCCTGGCGAAGGCAATTTTAAGGTTGTTCGTTTCCCTGTCTTCTTCCGGGACCTGAATCAGATTATCAGCACTGAAGGAGTTCAGCAGCAGAGCAATGAACAAATTGAGGACCTCAAAGGAAGGGAATAGCAAGGAATTAGACAAAATCTCTAACCTGAGAAGGCTAATTCCCCCCCCCCCCCCAACTAAAGGACGAGGACAGGGAGAGATCAATCAGAAGGGCAAATATCAACTTGCCTTAGACTGTGGTCGCATCTTCACTTTAAGCCTTCTTCAGCTCTGACTGCTCACACCTTTTCACTTTTATCCATTTTATTTGTGGACTTTCCATTCAGGAAAGTCCAAATGGGATGTCCAGAAATAAAGTGGATCGAAATGAGAAGGTGGGAGCCTTGTGATCAGACGATAGACTGAAGAAGGTCTAAAGTGAAGGGCCTTGTGATTTTAAATGAATATAACCTGAATTGAAGGCTATGGTCACACCTGCACTTTAAAGCTGCTTCAGTTCATTTTCAGCACTGACTGCTCAGACATCTTTTTATTTCTATCCGTTTTGTGAACTTTCCATTTGGGGAAGTCCAAATGGTGGGTGGAAAGTCCACAAATAAAACAAATAGAAATGAAAAGGTGTGAGCAGTTAGACCTGAAGGTGGACTGAAGAAGGTTTTCAGAATATCCATGCTTTATTGCAGAAGATCCAAATGAAGAAGAATAAGAAAAAGAGTTGGCTTTTCTACCCCGCTTTTCTCACCCATTTAAAGGGCACTCAAAGTGGCTGACAAAGCTTTCTGTTCTTCTCCCCACAACAGAGACCATCTGTTGTGAGAGCTCAGAACGAGAGCTGTGACTAGCCCAGTGATGGTGAACCTTTTGAGCTCGGTGTGTCAAAATTCAGAAGAAAACCTAGCTTAACTCGGGTGCTGTGTCACATCTAGAAATATCCATAATTTTGTGAATTTTGTAGCTCTAATAATATTTTATTAAAAGCAAAAACAAATAATTTTTTATATTAGTGACTTTTGTTGCTGAATTTCGTTTGCTAATATTCAATTGAAAGTTGGTATTTCGGACACTTCAAGAACAAGCAAGCACTACCCGCCCAGGTGCCAGAGTGACCAGGTGTGTCACCCAAAAGGGCTTGGTGTGTCACCTGTGACACGCGTGTCATAGGTTGGCCATCACTGGACTAGCCCAAGGTCACCCAGCTGGCTTCATGTGGGAGGGCAGAATCAAACCTGGTATTCCCAGATAAAGAGTCCAGTTCCCTAACCACTAGACCAAATGGAATAAGTAAACAACATCAGGATTCTAAATTTTTTTTCTATTAATGCACATTTTTGATAGTTTTTTAATGTTGATATTTTATATTCCAAGGGTGCGCTCCCATAGGCATTTAAATCCAAACTGAATTTGACTTCTGCAATTAATCCAAATCCGGCATCCAGCTGTTCCCATTAAAGTTCTTCTTCCTGGATTCTATGAGGGCTATTCTGTGAAAATCTGGAGAAAAATTAAACTCCTGAGAAAAGCAGGACTTTTTTTACCCTTTCAAAGATGAGCCTGCTTCCCCCCCCCCCCGCCCAATGGGCTATTTGAGGTGGAGCTGTAGCCTTCTGGCCAATGCCAGCAACATGTGGGTGGGAGTTCACAGTGGTGATGGAGAGGAGAAGGAAGCACCCACCAGCCAGCCGAAGGGAGAGAGAGGATAGCAGCAAGGGGGGAATGAGAGGGGGAGGAAGAAGAGGTCACCCCCAAGGATCCTCCAGCAGCAAAGGGAGCTTGCCCACCTGCCTGCCAGTCAGGAAGAGAGCCAACTGGCTGGTATAAACACACACACATACACACTATAAACCCATGCTAATAATAAATTAAAATATCCACCTCCCCACCAACAAAAAACATAAAGCAGAGTTGAGGACAACCTTATTCTCACCCCACCCCACCCCACCCACCCACAAGCCACTAATCTGCTTGTGTGCAGATGCATTCTTCTGCATAACGCAGATCGAGGTGCGTGTGGGCTCATGAGGAGGGCGAGGAAGAGGAGGAAGGAGGCGCCCCACCGCTACTGAGACTTGACAGGGAGGGAGGGGAGGGGGGAGAGAGGGAAATGGGTCAAGAAACAGCCCCCAGAGCTTCTTCTGCCAATCTTGCCTGGGGTGGGGAGATTAAAAGGTCCCGTTTCTCCATGCTGAGGATTTGGGTGCTATTTGGATTCAGTCCAGTTTACCATCAAACTAGTGGGAACGACCCGAATGTGCACTCAGCATTCAGATTAAAATAGCCCAGCAGGGTCAGAAATAGTCCAATCCACACTAAAATAGTCAAGTGGGAATGCACCTTTTATTCCCCCCCCCATTCTGTTTTAAACAAACACAAACCCTTATCCGAAAACTCACCACTAAGTTTCCAATCACCATGACCAGCAAGAAGAAAAGCAGGCAGAGACGTTGATCAGCAACCACCATGCAATCCCACATGGTCTGAATCCATTCACCACACAGAATGCGAAAAATGATAAGGAAGGAGTGGAAAAAGTCCTTCATATGCCATCGGAGTTTGCAGTAAGATGGGTCTTTTTTGCAATGGGTCGCGTAATTGCTCCCAAATAGTTGCATTCCAAACACAGCAAAGATGAAGACAATAATAGCCAGAACAAGAGTGAGGTTGCCCAGGGCATTCATGGAGTTCAAAATTATTTTAATAAGAGTGTTTAAAGTTGGCCAAGACTTTGCTAACTTGAATACTCGCAGCTGTTGGGAAGAAAAATAGATTGTTAGTTAGCAAGAACATCAGCTTTCAGTTTTGAAAGAAGGCTCATCAGCAGGGGTGTTCATAAATTGGGGATCTGCACAAATATTCAATAACTCGAATATTCTATTCGAATCCGATGAATTTTGACATTTTTGAAAATCCGATACGGATTTCTGAATGATTCAAATGTGTAGATTCGTATCTGTCGTATATGAATCTCCCCAAAAACTATCCATATCTTGCGTTTAAGATATGGGACTAAAACGGGATGGGTACGGGATAATACAGGACGCATAGGGATTTTTCCAGCATGCGCAAAGATACATATGTTGTCAACATTCATATCATTAAATATGAATCTAACATTCAAATGTACAGATTTGAATGTTATGGGTTCAAATTGGATTTTAAGACATTCGAATCTTAAATATCCTAATCAAATTGGACTTCATGACATTTATTCCCGTGCCAGTTTTCTTTCCCCGGATTTTCCGGGGGAAATCCAGAGCAGAAATCATGGGTTTTCTGGCTGACTCGGATTAAAGCCGAGCCAAGGAAGACAGATGGTGGCTCAGGGCTGCTGCACTGAGCCTAAGGAGGAAGGAGGGAAGGAAGAAGGCGGCAGCATGATCCGTTGCCTCCCTTGCAGCTTTGCTGGGCTATGCTAGGGTGGCACAACAAGGAGCAGGCAGGCAGGTAGACAGGCAGTGGCAGCAGGCAGGCGAGAGGGCAGGCGCACACGAGACAGCCAGGAACAGCCACCGGCAGAGATGAACCATGCGGCACTCAAGGGCTGCACTGTGCTGTACTGAGGGCCAAGGGCTTCGGGGATGGGCATGGCCAGGGCCCAGCTTCCTTTCAGGTTCAGAGAAGGAGGAGAGGCCAGCAGTGGTGGTGGTGGCAGTGGCAGCGGTTCCTGTCCAAAAACCACTGTGCCGCGCCATTCACAGGTGAGGTTTAGGAACAGTCCAATGCGCGCGTTCAGTGGAGTTCCCAGCCTTCAACCCTAACCTGCAGCAGAACCCAGATTACTCCGGATCAGAGTAATCCGAGTTCGCTCTGGGTTCGTGGTAGGTGGGAATGTGGCCTTAGACGACACCAGCATTCAGAAGCAAGACTCCTAGTACACATGTTGGTCCGATACAGTGCAAAGTTACCCTTAGTTCTGGTGCTCAAGTTTTCGACCTGAAAATAACTTTCATTGCAAGAGAGATATGTGGATTGACAAGGCCATCCTTCCGTAATGCTCTTTGAATATATAACCATTAATTTTCTGCACGAGATGTAACTCGTAGGAAATTCAGTCTCATACCTCCATGAAAAAGGAACAGACAAAAATAATAGTGAATTACCAGTCTCAATGTCCGTAAAACTGTAAAGTTTCCTTTCTTCTTCTTGGTGCCTTTGGATTCCATGCATAGTTCAATGATGCTTATGAAGACAATCAGACTATCAAATCTATTTGAGCACTGCTGGAAATAATAATAGGGGTCCAGGGCAATAATTTTCAGAATCACTTCTGCCGTGAAAATTCCAGTGAAAATCTACAAGATAGAAGTGACACAAATTATTTATCATGTTATTAAATTTTTATCCCTACCCTTTGCCCCTAAAAGGCTCACAGAATGGCTGGCAAACTAGCCAGTTCCATTATTTTAGGTTTACAATCTAAGTGGGTGTGACACACAAGGAGACCAGGGGGCCTTTCTGCCCTTACCCCATTTCGGGATCTTGGCCATTCTCTGTAGGGATTTGCACGAATATTCATAGGTATTCAAAATTTGATCGAATGTGCCGAATTTCAACATTCAAACCTGAATAGAATGTCCCAAAATTAGAATGTAAACGTTCGGATCTAATTTCAGATTTTGAATCTATTTGTTCAAATTATTCGGGTTCATATACAATGCATACTTGAAGATTTGCATCTTTCCTGCATCCGTACACATCTGTATAGATCCGTACGAGATGAAAACGGGTTGCGTATGGGATGCACACGGATGCGTACAGATGTGTATGGATGTCGGGAAGATGTGTACAGGCACATACGAATGTTGTAAACATTCTTATATGCAGGTTCTAATCAAAAATTTGAATGAATAGATTCGAATTTGGCAAAACCAAATCGAATCTCGTTCAATTCAAATTTAACAGATTTGAATCGAACTGAATTTTTGGGTGTTTGATTCAATTAGAATAGAATGTCAAAAAAAACCCACATTCGTGCACTTCTCTAATCCTCTGGGCCTCTTTTGTTTGGATGCTGGTGTGGACAAGAAAGGCCCCATCACTGATGGTCACCACTGGTACCCCCATATACGTGAGACAAGGTGTATTATGGATCAGGAGGCCCAGAATACGGACAGACCTAGATAAGAAGTCCTATCTTCTTATCTTCTTATGTTAGGACTAGGGATTTCCACAAATATTCATCACATTCAAAATTCGTCCGAATTCAGACATTTGAATATGAGTCAAATGTTAGTACATTTGAAGACTGACATTCAAATATGAACCTATTTATTTATTTATTTATTATTTACATTTCTATCCCCCCCCCCCATACCCGAAGGTCTCTGGGCAGGTAACAGATTAAAATAGAATATAACAGTAAAAGACAAAAATCCAACAAGTATAAAACAATATACAATATGTTTAAAATGACAGTGCCTGTACTGTGGGGGGCAGAGGGAACATAATCAGCTCAGCCAAAGGCCAGGGCAAAGAGGTGCGTCTTCACCACCATCCTAAATATATATAAGGAAGGGGCCTGACGCACCTCGAAGGGGAGGCTATTCCATAGTCTGGGGGCCATCACAGAAAAGGCTCTCTCCTGGGTGCCCACCAACCTCACTGTTGAAGGTGGTGGGACAACCAGGAGGGCCTCACCGCTTGATCTTAAGGCAGTGATGGCGAACCTTTTGAGCTCAGTGTGTCAAAATTCGCAAGAAAACCTAGCTTAACTCGGGTGCTGTGTCACATCTAGAAATATCCATAATTTTGTGAATTTTGTAGCTCTAGTAATATTTTATTAAAAGCAAAAACAAATAATTCTTTACATTAGTGACTTTTGTTGCTGAATTTCCTTTGCTAATATTCAATTGAAAGTTGGTATTTTGTACACTTCAACAACAAGCAAGCACTACACGCCCAAGTGCCAGGGTGACCATGTGTGTCATCCAAAAGGGCTTGGTGTGTCACCTGTGACACGCGTGTCATAGGCTGGCCATCACCGTCTTAAGGCATGGGCAGGTCGATATGGGAGGAGGCGTTCCTTTAGATATTTGGGACCTAATCCTTCAATACGTTCATACAAAGCTTGATTACATTTGTGGCCCTGGGGAGGTGGGAAAGCGCCTGCCCCGTTCACATCTGCAATGGATCCAGAGTGGATTAAAAGTGGATTGAGAACAGATTGGATGTGTTCAGAGCAAATACATAGGGAATATGTAGGTGATTTGGAGGATTTCAGTGGCCTCCTTTGTTGTGCTGCAAACACAGGTCCTCTAAGGGTTCCGAGGCCAGGAATTTTCATTCTTGGCCATTGGGGCTGGTTGCTCTATTCTGGAATATCCAACTATAGCAAAATAAGAAACCAACAGCTAGATGCAGAGATTAGCACAGCAGGAGGGGGCAGATGGGGAGATCCCCTTTTTACCCCAATGCGTCAGAACTGCCAATATATTTAAAAAATGTTTTCTAGGGAGGGCTGCTCCACCTGGAAGATTGTCATGAAGATGTTGAACCAGGGCTCTTTTCCAGCACTCCCTAGGGTGGCCACAGACAGACAGCCCCCCTCAAAGATATTCCCAGAGCAGCTCTGCAAGGAAGGGCATGTGAGTTTGAGGCATCCAAATGGTTTCACAGCTGTCACCCCTGGCCATCTCAAGCTATCCCCCTCTTTCCTTTTTACCACTGATGTGCATCGTGCTTTGCCCCTCACCACCCCAGTCTGTCCCCCTCCCCTTTTTACCCCGATGCGTCAAGCCCCTTCCATCCCAATTAGAGATGCCACCTGAAAAGGAGGAGGAATGACATAGAGCCTAGTAAACCCACATGACCAGACACTGGGCAAAAGAGAAGGCCAATGGATATACTGCCAACTCTCAATAGTACAGACCAGCCCTTTCATCCTCTCCCCAACCACACCCTTCAAACTGAAAACGGATCAAAACCTTAAGCCGTCTTCAGGGCTGTGTTGATCCGAATAGAAGAAAGTCCCTTTGGAGGGAGGAAAGTCTGGGCGAAAAAACAGCTCACCCTTTAAAGGTGTAACCGTTGGAGCTGGAAGACGGACAAGAAGGATTAAAGCAAAGGTGTAAGCATGGACTAAAAGTCATATTGGCAGTAGGAGCTGCTCTGCCTCTGAAGGTCAATGGCTGGGAAGTGCAAACAGAGCAAGCTATGTGCTCATGCCCTTCTGGTGCGCTTTCATGCACAACCGGTTGCCTTTTGTGCAAATAGACTGTTGAACTAGATGGGCATGGGTCCAATGCAGTGGTGCATTTCTTATGCTCTTCGCACATTGCACATTCATACGCTTGCTATAAAGCACTTACCAGGTTCCCTGTTGCAAGCATGCTGGCAAATGTTGGAGACATTGGATAGTGTTCAAGCGCCATGAAGAGAGTGTTCATCACAATGCATACTGTGATTGTGAGGTCAGTAAATGGATCCATAACTAAGCTGCTAATTTTCTTCTTTATTTTCACCCACAACGGGCAACAGTTCCACATAAGGTACCTTGAGGCCAGCTTTCTCAAGAATGGGGGGCATTTTTGATTTGATTCTTCAAGCTCTACACAACAAAGTAAGACATCCTCTCTTTAAAAAGTAACAAGAACTAGCAAAATCGCTCTCAATATACTCAAGAAATTTACGCTTGATTGGCTCCAAAAGGAAAGATAAAGCCCATGTATGCACTATAGCATCAGAGGGTGGCACCTTGATGTAAACACTTCTCTTCACTGCATCATACGGATGTGCAAGAATATTCAAAACATTTGTTATTTGGACAAATTCAGACATTCATATATGAATCGGATGTCCAGACATTTGTTTTTTAGTATTCGAACAAATACAGATTATTTTGAGTTATTTGTACAAATAATTTAGACATTTCTATGTGTATGGATACAAATGCATCACATACCTATCTGTACACATCTTGTGCGTACAGATGCCTATGGGATGAAAACAGTGTTGGAATCTTTGTTAAAACTAGAAATGCTTGTTCAGCTATCTGTCTCACCAGGAACATTCTGGAGTTGTTCTATTTCTGTAACATGTACACAGCTAAGTTTCTGTTTTTCCTGTGGGAACGGCATGTTTATCACAGCCAGGCCTCTGCTTTCTTCAGAGGAAAATTCCATTCCAGATAGTCCAAATTTGTACATGTGGGGGCCGGGCAAGGTGACATCATGCAATCTCACAAGAGTTTATACTGCCTTAATAACCATTGTGATTGATACTTTTTGATCTGTTCCTGACGGATGATGTAGTGAATAGGTTGTATACCATATATTACTTTCATACTTTCACTCATGCAACCAACTATGCTATCTTGCAACCATGAAGACAATAAAAGCCTTCCTTATAGGAATCAATTACCGTGTCTGCTCTCATGCCTGTGAATGTCATCTTCACGTGTTTTCTGCTGTGATCTTAGCCATTAGCTATCTCTGCAAATCTACAGCTTTAACATAAGGGATGCATATCGTATCATTGGATACATATCAAATATTTGAACAAATAGATACAAATGTACTCGTATCAGTTCAAATGTTCAGACATTCATTTTTCTTTAGTCGTATGGATTTGGATACTTGAATAATCTATTTGAATGTCAAAAATTGTATTTGTGCACACCCCTACCACATCAAAGGGCAACATTTTGGCATGCTGAGGAGGTCAAAGACGCAGAAATCAAGGTGTGCTTGCAAAGAGTGGAAATTGCTTCATTCACAGAAAGGCACCTAGAAGGGTGTCCTTAATCTGCTGTTGAATCAGATTGAAGTGCAGGCTACAGAAAAGGTCAATATCACACAACACTAGAACCAGGGGGCATCTATGAAGCTGATGAGTAGGAAAGTCAGGTCAGACAAGGGGAAGGATTTCTTCACCCAAAGGGTCGTCAGTCTATGGAATTTGCTGCCAGAAGAGGTGGTAACAGCAACCAGCCAAGATGGCTTTAAGAAAGAGTTACGCAAATTTATGGATGGCAGATGTATCAGTGGATACTAGAATGGATGCCTAGGTACATCTTTCAGGCTGCGGGCACAAGCAGGATGCCTCTAAGGCCACTTGCTGGGATTTGAGAACAAGAGAAGGTTTGCCCTTCTCTCTGCTTGGGATGCCCATGGGCAATTGGTGGGCCACTGTGTGAGACAGGATGCTGGACTAGATGGCCTGTGGCTTATCCAGCAGGGCTCCTGTTAGGTTCTTATTTGCCACATTTGAAATGGGATTGAATTTGTTTGAATGTGTACATTCACATTCAACTCAAATGTTGGCTACATTAGAAGATTGACATTTAAAACAAACGCTTCTGTACATTCAAAGCTTTGTTATCTTTGTGAATGTGTGGAGGAAGGAAAGTGCCTGTCCAGTCACATCTACAGTGGATCCAGAGCAGATCCAGAGCAGATTTAAAGCAGATTTGTAGGGGATTCATAGACTGACAGCAGGGATTTGAATTTGATTCAAATAGTATTCAAAAAACATTTGTATTGAATTCAAATTCCACCACATTTGAAGGAGCTCTATTTAAATGAATGCAAATTTCCTCATATTTTATTTTATTTTATTCAAATCAAACACACACACACACAAAGTGCACATCCCTAGCACTCATATGAGGAACCCAAATTATTTCTGACTGATTCTTGTGACCACTAGCCCTGTAATTTTGGAGTGTATTCTCTTTCAGATCACACGCACCTGCATTGTCCTCAGTATATACAGACCTGTTTCTAAGGTGATACCCAAGACACAAGCAACAGGTAGTTCCAGGGAGGGGAACTAAAGCCATTTCTTGAAGGAACTAGGGTTGTGCATGAATATTCATAAGATTTGAAATTTATACAAGTTTGGACAAATTTGGACATCTGTATTGCAATCAAATGTTGGCGCAGTATTCATTCATTCATTCATTCATTCATTCATTCATTCATTCATTCATATTTCTATTCCACTCTATACCTGAAGGTCTCAGGGCAGGTAACAAAACTTGAAATCAAATATATTAAAACAATAAAAGCATATATTACAACAACATTTGAAGATTGACATTCAAATTCAAATAAAATGTTTTGATTCATTCGTATGACGCTTCATACAGGATTCATATGGGACTGAACATTTGTATTGAATTCAAATCCCACTACATTTGGAGGGGATCTATTCAAATGAATACAATTTTATTTTTATTTTTTTGCATTCTGTTCAATACGAATTAAATACAAAAGTAAAAACAAAAGAATTATGCATATCCCTATTAGGAACGATTCAGTTTCCTGGCGTTCATTAATATACAAAGGAAAAAACCTTGTACCTTCCAGCACGCTAGTGATGATGCTGACAGCACTGGCCGCCCTTTGCCTTTGAAGAGGATTATTATAGTAGTCAACAGAGAGACGCTGCGTTTGGAGCATCTTGTCTTCGTTACAGGAAGTCTGTTTAGAGATGCAAAGAATCTATTTTATGAAACTTAGCTCTCAGAAAGAGGGGAAAGGCATATATAATTGCAGAGACTGCTAGGCAAATCAAGCAGGGATTTTCATTTTTTAAAAAATGGAAAAATACGCTTTTCCCCTCCATATTCCAGTAAAGTGCACTGAGTTTACTGTGGATGATCTAGATTCTTTCTAGAAAGTGGAAGGGAGGAATGCAAATACAGTAGGAAAGACTCCTCTTTAATCTGGGACAAATAACAAATAATACCAAACGGAAATACTTAATAAATAATTATTTTTTAAAAAATATCAGCCTGGCCATGTGCTTCCCCAGTTCCGGATCGCTGAGTTAGGAAAGTAGATGGATAGAGAAAGGGCCTTTTAGCATGTAGACAAGCGGACTGCTGAAATGCTTTGTTGGCATCTGTGGTCTGCTGCAGCATCCCTGAAGTGCTTCAAATCTCACGGCCCTTTCCTTCTGTGGGCAGGCTAAAAGCAGAAAACTGAGATGAAGAAAAGTGTCCGTTCTACTCACCAGATCTTCTTGGCCCAGACTTTCCTGAACTGGAGGAAGCCATAGCCCTTCGCTCGAAGCCGGATCCATATTAAACGGTCTCATTCCACTGCCTGCCATTGCTACTCCATTGCAATCACTCCCAGGAGTCCATCTGTTTGGCTGCATGTAATTGGGTGTCGCTGGGCGAGAACCGTAGCTGGCCTGACTCTGGATGCTCGGCCGCCTTCCCATTCGTGCTCCCAGGAATAGGCCGCCACGCTGGATCTCTGGCTCCTCGGAGCTGCAGGATTCATCTTCCCCAAATTCAGCCCTCAAACCAACCTCCCTATCAGGTACGTGAAAGCTGAACACACTTCCGTGGCTGGGTCGACGCTTTGATGGGTTTGAACTGGGACTGTAGCTGTGGCTGCGAAGACACTTTAGCAGTCAAAAGAAAGGAAAATATAATAGCAATCTGGGATCTGAAATGCTATCAGTCCGTCCATCCGTCCACCCAATCCATTCATCCATCCGTCCACCCACCCACCCACCCAATCCATCTGTCCGACTGTCCATCCATCCATCCGTCCGTCCACCCAATCCATCCATCCTTCCGTTCATCGGTCCGTCTGTCCGTCCGTCCCTCCATCCATCCGTCCACCCAATCCATCCATCTGTTCATCGATCCATCTGTCCGTCCATCCGTCCCTCCCTCCCTCCCTCCCCCCCTCCCTCCATCCATCCATCCCTCCATCCATCCATCCATCCATCCATCCATCCATCCATCCATTATCTGTATTTCTATCCCCCCATATACCCAAAGGTCTCAGGGTGGGCAACAACATTTAAATCAAACATATATTAAAACAATAGCAGTATATATTAAAACAGTAATAGTATCTGAAAAGTGGGAAGAAAAAGTATGTTCCCATTGAACAAAAGTCCGGGGCAAAGAGGTGTGTTGTTGTTGTTGATCAGGCATCATCAATGTACATGGCGTTGTACAAAGTCAGACAAAGCTAAAATTACAACCGTAACAAGTGAAAATAAAAGAAAATACAAGAAGATGGTAAACTTAAAAATTACAACAGTGGGGCAAAAAATAAACAATAGATGAATTAAACTATAAATAAACCTTATTTATTTATCCATTCATTCATTTACTTGCATTGCTATCCCGCCTTATACCTGAAGGTCTCAGGGCTGCCTTCATGTGTTTTACAGATGCGCACACCCAGGCATTTGGCTGTCCACACATGCACAGTAAATCTATCCAGAAGGTAAGTAAAAAGCTACTGCTGGAAAACCCAGGAACTTCACTGGGTTTTCTAGCAACAGTTTTTAGCACTTTTTAGGGAGAAATTGTGTGGCTACGGTGGGGTTGCCTCAGATATGTAATGACACTAGGTGTGTGCACAAATATTCGAAGGTATTCGAAACTCAATCAAATTCATTCGAATTTTGACATTCGAATTCAAATCGAATGTCCATAAATTCAAATTTAAAAATTCAAATGAATTTCAGTTTCAGATCTATTCATTTGAATTATCTGGACATTTGTATGTGTACAGGTTCATACACAAGGCGCACTTGCAGATACGCAACTTTCCCGCATCCGTATTCATTTGTACAGAGCTGTACAGGACAAAAATGGGTTGCATTCGGGATAACTACAGGATGCATACGGATGTGTACAGGATATGTAATGATGCGTGCAGGCACATATGAATGTTAAACTTGAATTTTAAAGATTTGAATCGAATTTTCAGATATTCAGTTCAAATTGAATTGAATCCTGAAAATTGCATTCATGCACACCCCTAAATGACACTATATCCCCCCCTTCCCCGGTGTGGATGGGGCCTATATGTCCACAATACACATCCTCCACCCATAAGACTGCGCTTGGAACGTAAGCGAAAGTTTTGTGTAGGCCTCAGAGTCCAATTACCAGTTTCCGTTGGCCTTCAACAGACTGAGATTTAGGGGTCCTCATCTCTTCCCCATCATCTTCCATCCCTGAGGAGAGCTTTTTTGTCATTCTGTTACTCCGTTCTTTGACTTCCTTCGATGCCACAGGCGACGTCTCAAATAAACCGCATGCCATGCTGTCATTCTCTTTCGCTGCTAGTTCCTAGAAGGTGGAAATAAAGAAACATAAATTTTCTTTAAGCATAAAAGTCATTTCAAAACTAATACCTCATATCTGAGCTTCAGAAATATTCTAAGGATGCATTCCCATAAAACTTTAAATCTGAATCGAACCTGAATTCGGGATTGGGAAATGCAATTTAATATTTAATTCCCGGACTTTCTGAGGACTATCCTGTGAAAATCCGCAGAAAAAAAAGTCCTCCGAAAAACTGTTCTCGGACTCCTTTTGGATCCCAGTCCACTTCCTGGCACTCCTGGGCTAATTGGGGTGGAGATCTACTTCTTCTGGACAATGCCCTGCCAGATGTGGGTGGGATTTCACAGCTGGGAACCTTCTTCCCCCACCCCTTGCCAGGCCTGCTTTGAACACTGGGATTGCAGATTATGAGAAAGTAAAACTGTTTAAAACACCAGCCTCAACATTGTTGCAAGGCCTGTAGAGCTGCAAAAAGCTTTTAAAATCAGGGGAAATCTTTAAAAAGCAAAGCTGCAATCCTTTTACAGTGGGGAAGGAAACTGAAAAAGTGAGTCATTAGCCTTTCTCTCCACGCCCTTCTGTTTGAGAGGGTGTATTTTAATCTCTCCATTTGAGATGCTGTCTTTTAGCCTCTCGGTTTGAGAGGCTTTTTAGCCTTTGTTTGAAAGGCTAAACGTGCTGCCTGGTAACATGGAGGTAACATTACCAGGAACAAAAGATCGGAAAGGGAGAGCTGCTTTGCGATTGCCCTGTTCTTCCACTCAGCTGACTGAGTCGGGGAGGCAGGATTTGCACAAGGTGGGGCGGAGATTAAAATTTCTCCTGCTGGGTGAGTTGGAACGGTAATATTCAGGTTCAGCTTGGTTTATTATCCGGCAAATGGGGACAGACAGACTGAGCCCTCGGTCCTGAATCCGGATTTATCCGGATTTTAAAAGTCCAACCCAGATTTAAAAAGTCAAGTGGAAACGCAGCCTATATTCAATATCTGCTTATGCAAAATGGAAACAATATGGGGTGACAGGTGGAGGAAAGGGGCAGTGGGAGAGCAGCATGAGAGGATGACAAACAGAGGAAAAGAGCGGGGGTAACACTGGGAAACAACGAAAGATGGAGAAATATGGTAGCGACATGGCAGGAGCTGAAGAAGGACAGAGAAACAAGATGGGGAAGGGGAAGGGGCGTAAGACTGACAGACGTGGAACGGGTAGGGTAGGGTAGGCAAACGATGGGGGACGATGACCGAACAGGGTGGGGGACAGTAAATGGGGGGGCAATGTTCCCATTATATAAATATTCAGATTTTAACAGGATTCCCCAGTGGGTCTTGTTAAAATCCGAATAGGGATTCCCCGGACTTTTGGATATTGAAATGGGGAATTGTCCAAAGTGTTGAGATGTTGGACCCTTGAGCCGTATTCAGGCCGGACCAGATGGCCAGTGGAAAAGAAGCCTGAGGGGAGACATGATAGCAGCCTTCAAGTATCTGAAGGGCTGTCATAGTGCAGAGGGATTGTCCCTATTCTCATTTGCACAAGATGGGAGGACTAGAAACAACGGGGTGAAACTTCAAGGGAGTCAATACAGATTAGATATCAGGAAAAACTTCCTGACAGTGAGCATGATCTGTCAATGGAATAGGTTGCCACAGGAGGCAGTGGGTTCTCCTTCAGTGGAAGTCTTCAAGCAGAGGGCTGGACCTACATCTGTCTGGGATGGTTTAGGAAATTCTGGATTGAGCAAGGGATTGGACTTGATGACCCTGGAGGTCCCTTCCAATTCTATGATTCTACGATCTCTAGCAGTTAACAGTGGGTGCATGGGGCACAGATGGTCACCTGCTCTGTCCTACATGCTAGAGTCCACTGCTTTCTACTTCTGGGGAGGGGATCCTCTTTGCATGAAAAAGCTATCAGGATAGGACGCTGGTGTGTTCAGAAAAGACCCTTCTGCACGCCCTGGATTACTTCTTCTAGCCTCTACAGGAAGTACAGGCCTAGACAGACCATTTATTTCAGTATAAAGCAACTTCCTGTCCATTTTTGTTTGAGTCACAAGAGATGTTCATTTTTAAATATACATATATATTGAGGACACTAGGATCCTCCAATAGGCCCTATGGGGATGACAACTGGAAATGACCTCTATTAAATAGCAAAAAGAACAGTTATCAGACCTCCTGTTCCTTCTTAAGCATCTCCATGGCTTCATGAAATTGCCTTTCCTTTGCTTCCGTTTCAGCAATTGTGGCTTTGCTCTGTTCCTCATATGCCATGGTGACCACTGCTAAGATCAAGTTCACAAGATAAAAGGATCCCAGAAAGATAACCAACATGAAGAACAATATATAGATCTTCCCAGCAGCTCGGAGAGTCTAAAGAGACCAAGACAATGTTCATCAGTCTGTGCTTATGCTCTTTATATAATATAAAGATACAATCTGCAATAAGAGAGGCTAATTGCCATATTAAATAAACAAATCTAATACTACAAGAAGGGTGCTTCCGCACAGGGGCTAAAAAAAATTGATCTCCGGCACCCGGATTTATTAAAACTGGCTCCCCGGGGAACCAGTTTTAATAGCTCCATGTACACGGCAGATCCAGTTTTGCAGGGTAGATCCGGATCTAAGAGATCCAGATCAACCCCGCGCCCCTGCCTCTGCACACACGGCGCTGATCCGGATTGGAAACGGGTGCCATGCGGATGCACGGGACCCGTCTCTGAATGGGATCGGAGGGCCCTCCCCCGGCCAACCCAATTGGCTCACGAGAGCCAAGCATGGCAAGCCAGGGGACCTCACTGCCGCGGCTCGTCCTCGCCCCAGAAGCGGCGGATTGCCCCTTCTGGAGCCAGGACGAGCCTCCCCAAAACCCGCCCTAGCCCACCCTTGGGGGAGCGCGGCGGTTCCCCTCCTTACCTGGATGCTGTCGCCCCGAAACTGAAAGCAGGCATGCCGGACGCAGCGCGCCTGCTTCCTGCGCACCGCCTGAGTGGCTGGGGCTGTGCCTGGCAGCTCCTGCCCTAAGGAGCGCTCTGCGAAGGCGCGCTGCCAGGACTTGCGTGCCGGCCAATCAGGTGGTGCGCAGGACGCAGGCGCGCTACGTCAGGTATGCCTGCTTTCAGTTTTGGGGCGACAGCGTCCAGGTGAGGAGGGGATCTGCCGTGCTCCCCCAAGGGTGGGCTAGGGCAGGCTTTAGGGAAGCTCGCCCTGGCTCCAGAAGCGGCGATCCGCCGCTTCTGGGGCGAGGGCGAGCCTAAAGGTAGGAGCCCCTTGGCTCACCGTGCTTGGCTCCAGGAAGCCAATCATGGTGAGCCGGGGGTGGGTCGTTTCTTAGCACACTTGCGCTGTGCGGCCACATGTGAAACGGAGTGTGCGGAGGTGCACTTTCAGATCCATGCTTAATGGGTGTTAAAGGGCCTGTGCGGAAACACCCGAAGGATTTCATCACCTCTGCCTTTTTTTAAAGGCCTATAATGCGTGAAATTGTCAATTGCAACTTGTAATAATTTCACTTGGATGTCTATATAGTTTTCCAAAGGGGGAAGAAAAGAGGAGTGAAGCTGGAAGCAGTTCACATATCTGACCATAAGGTGGGCAGAAGTACAGCTCTGCAGCAATTGGAAGCCCCAATTTCACCTCTGTGCCCCCCCCCCCCAATGAATGGCACAATGGCTGTGTGAGATGCCCTTGTGAGGTGCAACTTTTATTTACCTATTTGCATTTTTTCCTGCCTTACACCCAGAAGTCTCAGGGCAGTTACAACAATAAAGACTGCACAACAAATTAAAAAGAACTCACTAATACGGACATGCATGAATATTCGTAATATTCATTATTCAGACGAATTCAGACGAATTCGAACATTTGTATACAAATCTAATGTTACAACATTCGCATATTGACATTCATATGAATACAAATGTTGCTGAACATTCGTACAAAGTTCCGGAACATTTGTGAAATGGGGAGGTCGGAAAGCGGCTGCACCAGTCACAGCTGCAACGGATCCAGAGTGAATTCAACATGGTTTGGATTCAAAGTGGATTCAGGGTGGATTTGACGCTTTCAGAGCAGATATGTTACACGTTATGTATTGGATCAAACTGAATGGGGGGATTTGGCTTTGTGTACATTCCCAGCACATTTCATGCTTTATATGGAGACATGCCCCACGTCAGTTGCACCCCAAAGTATGCTTTGGACAAGTGATAATGAAAGTACAAATGGTACAATGCATGACCCAATCTGTAAAAAGACCCCCTGAAGCATCTCTTCCAATGACTTTTTAAGAATAATAATAATACAAAACTGAAACTTTTACCTGTTGATAGAGGCGCTCCCAATAATCTTGCGTCATTAGACGGAATAAAGACAGAAAAGCCCAGCCAAAGGTATCAAAACTTGTGAAGCCAAAGTCGGGATTTTCTCCAACCTTCAGGCATACATACTTCTCCGGACAGAAGCTGCAGAGGATAACTATTTTTAAATACATACATACATACATACATACATACAGACAGACAGACAGACAGACAGACAGACAGACAGACAGACAGACAGACAGACAGACAGACAGACAGACAGACAGACCTAAGAAGAGCCCTACTGGATCAGGCCATGGCCCCTCTAGTCCAGCATCCTGTCTCACACAGTGGCCCATCAATTGCCCATGGACATCCTATGCAGAGGCAAGGGCAAACCTTCTCCTGTTCTCAAATCCCAGCAAATGGCCTTAGAATTATCCTGCTTGTCCCCTGTCCTGAAAGATGTATTTAGGAATCCCTCCCTCCCTCCCTCCCTCCCTCCCTCCCTCCATCCATCCATCCATCCATCCATCCATCCATCCATATTCATTTATTTAGCGTATGGCAAATTTGCATTGTTATACATTAATTAAAACAGCAAAACACAATATAGAAAACAGGAAAAGTCTGGAAAGATCCCATGGTAAAATCACAAACTTACATCTCAATCACAGATATGGTCTCCTGCACTTTTTATCACTGTCAGGAAATCACAAATCCCACTATACGCTTGATTTTGACATTCTTCCACAATATGCTTGGTTGTTTGTCTTTCTGCCCCACAATCACACACTGGAGATGGAGTTATTCCCCATCTATAAAGAGCATCCGCACATCTACCATGTCCTGTGCGTATGCGATTTATAGTTGTCCATATTGCACAGGACTTATCGAAACCAGGTGGTTTTTCCAAAATGCAAAGCAGGTTTTGGCCACCCCATCCATCCATCCATCCATCCATCCATCCATCCATCCATCCATCCATCCATCCATCCATCCATCCATCCATCCATCCATACATCCATACATCCATCCATCCATACATACATACATACATACATACATATGTATGTATATCAAGATAGACATTCCCAACTCTCAAGAGTCAACAGAAAACATACCAGTCCTTGAGGACATTTGAAAACAGTGGGAGAATTCCCTTTGCATATACCCAAGAGAATATTCCTTCTGAATAATTATTTTGAGCCAGATGTGGACAACATTCATAAAAACTGTAAGCAAGATAATACTGCAAAGAATATAAAGTGAAAGAGGACTTTGAGCCAGAGGGGCGGAGGAAGCAATCCAACACAATTCTTCAAATATATAACATGGATAAATAGATAATTAAGTGCGCTTACCCACTGTCCGTACCATTGCGACATAATAAGAAGTCGTCTGAGCCATTCTTAATCGCATAGTTATCTGTAAGAAAGAGATTTAGATACGTAAAGATTCTCAGTTAGTCCTTCCTTTGCAAATGCTCCAATATGGGGGTGGGTTGGAGACAAAAATAAGAACGCATTTGTTTCTTAAATTTTGGGTGACTGACAGCTTGCTCAAACAGGCGATTGGTGGAAGCAGATGCAAAAGACAGCAAACACGGCCCTTTCTGCACTTACTTTTAATCTGGAATTGAGACCCACAAAGTCCTCTGTTGGGCCTCTTCAATGCACAAGTTAGTGTAGATCTGTAGGGTCCCACCATCCCGATTGGTACCCACCACGTGCATTACTGTAGATGGGAACTCAAAGGGAACTCAAAGCAGCTGATAAAGCTTTCTATTCTTCTCCCCACCCCAGACACCCTGTGAGGTAGGTGGGGCTGTGAGAGCTCAGAGGAGAGCTGTGACTAGTCCAAGGTCACCCAGCTGGCTTCATGGGGCAGAGCAGAATTGAACCTGGTATTCCTAGATATGAGTCCGGCTCCTTAACCACTAGACCAAACTGGCTAGGACTATGGAGGTGGGACTATTGGGGGACTCATTTCATTGTGCAGGCTAGGAACTTTTCTTCTAACTCTGAGTGTGTATGGATCATTCATCCCTTTGCCTGGCCATGTGTAGAAGTGTCCTGCTTCCACATGGATCCAGGCAAAGGGCCAGATTGAAGACCTAACTTTTTAGGTCTTCAATTTAAACCAGTTTTTGGCGGCGAGATCCATTTTAGAAATGGATCTCATGCACTGAAATGCGGAAGCAGCCACTAGGAAGGGTCTGCAAAGAGGTCTCTAGTGTGGAAGATATGTATGAAAGGGTCTTAAATGGAGGGTTAATCCAGTTTCCGCAGCCAAGGTGGAAACACCCAAAGCTTTCTATTCTTCTTCCCACAACAGAACACCCTGCGAGGTAGGTGGGGCTGTGAGAGCTCAGAAGAGAGCTGTGACTAGCCCAAGGTCACCCAGCTTCATGTAAGAGTGTGGAATCAAATGCCATCTTCCCAGATAAGGCTCTGGCTCCCTAACCACTAGACCAAACTGGCATTCACCTGGATTATGAATGAAAGCTTCATAAGCTGGCAAATTCTGCTGCTCTTGGATGATCGTTCCATTATCATATTCAACTAGGCTGCTTTGATTGACAAATTCTGTGTAGTTCTTCACACATTTATGTCTCAAGTGTCCCTTGAAGAGCTGCAGGCCAATGAGGGCAAAGACACTCAGACAAAAAACGGTCAGGATCATCACATCTGCAAGTTTCTTAACAGACTGGATAAGTGCGCCTACAATGATTTTCAGGCCTGAATAAGAGAAAGAAAGAAGGAAAGAAGGAAGGAAAGAAGGAAAGAAGGAAAGAAGGAAAGAAGGAAAGAAAGAAAGAAAGAAAGAAAGAAAGAAAGAAAGAAAGAAAGAAAGAAAGAAAGAAAGAAAGAAAGAAAGAAAGAAATCATTAATTCAAAAATTAAAATCTCTCCAAAACCATTTCTGAAAGCCTGAAACCTTTTCGTGCACGTGGGCTAAGTCACTCCGGGACGCTTCACCCATTTGCACACAGGCAGGCAGGAACGCGTGTAAAGCGTCCCGAAGTGAGTTAGCCAGGAAAGGCCAGCTAGGGGTGGCGATGTGCCCTGCAAGGCTACCTGACATCGGATGGGAGCACCCAGGGGGCTGCAGCCCTGTCAGGCCACTTCCCCCGGTTCCTGCCACCTGTACAGCACATGATCCAGCCCTGTACAGCTGGCACGAAGATACCCGGGCCCCCACCCACCCCGGGGCCCAGGGCCCGGGGCCAGCAGCCTATGGGGCAGGGGCTGTGGGACCCCTTGGTAGACCGAACCCACATTGGTTCGGTCAACCAAGGCTCCCCCCCCCTGCCTGATCGCAACCCTCTTTGGTGTTCAGCCCTTCTCTTTTATAGGACCTTTCTGCACTTAGCTGGTAATGTGGATTAAGGAGCACCATGGGTCACATGGCTTGCATGGGCCGAGTGGCATTCTGGATCACATCCATGCTAATGGCTCAGGAGCTGGGAATAGTGGTGGTCTAGATTATTTGGTACTAGGGGTATGCAAGAATCCAAATTGCACCACCACAATGCATCTCCAGAGGAATCCAAGGCCAGGAATTTGAAAGTGACTCTGGAAATCACATGATGCTCTGAGCCAGTGCAGGTTTCGGAGCTGTGCTCGCCAATGCAAAGGTCTTATCTTGGTACCTTAGAGCCATTCCTTTTGAAACAGATCCAGACTAGGCCAGCCCTTCCATACATGGGCCCTTTCAGCACTTCCAGAATATATCTCAGGATAGGGATCTGCTATCTGTATGCTCATATAGACTATGGCAGGCCTCATCTGGGGTCTGCCACAGTCTGCACTAGCATGCAGATAGAAGGCCCCTGTTCTGGATATGTTCGTTTGTTTATATTTTTATCCCACCTGTACCCAAAGGTCTCCAGGTGGAAAACAACATCTAAAATCAACCATCATTAAAACAACAACAGTATGTATTAAACCAGTAGCATCTGCAAGTGGGAAGGGAAAGTGTATCCCCATTTAATGGAAGGCCAGGGCAAAGAGGTGCATCTTCACTGCTTCTGAAATGGGTACAATGAAGGTGACTGATGCACCTCAAGGGAGAGACTATTTCATAGCCTAGGGGCCATCACTGAGAAGGCCCTCTCCCGGGTAGGGGTGTGCACAAATGCATTTTTTGCCTTTGAATTCAAGTCGATTCGAATATTCAAATATTCTTTTCAATTCAAAATTCAAAAATCCAGATTTTCGAAAATCTGATTTAAATCTGGATTATCCGGAACCGTATTTTCAAAAATTCAGTTTGAACTCAAAAATACGAATATCAGGAACATTTGCATCCAATTTTCAAATTCATGTGCATCCCATTTTTATTGCGTTTGCATCCTATACTATAAGTGCAAATAAACATGATATTTCGATGCAATATACAACGTACTATTCAGTCAAATTATTCGATAATCTGTATTGGATTTTCAAAAATCCAAAATCCGTTCGGATTCAAAAATTCGGATTTTTGAAAATCGGATTCAAATTCGAATGTTGATATTCGTCAAATTCAAATTGGATTTTTGAATTTTTTAATATCTCTGCACATCCCTACTCCCAGGTACCCACCCCTTTTGCTGCTGAGGGTAGTAGGACAACCAGGAGGGCCTCCCCTCCAGATCTTAAGGCATGGGCAAGTCAATATAGGAGTAGGCATTCCTCCAGAATAAGGTCAAGTCAGAAGCCCCCAGGTCTGTAAGCTGATTGCAACTCCACCCCTACTAAGTATTGACAGATGTCTGGTTCCAAGGACATGAAAAACTAAGGGAGGTCTCATGTTTGTTGAGTCTCACGGCCAATGGCACAGTGGTTGCCAGAACAGCAAAGCAGATCATCCTATGCATGGGAAACCGGAAGGATGAAACGCTAACCTTGTGATCTCTGTGGGTTTACAAAGAAGTATATTACGTCTATCATGTGATAAGACTAGCAGCGTGAAAAATGACTGCTTGGTTTCTTGGAGGCAGAAAGATAAAGGGTATGTCCAATTAATAGACAGCATCAACTTAAATGCATCTCATGTGTCCATAATTCACAGATTTGAACCAGAGCAAAGGCAAGCTTATAACTTACCAGAAATTGTTCAAAGATTTTCATACCTGGAACGATGGAAATAGTTTTTAAAGCTCTTAGCACCCGGAACATCCGAAGAGCTGAAACGTTACCTAGATCCAAAAAGTACCCCAAGTATCTGCAATATGATTTTAAGAAAAAAAAAAGTGAAAAGGAAGACTTAAACTTGGAGGGAAAACCTAAATCAATAATTATTTCTGGCTACATTTTCTTTTTGCACTAACCTGGGATGAGTTGCCATTGGGGCAGGATAAGGACATCTGCATTTCAGAAGGCCTGTGATATCCCAACCCTGGCTGCCAAGTCCAAAGTTTGGTCTGAGCCCTCAGAACTGGCACCTTGCCTCCTAAAGCTGGGAACAAAAGTTCTCAGCCTTTGGAGTTCATGGGAAGTCTCCTTTTGGGAGGTGCACCATTTCTGGGGGCGCTTCCTGGGGTCCCACTGAAAGGGGGGCCCATATAGGCCCCCTACAACTATTCTAGACTAGAAAACGTAGACTAGAGATGGGATGACCACACAGTGGCCACAAGGTACACAGGTACTTAAGGGTTGTTTTTGTTTTTGCTGTATGTGCACACAGCCCTAAATTCAAAAATTCAAGCAAATAGTTCATGTTTGTGGATGCTTACATCAAACTGAATATGCAAGGGTTTGCAAATCCAGAAGTTCAATAGAACTGAATGAGTCCCCTGCTCACTAACAGAAGGGATTCAAACAGTTAAAAAAAAACCCTGCAATTTTTATTTTTGGAGCAAGTTCAAAAACAAACATAAACAACATTTTTTCTCCATGCAACTGTTTACTGTGAAACCAAACAAGCAAACGTTCAGTTCAAGGTGAATTGAATATGCAGTTTTCATTATTTCATATCTCTAGCGCTTTTGAGTCACATTTTTGCTACATGTGAAAGAAGCCTTAGAAGTGGCTTCGAGGTGGTTTGAAGGTGGAATCATCCACCCAGCAGTGTGCCCCTCCTTCCTCTCATGAACATTGTAAGGCTAGGAATGAAGCTGCTTATTTTTGCTACGTGGGAATGCAGCCCCTGGTAGATTTCACCTCTCATACTGACCAGACTGTTTGCACAGGATCACATAACAACATGTCTGAGATCCGCCTGGCACCGAAGCCAGCTTTTTGTGCATGGAATCACTACATTCAGACTTGCTGTCCCTCTGTTGCCGTAGCTGGGCACCTGCCTGATGCAAATCCCGTGTGAGAGGGACTTCATGGTTGGACTGTACTTTTCCCATCTCTCTCAACATGGTGGCTTCCTGCTGCCACCTCTCTCAACATGGCGACTTCCTGTCCCACCCCATGTGTTCTCTCTCCCATCCGTGTGCAGACGCATCCTCCAGTAATGCGAATTTAGAGCACAAGTACCCATTAAGACTACCTTCAATGTGGTCTTCCAGGAAACCGATTTAAGGGCCTCTTAACACCAATTAGAGACACATCAATGCGGAAGCAGCTTTCCCAATGTGTCTCTAATGGGTGCTGCTGTGCGGACGCGGTTTTCCCAAGTGTTCAAAATGTGTGCTTAATGGGTGTTAAAGGGTCAATGTGGAAGCACCTATACATAAGAACATAAGAGGAGCCCTGCTGCATTGGGCCACAGCCCATCGAGTCCAGCATCCTGTCCACACAGCGGCCCACTAATTGTTTATGGGCATTTTCAAGCAGAAGACAAACCCTTCATTTGCTCTCAGCCCCATGCAAATGGCCTTCAGAGCCATCCTGCCTGCCTCCCCAACCTGGAGGTGGTACCTAGGTGTCCATCCCAGCAGCTGGAATTGGCCAAACCATCACCCACACATAACTAGGGGTGTGCACGAATGCAATTTTCAGGATTCAACTTGAATAAAATATCCTAAGACTTGAATCGATTCAAATGTTTAAAATTCAAATGTATTCACATTCAATTCAAATTGAATAGCTTCAAATCTATTCACACAAATTTTCCATTTGTATTTGAAGATACCAATGTCGACAACATCTGTACGCATCTGTACGCACCCAGTTTTTATCCGTACGCATCCCGTTTTTATCCCGTATGCATCTAGTTTTCATTCCGAACGTATCCATACAAATGCGTAAGGATATGAGTAAGATGTGTACAGACACGTATGTAATGCATACACATCCGTACACGTACGAATGCCTGAATAACTTGTACAAATGATTCAAATGATTCAAAAATTTCAACGCTAAATTTGAATTTAGTGACATTTGATTCAAATTTGAATGTCCACATTCGATTGAATTTGGATACATAACCATCCAGTCTCCTCTTGAAGACCTCTAACAAGCAGTTGCCAGACCAATTCTACTCAACAGTTCTTACAGTAAAGAAATTCCTCCCAGTTTTTAGCTTCAGACTGTTTAATTCCATTTCCACCTCATTGGTCCTGTCCTTATATTTGTGACCACAGAAAACAAATCTGCCTTCTCCTGCATTTGGTAGGCCATTGGAGATTTCTAGACTGCTATCCTGTGCTCCTTCAGCTTATTCTTCTTCAAGGTAGACACCCAGGTCTTTTAACCATTCCACATCTGATAGTGTTTCCAGATCCCCTATGGTCTAGATAGTCCTCATCATTCGGCAGCCATGTCCTTTTTAGACACTGCAGCGAGACTATTTTTGATGAAATTGATAAAATTCACAACTTTGTAGTTGCAGGTGTTTGTTACTTACGCCATCAAAATAACACTGAAATCCAGCCAGTTCCAGGGGTCCCGAAGGAAAGTGAATTCATTCAAGCAGAATCCTCTTGCTAGGATCTTGATTGAACACTCAAAAGTATAAATACCTGTACACGTGTACCTGAAGAATACAAATCCAGGGTAACCCAGAAAGCAAGGTACAAAAGATTATGATTAAGGTACATAAGAACATAAGAGAAGCCCTACTAGATTGGGCTGCCGTCCATCTGGTCCAGTATTCTGTCTCACATGGAGGGCTACCAGTCGCTTCTGAGCATCTCAAGCAGAAGACAAAGGCGAAACGCTCACCTACTCCCAAATCCCTGCAAATGGCTTTTAGAGGTATCTTCATCAACATCTTTTCTGCGAAACCCCAATCACTGTACTGGTTCTGAAGCATTAACTGGAAGGGATGTCTCTGTGGTCAAACTTTGGTCCCATCCCATTTCAGGAACGTGTAAGAATTAAACAACTATAAAATAATTTTCGGAGTCCATGGCAGTGACAGTGGCAGAAAACTGACACCGGCCACGTCTCACCATCATGTGGCTGCATTGCCAGAAGATCCTAATTCACCACCTCAATGAGCAGCTCCGAGTACTGATTTCAGAAGGCATCACTGGTGTGGCGACTGGGCACTCTTCTGGACTGCACAAAATTGCACCCTTCACACAAGGGTGATTTGGATGTCCTTCATGCCCTTTGCTGGGGTGCCACACTGCTCACAGGACACCTCGTGGTGCCACAGATGGAAACGCAGCAACTTAAGCCCCTTCAACAAGATGTACATGGGAGTAAATGGAGATGCAGCCGCAGAAAAGAAGGTGTTACGATGTCTCAATTCTATTCTGAAATGTCTTCTTTTTTCCAGTTTAAAATAAGGCATGATCCAACCAGCCTGGTATGCCAGTAGAAACTGTTTATCAGGTTTGTCAGTGATCTAGATATGGATCACACTCCACCTAATGCAGACAAAAAAGTACTCATTTAGATATTATTTAAATGAGTATTTTTTTGCAATTATTTTAAAAAACTAATAGGCATGTAAGCATAATTACAAAATAAAATATAACAAATGTTTTTATTATGCATTTATCATATTATAGGGTATTGTTGCATGAATAAAATGTTTCTTTTATTTATATTTTCTTCAATTTATTTTTGTCCTCCTTTTCATTGCAAAAGAGTTGGTTACTTTACTTATAAGCTTCTTTTGTTTCCTCTGTCTTTTTCTTTCTGTTTTGCCCAATGGCTGGGATTCACAAAATAAACTTGTAACACATAACCATATTTTGCAAGCAGCATATGAAAAAATACACCTACAGTTTCATTTGGTTGGGGTACAAAATTTCCCCCTCCTAATATTGATTAAGGTTAAGTTTATTACCTGCTACTGAATCATTTATCTGCAATAAATAACCAATAAGAGGGTTATTGGGGGAAGGAAGGGGTAACAATGTTACTAAGGCTACTTACTCGACAAATTTAGTTGTGGAAGTTGTGGAATTGTCAGCCGTTTCGAAGGCCATGAAGACACAATTAGTGAAAATAGTGGTCATAATAATGGCAGTGAACCA
This sequence comes from Aspidoscelis tigris stejnegeri, assembly GCA_023333525.1. Classification (NCBI taxonomy): domain Eukaryota; kingdom Metazoa; phylum Chordata; class Lepidosauria; order Squamata; family Teiidae; genus Aspidoscelis; species Aspidoscelis tigris. Next base: position 66,011,605 of record JALMGA010000008.1, read on the forward strand.
CGTAGAGAAGGGGAGTTAAGGAAAACAACATTCATAAAAACCCTACACTGTAATTTGAGGTAGATCCTCAACTTTGGATTTAGGGATCCTCATTTGCCAATATTACCCAGGATAAATTATTACATCTGCAGAAGCGGGCAGAATACTGCACATACCAGGCACATGGGGGATCTTGAAATAGATCAGTTATCTTTGCCCCTTTCTGTACTTACTGTTGATCCAGATTAAGGAGCCTCTTAGTCCTCCTTATGAGGAGCCTCCTCATAAGCACATTAAAGTGAATCAAGGAGGACACACCCCTGATGGTCCGGCTCCATTTGCACTGGGTGGAGTCAGATCTGGATTAAGGAAGCCCTTAATCCAGATCTCCTGTGGGCCATTTTTATTGGGTCCATAAGAAGGTCTTATTCTGGAACATGGGAGGTGTGCAGATAGGATGCCTCTATGTTTTAGAATTGCCAAGGGGTGACACCATGTAGCGTCCACCACCCCGGGCTTTGAGGCTAGGAACCTTTATTCCTACCCTTCAGAGGCATAGGGAGGAAGCTACAAAATTCATGCGAGCTTTGCAGCCACAAAGAGGCATGGGCTGAATCAGCACCATCAGTGCAGACAACGCCTATCCAGCCCACTGAACCAGATTTTGGGCAAGTCAGTAGGGACATGTATGAATATTCAAAATATTTGTTATTCATACGAATTCCCACAAATTCAAACATTAGAATTTCCTACAAATATTTTGAGCTATTCGTACTATTTTATTTTATGAATATATATATATAGTTGATATATATATATATTCATATAAAATATATTGATATATATATTCATATCAAATAGTTAACAATTGCAACTAACATTTTGCTGCCGGCATGGTGGCCGGATTTTTTTGGGGGGAGGGGATATGATGTCCATACCATCCCCTCTGGTTATTCCTTTCCTCCACACAGTCGGAAGGGGGTTCATAAGTTTTGTGAGGACCAGAGAAATTCTGTAGGGCCAACCTTTTTGCCCTTTAGCACCATACCAGTGATGGTGTTTTGTGGAACTGGCTGCTCTAGGACATGGGATGGCTAGGAGGCAAATACAGGATTAGGCCAAATGCAGGTTTTAGCCATGATAGGTAAGGGCATATGCTGGGTATCTCTGGACATCTATTGCTGGAACACACACAAAAAAAGACCTTTGAGTATCTATAGCTGGAAGGTTGCTGCTTTCACTCCTGGCTTAAGGGTTTCTTCCATAGGCATGTGCACGAAAACTTGTAACATTCAAGATTTGTCAAAATTTGGACATTTGAATTCAAATCAAATGTTGACACATTCAAAGACTGAGATTCGGGGTGTTTTCCCACTGTCAAAAGTACCCATTTTTGTACCCATTTAGGACCCATTTGGGTGTGAGCCGGATGATCCCATTTCCACCATGGCACCCATTTGGGACCCGATTGTTTCCACTGCCATGGGGGAAATTCGGATCTAATGGGTACATTTTGGCCTTTAATCCGGATTTTCTGTACACCCCATTAAAGGGGTCTACAATGGAGTCTTCTCCCAGAAAATCCGGATTAAAGGGAGCCTGTTTCCACTGGAAACAGGCAGTGGGGTCCAAAGAAGGCTAGGGGGAGGGGATGCACCTTTGGGACCCCCCTCCCAACATTGGCTTCAAAGTCACTTCGAAGTTGACTTCACATTCACTTCGAAGTGACTTTGAAGTCACTTTGAAATCACTTCGAAGTTGTTTTGAAGACTGCACCCCCCTGCCCCCCAAAACACCTGGGGTAATGGACTGACCCCTTGTGGGTCGATCCGAATTCCCCAGATGGGTGCAAAGCTGTTTCCACAGCAGGGGTGTTAGCACCCATTCCTAATGGGTGCTACACCTCCTGTGGAAACACACTGGGTGCTTCCCTTAATCCGGATCTACTAGATCCAGATTGCGAAATGTACCCATTCCTTAGATCCGGATCTTCTTAGATCCAAATCTAAGGGCTACAGTGGAAAAACACCCTCAAATTCAAATCGAATGCTTTGGTACATTTGTATGAAGCTTTGTTACATTTGTGAACTCAAGGCGGTGGGAAAGCAACTGTACCAGTCACATCTGCAAGGGATCCAGAGTTGATTCAAAGCAGATTCAGAGTAGATTCAAAGTGGATTGAGAATGGAATCGATGCATTCAGAGCAGAAATGAAGGGTTAGGGTTAGATGATTCTTAGGGGATACATAGGGATTCACAGGAGATTTGTGGCAAGGGTTCTAATTGAATTCATAACAAATATTCATATCAAATTCTAATCCTACCGCATTTGAAGGAGATCTATTCTGAATTAATATGAATTTGCTTGCATTTGATTTACTACAAAGCGAACACACACACACACAATTTTGCACACACACACACCCTCAGTCTTCCAAAACCCTGAGAGTGTGCTGTTACCAAAACAGAGCATGAGACCTGATGGACTTTGCGAGTGTTATTTCCTTTTCCCCCAAAGGATATGCATGCACCAGTATTTTAATTGTCAATCTTCTAATAGGATGAAAAGGACTGAGGATGTACAGAGCGCGCGTAGCTGTAAATCGGAAGATGGCTTTCCCTTTGTTCAACACCATAAATGTCTGTGGGGGAGAAATCCATTAACTGAAAAAAATATTATTCTCGAAGAACCAAGGCTAACAGCAGACACAGTGCACTCTGCTTCCTAAATAATGAAGGGTAATGAATTTAGGAGACAAGGGGAGGAACGAAAGCTGCAAAAACTGGAAGCAGAGAAGAAGAGCAGAGAACCCAGCTGCACCCAAGTTATAATCCACATTTGATCTACCTTCGCTGCACGAGAACTCGTCAGCAAAGCAACAGTTTTGTTTCTGCATTATCTAACTCAGAAAACACACCTTTGGGTTAGTTAATGTGGAAAGGCTGGTGTGTACTTGAAAGTGGACTGAAGACAGATTAGAACTTAGCTGTGCTGAGGCGTTTTCGCACTACGGCGAAGACTCCTCAGAACGCTTTGGTCTGAACACGCTGAGTACAGTTCCCCATCTGCACTGGCAGGTAAATGAAGCGTTCTGAGTGCGTCCTTTCCCTGCCTACGTGCAAATGGGGAACTGTACTCAACGCGTTCAGGCCAAAGACCCTCCCCCGGCCTCTCCCCATTGGCTGCCTTGCAGCCAGGGGTGGGGGGGCCAGGTGCCTCCCTTCCCCGTGCTCCCTCTCGTTCCTGGGGCCCAAATCGGGCTCCTAGAGATCAGCGGGACCACCACTGGTAACTGTTATCACTAGTCAGGTCCTTTCCAATTATTATTGTTGTTGTTGTTGTTTATTTATAAAATGCCATCGTTGTACAAAGCGCTGTACAAAAATAAATGGGATTAAATTAGAATGATAAAATACAAATAAGCAATGTTAAAATTACAAAAGTAACAAAATTAAAATTATAACATATAAATAAGTACAATCAAAATGATCAGATTAACGATTAGAAACAAACACTTTAAAACCTCTAGGTTTATGATTGGTGTCAATTCATTTATTTATTTTTTAGGTCTAATTAATACACAGATCCCCCCCCTCCCTGCTATGGTATGGGCAAATCAATGAATCTCAACAAAATGGCATCACCTTATGGTCATGGTAAAAAGGGTCCAGATCTTCAATGGGCTCCCCAATGAGTTCTGGAGGAGGGTTTCCATAGAGGGCCGGAAGCCTCTGGAATGCTTGAAGGTCAAGCTGAGGTCGTGGCTTTTCCTCAGGTGGTGGATCTCTGCACTCTTTCTTGGCAGCAATGCGTTTGTTAATGGCCTCCAAGGATTCAGGGGTAAAGCGCCGGAAGTTGTTAGCGCCCAACAGTGTAACATCAGCCATATTTGCATCCTTCTTGAGAAGAGAAGCTATTCCATGGTGGGAAATTCACCTTAGAATCACATCAACGTAACCTGCCACAGGGGTTCAAGGTGGTCTCTGAAGGCTGCACTAGAAAAATCAAAGACACCAAATGACTACACAAGAAAGTCAATTGAAATTTTTACATTGATAAAACTGACTTAACTTCCATGTGGCATGAGTAGTTTACCTAAGTTTTAATCCAGCTTCAGCCCACCTTCAGAGTGAAAGGACACATCACCAAAAGTCTACAGTCATTTTCTTTCCACGTTATCTAGCCCAGAGGTGGACTTTTTGAGTTAGATAATGCTGAAAGAAATCAGCTTGTCACTTTGCTGATGCATTCTCTCACTCTGAAGGTGGACTGAAGCTGGATTAAAATTTAGGTGTGAACACAGCCAAACTTAAGGAACCAAAAAAGGAACATCAGCTCTGTGTTCTCAGGAAAAGGCCTGAAAGCTATTAATCACATATGAGAATGTGGAACTTAGAATGACACCAAATTATTTGGGGAGGGTAGCAAAGACTAGCAGAGATTTTGAAGAGCTCCAGAGGAACCTCTTGACACTGAGGGATTGGGCATCCTAGTGGTGAATGAGCTTCAATGTTGATAAATCCAAAATGATGCGCATTGGGGCAAAGAACCTCCATTACGCCTATAAGGTGATATGGGCTGAACTTTCCATGACAGACCAGGAAAGGGACCTTGGACAATGAAGATGTCTGCTGTCTTTATTATTCTGGTTTAGCTGATTAGATTAGATCAGAGACGTTTTCGCACGGGGCTGTTTGGTACGCGTGGGAGACAGCCTGGAACGCGGCAAACGCATTGCCGCCGCGGGGCTTGCGATCCGCCGTATCCGGAGCTGTCTCTCTTGCGTACCAAATGTAGAGCACTTTGAAGTGCTCTACATGCGTTCGGGCGCAGACGAACTGCCCGCAGGCATTCGGGAGGAGAAGGATTCGCGCTTGCTTCTCGCTCCCGAACAGCCGCGGGCCCGCCTCCCCCGCCGGCGCAGGTTTGGCAATCAGCTGTTTGACAATCAGCTGATTGCCGATCTGCCTCCGCAGCTGTCTCCACGCCCCTGGCCGGCCTTTGCCGGCCAAGACAGCTCCCGGCGCTTTCACCTTTCGCACACAGGCGCGCCGGAACGCGTTCCGGCGCGTCTGTGTGTGAACGGTGAAAGCTCCCGGAGCTGTCTTAAGCTTCCCGCCTGAACGCGTTCCGTTTGGAACGCGTTGCAGTGCGGAAATCCCTCAGGATCATCAGGATCAGGATCAGATTGGGACCAGACCAGACCAACTTTTAGGAGACATTTCCCCACATCTGATGGTTTGAAACACTAAGATTCAATTTATCAGTACTGGCTGGTGGAGACCATGCTTTTGCAGAAACAAAAGACCTTTAAAAAAAAAAGGTAATCACAGCCCGCAGAACACAAATGCACATGAATGTGGTTTTGACATTTGATTCGTAACAAATTGAATGTTAAAACATTTGTATTCATATGGATAGATGCTTTCAAATGTGATAAAATTATATTTGATAATTTGGTTCATACAAATTTGTATGAATATCCGATACAAACCAATATGTATCCAATACGAACGAATACACATCCAATACGTTTCCAAGGTAACGCATCCGATACATAACCCATAACAAATCCGCTCTGAAAGAGTCAAATCTGACCTGAATTCACTTTTAATATGCTGCCAAATGCAGCCTACATCTGTCACAAATGTCTGGCGCTGCCATTTTCCCACTTCCCCAGTTTAACAATTGTCCAAACTATTTATACAAATCTCCGAAACATCTGTATTCGTATGAATGTCAAAGGATGAATATTGTAACATTTGATTCATGTATGAATGTCCGAATTCATACAAATTCATATGAATAATTACTGCAGAATGAAAAGCAAGGCACCGGGGTGTGATGATAAGGGCTCCTGGTACGAATGGGCTCACGAACTGGAGCATAGCAGAGAAGGATCTCTGTTGGCATCCGCTTGTGCTGGCCATCCCTGCAGACTGGGCAATGACCCTATGTTCCTCCTCTCCTTCAGAACACACTTTTCCGCAGAAATGTCCCAGATCGCTGACTTTTGCTTCTCTGCATATCCTGTTCTGGATACAGCACAAGGAGCCTTTTGAGATGTACTGCTGTTCTTACCATTTGGGAATAGATGCAATGAGCAAAGGGGACAGGAAAGCAAGTTTTGAATTATATATGAATTGATAGCACTCCTACCAGGGGCCCAAAGGGAATGCTGTAATGGCTCTTCTGCACCCTTAGCCAAATGTTGCAGGCGTAATCCCTTAGCAGCTGTGGTGCTTTTGCCAAAATGTGGCCAGCAGGACAGGATCACGGTTACTTGCCAGCGAAGGGTAAAGGGTCCTCTTTTATGCTAGAGTGACCATGTGGGAAAGAGGACAGGATTCGGGCACTCTTAACAGCTGTATAGAATAGGAATTTTCAGCAGGGGTAGTTTGTCATGCAGGTAGCAACACCTGTTGCGTGCTGCCCCTCCACTTACCGTGGGAGGCTTCTCCTAAAGCACCCCATTTGTGGCAACAGTATGCACCTTGCGGTCATAGCACTCCATCCCTACCGGGGCAGCGATTGATATCAGGGACACCATTTTTGTGGGGAGCGATTGTGCATCGTCAACAGGATTACCACAATCAGCTGGTAAAAATGATGCTCCAGTCTCTCACAAATGGAGACACAGAGATGTGTTCTTCAGCAGTGGATTGTGGCAAATCCCCTATGCATTCAGAAACCAGATACCTTGCTGCTTCACTACCGAGCCCAATTCAAGGTGTTAACTTTAACTTATAAGGCCCTACATGACTTGGGCCCAAAATGTCTGAAGGAACGCCTACTCCCATATCAACCTGCCCATGTTTACGATCTGGCGGGGAGGTCCTCCTGGTTGTCCCACCACCCTCAGCAGCAAAAGGGGGGGGCATCCGGGAGAAGGCCTTCTCAGTGATGGCCCCTAGGCTATGGAATATCACCCCCTTAAGGTGCGTATATCTCCTTCACTGTGAGCCAGTTTTGACTAGTGGTTAAGGAGCCGGACTCTTATCTGGGAATACTAGGTTTGATTCCACCCTCCTACATGAAGCCAGCTGGGTGACCTTGGGCTAGTCACAGCTCACTTCTGAGATCTCACAGCCCCACCTACCTCACAGGGTGTTCTGTTGTGAAGAAAAGAATAGAAAGCTTTGCCGGCTGCTTTGAATCCCCTTAAATGGGTGAGAAAAGTGAGGTAGAGAAGCCAGCTCTTTTCTTCTTCTACACGTTTAGGAAGGCAGTGAAGATGCACCTCTTTGCCCCGGCCTTTGGTTAAATGGGATACACTTTCCATTACCACTTGCAGATGCTACTGTTTTCATACATACTGTTGTTGTTTTAATGTTTGATTTTAGATGTTGTTACCCGCCTGGAGACCTTCGGGTGTAGGGTGGGTTAAAAATGTAAATAAATAAAAATAATAAAATAATAAGTAGATACCCAGCTGGAATTCCTGTTCTTATCCACTACTAAAGATGCAGGAGCCTTGTGCATTTCTTCATACATTGCCCTATTTTATGCTAGAATTCCACAAAATATCTGTGCAGTTATGGAAATGTGTTTATTAATGCCTGTCCCTGGGGGCAGAGTGACCCTTAGACCAGTCCACTGGTGCAAAGGAGTCTCCTGCTATACTTGCTGCTCCAGTATACCAGCCAGGAGGAATCTGGACAGGTTAAGGATCTGTGTAGTACAGTTCTAGACCTCATAGATCTGCATGTTACATTGGATCTATGAGGCCTCACCCCCTGTCTGCATTAGGCAGAGTGTGATCCAGATTAGGCAGGCCTTAATCCGGATCACTGGTAGACCCATTTAATCAGGTCTGCCAGCAGACCAGCACTACCCTGGTGTGGAACACAAGAAGTGTGAAGAAGGCATACCAGGGAATGCCTTTCAGGGATTTGCTGTAGCATACACATGGTGTGTAGATGCCATCCTCAACACTTACGTGCAAAAGGGCCCAGGATCTGATCTGGGGCATTTTTACACTTGTCTTCCCATCCATTGGATGGGAAAGGGGCAGAAGAGACTAATGTGTACTAGCATTCACTCTAAGGAACACTAGCACCCAATAGCCTAAGCTCTGCATGACCAGACACTTACCTGTTTCCGGTTGCATGTTCGATCCTCCGCAGGGCATTGCCATTTTCATTGAGGCGCCCTGCATGACTGCACATGTGCTAGGATTGTCACTATGGTGGCAATGATGCTCTGTGCATGCGCAGTCATGTCAGGTGTCATCTGAGGTACCAGCGCACTTGCGCAGAACCTCAGGTGACCTCTCACACCGGAAAAGGTGAGAGCACTCACCTCCTGGACATGCCAGGTAAGTTCCTGGTTGCAACTGGAGAAGGTTGGGTTGCTTGTGGTGCATGATTTCATGCACCACTGCTAGTTTGCAAATAGTTAACATCTGGGCAGGCAGAGTGCATTTGTAGGCTGTAAAAGCCTCCTGCAAGTGCAGATGCACCTGCCCAGGTGTTAACTAATTGCAAACTAAAAGGTCAAGTGCAGAAACACCTCTGGTCTGACCTGTTCTGTCCCTCCACACAACCATCCCTACCAGCTTAGCTATTCACCAGCTTTCTTCCTCTTTAAATTAAGAATCTTAAATTATGTTTCAAATCACATAATTTGAAAAGATAATTTTAAAATCTGTGTTTACATAGACCCATTTGGCAGTTTAAAAAAAAAATTCACATCACAGGACAAGAGATATGAATTCAAGCATCTTTGACATCTTTGAAATATGATTCCATATGTTCAAGGCTACACCAAAAAAGCCCTAGCTCACCTATTCACTGTTGCGATTGCTTTGATTATGTAGTTATTGTCTGGGAAAGCTGCCAGCACACACACACACAGCTGATAAGAACAGCTCACTTGTCAAGGCAGTTCCAATAACACAGCAAGCGTAGTCCAGAGAGAGTAGTTGAGATACAGCCCAAGTCCAGGTTTTGTGAGAGCAACGCAACAGTCCGGTCCAAAGTCAAGGTAGCCAAGTATTCCAGGTCTAGGGGTCAGATCTGGCAGCTTTCTCTAAAGGAAAACCAATAGTTTCTGACAAAAGACCTGGGCGTCTGCCCAGTGTTTTATCTACAGTCCCAGCTGCAGGCTATCAGCATGTTTCTCTGCAAGTCTCTTCGATCTTCTTAACCCTTCCTTCTCCGCTCTCCTCTGCTTAAAGCTAGGGATCTCTGTGCCCTGCTGTTCCAAGACTCCCTCATCTTGCACTTCTGCTGAGGTAAGGCTGGGCTGCTGAACCCCAGGTTCCACTGGGGCTGGGAGGTCAGAACTGGGCCCTGACACCACCTCAGGTTTCTCCTGCACCTGAGGAAGTGAGTTCTCCTCATCTTCTGAGTCTTCCTCATGGCTGACCATGACAGTTATTGAGTTAGGGATTTGCACAGATTTTCAAAAATTTGAATATTCTATTTGAATTCATTGAATGTTGACATGCAAACTCGAATCGGATTTTTAAAAATCTGAATGTGAACATTCGAACTCGAATACACATTTTCAAAAATCCAATACAGATTTTTGAATAATTCGAATGTGTAGATTTGTACCTGCCATATACAAAACTGTGCAAAAATTATACATATCTTGCACTTAAAATACGGGATTAAAACTGAATGCATACAGGATAATACGGGATGTATATGGATTTTTACGGAATGCGTACACATAAGTATAACAGATACGAATGTTGTCGACCTTCGTATCTTTAAATACGAATCTAACATTTGATTGTACAGATTTGAATGTTATGGATTCGAATCGGATTTTATGACATTTGAATCTAATCGGATTCGAATGTCTAAAATACATTCGTGCATATCCTTATATTGAGTCGGGTTATTCAACACAAAGGCCAGTTCCTAGCAGAACCAGTAAAGTTCAGATTTCTGCAACCTCTCCTGAAATCTCAAATCTGTGAACAGCCAGAACAGAAACAAATCATGAAAAACATACTCTTGGCCACACTGTTTCACCTTATAACTTGGGGTAACTCCAGGGTATAAAATTATACTTCAGAGAAGCTTCCACATACATTTTTCAAAAGTGATGAAAGGAATACCTTCTAAGAAACTTTGAAGTGTGGTCTTTGGCGGCTGTGTGTGGTACAATGGCTTTATATCCGTTCATCAATAGGATTCCTAGAGGGTAGGAAAAGAGAAGCTGTGATTTCCCTATATGCTGTTGGGCACTTTTCCTTGAATTCCAAGCAGGCTGTTCAGTTGTTCAAGTTGATGGGAAATGTAATAATACCTACACAGGACTTCAGGGCCCTGCCCTGAGGAAATACATTTTCTAACATTTCTTGGGGAAAGGAAGGAATAGATATATAATAGATCATTTTGTGTTGATTAGCCATAATGTTATTAGCCTGCCATCTCCAAAGGCCACCACCACCGAAACCTTTCATGAAATTTGATGCTAAATTGCAAGACAATCAACTCATCCTGCCGATGGTTCTCTCTTCCTCTGAGAACACATCTTAGAAAATAAGTATCTGTTATTCTGAAAAACGAATGGCAGAAGCGAAAGATTACCACGTGTGTGGATTTTTGAGATCAGCTTTCTTTTCTGGATCAAGCTAGTAAGCATTTATTTATTATCAAAGGGGAAAATAAAACAGAAGACCATTAACGTTAGAAGAAAAATCCACATTGCTCCACTGGTCTTTAACACCAGATTTCAAACCAGCTGTAAGAATGAAATTCACGAGTCCTTTTTGACCCCTTTGGTCATTTTGCCATTGAACTATTTAATTTTTTTAAAGTTGTTTCAAAAGGTTGCACAGTTTTGAAAAGAAAAATACATTTTTTCCATTGAAAAGAGCTCTTTTCATGGACAAAACAACACTGAAACACTAATGTTTAATCTAGGGGTGTGCATGAATGCAATTTTTGGGATTCAATTTGATTTGAATCGAATACCTGAAAATTCAATTCGATTCAAAAGTTTAAAGTTCAAATTTAACCAAATTTGATCCGAATTAAGCAAATTCAAATCTATTGGTTGGAATTTTATTCGGATCTGCATTTACGAATGTCGACAACATTAATAGATGTCCATACGCATCTTCCCTGGGTCCATGCACATCCGTACACATCTGTATGCATCCTGTAGTTATCCCATATGCAACCCATTTTCATCCTGTATGGATCTGTACAAATGCATATGGATGCAGGAAAGATGGAGATCTTCAAGTACGCATTTGTGTACAAACCCGTACACATATGAATGTCCAAAAAAATTCAAACAAACGTATCCGAAGATTGAAATTTGAATTGAATCTGTAAATTCAAATTTAAAGACATTCAGTTTGAATTTGATTGTTGAAATTCGGTCAATTTGATGAAATTTTGAATGCATTTGAATATTTGTGCATATCCCTAATTCAATCAAATTCCTCATGTTTGCAAGCAAGAGATTCAGTTTTCAATTTGCAAACAACTATATGATTGTTTCAGTGCAAATTTCCGCAAACATGAACAATCCAACAGAATTTTTGAACACAAATTGAATTTTTCACATTTCTACATCTGAGCACAATGAACTCCTTATTCCTCCCTTAGTCCCTCTTTCACCACCATCTAAGCCTTTGCCGACAACTAGATTACTGATGAAGTAATTACAATCCCTAAAAAGAGGAAGAGAATGGAAAGCACCTGAAGAGACCAAGGTGGATGAACCCAAAACTTAATAACTTCCTAAAAAGAAAAAAAAAGTATTTAAGAAATGGAAGGAGGGGGACATATCTAAATAAGGATGTAATGGAATCTGCAGGAATTGGAGGATAAGTGTCAGAAAGGGTAAAGCTAAAAATGAACTGAGGATTGCAAGACACAACAAAATCAATTTTTTAAAAAGTTGGGGAGGTACACCCGAAGCTAAAGAAAAGTCAAAGAAGTGATTTACAGGATGAGAATGGAAAATTGGTCAAGGGTGACACTGAGAACTTCTGAACTCCTATTTTGCATTTGTTATCTCTCAGAAGGGAAATGAAACTATTGGCTGATCTTCATTGGGCCGCTGAAGGAATAACAGAATTAAGGCTCTGTGTGGACTAAGAGGAGTTGGGGGAACATTTACCTAACTTAAATGAACTCAAGTCTCCAGGCCCAGAGGAATTACATCTGAAGGGTCTGAGAAAATTATCAGACGTAATTGCTCAACCACTCTCTGTGATCTTTGAGAATTCCTGGAGAACAGGAGGAATCCCAAAAATTGGAGGAGGGGGTTGTGGACTTGATTTCCCTGGAGGTCCCTTTCAGTTCTATGATTCTATCATATAAGGTAAGGGCAAATGTAACTATTAATTAAAGGGGCTGGTTGACCAAACCCTTTGACCTTTATTCTCCCCACTGTCCCATTTGTTAGCTACATTTTTCACTTAAAAGCCTACACCAATGAGATTACTTCTGCTGTAAAAATGAATGTTCCAGGACTCCTTGATCTAACTTTTCCTAGTCACAAGAACCTCTTTATCAGCCTTCCCATTTGTAAGAGCTTCAAAAATATCCCATTACGCACCAAGAGAATATGTTTACAGCCACGTGTCCACTATAAAATGAAGGTGGCACATTCCCAGGTGCATCTGAAAGGCGCCATGATTGCCACTGAAAATGACACCTCCTTGCCTCACTTTGTACACTCAGAGGTGTTGTTTTCAGCAGCAATTGTGGCATCTCCATGCTGGGCAACAAAACTCTACCCTTGTAAAATAGCACCTCAGGTGGCAATCACACCTAGTAAAGAGGAGGTATGATCACCACACAGCACTTCCTGCCACTGCAGATGGAGACATGGCATCAGAAGGCACATTATTAGGCACCTTATCATGCAAGCAGAGATGTAGTCAATATTTCAGAGTAAATTACACATTGGGTGTTTTTCCACCGCAGCCCTTAGATCCAGATCTAAGAAGATCCGGATCTAAGGAATGGGTGCATTGCTTAATTCGGATCCAGTAGATCCAGATTAAGGGAATCACCCAATGTGTTTCCACAAGGAGGTGTAGCACCCCTTAGCAATGGGTGCTAACCCCCCTGCCGTGGAAACACCTTTGCACCCATGTGGGGAGTCCGGATTGACCCACAAGGGGTCTGCCTGTCACCCCAGGTGTTTTGGGGGACAGGGGGTGCAATCTCTGAAGTCCCTCCGAAATCCATCCGAAGTTGCCTTCGGAGGTTAGCAAAGGTTCCGAAGACAAACCCCTTGCGAGAGCCTGAATATCAATTAGCTCCTTGTGAGCAGGGATGAGTCAGCCTCATTTAACATGTACCTCTTTCCATGCCCGAAGGTAACAGTCCGCTTTGATCTCCCTTTGTTATCGGAGGTTTGTCTTCGGAGCCTGCGCGAATCTCCAAAGGCAACTTCAAAGTAACTTCAAAATGGCTTTGAAATGATTTGGAAATTATTTCGAAGCCTAGGTTTTGGGGCTCCCCCCCCCATGGGTGCCCCCTCCCTCTAGACCCCATTGCCAAACTAATGTGGAAACAGGCTCCCTTTAATCCAGATTTTCTGGCTGAAGACCCCATTGTAGACCCCATTAATAGGGTCTACAGAAAATGATTAAAGGCTGAGATGTACCCATATGATCCAGATTTCCCCAGCCTTGGTGGAAACAAATGTGTCCCAAATGGGTGCCGTGGTGGAAATGGGGTCATCTGGCTCACACCCAAATGGGTCCTTAATGTGTGCAAAAATGGGTACTTTCTGTCAGTGTAAAAACACCCATTGTCCCACACTACAATAGGTCTAGAATTACTAGTACATATGAAAGAATATTGAGACAGGATGGCCCAAAGAGACCAATGTATTGGCTTGTCAACCATTGGATTTCTACTGATTTTCCACAGAAATTCCATATTTTGACTTGGGTGGTTTGTAACAGAGTTCCCTTACACACAAATGCACATACACACATACCCCTTTAAAAACAAAAGAATAAAGGGCAGTCTTGATGATGATGATGATGATGATGGGTTAGTCTTCTTAAGAATCAAGAACTGATTCAACAACAGGAGTAAGCTATTAGTTCTCATGGCAAACGATAAAAATATACCCATGGACTAGATGGGGTGTGGCCTGATCCAGCAGGGCTCCTCTTATGTTCTTATACCAGGTTCTCACACGGTTTTGGATTAGGAATAGTGATACAAAATGTATTAATAATTACTTTCAAGATTTGCTTGTGGAAGCTATCAAGTTATTCAGTATAGTGAAACCATGAAAATAAAGAGATTAAAAACTCTTGAGACTCAGAGAACATACAAACGTTCAAAAGAAGAAATTTAAAATGTGCAACGGCAAAATTCGTACTCGGGAATGTAATGTTAAATGCATGCTTGCAATTTAAGGAAAAAGGGCTTGAAAATATAGCATAGTAAATGGTGGCAGTAGAGAACCTGAATTTTCTGCTAGGAACAGGAGAACAAAAGAACGTAAGAGGAGCCATGCTACGTCAGGCCACAGCCCTTCGGTCTCACACCGTGGCCCACCGATCGCTTCTGGGCATCTCAGGCTGAAGACAAATGCAAAGCTTTCACCTGTTCTCAACAACTTGCAAATGGCCTTTAGAGGAAAGTATTGAGTATAACCCTATCTCTGTATATCTCTAGAGCTGATCCCTATGAAAGTATTTCATGACTCATTTGTAAGCTAAAACAGTGCTCACAGAATATACCGTTGTATGCAAACTGTTCACTTAACACTTATGGCTATAGAAGTAGAAGTTGTTCTCTGAAACTATCAACTAGTGATTCGTTTTCTTGGCAGCATAAAGTTCCAATTAACTTTATCTAAGGGCATTTTCAGGGTTTCTTAAAAAAATAAATAAATCCCTAAATAAATCCATTTATCTTTCTGATGTTGTAGTTCTGAAAAATCGGTCAATTATGTTTAGTTATTTATCCTATATATCCCACCTTTCACCTGACGATCGCAGAGTGGATAACAACACTCAGTAAAAACTATAAAACATTATTTTAAAAACAACATTACAACTAGATTTAGTTTGTCCACCCATCACCATTAAAGCAAATAAACATTATTCCATCCTTTAATTTAGCCAAATAACAGAAAATAAAATATATATGTGAAAAAATTAATTAAAAAAAAAACCCTACACACTTCATCTCTTGGAACACAGTCATTCTTCTAAAGGTCTTTAAGTTTTTGTTTTCTTTGCTTCCTTCTTTTCACTCTGTCTCTCTCAGCCCTTCTTAGGAAAAGTAAACAAATACAGCAGAAAGCTTAAATCCTTGAAATTTCACCAAGCTGCCATAACTCTGCCGATGCTAAACATCCCCACATCCTGGAGGAAAAAAAATAACAACAAAGCAGAAAGAAATTAAAGATCATAATTTGAGACTTACGTGCTTTCCCTGGCTTTTTAAATAAAGTCTTTAGGCTTTCCTTAAGCCCAAAGGGAAGCTCGTATCATCCTAGTGAGTCTCCCATGGATGCGAAAAATGTTGCTGACTTTTGTAACCCTTTAACTCCTTCTTTCCATTGAATGCTTTTCTTCTACATGCCGGCAAAGCTCAATTCATGGATATGGGAGGGAGGGAGTAGTTTGGAGAGGTGGGGGCATGTATTCAAAAAAGGGAAGAGCACTTGTTTGGATGCTGAAATTGGCTAATGCAGCTTTGCAAGATCTCCTGGGGAAACCTGGAGTCTGAATAAGCATTGCTGAGAAGGCTTCTCTTTGGCTCTTCTGCCTTTGGAACAATATCTCTGCTCTTGGGGAAAGGGGAGCGAGAAAGTCTCATTGGTAGAGCATGTAATCAGTGCCTTGTGCCAGACCAAATGGGCTGAGATGGGGGTGGGGGGTGGAATGAAGGCAAGATCCTCAGAATATTTGCTTTTCAAAATGTTAAAATTAAGGTCACGTCTCCGCTTACCAGAATAGGCCACCTTCGTCATTCTGTGAAGGTACCCTCTGCCTCTCCATCTCCCTTTGGACGTTGAAAGAATTGCAAGTGGAGTTGCCTCCATTGTAGGGCAGGTTCTTCTAGCTGTGGAAAATGGTGCCTCCTAGTTCCAAAATGGAGATGAGGAATGTGCCACAGACCTCTCCCCATCCACCCCAAATGAAGCCAGCTCCATCAGAAGTAGAGAGATACAGCCAATGATGTACTCAGCCATCGCTTGAATAATACTGTGCTTTGGTACCAATATATTACTGTGCAGTGAAAACCTACAGATATCTACAGAAAACTCGAAGGAGACCACAGAGGCACAATCTACCCATGTAGAATCAGTGGCACTTTGGAGACTGGGACATCATCCAAATGATCTGGATGTTTTGATCTCCAGCTCCAGCCACGGCTAATGGGAATTCCTGGAAAGCATATGCTCCATGAAGGTGAACTTTGAAACAGTTGGGCCTCTGTTTTTCTTGCACTATCTATGGATCTATGTGTCATTCAATAAAACACTCCCGGAGCTTGGGGCAACTTTATTAACAGCCGATAAAAAAGAACAAGACCCCATCGGATGGACTTCTCCAAAAGCTGTTGAGTACAGATTGTGCACAAATATTCAAACATTCGCAATTCATTCAAATTTGGCTGAATTCAGACATTCAGATTTGAACTGAATGTTTCAATACATTTGTATGAAGCTTCGTATGGAATTCATGTGGGACTGAAATTGTGTCCATCCCTACTGTTGAGTATCAGCGGATCTCTTAATAATTTCACTTGGATCATTAAATAAGCAAAATCATTTAGATATAGGCTTACACAAAACAAGTGATGTGGTGTCTTATTTTAGATCCCCTAATGAAACAGAATACAAGATGGAGAAGTCAAAACTAGACACTGACGTGGATCAAAGCAGACCTCATGGAGTGCTGTAACAGAGGAAATGCTTCAGAAAACACCCAATATCTTGCAAATCTGACCTCTTCCTTCCAAAGGTGACTAAGTATAGCCTCTTTCTGCCAGAGGAAATGAGCAGACACACCCCATAGCTTTCTGATCTGGGGTGTTTTTCCACTGTCAGAAAGTACCCATTTTGCACCCATTAAGGACCCATTTGGGTGTGAGCCAGATGATCCCATTTCCACCACGGCACCCATTTGGGACCCGATTGTTTCGACTGCCGCTGGGGAAATCCTGATCAAATGGGTACTTTCTGGTCTTTAATCCAGATTTTCTGTAGACCCCATTAATGGGGTCTACAATGGGGTCTTCAGGCAGAAAATCTGGATTAAAGGGAGCCTGTTTCCATGCTTGTGTGGCAATGGGGTCTAGAGGAGGCTAGGAGGAGGGGCACCCATGGGGGGGGGAGCCCCAAAACCCAAGCTTCGAAGTCATTTTGAAGTCATTTCGAAGTCACTTCGAAGTCTGTGACTTCGAAGCCAATTCGGAGATTGCACCCCCGGTCCCCCCAAACACCTGGGGTGACAAGCGGACCCCTCATGGGTAGATCCGGATTTCCAAATGGGTGTTCCGGTGTTTCCATGGCAAGGAGGCTAGCACCCATTGCTATTGGGTGCTAGACCACCCATGGAAAGACATTGGGTACTTCCCTTAATCTGGATCTACTAGATCCGGATTAAGGAATGTGCCCATTCCTTAGATCCGGATCTTCTTAGATCCGGAACTTCTTAGATCCGGATTAAGGAGCACGGTGTGAAAACACCCCTGGGTGGACACAGACACAGGCTGGCTGAGGACTGGCTGTGCAAATAAGCACATTGCCACCAACATCTGGAGATAAAATGGCAGCGCCCGGGCCAGACGTCCTCACTTCAGGTAAGTCTATGGACACACATGGGGGTACTGATGGTGTATACTAGCATTTGTGAGTGTGAACGCTTGTGCATGTGGGGACAAGTTCACCATTCCTGTCCCCTAGATGCGATGGGAAGTGCAAACCTGTCCCAGGACAAGGTTTTCCCTTTGTCTTCCTCTTGAGATGCCCAGAAGCAAATTGGTGGGTCACTGTGTGAGACAGGAGCCTGGAGTAAACAGGCTGTGGCCTGATCCAGCAGGACTCCTCTGACCTTTATAAATTCTTATGTTCTTGGCCACAAGCTGGAAATTCATTGCTGTCATTGAAGATTTCATAAGTAGGAACAAGCACTTTCTTTGTACCTCGGAGCAAAGTCAATGGAGCTTAACCATACAATCATCTGGGTAGCAATGCAGCCTCCAGAAATGCATCTGTTTGCATGTTCAGAGAGAAAGGTCACAGTTCAATCCACACTTCCTCGGGTATTTAAACCAGAGTATAACTGGCCAGCAGTTACAGATCTGAACTGACGAGCCCTGAAATACTGGTTTGGTCCTCATTTTAAGATTTCAGCCTGAAAAGTTATCCATGAAATGATATTCTGTGGATATCAAGCCCGATGCAGAAGGATGCAAGCTGATCCTCTGTGCTCTCAGGAGAACTCTGTCGACTTGGAACACTTTCTGGGATCGGCCATGCCAGCAACAGGGACCAATTTGTGGCACTATTTTTGTCTGCATAGTTGAGCACTAAGACTTGGGAACTAAACTGGCTGCTAATAGTTCTTACATCAGAAAGGTGATTATAATCAGGTAATGACAGCCTGGGCAATTGTTTGATTATGGATTGATTGCATGATGCTTTCTGCTTTATTCCAGATTGTATTCTGGAATAGGAGCCTGTCATCTGCATATCTGTGCAGGCTGCAGCAGGTCCTACCAGGGGTTCTAAACATTCTAAATTGACCAAATTTAATTGAATGTGGACATTTGAATTCAAATGGAATGTCTACACATTAAAATTTAAACATCTGAATCTGCAGATGTATGAATCTCATACGTATCTGTACGCATTTGCACTGATACTACAGGACGAAAACAGGATGCATACGGTATAAAACGGGATGTGTACAAAATGCGTAGAGATACGTATAACATATACAAATGTTGCCGACATTCATATCTTCAGATTCGAAACTGACATTTGGACAAATAGATTTAAATGTATTTGATTCGAATCAGATTTTGTTGCATTTGGATTCTAAACATTCGAGTTGAATCAAATGTTTGGATCTTAGGTTTGACTCGAATTCAAATGCAGAACCTCTTTGTTTCCAGAAGTGGCTTTGCTTATGCTGCTGGACCGTTCCCTGGGCAGAGCACTAAGATATTCTCCACCACTATACTGTACTAGCCCTGGCTTGGATGTGGATAGTCCATGCCAGCACACAGCCTTTGCAGTCTTCCGGATGAAGGTTGTGTGGGGCAGGGTGGCACAACTGCCATTGTTTGCTTCATTGCCCAGTCACTGGAGCAATGCTCAGTGAACAAGCCTGTTGCCACAGTGAGGGGATCACCACTAGTACTGCAGCAATTGCACCTACCCAGCATGGAGAAGAGGAGGAGGAGGAAGAGAATTGGCTTTTATACCTCACTTTTCTCACCTTTAAGGGGACTTAATGCAGCTGACAAATCTTCTATTCTTCTCCCCACCATAGAAACCCTGTGAGGTAGATGGAGCTGTGAGAGCTCAGAAAAGAGCTGTGATTAGCCCAAGATCACCCAGCTGGCTTCACGGAGAAAGAAGAGTTGGCTTTTTGATCCTGGTTAGGGAGCCAGACTCTTATTTGGGAATACTGGGTTTGATTCCACTCTTGTTCATGAAGCCAGCTGGGTGACCTTGGGCTAGTCACAGCTCTCTTCTGATCTCTCACAGCCCCAACTACCTCACAGGGTGACTGTTGTGGGGAGAAAGCTTTGTCAGCTGCTCTGAGTCCCCTAAAATGGGTGAGAAAAGCAGGACATAAAAGCCAAGTCTTCTCCTCAACCTCCTCCTCCCCCTTTTAGGAGGCTCAAAGTGGCTGACAAACCTTCTGTTCTTCTCCCCACAACAGACACCCTGTGGGGGTAGGTGGGCTGTGAGAACTCAGAAACAGAGCTGTGACTAAGCCAAGGTCACCCAGCCGGCTTCATGGAGGAGCCTGGAATCAAATCCAGTGACTACAAGTCTGGCACTCTAACCACACCTGATGCATTCCAGATCTTCTCTTCCCTGGGCCAGTATCCCAGGGAAGTGAAGGTGTGAAAAAGCCTGTAGAAGTAAGATCCTTCACAAAATCTTCTGCAGTGGAAGAAAGATATTTAAACTGTGTTTGTGGAACAGAAGAAGGGAGAGATGTTTCTAAAAGGCTAAGCAATCCATCTGGGAATGGGTATGGCACGGAGAACAGCTTAAACGAAACGGCCAAAGTAAATACCACTGAGTGGATGATAATGGACATTGGATAGAGGATCCCTTTCAACACTGTAGATCTGCTTGCTACCTGCAAAGAACTGTGCTCATTAAAACTAATGCAGGATTATTAGAGCAAAGTGTTTCCCAAAGTCGGGCGCACCCCCCCCCCAAGATTGTCTGTGGTGTACATGGCAGAATTTTTTATTTTGACAGTGTTTTTTTTTTAGCTGATCTAGCTAAAGCAGCATTATTATCACTATGCCCAAATTACCTTTACCCACAATGGGACTCACCATGAAGACTATGGGCCTTTTTCCACTAGGGCTTAGAACCCTTCTAAGACCCCATTAGGAACCCAATTAGTACCTGATTGGAACAATCAAGAAGGCCCTGATCTGGATCTTTGACTATGTGTGGGAAAAGGGGGTAAAATAGTTACTGAAAGTTTCAGATGCTCTGGTTTAGAGCAAAGCTTGTATGAAATAGACCATGGGAATCTACTGTGGTTAAATCTTTAGATTCATACAACTGCCTCTTGCTGCCCCTACCTGATGACAGGAGGCAATTCTGGCATTATACTTCCATTTTCCAGCTCTCCATCTTCCTGTCCCTGTTCAAAATACCTGAGTGCTAGCAAAATACCTGCCCACTTCCTTTTGTTTTTTCCCCACGCTTTATTGGATTTCCCATGAAATCAATATACTGGATTTTCAATCAAGTAACCTGGAATTATACTGGGACTACCACAGATATGGGTGCTGTTCTCAATATAATCCAAATTTAGACATTCCTATTCAAATCAAATGTTGGCACATTTGAAGACTGACATTTGAAATTGAATGGGACGTTCCAGTACATCCGTATGAAGCTTCGTATGGGATTTGTATGGGATTCATATGGGACTGAAGATTCGTATTGAATTCGGATCCCACTTTATTCTAAGGGGATCTAGTTGAGCAAATACTAATTTCCTTGCATTCGATTGAATACACATCTCTAATGCTGAGAGGATTGTGGGTTCGAATTTGAGTTGGTTTGACTAGGGGCCTATTTGCACTTGGCTTTATTCTGGAATATATCCTGGAATAGGGACTTGCTGTCCATATGCTAGTGCAGGCTTCAGCAGGCCAAAAGTGAGGTCTGCCAGAGCCTGCGTTAGCATATGGACCACAGACCCCTATCCTGAGATAAACTCCAGAAAAAGGCCAAGTGCGAATAGGCCCTAGGTTTGGAAATAGGGAACCATAAACAGGCTGAGCATATGCAGGATGTCTGTGAGCTTCAGATGTTTAAGGATTTTTTAAAGACTCCTTTAAAGTTCTAGAAGAGCAAAGAATTAGCAAAATTAAAGGTTTCCTACCAAGGTTCCTACCTATCCCTCTAGTGCTGCATTAGCTGGCATCACCTGGCTTGTAGCTGTAGAAAGAGAACTAAATCATTTTGTGCATGCTTCAGTGAACTTGCAGGGGAAATGGAGGGAGCCCAGCTGTACTTAGCACCTGCTACTACTTAGCCTGGTAGGTAATAAGCACTTGTTGTCTGCTGAATCTGCATATTCCCAAGGTAACATACGGCCTGTTTGCACTTAACTGCCCGGAATGAGTGTTCCCGTGCAATTAAGTACAGGAATGCTGGCCTGCATTTGCACTACAAGTGCCAGTGCCACTCCCAACTTACCAGCACTCACAGTGTGGATGGTCTGTCCCGGAATTTCCTAATCAGCATGGCAACAGCCACTGCAACTTCCAACATGTACCTGGCCATTGCCATGGCGATCATCTCACGTTGTGGCCTGCCAGTTGCTTCTGGGCATCTCAAGCAGAAGACAAGGGTAACATCTTCACCTGTTCCTAGATCCCTGCAAAGGGCCTTTAGAGGCACCCTGCCTATCTTCCACTCAGAGCTGGTACCTAGGCATTGGTTCTGGTACAAAAGGGCCAGTCACACTGAAAGGAATGGTTTATGAAAGGTATTTAGAGGGATATCTTTGCTGAAATTCACATAACAGGACTGTGAGATTTTATGTTGTGCTTATTTTACTTTTGAAGAGGGCAAGGAGCTTCGTAGCCTTCCTTCCTTCCTTCTCCTATGTGTGAGCACTATGTCCAAGGTCACACCTTCACCTTAAACCTTCAGTCCTTCTTCAGATCTGACTACTCACACTTTTCCATTTATATCTTGTTTTATTTGTGGACTTTCCACCCTCAATTGGGCCTTTCCTGAATAAAATGGATAGAAATAACGAAGTGTGAGCAGTCAGACCTGAAGATGGACTGAAGATGGTTTAAAGTGAACAGGTGGCCATGGCCTATATTTAAGAGTTTTTCTCATCCATTTAAGGGGACTCAAAGCAGCTGACAAAGCTTTTCTATTCTTCTCCCCACAACAGAAAACACTGTGAGGTACTTGGGGCTGTGAGAGATCAGAAGAGAGCTGTGACTAGTCCAAGGTCACCCAGCTGGCTTCATGGGGGAGGGCAGAATCAATCCCAGTACTCCCAGGTAAGAGTCCGGCTCCCTAACCACTAGACCAAACTGGCTACAGAAACAGACAAAAAAACCCACTAAAAGCGACGACTGTGCCTTAAAGTGGGAAAGGGAAGCGGTTTCCTTAGCCAAAGTCTCTTGTTGCTACTACATTTGCTTTTTGCGCCACTCAACCGATTTCCGCAAGAGTTGCTTCCATTCACCAAAGTTGCACGTCTGCGTATATAAAACACGATACCAGGAACTCTAACGAGTAACAGGAAACGGCAAATATTAATGCATAGTGAAATCACTTGGTTACAAAGGCATCCTTTCGCTCTTTAATGGCCTAATGCATGCTAAAATAGTGTGGGCTAATTTGCACCACGTGTTCTCCTTTCTCGGCTGACAAAGCAATCTCCTGAATGCAGGAAAAGCATCGAGCAAGCCGTTGTAGTAAATTGGTGGTGATTATGTGCAGGATTCAAAATGTCAGGCAAGCCTTTGGAAATATATTCCTCAGCTCATATTCAAATTATATGCCTTAAAACATCTGCACTCTCCCTTTCCTCTCTATTTGCGTGTTTTACAAAATCCGAGAACAGAAGAAGCATAGAGACAATGTGGTGTAATTCTAGGGGCGCGTCTTCATGGCATGTGTTATTTCAGTTTAAAGAATTCGAAATAAAAGAAACGGAACAAAGCTGTCCACACGACTTGCAAGTTGATCCGGTTCTGATGGGAGCCTTAACGTGGGATCAATACTCGGAGTCCACATGGCAGCATTGTCCTTCCGCCCATTGCCCACACTCTCTCCTGTGATTGGTTTTCCCTGCCAGGATCCCACCCTCCCTTCTCTTTGCGTCATGCTCCGCCGGGAATTCCCTGCCCAATCCACCCTCCCCCTTCCCAGCAGCAGCAGCAGCAGCAGCCATCCATCCATCCATCCACCCATCCATGCTGGCGCTGCGGCGCGGGCGGCTTCGCCCTGGGGCTCGTCGTTGCCCAGTGGCAGAGCCACTCCGCCGCCGCTGCCGCGTTCTCGGCGCCTTTTGCCCAGCCTGCCAGAGCGTGCTTGCAGCCTGGGCCACCCCTGCCTCCCCCCCCCCCGGCGGCTCCGGCGCCCGCCGCGCCATCCATCCATCCATCCATCCATCCATCCATCCATCCATCCATCCATCCAGGTGGGCACACTGAGCCCGCCTGCCCTCTCGCCCGCTCCTCGGCTCTCCTCCTCTTCCAGCCTCACGCCAAGGGAAGAGCAGCCGGTGGCGGAGGCGGCAGCAGTGGCGTCCATCCATCCATCCATCCAGGCGCTGCGGCGCTGGCGGCTTCTCCCTGGGGCTCCGCCGCCGCTTTTCCCCCGCTTTGCCGCCACTTTGCCCCGCAGAGGAGGAGAGCCAAGGGGTGGACAAGAGGGCGAAGGGGGCTTCTCGCTTGCTCTTCCCCCCGTGGCCGGGAGGGAACTCCGAGAGCGGGGAAAGTTCCCCGGGGACTCCCTTTTCCTTTCATTTTGAAAGTTCAGAACTGCGCAAAAGTGAAACTTCGACTTGCTACAGATGGGTAACCTTGGGCTAGTCACAGTTCCCTTCTGAGCTCTCACAGCTGCCCCCCCACCTCACAGGGACCGAAGCTGGATTAAAACCTTGGCTTGTGGTCACACCTAAGGTTTAATCTAGCTTCACTCCACCTTCAGAGTGAGAGAACACATCAGCAAAGTGACCAGTAGTTTTCTTTCCACATTATCTAGTCTAAAGGTGGATTTTCTGAGTTATTAACCCTGAAAGAAAACCAGCTTGTCAGTTTGCTGGTGTATTCTCTCACTCCGAAAGTGAACTGAAACTGGATTAAACCTTAGGTGTAACCACAGGCAGAGGTAAAGTAGCCTCTGAAGGGAGCTCAAAGCAGCTGACAAACCTTCTGTTCTCACCCTTCAGGGGACTCAAAGCGGCTGACAAGCCTTCTCACCCTTAAGGGGGCTCAAAGCGACTGACAAACCGGTTCTCACCCTTAAGGGGGCTTAAAGCAGCTGAGAAACCTTCTGTAATCACCTGTTAAAGGGGGCTCAAAGCAGCTGATAAAGAAAATGAATGGTCACTTTGCTGATGCACAGGAGCAGCAGCAATGGCAAAGAAGGGGGGGGGAGGGCCACAGCTTTTAAAATACAGGCTCCAGGGCTTTCCTTTCCCTGTTTTAAAGTTCCGAACCTTCAAAGTCCTGAAATTGCGCAAAACTGCAACATTGTTTTTAAGGTGTGAAGTGCTTACATTGATACAGTGTATCTTTAAGGACTGGAAGTTTATAGTGGGTGTTTGAGGGTGGATTTTTTCAATGAAGGAAACCCTAAACATGACGTGCTTCTAATACGTTCAGCCATTGGTTACAGTGCGATTGGGGGGGCGGGACAGCCTTAACACGGAATCTCATCCCAGAACGATACTGTCCACA
Source organism: Aspidoscelis tigris stejnegeri (assembly GCA_023333525.1). Taxonomy (NCBI): domain Eukaryota; kingdom Metazoa; phylum Chordata; class Lepidosauria; order Squamata; family Teiidae; genus Aspidoscelis; species Aspidoscelis tigris. The sequence goes on from JALMGA010000008.1 coordinate 66,036,700, forward strand.
CAGTAAAAAATTAAACACGTGTCAAGGGCATGTTCCGGAGTGAGACCTGTTGAGATCAGGATTTATTTCAAATCGGGATAACGTCGTTTAACACGGAAATACCGTATTAAGCCGAAGTGACGTGTACACGGCCCGAAATCAAAACGTTTTGAATTCGAGATAACGACGTCGTGGGGATGCGGCCTAGAAGAGTCAAATATAAACACATAAACCTCTTAGCTGATTGGGAAGTTAAGGAGGAGGAGGAGGAGGAGAAGAGTTGGCTTTTCTCAGCCAACAGAAGATTCTGTGAGGTATGTGGGACCGCGAGAGAAAAGAAGAGAGCTGTGACTAGCCCAAGGTCACCCAACTGGCTTCGTGGAGGAGGAGGAGAAGAAGAGTTGGCTTTTCTACCCCACTTTTCTCACCCATTCAAGAGGACTCAAAGCGGCTGACAAAGCTTCCTATTCTTCTCCCCACAACAGAACACCTTGTGAGGTGGGTGGGGATGTGAGAGCTCAGAAGAATTCTGTGACTAGCCCAAGGTCACCCAGCTGGCTTCATGGGGGAGGGCGGAATCGAACCCGGTATTCCCAGATAAGAGTCCGGCTCCCTAACCACTAGACGAAACTGGCTCACCAAGGATGTACATATATGTTTGACGGAGAATCTGAGGGGCTTCCCTGATTGTTCTTGGGCAAATAATTTGCAGAGAAATAAACATCTGCTTCTCAAGTACACAGAAAGAATGTTTTGGCTGCATCACTAGTGGTAAATTTGCTGCCGCCTCCAGCCCAGTACGGCCAGTACCGATTCCCATTGGCATCCCCCCTCCTCCTCCTCCCTGGCCAGTAACACCGAGAGGCCTTGTGCGGCACCCTAATTTAGTTCAAATTAGGTTCAATTTAGTTAAAATTCGTCCACCATCTCACTGTCAATGAAAATAAATAGCAAGGACAGATGCATGCAATCCAAAGTGTGTGGGAACAGCTATATTCAGATTAATCATCAGGCAACCCTATCCGGATTAAAAACAGTCCAAATAGGACTAAATGTCAAGTAGGAATGGGACATAAGTTGTTTAGGAATCGAATCCAGAATACTTGTTTTCAAGAAGCCACATTTGGCTTAGCTGACAGCACATAAAGTTAGAATACTAGATGCCAGAGAAAAGGGCGATATATAATATTACTTCTGATCATGGGTGTTTTTCCACTAGCCACTAGAATTAGTGCTAGTGGAAACACACACACACCCAAGGGCTAAAATACCTTAAATGCCTGTATCTACCAGTTGTGTGGATCCAACTTATCCCAGTGAATAATCCCAGTGATAAAGCACAGCAGATGAGTTATGGTTGATTTCTGTATATTTTATTAACTAGGAGTTGGAGTTTTCCAAACAGCCTGTAGCTACACAACACATGCATTTGATCCAAAGAGGCATAAGTATCTCACATGTTGTCCCAAAATGAAGTAATTGGTGCTATTTGCTACACAGCCATTATGACGGCTAAGTGGCTTTTGAATACACGATACACTCTCTTTTATAGGAACCTTCCTACTCCCAGCACATCTTTGAGGAATTAAATTATTTACATTGCAGGCTCTTTGCTTACATTCCTACCTCGAGGGTGGTGTCTCACGAACCAGAGAGGAAGCAACTTGCTTCACCAGGATGTGTGAATAATTTACACCAAAGCTGACACATGGGTTTTCTCATTTTAAGACTATCTGCCTTTAACTGGGTGGTAAAGGATTTCTATCATCGTTGTTCCTGGCTGTTTTTCTTTTTTGTATATAATTAGAGTAAGCTGCAAAGCAACAAGTAGACGGAAGAGAGCTGGATGTTTTGCTCTGAATACACAAATTTGTGTTGAGTGTACCACACTGGAATATGTAAACAGTGGCTTTATAATCCATTTTGATTGGATAGGATGCATCAGTTTGTGTGCAGACACGCCCACAATATGGCCTTTGGGGAAACCATCAAATGCTGATGTGTAGAAAACATTAGCTTCTGTTAGACGTGATGGAAGCATTTGTAGGAAGTAACGTATCATCTGGGGATAATTTTAATTGAGGAAATCGCTAAAGAGAATAATGAAGAAATTCTTCTGAGACACTTCAGGTTTCAAAGCAGAGACCTTTTCGCACAACAGCCCATAGTGCACGCTTAGTGAACTTCTGGGGACTTCTGTTACAGCCTTCAGGCACCCCCTGCCTTTCCAGAAGTTCCCTAATCATGAGCTAGGTGCTCCACACCTTTACTAATCTTACCCAGGGATTTACCAGAAGCATCCAGCAGCAAGCATCTGCACCTCTTCTGGTGCTCCAGGGTTGTCTGAGGGGCTGCACAAGCGTACTGGCACCTGGGATGACCACAGATGCAACTGCGCATGAGCAGAGCATCAGTGTCGTCATGGCGATGGTGCTGATGCACACACAGTCACAGAGGGCGCCGCAATCAAAATGGCGATGCTCTGAAGAGGATCAGCTCCAGGATCTCACAGGGTGTGGGCTATAGTTACCTAGTGCTCGCAAGTACAAGAGCTAGCTAACACTGGGTGATTACACTCCTTTTCCACCCAGTGGATGGGAAGGGAAGTGTGAAATAGCCCCTGGTCCCAAATCATCTTCCCACAAGTTATTCTACTGATTTTTTTTTTTTAATGATGCCACTTATGGCTGTGATATGGCATCCTACAACACGCAGATTTTTAAAGAATGTTATTATATGGTTTGGTTGGCTTTAATTGTTACAAAGCTGACATATGTGTACTAGTAAAATGAGATAGTCATTCTGTTATCTATTATTTATTAACTTTTTCGTTGCTTCGGGTGTTTCCGCACAGGCCGTTAAGACCCCATTAAGCACCTGATAAGGACGCATATGGCACACATCTGCAAGTTACCTTCCGCACAGAGGGACAGATTAGGTCCCCTTCAAGGGCGCTGCTTCCGCACGGCCTCACATGAGATCCATCTCTAATGGGGTCTAGAGGCTGCCGAATCTGGTTTTCGGGATGACCTGAAAAATTAGGTCTTCAAACTGTTCCTACTTGCAAATTCTGGATCAAAGGATGACGCTTCCACAGAGGGACAGGAGAGGAAATGCATGTGGGCTGGACTGGAAGTCCCCATGTTGAGTGCAGCCGGGCAGCCACTGGATCTCAGGCACACCACTGATTGGTGGGAAGTCTGTCCCTGACATGCCCCCACACAGTGGAAACGAGCGGTGACTGACGGCTGAGTGTTCCAATCACATGGCACCTTGGGCAACAGGGGCGCAGAGAGGCCTGATCCTTCTGGATATCAGTGCTCTGGTGTCCACACAGGAAACACATGATGCATTCCTCACTATCAGTGCTTCCCACACGAGTGCAGATGTGTTAGGTGTCACTGGGATCCATCCCTAGTTCAGACGGATCTTCCCAGGGACGGATTTCAGAAATCCAGATTTCCTTAATCCAGATTTCAAGCGGTAAGTGCAGGAACACCCTTCTATTGAGTTCAAGGTGACAGCCACAAGCCTTGAAGCTTTTGCCTTTGTCTTCTACTTGAGATGCCCAAAAGCAGTTGTTGGGCCAGTGGATGAGAAAGAATGCTTGGCTGGACAGATTGTGGTCTGATCCAGCAAGGCTCCTTTTATGTTCTTATGTATTCTCCCTCTTTTCTCAAACTTCAACCTTAAGATGATGTTACAGCTTCAGTCAACCCACCTTTCCTCACCTCTCCATACCATGACAACCATGGTCAACAATGTAAATATGTAAAGATGATAGCCAAGATGGCGAGAATGAAAACCATGCTGCGGCCATCTTGACATCACAATATTCTGGGATTTATTCTGGGGAATAATTAACACCAAACCGTTTTTAAAAATCAAAATATAGTAGATCATTAAGTGAAACAGAGGGAGTAAATTACAGGCTTTGGGTTTCTCAGATTTGAGAGTCTGCAAATAAAGTACACTGGTGCCAAAAAAAAAAAAATTAGTGGAGTGAAGTGTTTCATGGATCTGTTGAATTTCCATGATTTCCTCAATCTAGAAATCTATAATGTGTATCAGAAATATTTGTGGTTCAAAAATCCTACAAATGCTGGTGCATCCTACTTGGGACAGTTCTTGGAGAAAACGGTTCGCCGGAAAATGGATCTTATAAATCCGTTTTTCGGCAGCATATGCTGAAAGGCCCTAATTTGGATTTAGAAAGAGAGATTTTTCTCCTAATCAGATTGACCTCCATACCTTCTCTTGCTACAGCAACTGCTTTCAAAAGTTATTTCCATTTTTTTTAATCTACAGATTTCATTTGTCTTAAGTGCTGAAGAAAGTTGTGTGCGTGTGTTTAAATACTATTACAAAAAAAGTTCCATGTTTTGGGTTAGGTGACTACATAGAGACAAGTTTTTTCTTCAAGTTCAGAACAGAACATATTTCTGAATAAGCACAGAATTAACGAGTGATGTCCCAAAACAGAGTAAGGGTGCGTCTTCATGGCATGTGTTATTTCAGTTTAAAGAATTCGAAATAAAAGAAACGGAACAAAGCTGTCCAGACGACTTGCAAGTTGATCCGGTTCCGATGGCAGCCTTAACGCGGGATCAATACTCGGAGTCCACACGGCAGCATTGTCCTCCTGCCCATTGCCCACACTCTCTCCTGTGATTGGTTTTCCCTGCCAGGATCCCACCCTCCCTTCTCTTTGCGTCATGCTCGCCGGGGATTCCACCCTCCCCCTTCCCAGCAGCAGCAGCAGCAGCATCCATCCATCCATCCACCCATCCATCCATCCATCCTGGCGCTGCGGCGCGGGCGGCTTCGCCCTGGGGCTCCTCGTTGCCCAGTGGCAGAGCCGCTCCGCCGCTGCTGCCGCGTTCTCGGCGCCTTTTGCCCGGCCTGCCAGAGCGTGCTCGCAGCCCGGGCCACCCCTGCCTCCCCCCCCCGGCGGCTCCGGCGCCCACCGCGACATCCATCCATCCATCCATCCATCCATCCATCCATCCATCCATCCATCCATCCATCCATCCATTCATCCAGGCGCTGCGGCGCTAGCGGCTTCTCCCTGGGGCTCCCCCGCCGATTTCCCCCCGCTTTGCCGCCACTTTGCCCCGCAGAGGAGGAGAGCCAAGGGGTGGACAAGAGGGCGAAGGGGGCTCCTCGCTTGCTCTTTCCCCCGTGGCCGGGAGGGAACTCCGAGAGTGGGGAAAGTTCCCCGGGGACTCCCCTTTCCTTTCATTTTGAAAGTTCAGAACTCCGCAAAAGTGAAACTTCGACTTGCTACAGTATCTTTGGAGGTAGTGGGTGGATTCTTTCAATAAAATCATTTGAAAGCAAGCTATTGGGGAAGGGAATCCTAAAAATGATGTGCCTACAATACGGAGAGCCCATTGGTTACAGATCTCTGCTGAGCTCTCACAGCCCCACCCACCTCACAGGGTGTCTGTTGTGGGGAGAAGAACAGAAGGTTTGTCAGCTGCTTTGAGTCCCCTTCAATAAGTGAGAAAAGCAGGGTGGAAAAGCCAACTCTTCTTCCCCCATGAAACAAGATGGGTAACCTTGGGCTAGTCACAGTTCCCTTCTGAGCTCTCACTGGGTGTTCTGTTGTGGGGAGAAGAACAGAAGGTTTGTCAGCTGCTTTGAGTCCCCTTCAATAAGTGAGAAAAGCAGGGTAGAAAAGCCAACTCTTCTTCCCCCATGAAACAAGATGGGTAACCTTGGGCTAGTCACAGTTCCCTTCTGAGCTCTCACTGGGTGTTCTGTTGTGGGGAGAAGAACAGAAGGTTTGTCAGCTGCTTTGAGTCCCCTTCAATAAGTGAGAAAAGCAGGGTAGAAAAGCCAACTCTTCTTCCCCCATGAAACCAGATGAGTAACCTTGGGCTAGTCACAGTTCCCTTCTGAGCTCTCACTGGGTGTTCTGTTGTGGGGAGAAGAACAGAAGGTTTGTCAGCTGCTTTGAGTCCCCTTCAATAAGTGAGAAAAGCAGGGTGGAAAAGCCAACTCTTCTTCCCCCATGAAACAAGATGGGTAACCTTGGGCTAGTCACAGTTCCCTTCTGAGCTCTCACTGGGTGTTCTGTTGTGGGGAGAAGAACAGAAGGTTTGTCAGCTGCTTTGAGTCCCCTTCAATAAGTGAGAAAAGCAGGGTAGAAAAGCCAACTCTTCTTCCCCCATGAAACCAGATGAGTAACCTTGGGCTAGTCACAGTTCCCTTCTGAGCTCTCACTGGGTGTTCTGTTGTGGGGAGAAGAACAGAAGGTTTGTCAGCTGCTTTGAGTCCCCTTCAATAAGTGAGAAAAGCAGGGTGGAAAAGCCAACTCTTCTTCCCCCATGAAACAAGATGGGTAACCTTGGGCTAGTCACAGCTCCCTTCTGAACTCTCACAGCCGCCCCCCACCTCACAGGGACCGAAGCTGGATTAAAACCTTGGCTTGTGGTCACACCTAAGGTTTAATCTAGCTTCACTCCACCTTCAGAGTGAGAGAACACATCAGCAAAGTGACCAGTAGTTTTCTTTCCACATTATCTAGTCTAAAGGTGGATTTTCTGAGTTATTAACCCTGAAAGAAAACCAGCTTGTCAGTTTGCTGGTGTATTCTCTCACTCTGAAAGTGAACTGAAACTGGATTAAACCTTAGGTGTGACCACAGGTAAAGTAGCCTAGATGGGGCTCAAAGCGGTTGACATTCTGTTTTCACCCTTCAAGGGACTAAGTGGCTGACAAGCCTTCTCACCATTAAGGGGGCTGAAAGTGACTGTTCCGAACCTTCCAAAGGTCTGAAATAGCGCAAAATTGCAACATTGTTTTAAAGGTGTGAAGTGCTTAGATACAGTGTTTCAGCTTTAAGGACTGGAGGTTTATAGTGGGTGTTTGAGGGTGGATTTTTTCAATGAAGGAAACCCTAAACATGACGTGCTTCTAATACGTTCAGCCATTGGTTACAGTGCAATTGGGGGGGCGGGACAGCCTTAACACTGAATCTCATCCCGGAACGATACTGTCCACACAGTTAAAAAGGAAACACGTATCGACGCCCGATCCGGAGTGAGACCTGTTGAGATCAGGATTTATTTCAAATCGGGATAACGTCCTTTAACACGGAAATACCGTGTTAATCCGAAGTGCCATCTGAACTGCGCGAGCTCAAAACGTTTTGAATTCGAGATAACGATGCCGTGAAGAAAGGGCCTAAATGGTTCATGTTTTAATAGTTAAAGTTTATGACGGATATTCTTAAATTTTCATTCCTGTTTCCATTTCAGTTGCAATGAATACAGAAGGTATAAAATAGCATGCACTTAAACCACAGATGTGAATGTGGGGGTGGAAAAATCTTGAGAAACCTTGTAGGAAGATAAGCAGTCAACTCATCCATGGAAACTGCGCAGTTAATAATGGTGGATCTAGCAAAGGAAGTGTTACCGCAGCACTAAATCTTCTAGAACATGTTGTGACAAGAAAACCAGCCAAGCTTAGCATCACTTGGTGTCGTTTTCACTATCTGCGATAATCACCTGAGCGTTGCTGTTACCAAGGCCTGTGATTTTACTGTAAGATGGGGGAATAGATACAGAAGAGGGGCTTTGAGAGTTATTTGACTGAATATCCTCAGTGTTGTTCAGACTGAACCCCAACACACTGGTTGCCTCGGAGATGCTTTCCAAAGGATAACTTGCGCAGCTTCCCTGGCTGACTTTCTTCTTCGCACGAATACGGAGATATGCTCTGAAAGCCCTCTGGATAATGATGGCAGATTCAACCTGTTTCCGTTTGGGAGTAGTTATAATGGGTTCATAAGCGATCCTCTCCGGGTACCTTTGCTCTATCTGGGTTTCATAGGCGTCCATTTCCCCATATTCACCCAGCACTCTTTTGGTGAAAGCAAATAAAATGTCTAAGCAGTGGATTTTATTTCCGCTGACCATTGGAAGGTCCATGGCCAACAGGTGTTGCTTGTTTGGCTTGGGAATGCGCAAAGGCTCGGCCAGTGCGTCCGCAAAGTCTGAAAGTGCTGCATAGGAAATAAACTGGGTTGCCTTGGGGTCAAATTTGGCCCAGACCTCATAAAAGATTTCAAAGTCATCTTCCCCTAGAGGTTCCGTGCTTTCTTCAGTAGCGGTATTCAGGTTCTCTATGATGACAGCAATGTACATGTTGATGACGATAAGGAATGATATAATGATGTAGCTCACAAAGTAAGCAATCGCTACACCACTGTTTATACAATGACCCATTGGTGACTTCTCTTTGGCACTGAACGGACAGAAGCTGTTAGCCTTCTCGTCCAACATAGGGTTGAGGAGGTCGTTCCATCCAGCAGACGTCGTCATTTGAAAGAGGCAGAGCATGCTCCCGCCAAAGGTCTGGAAGTTGAAAATGTCATCAATTCCCCCTGTGTGAGCTGCACAGGCAAAGTTGGACATGCCAAAAATAGCATAAATAAACATGATGAGGAAAAGGAGGAGCCCAATGTTCAGGAGAGCAGGAAGGGACATCAGGAGCGCGAAAAGGAGAGTCTGGAGCCCCTTGGCCCCTTTGATGAGTCTCAGCAGTCTGCTAATCCGTATGACACGAATGACTCTGAGGAACGTCGGGGAGATATTAGTATAATCTTTAAGCTTGGCATCCGAAGAACCTGTTTTATTTTTTTAAAGGGCACATTAACAACAATGCTTTTTAGTTTCCATATGCAGGAGGAGAGGGGGAAAGCCTTTTACAAGATCTCAGTGATAAGGCTGAAACAATAGTTGACTGCCCAGGCAGGCTTCTTGCCAGAAAGGTTGTGATCACACCTTACTGAAATAGTCCTGTTAAGAAACAGGACTTAAAATACACTACCTCTGACCACACTGAATAATTCTTCCTCAGTTCATCCTGAGACTCGTTTGCGAGAGTTTTTTAGATCTCCACTTCTCTCCACCATCATAACACTCCCTGTACTCTGATAGGATAAAAGATCTGTCACTCAGCAGTGTGTAATCACCCATTGGGTGAAAAGGAAGGCAAATTCATGCATGATCCGCCCACCATAGGATGGTTCAAGCCCCTTTAGTCTTTTGCCCCAGTCACACCCAAAAAAGGAAAACAGATTAACACTCTATAGCAGCTTGAGACCTGTAAAAATCAGGACTCAAGAAAGTGCAGTTGAAGAAAGGAAAGTCCACACATAAAATAAAACAGGAAGGACTAAAAAAAGTGTGAGTAATGGTTCCCAAAGGTAGATTGAGTTAGGATTAAAGTTGAAGGTGTGACCACAGCCAAAGTAAATGCTAAGAACTGTATTTTCCAGCGTATAAGACATGTGGGCATATAAGACAACCCCCAAGTTTTCCAGATAAAATATAGAGTTTGAGATATACTCTCCATATAAGACTACCCCTCTTCCAACACACACCAGGAACACTTAAAATGGTGGCTGCATATGGCACAGGCCTCTCAAAATGGAGCCCGGCCCTGTCAGGATGGGGTGGGTGGGCAAAATCACCACCACAAATCAGCCAGAAAATAGATCATGGCGTCAACCACCCTTAACATTTAAGGCAGGCTAGGACTTCCCCCCTCACAACTGGGTCCTATTTACCACAAACGCCGGTGCCAAAGGCACAAAGATGGCGGACGTGGCCTAAACAGCGCCACAGACTTCCCACTGCTTCGGAGAGTTTGTGGACCGATCGGGGGAGAGAGACGCCAGCCTTATCTGCTAATCCCGGGGACAGAGCTTCCACACAGGGCCAGGAAAGGCTTTAACTTGGTGGCATAAGTGAGGGAGGAAGGCGGCAAGGACAGCAGACCAAGTTTGGGGGAGAGAAAGAGTGGCCCCCAACAGAGAGAGAGAGACAATCAGAACGATTCTGTCACTAATAAGAAATAACAAGTTGAGTAAGAGTTATTAAAAGAGGGGAAATACACACTTACTAAGTATTGAAAGGATGACAATCACAAAATCAAATATGTTCCAAGGGTCTTTGAAGAAAAATAACCTCAAAGCCAACAATTTCAGGAAGCACTCCATAGTAAAGATGCCAACGAAGATCAAATTGATCATTTCAAGAATTCTTACAGCTTTCTCACTTTGCCCTTCATATTCTGCAGCCATGACTATCACATTCAAGAAAATGAGGCTTAAAATGAAAATATCAAATGCTCTGTTGGTTACAATGTCAAAAAGGAATCCTTGTAATTTGTTCTGCAATGCAAGAAAGGAAACAAGCAGTGAGAGTGTTTAGGGTTTTTTTGGAGGGAAATCTCAGTGAGAAGTAAAGATGGTCTCCCTTGTCTGGTAGCATCTGATTGGTCTTCTACCTGGTAGTATCCTTCAACTTTTCAAGCTCTGGGAATCTGGGTCACATGTCCAGTTTGTTGGGGCAATGGTGGATAAGTCTACAACCCCACCATGGAAATAAGGCAAGCGCCTTGTCTATTTTGGACTTATAAGGCACTGTGGAATGGTGCCTCCTTCATGCAATGTGGGAAACACCAACCTGCAAAGGAGGTACCTCTGCTGGCAACTGCACCAGAAACAGGGCTGGTGTGGTCACCATTAGATGTTCTCTACCATCGAAAATGGAGTCAAGACAGGGTGGAGGCACCTTCTTCAACCTGATGAGGTATCTGGAAGTGGTAAGTGGAGCCAGAACCAGAGACAACTTTCTACCTCACCTCATCACCTCATGGCACCCAGGCCATCTTATATGAAACAACTAAAACACTATTGAAAGAGATAAACTTCAAATATTTTCTTGAAAATGGACACTGTCTAGAACAGTGATGGTGAACCTTTTGAGCTCAGTGTGTCAAAATTCGCAAGAAAACCTAGCTTAACTCGGGTGCTGTGTCACATCTAGAAATATCCATAATTTTGTGATATTTGTAGCTCTAGTAAAAAAGTTATATTTTTGATATATGTATTTTATTAAAAGCAAAAACAAATAATTCTTTACATTTGCTAAATCTTCAATTGAAAGTTGATATTTCATACACTTCAAGAACAAGCAAGCACTACATGCCCAGGTGCCAGGGTGACCAGGTGTGTCACCCAAAAGGGCTTGGCGTGTCACCGGTTGGCCATCACCGGTCTAGAAGAAAAGACCAAAGTGATCACAGATCTCTTTAGTAGTTTCTAGCACACAGGTTTTGTTCCACTGAAATGAGAGAAAATCCTAGCACCTACCAATTTTTTTTAATGATTTCATTTTTTCTTATTTAATCCCATGTTGCCTAAAGCTTTTAAGTAAATAAAGCTAAATAAACAAACATTTTAAAAATATGGCTACTAATTTTTTTCTCTCTCTCTCTCTCTCTCTCTCTCTTTTTTTAAATCTCAAGTTAGTTGTCAGCTAAGGATGCCAGGGATGAAATTCTGTTACCTGTGGTCGTGGTACAGGTCTGTGAGGTTTCTTGGTACCAAGCTTTTTTAATGCATTATAATATTTCTTTTGATCTTCCGATAAAAATATCATCTCTCCACCTAGGTAAAAAGAAATGACACCTCAATTAGACTGAAAATGCGTGCTTTTGGCCAAAGTTAGGGTGCCACCAGAGAGCTGCTGGCTATTTCACTAGGAAGCAAGAATATAAGCTATCGCCATCTTGTGGACAGTGCTAGTTTTGTGCACTTTTGTGAATACCCAGAAGAGTGTACCCCCATGCAGACACATGTACAGTTGTCAGTTTTAGCCTCCTTACACGTGCGATGGACGGAGAAACGATCACCACTTTGTTCTCAAGATACGTAAAACCCCCAACCACCATTGGGTTTTCCAGCAATAGTTTTCAGTAGGGGCCCATGGTGTGGTAGCCACAAAAATATAAAGGCACTATTATTAGGCCCTTCTGGACGGGGCTTTATTGACTATCCAAGACAAGAACTGTCCAAAAGGACTGAATTTAACAGGAGCACATCAATTCCACATTAGCAGCTTCTTTAGTCTGAAATGAGAACTATTGCATAATGTTTCTCTGAGAAACCAAGCAACAGTGCCTTAAGATCTGGAGGGGAGGCGCTCCTGGTTGTCCCACCACCCTCAACAGCAAAATGGGTGGGCACCTGGAAGAGGGCCTTCTCAGTGATGGCCACCAGGCTATGAAATAGTCTCCCCCTTGAGGTGCATCAGGCCCCTTCATTGTAGATGTTTAGCAAGGCAGTTTAGCAAGGCCCTGGCCTTTGGTTAAATGGGAATATACTGTCTCTTCCCAATTTACAAACACTGTTGTTGTTTTAATATATGCCTGATTTTAAATGTTGTTACCTGCCCTGAGTCCTTCGGTTGTAGGGTGGGAGAGAAATATAAACAAACAAACTACATATGGAGAAATAATCTACCACAATATTCTATACTGTACTCCACTTGGAACCCATTGTGGATGCTTAGTCTTTATTATTGCTGCTCTAAATTATTCCACTGTCTCTTCCCCACCCCCAAATAATCTGTTCCTCATTATTAGAGGGGAAAATCTATGAGAAGCCAATTATTAGAGTTACAGCAAAACAACAAAGAGACTGGGAGTCATTATTATAAGGAAGAGATTAACAGTTGTGCAATTTTAATGTTTTGTAACAATTTATTTTAAGCTCTTCTGATAAAATAATTAAAATGATGGATTTTTAAAAATAAATTAGTCTGCTGTCTCATAGGAGGATCTGGATAGGGACTGGACAAATTATGGTAGAGGGTTTTCCTCTAACCATATTCTAAGTTTTCATTCACCCAAATTACCTCCTGTCAATCAGAAACTTAATGCTTGAATAGCTAACTTTTGGTGCTAATTTATCTCTTTGTATCAATTTTATTATAACCCACACTGTATATCTTTGAGTATAGGGCAGGGCAGAAATGCAAATAAATAAATCTATTTTTAATTGCAGTTTTATATTGTTTTTAAATCATGCAACCTGTTCTGAAGCCATTTGTTTTAGGATAGGAAAAATGCAATAAACAAACAGAACATACTAATGTTACTTTCACCAGAGATTAAGCACAGAAGAAGTGAATGTAAAGGTCAAAAGAAAGCTCCTTATTCAGTACACAGTCTTTGACAAATTTTGTAAATCATGAAATTAACTTATCTTTTTCCTCTGTCGATTAAAATTGTCAATAACAACACCAATGAAGAGGTTGAGCATGAAGAAAGACCCCAAAATGATAAAGATCACAAAATAGAGGTATGCATAGACATTTTTCTCAAAACATGGCTGAGTATTTTCCTAAAGTAAAATAAGAAAGCAACATAGTTGGAGCAAAGTTGGAACTAAGAAGCCAATTATTAATGTGATAATAGATTACTATTTCAACAGCGTAATCTTTTATTGTTTCAAGGTACAAAACGGGTTCATGAAAAATTACAGACCCACGTGCTGGAGGCACCAAGCGCAGATTCAGTTTTTAAATTTATTAAACTAATAAATGATAATTACAATTATACAATATATGCACTATTGGGATACAAAATGTCTTTATTCATCACCACCACCACCAACGTTCCTCCCTCCCCTCCCCGGTTTCCCCGAGTTGCATTGTTGTTATACCCAGATTTACCTTAATACAAATTAAACAAAGAAATCACAGAGGGTAAATGAGTTGGTAAGTTCGGTCCTTGCACTGAGAACAAAACACTCCGGATCTCTAGATAATTCTGTAGTGCTTCATTATGTATCGCCACTTGATCCTGAATGCAGCACAGATTCATCTCTGATGCCCAAACCACACTCTGAATCAGAGCCTAGCCTCTCCCCCCACTCTACGTGAGCTGTCAGCCTCTGATTTCAAAGAAATCACTTGCGCTCTGCTCCTTCACTCATCTGCTTGAGCGCAAACTTGCTGTCTTCCCAGTAACGCGGATGGAGGTGACATTACTGGGAACCCCCGATCTGAAAGGGAGTGAGTGAAAGGGAAGTGTGATTGCTTTCTTCCGCTCAGCTGATTGACCAGGGCAGGCTTATTCACAGGGTTTGCACTAGGTAGGGGGCCCGAGATTAAAAGGTCCTGTTCTCTGTGAGTGGGAATGGCAATATTCGAGTTCAGCCCGTTTATCATCAGACAAATGGGAACAGCCCAGCATGCGCACTCGGCCCTGTATCTGAATTAAAATAATCCAGCCAGGACTAAAAAAGTCAAGTGGGAATGAACCCATAGACATTGTCAGTTATGGTTTCCACCACTTTACTTGGAACTGATTTTAAGCTGACTGATCTGTAATTTTCTGGATCATTCCTGAATCCTTTTTTTGAAAAATAGTTGTTACATTTGCTAGTCTTCAGTTACGCAGCCTTATCTTATGGAAATATTATTTGCCTATAGGATCAGCAACATAACATCAGCTTTATCTTCTGTCCAGTTGTTATGAAGACTAAACAGAAAACACATTAAACAGAACTGCATGTTTGATAACATAGTAAAGGAAAAATAATTTATAGACGGAACTCCGGGTGTAAGTATTTATCGATTTCATTTCCGTCCTGTCCTTTACCTGAAGCTCCAAGGGTAGGTCAGAATAATCAGTTTTGCAGGATAGTCCACATAAAATCCGGGAATAAAAAATTAAATGGCAACGTTGGATACTGAATTCGGATTCTATTTGGATTTATAGAAAATTAAATGGGAACACCAGATACTAAATGCAGATTCAATTCGGATTTAAGCATCTATGGGAATGCACCCTATCTGGGCTTTCAGAAAGCTTTTAAGAAAGTCCCCCACCAAAGACTCATGAAAAAACTGATCAGTTATGAAATAAGAGGATTGTCCTGGATAGGTAACTGTCTAAAGGGCAGGAAACCAAGGGAAGAGAAATGAGAGAGTAGGGTCCCCCAAGATTCACAACTGGGACCAATGCTTTTTCATTTATTCATAAATGATCTAGATGAGATAAGTAGTGTGATAGCAAAATTTGCTGATGACACTACATTATTCCAGGTAGTAAAAACTGAATGCACAGCAACTCTGGAGGCCAGGCATGTGCTACCATCCACCTCTCCATTCTTGGCCTGGATCATTCAATCCAGGTCAAATCCACTGTGCGCACAAGCTAAATAAGGCTTAGCAGTCTCCAAACACCACATAACTGGAAACTTACAAACTGGAAAACAACTCACATCATTACTTGCATCAACTGCAGCATACATAATATCTGTCCAGCCTTTAAATGTGGCCTAGATAAGAACATATAAAAACAAAGTTACTGGTGTTTCATGTAAGTGATTCTACCTGCTTTTCTTGAGAAAAGTAGAGCAAAGGCTATGAAGGGAAGGTTGAAGCACAGGTTTATGCCTTTCTCAGCAGAGAACTATAATATAACATATTTTACCCACAACACCCCTGTGTACCCAAGAAGAATTTGTTGGCATGCTAAGGGCCACAATAACAGATTCATGTGCTTCCAGACCTCTATCGCAATTAGACTGGGAAATAAAGGGCTTGAGATGACAGTAAAATGTTAAAGCCTGGAACAATTCCTTTTCCTTTACCAACAAGCCTTAAACTTTGGTCACACGTTCACGTTATTCATTCCTAAGTCCATCTTTTTCTCCCCTTTATTTTTCTTTTATACAATACATATATCTAACTTTGCAATATCTATATCTCTTAAATGTTACAATACCCTTCTTATATTCCACTTGTTTCCATTTTGGAGATTGTTTTATAGTTTCTTGTGCCATTGGGTTCCCCACCTCTTCAGTCCATATTCAGGTCTGACTGCGCACATCTTTTCATTTCGTTCCATTTTACCTGTGGATTTTCCACCTTTCATTTGGACTTTCCTGTGCGGAAAGTGCACAAATAAAATGGATGGAAATGAAAAGGTGTGAGCAGTCAGACCTGAAAATGGAGTTAGGAAGGCTTAAAGTGAAGGTGTGACCACGGCCCTAGTGGTGAAAATCTAAATCTGTGACCCAGGGCTTTTTGCACTTACCAGTAATTCGATTTAATGTTAAGCCTAGATCCCTTCTGAGCCTCTCTCTTCCACACTCTGGTGCAGAACAGAGAGGACACACTCTTCTGCTGGGTGGAACATATATCAGTCTAGGAAGCCCAAAATGAAGCCCTTTCACAGACCTTCAACAGAACAAATAAAAATGATACAGTATTTTCCCCCAATATAAGTTTGTTTACAAATTTTAAGAACATACCACTTGAAGGAGAGCCAGATATCCCTGCCCAACATTATCAAAATTGATTGGGTTGTTGGTCCAGTTAAAATTCTGAGATTCACACTCATTCTTACGTAGAACATTTAGAATAGATGTGTTATTTTTGCAACTGTAAAACCTTCCTCCAAACAGCTGAATTCCTAGGATGTTGAATGGGAGCCAGAAAACAACACAGACCAGTAGGACATTTCCAATTGAAGGGATAGCTCCTGCAAGGGCATTTACCACGACCTGAAATAAGGAAATTAAAAACACAGTCAAATACTGATCAATTATTGACCACAATACCATTATTTTAATTATTGCATCAAGCAGTACCTGTAACTGATTTGAAAAGGTGGCTACCTCTTTAACCTCTATCAATGGCCCACTTAAACTTACCTCCTTTGCTGTATTATTATATCTGTCCCATATTTTTTAAAAATCACAGGGAAAGTTACAACTCCCTGCGACTCATATTGAGGATAACACTACACTGCAGAGTGGGCGGAATTCATAGAATCATAGAATCATTTGGAAGGGACCTCTACTAGGGTCATCAAGTCCAACCCCCTGCTCAATGCAGGATTTCCTAAACCATCCCAGACAGATGTATGTCCAACCTCTGCTTGAAGACCTCCAGTGAACGGGAGCAAACTACCTCCTGTGGCAGCCTATTCCATTGACTGATTGCCCTCACTGTCAGGAAGTTTTTCCTAATATCTAATCTGCATTGACTCTCTTGAAGTTTCATCCCATTGTTTCTAGTCCCCCCATCTTGTGGAAGTGAGAATAGGGACAATCCTTCTGCATTGTGACAGCCCTTCAGATACTCGAAGACCGTGATCATGTCTCCTCTCAGTCTTCAGATAAGCTGTAAAAATAAGCAGCTTGTCTGACACCTATATAAAGGGTTGCATTATGGAAGGATGGCCATAGCAAAACAAGTGAAAGCTGGAAGTACATTATTGATTGATTGATTGATTGATTGATTGATTGATTGATTGATTGATTGATTGATTGATTGATTGATTGATTGATTGATTGATTGATTGATTGATTGATTGATTGATTGATTGATTGATTGATTGATTGATTGATTGATTGATTGATTGATTGATTGATTGATTGATTGATTGATTACTGTGTTTTGCTTTGCATTCTGTTTGAATAATTTCTCCACATTTTGTTCGTTAATCCGCCTTGGGCATACTGCGAAAAGGCAACATGGAAAGAAACTGATGACGAATAAATTGATGGTGATTATTTTCAGTTACCAGAATCAGAAGCTCCTCACCATAGTAAACTGTAATTTGCCACTGCAACCATAATTTCTGGACTGATGGTGGAGGAAAATCTAAAGCTGAAAATAAAGATGAACATAAGAGCTTAAGAACATAAGAGGAGCCGCAGCCCATCTAGTCCGGCATCCTGTCTCACACAGTGGCCAACCAATTGCTTCTGGACATCTCAAGCAGAAGACAAAGGTAAAACCTTCACCCCCTCTCAATTTTCTGCAAATGCTCTTTAAAGGCATCTAGTCTGTCACTGTCCGTCTCTCCAACCTGGCATCCATTCTAGTTGCCAGTGTTACACCTGACCTCCATGAATTCATTTAACCCTTCCTTAAAGCTCTCCAGGATGGTTGCTGTCACTGCCACTTCTGGTTGTAAATTCCATACAAGAAAAAGACAAAATACTTCTCCTTGTCAGTCTGAACAATCCTACCCTTCTGCTTCATAGAGCCCTCCTGGTTCTGGTGTTTTGTGAAACGGGGGGAGGGGGGGAATCTCTACCTGCTTTTCCACCGCACATGATTTTATATACTTCAATCAGGTCACCTCTTAAACATTGCCTTTCAGTGCTGAAGATGCAACCCCACTACATTCCATACTGAATACCTTTATCCCTTTAAATCTGGACATGGCTCGGAGAGGCCTCAGGGCTCTTAAAGTTCGGAGAGACTTTGTAGAGATGCTGCTATCACAAAGGTCTCTCTTCACATTCACTATTTCCAGAGGAAAGGACACCTGTAGTCATTGAATAAAAACACTGTCTGTAAAATATACTTTTGGTCTTGTCATTTTTAACCATGCAACCTTCTGGAAAATCTACCCATGCCTTCTTGTGTGCATTTGGAATTCCTAAATACAGTATAAAATTTTTCCCCTTTCCCTAAAGTTTTCCCCTTCTTCTTTCTCTTCTTTAACTATTGCTGCCCAATGGCCAATAGGGGTGTGCACAAATACAATTTTTGGGATTCAATTCGATTGACTGAATATCTGAAAATTTGAATCGATTCAAATGTTTAAAATTCGAAAGTATTTGGGCATTTGATTTGAATACATTTGAATACATTCATGTGAATTTGTAATGCGTATTTGCATATACGAATGTCAACAACATTCGTATGGGTCTGTATGCATCCGTACACATCCCGTACTTATCACATATGCATCCCATTTTCATCCTGTACGGATCCATACAAATTCGTACGAATGTGGGAAAGATGCATACGGGCACGTATGCGTCATGTACGTGTCTGTACAGATATGAATGTCTCAATAATTCATACAAATGATTTGAAAATTTGAAATTCGCTTGAATGTTTCAATTCAAATTTATAGACATTCAGTTTGAGTTTGAATGTCCAAATTCAAATGAATTCAATATTTCAAATATTCATGCACATCCTGAATAGAAAAGCTTTCTTCCCTAGAACAGAGGTCTACAATATTAATCTTGTAGATGATAATAATGATAATGATAATAGCAACAGTGTTTATTTATAATGCCCTTTTCATCAAAGAGCAGAACAATAAATACAAAAAACAACAACCCTGAATACTATCTACACAAGCAATGCCCCAGTTCCTCACCAGATGATTCACCCATCAGCAATCCCATATATAGATAAATCACTCTTGTGAATCAAAAAGGAAGGTCTTCAACCCTTTCCAAAAGCAGAGGAGATGAGGTGAGGTGTACATGTGAGGTGTGTGTATATATTGGTGGAACAGCCAGTAATCCCTTATTTGCGGAACATAGATTCCTAGATGGTACATAACACACCAGCCAAGCTGCCAAAAGGGCCTAAGCTCAACTTGGCAACGAATAAAGGCATCTGCGAGGGGAGGAGACATGCAAGTATTTAGGGAGATTTAAAACAATCTGAACAGCAGCACCATTCTGGACTAGAATCAGAGAAGGAAGAGAGAAACAAGGCAAACCTGTCAGTAAATTGTTAAATAATCTGGGTTTGGCATCCAAGTATTTAACTATTTTGCATTACAGGGCCATTCAGAACAGTAAGAATAAAAATGATACTTACACATACAATGAAGAAATCAAGCCAACACCAAGCACTGGTGAAATATTTCATAAAGCCGTAAGCCACCCATTTTAAAAGCATCTCCAGGGAAAAAATGTAGAAAAAAAGTATGTCCGCATATTCCAGAATGGCTTTTATGCGTTTTCGCTCTTCAAGGTGATAATCTTCAAAAACCTAGCATTTCAGAAATCAGATGCCATTCAGAACTTTGCAGTGGTGACTTTATTTTAAGCATATAAAACGTGATTAAGAAAGATGCAACCCACTCAACTTGAAATTAATGAAGAACATTGTGCAGAAAAATTGATAGGCCTAATTAATCACTGTATAGAGACCAGGAGCATGAGAGAGGACAATATCAAATTCCAAAACTAAAATAAATAATGAGGACATCAAATACATTAAGACGGTATAATAGATCAAGTCAAAAATATAGTGAACGTTATGATCCAAAATAACAGTTCATCCAAAGAGTAGCTATCTCTAGATTAGATAGAGATGCACCATTTCCAGGAATTTTTAACCATTGAAAACTTTTCCCTTAAAAACGTCCCACCCCAAAATAGGGAAACTGGGTCAAGATTGGAGCAAGGAGCAGCAGTACACATTGGGGCTGTTTGCCCATCCTGGCCTGAGTTTTTTGGAAAAGCACTTTAAACCATACACCCTCAGAATACCCTTACAGTGCTCATCAAACCATCCTCCTTTCTGCATGGGAAGTTGTCCCATGCTAGGAAGGGATCCAGAGACCTCCCCTCCACATGATGGGATGGGATGGGGAAGCCCTGACCCACTTAACACTCTCCGCCCACACAGGACAAAGCCTGAACCAAGCTAAAGCCCTGCCTGGAGGAGGCCAAAGCTTTTTCGTTGTGAGTGCAGTAGGGTTCTCAGTTTCTGACCTTCTAGAGAATAACCTCATGCAAGGACACTAGCATGTGAATGGCAGGCCCCAGTTCCAAGATCTAATCTGGAATAAGACTCAGTGCAGAAAGGGCCACAGTCTTCAAAAGTGAACACTGTCGGTTTCTCACCTCAATATAAACACAAAAAATGACTTTTACTCTCCAATTAAACTAATCTCAACAACTATAAAGGTTGTAAAAAAAGAGAGACTTACCAGAACGCCACTACTCAGCAATATCATGAATATGATGAAAGATTCAAACCAACTGTGTTTTACAATTTTATAGCAGGTTTTTCTAAAGTTCCACCAGGTATTACCTGGAAATTTATCAGTGTTTAGTGTGCAAAATGGGATTAAGTTTGTGAGACCTGAAAATAAAAATAAACATATTATCCTAGAAGTTGAATGAAAAACTTTGTTCAACTTCCTTTTAGCAGTTTTGTCCTCTGTTCTGCTAGCACTAACAAGCAACATTCAGTATCCCTGTCATAACCAAGGATTACTGTAGTTTATTAAAACTATTCCTAGTAAGTAAATCTACTACCAGTGGATCACGTCCCCCTGCATCACTTCCAATGGTAGTTTCTTCAGGCAAAGTGATTCTAGTTAAATCACGGCTCTTTATACTGAACTATCATGTCACTCTGTCAACCTCTGGCTGAGTCCCCAAGCAATAAAAAGCCCATTAAAAAGCTTCTTTTGCCATGGAGCGTCTCCATGCACTGCTTTTCTCTGAGCTTCCAGCGGCACAAAAGGAGGAAAATGCACGGCAAAAAAGTGTCCTTTAAATAAGACTACCAGCACACTTTTTGGAAGCTGCAGGTATTCCTAGCAACATTGTGCATGGAGACGCACCATGGCAAAAGGGGTGGGGACTGGAAGCCAAGATCTCAGAAAAAAGCACCCTGGCTCTGCTGCCTCCACCGCCTGCACACACAGCCTTAAACATTCACACATCTCCCAGAACTGCAGCAGCTTTCCTTCCTTTTCCCTTTCTAAGGGTCAGAACTTTTAAAGAGCCAGAATTGTGCAGAATTGCAACATTGTTATCAGGTGTGAAGTGGGTGGATTGCTACAGTGTAACTGCTGCTGTACGGGGTGGATTTTTACAGTGAAATCACTATCTTTGGAAGCAAGCTCTGGATCCCAAAGTGATAAATGTTTCTGGTGGGTTTTGCAGGCAGGGGAGATGAACAGAGAACTTGTAAATATGGCTATTTTTCTTTTGGACTTGTCAGGGGTTGTCCCCCTGGCACCCTATCAAGCAGAGAGGGGGCTGGCAGAAGAAGATGCGGGCAAACAAAACACGCTTCCTTGGGGATGGTAGGTGCGTTTAAAACACGTGTTTTACTGAACCTCATGGGGACGCTTATTCCGGAATTGAGCGGCACTTTTAAAGTCCGTTGGAATAGAGGGACAATAGAGGGACAATACAGAGGCAAATAAGTTGCTTGGGGACGCAGCCAAAATAAGCAGTAACTGAATTTTGTGTTCTAAATACTGTATTCCTACCCACCTCCATAAGAAGCGCAAAGTGGGAAAAGCAAAAAATCTACAGGTAAAAACTGGGGTTATTCCGCAAAACAGGATTAAAACAATCTAAAAGTGCATAGGGGAAAAGAAAAAATTGAAGACCACTTTACCTAGCGTGAGGGGAAACATTTACTACTCTTTAAATTAACTAATTAGTTTTAAAAATCAAATTTGGTCCTGAGCAAGGTGACGTTTTACCTGGTGGAAAACAAACTTTAGGCTCCTTATTGGTCACAAGAGGAAGGGTGACAAAGATGCTGCGGTCTATTGTGCTAGCTTCCGAAGGGCTGGTGTCGTAATCCGACCTCTAAAACAAGTGAGCAGAACAAGATAAGATGGTATCTTCTCAATACAACTAACTGCAAATCATGTTAACAGGTTTGCTTCTGGGCCGTTCTGTATTGGATGGGAAGATGATACAGTACCTCTAGAGAGTGGACTAGGAAAGACTACTCACACTGGAACCCCTAGAAAAAAGAGTTGGACAAACCTTGGTCCTTCAGATGTTTCTAGACTTCCATTATTCCTTGACATTAGCCAGACTGACTTGAGCCCCGTTGGAGTCAGAATTGAACAGTTGAAGGATCACAGTTTGACCACCTCTGTCCTACAAACAACCAATAAAGCAACTGTGACCAAGAGAAACTTCAGACAGCAAGAGGCAATGACAAGATCTAAAGAACATCCTGAAATTGCCTCATGCTGCTCCTGCCAGATGCAGAAGGCAACTGCAGGCTTTTACCTTGAGTTGCCCATTGCTTTAGCAGCTAACTGGAAGCCAGTCAACGGTGTGCCCACTTCCCTTCAATTTTTTCTAATGTGTAACACTGGCTTCCACTTAGCTGCAAGAGTAACTATAACAAAAGGAGCTGACAGAAAGGTCAGCAGCATTGCATGCCAGCATCCATACCAGCTTTCCCCATAATACAGATTATCACTCTGATATCCTGGAACAATATTAAGAACATAAATATGTTCTTGGCCACAGCCAATCTAGTCCAGCACCCTAGTCTCACGCAGTGGCCATTTAATGGCTTCTGGGCATTTCAAGCAGAAGATAAAGGCAAAACCTTCACCTGCTCTTGACTCCCTGCAAATGGCCTTTAAAGGCATCTTGCCTGTCCCTTCAATCTAGAGGCACTAAATAGGCACCCATTCCAGGAGCCATGGATACACCTGTCCTCCATAAACTTATCTAATCCTTTCTTAAAGCCATTCAGACTACAGTTGCTGAATGGGATCTCATTCCCAGAATAGTTCCCGAAAGAACTGCAGGTTTTAGCCTGCACCTGGAGAAACCTCAGTTTTGTTTGCCTTACCCTGGGGATGTCCAGAGACCAAGCACTTGGGTATTCTGAAGCCTGAGAAGAAAATCTTTCTCTTGACATTTTAAATCTCTCTCTCCTCTTTCGCAGCTGATTCTCCTACAACAAAGTTCCAAAACAACATAAACAGTAAAAGCATTTATTTTACC
This sequence comes from Aspidoscelis tigris stejnegeri, assembly GCA_023333525.1. Lineage (NCBI taxonomy): Eukaryota > Metazoa > Chordata > Lepidosauria > Squamata > Teiidae > Aspidoscelis > Aspidoscelis tigris. The sequence goes on from JALMGA010000008.1 coordinate 66,060,053, forward strand.
AAGGCAAAATGTTTTACTTCTAATTTTCCATATAGTTCACTCAAAAACTATAAAAAGCAGAAGCCAAGTTTCAAAGAAACTTACATTTCAGGAAAACACCAGAAAGAAAGAAAGAAAAGTGGAGGGAGAAAGGACAGGAAAGTGAGGACTGATCATATTTTACAGCTACAGAATGTTGGACAGCAACAATTGGGGGGAAATATAAACATAGGAGGTGAAAACTGTGATACCCCACTTAAATTACTTATATGCCCTACTTAGTCTTAGGATGATTCTACAAAAAACAGTATATGGGACCAGAAAGTGTACTGGGATTCTTCCGGTTGGGAACTTCCCTTAAACCTCACCAGTGTGTATAAGCGAGGCTCCTACTATGCTCGCTAGTCCACTATACAGGCTAGTCTGGAATCATCCTTCCTTTACAAGCTGCAATGCTTGCATGTCCCCCTGTTGCACAACTTGCAATAGGAAAAGGGGCAAGTGAGGCAATCCTGAAGAACGGAGGAGTTTCTCAGGCCTTATGCATAAAGTGTGCAACCTTAGCACACTTGGTTCGACATCAGTGCTGGGCACTGTTAAAGATTAAAGAACTTACCCCAGAGTGTAAATAGATCCATCACAGAAGTTGAACATGAACTTGCAGTCGGAGATCTAGGATGTTGCTTCTGTTCCTTTCTACCAATGACCAACAGGTAGCGTAAGATTTCAGGCTCTATAAAGGCCCTATGCTGTGTGACTCAGTCGCGCCTTTCTACTGCGTCAGCGAAGTTTTTCCATAGAGATGGGGCCTGCAGAGGCACCCGATAGTTTAAATAATTCTGTTTTTTTATTGCAGGGGATCTCTAACCTCCCAGGGGGTCCTGTTAATTGTAGTGGGTAGTCTAAATTGGGTCCTGTTGCCCCATTCAGAGTGGCAACACAAACCAGAGATTTTCCAGCTCATGGCCCTATGTTGGGGTTACCCAGTCATATATCTCTTCACAACTCAGAAGAACAAGTCCCTGTACACATGTCTCATCAGAGGGAATTAGGGGCCGTGGCAGCAAATGCATTGTCAAACCCCTTGGCCAACAGGGCTACAATGCACATTTCCTCCTCCCACAAATAGCCATGTTAGTTTGCAGGGTCAGACTAGAAGGGGCACAGATTATTCTAGTAGCACCTTTTTGGTTGAGGAGGCTTTGGTTCCCAATGCTTTCATCCATGAGCCTGGAACCTCTTTTTCTTCCGGTTCATCAGGATCTTCTAATGAAGAAGGCTGTGTACCATCCAGATCCATCCTGGTTGGACCTGACAGCTTAGAGAATCAGCTGTTTTTCCTACAAGCAATGGGACTTAAGCAAGATGCCATTGACACTATCTTAGCATCCAGGAGAGCTTCCACTAATAGACTGTACAATGCTACCTGGAAGGCTTTTTGGAACTGATGTAGAGACAGTCAGGTGCAACCTGGTAAGCCTTCCCTGGTTTGAGTGGTGGACCTTTTACAAGCAGGGTTAGCTAAAGGCTTAGCCTTGAACACTGTAAGGAAGACAGGTTTCGTCATTGTCAGCTATTTTGGAGTTCGCAAGCATGCCCAAATTCCCCCAGTACCTCATAGATACTCCTTATGGGACTTTCACCTGGTCTTATTGGTTATTAAGGGGCCTCCGTTTGACCCCTAGGAAGACATTTCCTTGCGACATTTTTCATATAAGATCACTTTTTTGATAGCCATGACTTCAGCCTGTTGTATTTCTGTATTGGTGGCTATGTCAGTGGAAGAGCATCTTTGTCAAATTACACCAATTTCAATAATTCTCAGATGTGATTTGACATTTAAATGAAGTTGACACAACTTTTCATAGGAACCAGCAGATTCATTTGCCACCTCTCTGTCCCCAACCCAAACATAGGCTAGGGGAAGACTGGAACAAGTTGGACACTAGAAGGGCTGTCCAGGTTTATATCCGTAGAACAGCAGATATCCATAAGACTATCTGTATGCCTTATTCCAGGCTCACATTGGTTCTAGGGCTTCAGCCAAGGTCATCACTTCTTGGCTAAAGGCTTGCATTGCCTTATCATACAGACAAAGAAAGTTGCTCTTCCAGGGAAAATCATGGCCCATTTGACAGGATCTCAGGCCATAACCTGAGGTAGAGAGGCTTCCATTGAGGAGATATGTTGAGAGGCAATGTAGCAATCTCCATCCACCTTTACCAGACATTATAAGCTGGATAAGCATTGGTCTGTGGAAGCCTCATTTGATGTGTGTTCCAGCATGTGGTTCCAACTTGGTAAGATGGGGAAACCAGGGTTGGAGTTGCAGGTGTCGCTGGCCATTATTGGAGGTTAGGGGATGTTGTTTTCCTTCCCTTCCTTGGTTGGATAGCTTCGGTATATCCCAGATCTCCAAATGTAAGAGCCAGTTGAGAATGGAACACTGTACCTAGATATGATAATCCATTCTATCCGGCTCTTCAGTTGGACCCACCCAGGAAGACTAATTTTGTGCTTCGTTTTTCAAAGTCTTCTTATTTTGGCAACAGGCTCTCTCGCAAAACTAGGATTAGTCACGTGGCGTAGGGCCTTTATAGGGGCCAAAATCTTATGCTACCTATGGGTCGTTGGTAGAACGGAGCAGAAGCGACATCCCAGATCTCCAACTGAAGAGCCAGGTACAATGGACGATTACATCCAGGTACAACATTCCAGCAATTCACCATGACCAACAGACCAGATCTTGGACGGACTTTTCACCTGCCCTGCAATCCAGGGATAGGTAATGTGTTCTCTGGCATCTAATCTCTTACAAGTGAGTTTCTGATTGAAACCTTGGAATGTTTATGATCAATTTCACTTTTCTTTATCTCTGGCTCTACATTCTACCCAACTCTTCACCCCATCAGTCCCAGCAAGTACCAACCACTAGTAAGGGAGAGTCTGAACAGGCAGGCTAACAAGAAAGAAAAGCAGAACTGTTGAGAGCTGAAGAAGTACTGTGACTGGCGAAAGTGATCCTATAAACTTCTTGGGAGAAGATACCTAGGCCGCATTCCCATTATAAGCTTAATCCAGTTTCCCTAAACCGAAATAACAGAACCGGATGCAAACGCGAATTTGCCTGATCCCATTACTTTCAGCCAGAATCGTGTTCAATCCGGATTCTGAGGACATACGTGACTCAAGGGAGGACTCCAGTGGCTACTTTTTAAAAACCACTTTTCGGGGCTGCCCTGTCCTCCTCCTCCTGGCGTGAACGCACCACCCATAAGGGACCCCTTCACGGAGCCTAGCTGGGTGGCTCAGTGGCTGCCGCTTGCCTGGATGGAGGAAAAACGGCAGCGGGCAGCCAGCGATTCTTTCCCCTCCTCATTGCTCAGGGCACGCAGCAGCAGAGTCAACTCAAGCCCCCTTTGCCCATCACCGTCACAGCCTTTAAAACATTCACACATCTCCCCAGACCTGCAGCTGGTTTTCTTTCTTTTCCCTTTTTTAAAGGTCAGAACTTTCAAAATTGCAAGATTCTTATCAGGTGTGAAGTGGTTGGATCACTACAGTGTAGCGGCTGCTGCTTTAAGGGGTGGATTTCTACAGCTTGCTTTGGAAGCAAGCTATTGGGGGAGGGAAACTCTCATCCCTTAACCTGGAACGGTTCCCACATTAAAAAATGTAAAATGTTTCAAGCGCACAAACCAGAGTGAGACCTGTTGAAATGAGGATTAACATTTACAATGCTTTGGGGCGATTTAACACGCGGAAAGCATGTTAAACCAAACTGACGTAGGGTCTGCGAGGACTGAAAACGGTTTGAAATCGAAATAAGGTTGTAATGGGGATGTGGCCCTATAGAAGTCTAATAGAGTTGTAGTCCCATACCTGATTCTCACAATCCATTTCCACGATAACGCCTTCTTCTTCATCATCATCACTAAAAAGCTCCATTTCGGCAAGAGGAGCACAGACAAATGGTTGAGAGTCTATCATGAAACTGCCAAGTCTTTCATCCTCTGACTTTCTTTCCTGGTTCCTGGTACCACTCCATACCACCGGTAATGCCTCTTTGCCTCCATCCTTTTGAATGGCAGCTGTTGTGTCACTGGACCTCAGGCTTGCTTGCTTTATCTTCTGCACAAGCACGCTGCAGCACCGATCCCACAGCAGATGTTTCAGAAACCAAAACCATTTTCGAAGAGAAGACACAATTAGCCGATGTTTCTTTTCAACAGCCTCAGTGTCCGGATCGCTTCTACTGAAGGAACTTAGCAGCAAAGCAATGAAGAGATTGAGAACCTGAACGAGAGACAATAAGATCAAACAGCTGTGGAGGAAAGAGTAGTTTTTGCAAAGCAATGAATTAAGCTGGGGTCATATATTCATTGAATGGAGAGTAAGGCTTTTTCTACATTAGACCTTATTTTGGATTATATTCTGGATTAGGGGCCTGTCATCTGCAAGCTGGTGCAATGTACAGTGGGCTCTGCCATAGACTACACTAGCATGCAGATGGCTGGTCATCATTCCAGGACATAATCCAGAATAAGGCCCAGTGAAGAAAGGGCCTTTGTCCAGCAGAAATCAACATGACTGTATCTAAGGGTGATTCAGCACTGGCTGGTACACTGGACCAGTAGGCATTTAAGGAGACTCCCTTCCGCACACTGGTACAGTCTGAGCCCCTAGCCCCAAGGGGCAGTCTAAGGGGGTGGGGCCTCTCTTAGACCACACCAACATGTAGAAGGGAGGCTCCTAGTGCACGTGCTGGTTTAGGAAGCGCCTGATGGTGGATAGCTACGCTGACATGCCTCCCCCTATGTCACCAGTCACTTCCCAGTCTGTACATCAGTGAAATAGGTTGGAAAAAGAGGCAGGCAGAATACTTTTTTTCATGTTTTCACACCATCACTTCGCCCCTGGTGGTGGCTCAGGTGAGCATCCCATCCTTCTGTGGCCTCATCACAGCATGGAATACTGAAATGCAATACAAAACCCTCCCCCAGGGTTCTTTTGGGGGCATATAGAGATGTGGCCTCTGATATATGACGTAGTGTTCTTAAAATAATGGAAAAAAACTTTTGGAGACTTACCACTAGGTTTCCAAACACCAGGACCAGCATGAAAAGAGTAATGCACCCTCCTTTATTGGCAACCTCCATGCAGACCCACATGGTCTCAATCCATTCTCCACAAAGAATCCGGAATATAATGAGGAAGGAATGGAAGAAGTCCTTCATATGCCATCGCAATATACATGAATCGGTTTCATTCGTAGAACAGCTTCGTACTTTGTCATTGTCGCAGACAGCACAGGTACTTGTACTATTTTTGTAAAGGCCTCCAAGGCCCTGTTTGCCAACCACGGCGAAAATGAATACAGTACAAACCAGAACAAGAGTAAGGTTACTTAGCGGGCCCACTGATTTTAACATGATTTTCATCAGCTTATTTAAGGCTGGCCAAAACTTAGATAACTTGAAGATTCTCAGCTAGGAATGAGTGAGAAGACAGCAAAGAATTGAAATAGAAGAGGACAGAGGAGGGGAGAAAGTTAGAGTGAGGCTTTGTTTATCAAAGAAAGAAAAGCTAGTGTGTTAATTTTTGCTGTGATCCAACATTGACCTTTTTTGCACTGGGCCCTATTCCAGATTATATGCCAGAATAGAGACCTGCCATCTGTATGTTAATGTAGACTATGGCAGGTGCCACCCAGAAGAAGTCAACAAGAACATCCAGATTTCTCATTCTGGATGGAGATGTTATTTCACAAATGCTATTTTTTGTACAGCGCCACTCTAATGGAAGAGAATTTGCCTATAAAAATCCTACACGCAAAAGTAGAGTTGGCCCAAAAATTTGATAGAAATTCAACTTTGTCAGAATATTGTGAAATTTGGGAGTTTGAAAATTTACAGGATTCGCAGATTTGGGAGCCTGGCCATCCCAATTCACCAGAGCCCTTTCTCAATATAGTATGTCTACACGTTAGGGATGTGCAGGAATGGTTTTTCTGCATTTGATTTATACTGAATCAAATTGAGAAAATTCATATTCGTTTGAATAGATCCCCTCCAAATGGGGTAGGATTCTATTCAATACAAATGTATTTGTATGAATTTATACAAATATCTGATATGAACACATACATATCTCATATGTATCCCATACTTATCCATACGTATCTGATACATATGCGCTCTGAAAGTGTCAAATATGCCCTGAATCCACTTTGAATCCGCTCTTGTCGAATGCATTGTGAATCCATTGCCGATGTGACTGGTGCACCACTTTGCCACCTCCCCAGGTTCACAAATGTTCCCATAGTTATCCCGTATGCAGCCCGTTTTTGTCCCAAACGGATCTGTACAAATGTGTACAGATGCAGGAAAGATGCGTATCTGCAGGTACGCATCATGTACAAACCCGTATGCATATGAATATCATTTTATGATGTATTATTTATTTAATATATGATGTATTACTTTGTATTGTATTTTTCATGGTTTCTGTAAACTGCTTTGAGTAATTTATTGGAAAAGCAGTATACAAATAAACTGAATGAATGAATGAATGAATACGAATATTCCAAAATATTCGCACGAATACTAATGTCAATGTATGAAAGTTGTAACGTTCGATTCGGATACAAATATCCAAATCCTTACAAATATCAACCATTACAAATAGTTGTGCACATCCCTATTACACGTCTGTTCCTTGTTACATTTTATTTCAATTTTATTTCAATTCATCTTGTGCTAGTAGTCATATATTTACTTCAGATAGAAAATGTGACACGGTACGGTTGAACATGTTGCCCAACGGTAAGTAGTGGCTGCATCTATTGTGAAAAGGAACTTAACTGGCTGCGAGCTCTGCTACCATTAAAAGTGACATTTCACAGTGTCCTGTACTCAGTAATAGCTGGTAACTAATGGAGCAAGTGGGGCAGAAGGTAAATAAGCTAAAGGTATGTGTTACCAGGAGTCAGTATTAGTGATTCAATTTTAGGTCCTTTCTGCACAGAACCTTATTCTGGATTAGGGGTCCATGTAGCACACATTCTCAGCCTTCCATCCACATGTTAATGTGGATTCAGGAGCCCAAGTCTCCTGCTGGTCCAGCCCCATCTTCACAAGGGCATGATGTCGTGATATTAAGACATTCAGGGTTGGGCTGCTATATCACTGGAGTTCTCTGAGCCAAGTTTTTTTTCTGCAGGCTTTTTCCTACCAGGCTAGATAGTATCATGAATGCAAATGTGGCTATCTAGCCTGGTATGAAACTCCAGTTCTGGGAACCTGGATACCATAATCCTTTATGGAAGATTTGTATTAGCTATAACAGAAGTTATTATTACCACTCTAATAGTGGATATGCGGATAGGATAGATCAAGTTCATTATGCCGAGGATAACCACTACAAAGTCAAAAATATTCCAAGCCTCTTGGAAATAGTAGTAAGGATCAAGACTGATGACCTTCATGATCATTTCAATGGTGAAAATGGCAGTAAAAACCTGCAATAAAAAATATTTAAAATGTTAGAAAAGGCAAAGGATGCGTCTTACATTAAACAGTAGCTCTTCTAAGACATGCTGCTAAGCATTATCCCTTCACAACTGCAAAAAAATTTCACTAGTGTGAACATGCAAAGGATTTTGTCATGAATATGTAACACAAAGAAGCTCACAAGCAAGGTGGTTCATCTCCAGTCCCTGTGGAAATGCTGTATCTGAAAGAGCTACGCTTCTATATGATTAAAGATTTTTATAGCAGCAATCAACCTCTTGATCTTACAACAGAAATGAATAGAAATGAAACCTTTCTACATACAGTTGGACCCCAGTATCCGTGTGGGATTGGTTCCACATCCTACCAGTTACTGAAAACCGTGGATATTTGAAACATGGGGAAATTTCACTCAGTTTTCTGTAAGTCCTCTGAAATGCTGTGAGACTTCACAGGAATCATGGGTAATCCTACTCAAGATGCACTCAATTTCCCATAATTCCTGTGAAATCTTATGGGATTTCAGAGGACTTATGGGAGATCTGGCAATATTTTGGGTGATTTCTGCCTGTCCCAAGCCTTGGAGGAGTTTCAGGTAGGCCTAATAGTGCCTGGGAGGGGGCTGGTCTGGTCACCGTAGAAAACTGAAACCCCAATTACCAAATCAGTGGATACATGGGTTTAACTGTAATTGACTTGAATCTTAACAAGAGTTACATTTCTTCTTTTACATAGTTAACAATTTTTAAATAATTATTGAATGCTGGTGTCCTTTTTTCTTTTGTAAAGTCCTACTGTTAGGAAAATAATCAGCTTTCTTCTATGCATGCCGGTTTGAGTAAACAAACAAGCTAGAGACAAAAGATTTATCTATATTGCAATACAGGAAACCTGCCCTTCAAGCATTCCTTCAGGACAAGTTCAAATTCTCTCACATCACAGCCTGATTTTTTAACCCAATCCCTGCTACAGTCTTCCTGATAATGCCTCTTCATGCCCTCCAAAGTTAATTTGCATCTAATTTATTCACACTAAGGAAGAGAAGTACATATGAAATTTCTCATTGAGCATGTGCAATAAAGCAAAGCTCACCACAGTTTGAACAGGATTCAATAGACCAGAAGGAACTGGTCATGTCTTTTGAATTAGTAGTTTTGATAAAAACTGCTGGTTATCAGCCTTTGCAAGCACAGTTTTTATTCCCTTACATTCCTCACACCCACTATCCAAGATGCATTCTATTCTAAATTATCTGTCTCCAAACTCCTAGTCATGATCAAAATTTATAACTGGGAAACTGACCTAGATCAAATTGTAGATGAAAAAAAATGGGATGCACAATTCATTACAGACTATTACACTCAGTTTCAGCTAAACTAAGGAAAATGCTCTTAAGATTTGGCATAGGTGGTACCTTATTAAAAAGGTTTACTGTGACAAAAACACTGCATTTTGTTGGTGATGCTATAATCTTAAGGATACATTTTTCCATTAAGATTAGCTTTTACACATGACATCCTATAAAATGGAGGAAGTAGCCATTTATAATGAATTATTTAACCTTTAAGTCCAAGATCAGACTCAAAGGCACCTTTTTCTTCCTTCCTTTGCCCTCCCCAAAGCACAAAAAACTCTGCCAGAGTGAATTCCTCCTTTTCTTAGCATGCATAAGAATTTGATTTCACTTACTCTGTTTGCTTTGGGAATAATTTCTTTATTAAACAAGATATTTTGAAATGCCATTAGGAAAGTATTCACTATAATACACAGAGTAACGAACAGCTCAGTGTATGGATTTATCATCACAGTCTTCACTCTTTTCTTTATTTGTATCCAGAGTGGGCAACATTGCCAAACAAGATATGGTTTGAGAGCCTGCTTCAAACCAGGAAGGAATTCAAATTTGGATTCTTCCCATTCTAAATGATAAGAGAAACACAGTTAATATGCTGCTTTATGATGTAGGAAAACAATTAAAATGAAAACATCATAGGCTGTTTCTGCACTGGAGCAATCAGTTCTGCAATTGGGGGGGGGGGGATGTTGACTGTCCCAGCTCATCCCCACCAGCAATGCAGATATGCCTAAGTGTATCTTTATCTCAGGCACCACCCACACCTTGCCAGTGATCAGTCCAGAGGCCTATTCGCATTATGGCCTCTAGTGAAAAATATAGTGAACTTCTGGTGAAGAACATCTGCATGTGGAGGAGGCTGTTATGGCTTCCAAGTGTGCCCTGCCTCACCAGAAGTTCCCTAATTGCTGAGCTTGCACAGCACCTCAGATGACCCTGGAGCACTGGAAGAGGTGCATATGGTTGCACTGCTGGACACTTGAGGTAAGGTTTTGGTACATGTTGTCTGAGGTGTGGAGCATGATTAGGATCACCCAATGCCTGGCCCTGTGCCTTAGAAATCTTAAGATCACAATATATCTCCCCTTTCTCTGTCTTTCTCTTTTTTCAAGTTAATTTCGGTCACCTTTATCTTACATAAAACAATTACAAGAACTTTAATTTGAAAGCTTTAATATTTAAAACCTTAAGAAAAACCCAAATAACTACCTTACCCATAGTTTTGCTGATGACATTAGCAGCAGTGGTCAACCTTTGTCTTTGGAACTGATCCACAAGAGTCTCAGATGGTAAGTGGTAGGACATCAACAGCTCCTTCTTTAGGTGCAGAAAACACATCAAATGTGAGTACTAAAAGTGACCATACCATTTCTGGGTGGCTTATTTATGGCAAGTGGGACTCATTCAGATATCATGAACACAGTCATCAGGGGTGGTAGGGTGAGACATCATCAGTATGCTTCACTTCTTCATGAGGTCAGCATTAAGAGAAGCTGTGGAAGTCCTAGATGACAGGGGCTGTGGTCACACCTTCACTTTAAACCTTCTTCAGTCCATCTTCAGGTCTGACTGCTCATACCTTTTCATTTCTATCTGTTTTATTTGTGGACTTTCCACCCTCCATTTGGACAACAGGTACTGTAGATAGTCCAATAGATAGCCCACAATTAAAACAGATAGAAATGAACAGGTGTGAGCAGTCAGAGCTGAAGATGAAGTAGGTTTAAAGTGAAGGTGTGACCATGGCCATTGTGTGTTGGATGAGGGCCAAGAAAGATAATTAAACCTGACAAGATGTACAGAGACCAAGACGCTCAGGTTTGTGTACTGGGTGATGTGGCTGTTCTAAAATGGAGTACATTGCCTCAGAAGGAACACAAATGTTTGGGTGTGTTTCTAGAGACATCATTGTTATTGGAAGCTCAAGTGCCTTCCGTAGCGAAGAATGCCTCTTACCAGTTTTGGTTAGTGTACCAACTTCAGATTCATACAGATAAAGACAGATGGGCCACTGTTGGCCATGCATTGGCAACTTCACATTTATGTTACTTCAATTAACTACACACATAGCTACCCTTGTACACGATCTGGAAGATGAAACTATTGCAAAATGCAGTTAGGAGGTTGCTGAGTGGAGCAAGTGCTCATACATCTGTGCTTAAGCAATTGCACTGGTTAGAAACTAGTTACCAGGTCAAATTCATGGTTTGTTTGTTTGCTTATATTGCTGTCCTACCCTACCCTATGCCCAAAAGTCTCAAAGCAGGTCACAATAAAAACAGTTAAAAAACATGGCAATACCTGCATGGGGAACAGATGTTGTTACCTCAGCCAAAGGCTAGGGTAAAGATGTGTGATGGGACATAACAACTGAGAATGCCATTCCATGTGTTCCCACCTCTTAACTACTGAAGAGACCACCAAGAGGGCCTTACTAGCAGGGCAGTCTATATGGGATGACGGGTTTCTTTAGATATTTGGGGCCCAAGCTGTTTAGATCCTTATACATTAACATTAGTTACTTGAACTGGGCTAGGGAGCAAATAGGCAGACAGTGTGGCTTTTTTAGGGCCATCATGATGTGCATCTAGCCAGCAGTGACAGTTCGCAGTTTTGCTGCTGCTTTCTGCATCAGCTGCAGCTTCCAAACCACTTTCAAAGGCAGTCCCATGTAGCGCACATTGCAATGTAAGGCCTTAAAACAACTTGGGATGGGTTTATTTAATGGATCAGCTTCCCTAGGGTAAATGCATGAGATTAGCAAGATTATCCAGGGAGGCCCTAGTTAGAATCACCAGGACTTGCTGTGTGGCAGTACCAACTCTTACAGAGAAGTGAGGACCATAAATTATGAACCTGTGGATACAAGGAGTTAGCTTCATTGTCCTAAAAATGAATTTAGCAAATATTTTAGATTAAACAAAGAAGTACAAAAGCAAAATTAGTTACAAAGATGAGACTTGGAAACTCATTTTTTTTAAAAAAAAATTGAAGCAAAATATAAAATTTCAAGTAAAGTTTTGCATTTAGAATGGTAAGATTTGGACAAATGCTCAGCTGCCAAAGAAAAACAAAGGACCTAATTAGATAAGCTGGGGGAAGTGGCAGTAGCCCATTTCTGAAGTTACAAGCCCTTCCTGACACACTGACCCTTTAATGCTATGTCATAACAATAGGGCTGTGCAGCATGTTTTATGTCTGCAGATATGGCCAACCACTCTATTGCTGTGTCAGCAAAAGGATGGCTTTAAGAAAGGATAAATTCATGGAGAACAGGTATATCAGTGTCTACTAGAATGGATGCCTAGGTACCACCTCCAAGTTGGTGAAGTGGCCCGATCCAGTAAGGCTCTTCTTATATTAGGGGACTGAATTGTCCTACACCTGCCATGGTTTTTTGTTTTGTTTTTTAAACAGTCTGGCCATTGTAACTTACCAGCTGCTTTTGACTTTTATCTGGTGGTGAGTAAAACATGGTTTCATTTTCACCAAAACTTGGAGCCCTTTTGCCTTTCTGCTCCTTTTCTCTCTCGCTCTTCCCTTTATTGTTTTTGAATTCCTGCATCTCCGTGTTTTCTTCTGATGATGCAATGGCTCTTCCAGCAGCTCGTTCCTAAAACACATGTAAAAGTTGCTCTCTGTACTCCTGCTATAGTCACCACAAAATCTACCCAAATACTTCATTCTAATCATACCTGGATGTTTGTTTGCACTTATTAAGAGTAGGGACGTGCACAGACGTGGTTTTTGGCATTCGATTTGCAACAGATCAAAAACTGCATCTGTTTTAATCATTTTAGCGAACCTCTGCTCATGCGCATGATAGCTGCTATATCCACCTGACAGTTGCTCAGCTGATTGCAGAGCAGCTGTCAGGCGAGTGTTTGGGGAAAATCAAGCCCTTACTTGGGTTATTAAGTGCTCAGGTAAGGGGGGACAGTTGCCACTGCAGCATTAGCAGCTGGGACAGCAAAGCCCCGCCTGCTAATACTGTGATCGTAACCGGGAGTGTCCCCAAGCCCCTTTTATAATCCATTCTTGCCCCGTAATTTGGGGCAAGAACAGTTATAAAGGGGGGTTATTTTGCCGTGAATTTGTGGCATTTATCCCTCACGTAGCCCGAATTAGAGCTTTCATGGGGACTCTTGCGAGGCGAAATGACTTTCACCTCACAATATCCTTGCCATGGAGACGAGCAGGAGGTCTCCAGGTGCGCTGGGATTAGTTCAACGGGTACTGACATTCCCAAGGGTGAACACTGGTACACATGGGTTGCTAATGTACTTTTCCTGTCCAGCAGACGGGACACTAAGTGCAAAAGCAGCCTTTGTCCTGTCTGAATAGGTCCTTTTAATTCAAAGCCACGCATAGCATAGCTTCTTTTGTAAACAACAATCATAAAAATGATAAACAGCAACATATGTTTCAAACCTTTTCTTTTTGGAGGAGTTCTTTTGCTTCACGAAACAACATCTCTTTTGCCTTTATGTGCGCCTGGGATGCCTTCATTTGCTCCTCATATGACATTGTTACAACAGCCAAGATCAAATTGAAGAGGTAAAATGAGCAGAGAAAAATGACAATCACAAAAAAGATGACAGCACCTTTGCCAGAGTGCAAGATGACCTGAAAGCAGAAAATAATCATTTATCAATTATCAGGGGGCTTTTCCAAAAAGCAACTTGTTCAGCAGATATGGTGTTTTCTAGTAGCTCCAGGCTGTTAGTTTGGGCTTAAGTTGCAGATGTATTTTTAAAGAGACCTTTGTACATATTCACACCTAAGTTTTAACCCAGGCAGTAGTCACACCTTCACCTATTTCAGTCCACCTTCAGATGTGACTGTTCACACCTTTTCATTTCTGTTCATTTTATTTTGGGACTTTCCACACTGTTTGGACTTCCTAAAAGGGAAGTCTGCAAATAAAATGGACATTTATTCTAAATGCATTTAAGTTATCCTATAATATAAAATTTCATAAAACTCATCTAAAACCATTTCTGCACTTACCTGTGGAATGGTCTAAGAAAGGGTTAGAGGCTCCCTTTCTGCATGCTGTTGCAGTATAAGGATGGCCACAGCTGTTGCTAATATAATTTGTCCACATTGGGTGAATCATAGACTGGACAAGTGACTCAAAATTGCTACCTAGGTCCTTTTTAAATGTCTACCAACATACCAGAACAGTGCAGAAGACACATGTCTCCATATTCCAGTTTATCAGGGTGACCCATTTCAGTGGAGCAAGAAGTTGCACCATTCAAATAAAGCTGCGTTCAGAGTCGATGGGAAGCTGCACAGCTTTCTTCAGCCCGCAGCTGTGGGACAGGTTTCAACCGAAGTCAAAAGCTGCTGACCAATTAGCATCTTTTTACTTCACTTTTTCAGGGACGTGGGCAACAGCGCATCCTGTCTGACTGATGGGAAACCATGTCAAAGAGACAGCGCAGCTTCCAATTGCCCTGCCAGGTGGATCAGAAGTGACTGTCCTTTCCCTGCATGGGTTCCATTCATCACATCTGTCAGGCAGGAAGTGACACTGGCAGGACTGCGCAGTATAGGGTAAGTCTAGAAGTACCCTAAATCCCCTGGGGGGCTCTGAGGCCAGAAAAGTTTGTTTCTGTCTGTCAGAGCCAGCTCTGAATCTCATGTGAGCTTTAGGAGCTTCTCAAAAAAGCCATCCAAAGGCAGATGGCCTCGTTCTGGGACACCTGGGCCAGTCCAGATGGTGGACTGCTCCATCAGAGCAGATCAGCTGAAGCAATCCAAGAGAGGTAAGGGCATATCTGCATTTGAGAATATAGTATTATGCAAACATAAACACACACACGCTTGAGATATTTCTCCAGGATAAAACTGCCAAGTAATAAACTGCAGACACATAAAAGCTTGAGTCACAAATAAAATGTTACTTAAGGAGAAATTGATTGGCATTAACTCTGACTTTGACCAATTCACTGCATGATTGGCCATATAGATTAATGAAATGATCCAAAGCAGGAAATGAAGATAGATGTTCAGAAATAAATAATAAAATATCTGCATTTAAAGCAGCTTTGTATTCCCATATACCATCAACTAACTTATATTATTATTCTGTCTAACAGCACACCACTTCTTTTAACTGTAGTGACCCGGCCTGAGACCTTCGGGTATATGGCTGGATAAAAATGCAAGCAATAAATAAATAAGGTCAGATTGAACTCCAGATTATTAGAAAAAAATATATAAATAAGAGCTACATATTTAAACTCTTACTGGGTTTTTCAAAAAAGATATACACCCCTACCACCCCAGGTCTCATTTCTTCAAAAAGATACAAAAATAAATGTTTTACCTCCCGGTATAGACGCTCCCAGCTATCTAGTGTCATCAGCCGGAACATTGACAGAAAGGCCCATCCAAAATTATCAAAACTGGTATAACCATAGTCTGGATTGTCCTTGGTGGTACAGTTAGATTCACTAATAACAGATTAGAAAAAAATATGTTATTGAGTCTTATACTTACGAAGAATGATCTTAGATTAAGGCCCTTTACACACTTGGCCTTTTTTGGAATATATAACTGTTGTCCGCATGCTAATACAGACTATGGAAGATCTTGCCTGGGTCCTCCATAGTTTGCACTATCATTGGACAGCAGGGCCCTATTCCAGGATATATTCCAGAATAAGGCCAAGTGTGGAAAGGCCCTAACATCTGACCCAGAAGGAAAGTTGACTAATTTATTCCAACCACTGTTACCAGATCACCCCACCACATCCCTGTGGGCACCATAAAAGAAAAACATCCAGAAATGGAAGGCCTATTTCAGCTTCCATAGACCGTTGGAATAGGCATGTGACGCCACAGAAGCCCGTCCCAAAATGTAGGGGGGCACATGGGAGGTGGGTGGGAGGCATCTGGTGGTGTCACACACCTATCCCAATGCTCTCCAAAGGTTGAAATAGGCCTTTCGGAGACCAGAAAAGCACTTCCGGTTCTGGGGTTGCATGACCCCAGAACCAGAAGGCCTGTTCATGATTATCGATGGTTTCAGGTAACCATGGTAAGAACCAGAACGTATCCCCAGCAGATACTGGGGTCTGACTGTATGCACATCAGTTACTATGATGCAATGAAAGTTTGATCTTCATTGTACTTACTCATTTTGAAAATCTGTATTTTTCCATTTGTAACAGGTTTCATTATCAGTGTCACTGTCTGGAAACAAAGCAGAAAATAATAGCAGTTGGTTGTAGAAATAATGAGGGGTAAAACACTCAGGACTTGGTGAGAGAAATAAACAGTTGAACTGATTGGGAATACTGCAATAAGGTTCAGCATCTGTAGAAGTGAAAACTTACAGAGCACAGTCACTTTGCATTTCAAAAAAGGGACTGGTGAAAATAAAACTCAAAGAGAAAGTTAAAAAAAGAAACTCAATCCTAAAATTAAGAAAAGTGGAAGGCTTCTCCTATTAAGGAAAACAAAAAAGAACACAAACTATGGCAAAACAAATGCAAAGAAACAGCAAATAATAATAATAATAATAATAATTGGGGAGCATTCCGCCCAAACAGTAAAGATAGTAAATGATTCTTCAAATACATTAGATCCAGGAAGATCCAGATTGAGACCAGTGGTCCCTTGGATGAAGAGGAAGTCAAAGGTGTGCTAGAAGAAAAGGAAATTCATGTAGCACCCCTGCAGTTATTTGTATCAGATCTCTACGCCTGAGGCCTTTTTTGTACTTGATGGTGATCCAGATTAAGGAGCCACTTAATTTGGATCATGGTCTTCGTAACCTGCACTTTATTCAGATTCAAGGAGGCCCCAGCCCTGCTGGTCCAGCTGTCTGCAGAGCCAGATCCGGACTGAGGAAGCCTTTAATCCAGATCTATTGTAAACCTATTTAATTGGGTCTACATCTGAACCAAGGGTTCTGGGTCATGAGAGGCATGGAGATGGCACACTTTCACGATCCAGAAGTATCCTTCCTAGCCTTTGTAGATGTAGGGGTAGCTGTGAAGCTCACACAGGCTTTGTAACTGTGGGAAAGTGTGGGCCAGATCAGCAGTGTCAGCGCAAGGAGCACTGATCGAGCCCATACCTCCAAGTAATCACGTGAGCCAGAACAGTGGAAAATTTCAAAAAAGGCTTGAATGGGCTAGCTATGCCCCCTTGAGGCCATTTGCAGGAAATTCAGAGCAAGTGAAGGCTTTGCCTTTGCTTTATGCTTGAAGCCCAGAAGCAATTGGTGGCCTCCTGAGACAGGATGCTGGACTAGATGGGCTGTAGTCTCAGGGCTCCTCTTATGTTGTTATGAGATGGTATACCTCTGGAGGATAGCTGCTGATAGATTTCAAGTACAGTAAGATGTGTGTTTATGTCCTCCTGATGGGCTTTCTTATGCAGCTGAGTGGCCACTGGGCAACAGGCTTTGGGACTAAATGGGCCATTTCCTGGGATCTAAGAGTGGGAAAAGGTTTGCCCTTGTCTCTGCTTGAGGTGCCAATGGGCAATCGGTGGGCCATCGTGTGCAACGGGATGCTGGACTAGATGGGCTGAGGCCTGATCCAGCAGGGATCCTTTTATGTTCTTATGTACTATTTTCACTTAGGCCTCTGATATGCAATTAGAACAGCTCTGATACAGATACACTGAGGCCTAAGTGTGAATAGGCTCCTTGTTTTAAAGGAGCAGGATGTACCATGGGGGGCAATGCAAAAGAATATAAATGCCACACCTGAAACCTGCCTCATACACAAGCCAGCAGTGCTCATCCACACCTCAAAAAAGCATTCTTGACAGTTTGTAATACTGAACACCACAGATGGTACATAAGATGCCAACACCAATACAACCAAAGGTATTTTTGCACACTGCCATGCTGAACATGACAGGTGACACTTATCCATACTCACAATTAATAAAACATCTATGAAGTCACACCATAGTAGTTTGTACAGCACATGTTTTAAAGAGAAGACAAATACAACTTACTTGTCCTCCATAAAGTTTCATTAGAAATGCATTTTTTTTTCAAGATGCCTCTAAAGATTTGGAGGCCAACTAAGGCAAAGATAGACAGGAAGAAAACTGTCAGCAGCATCACGTGTGCAAGTTTCCGGACTGATTGAAGGAGTGAGGCTATGATGACTTTCAAACCTATGAAAAGAAAATCCAATATTGTATAGATACTGATTGCCAGAGAACAATGACTGCAGTCGCTTTTGGCTATATTTTACAACTGGGGCCTTGGGGTGAAAAGTGGTTCTAATGCAGCTTGAACTTGGCTGACTTTCTGGTGGTGCCTATCATTAACATAGTTTTTAAAAACACTACAGATCTTAAGTATCCCCCTACAGCAGCTACTACTATTTAAGGTTGACAAGCTTTAACTCCATCAGTGAAGGACTTTGGGGAAGATATTTGAAGCCATACTTGAGAGTGAGCAGTGCAGCCTTTGAGCGTTGGCTTACCATAATTTGAAGCAAGTGATGTGAAACACGTTACTAGTTAAGAGATCATTGGAAGTCCATTCAGTCTAAATGATCTAACCGTCAGTGCTTGCATCCAAACTGTGGTCGCCACAAGCACTTTAAGGCAAAAGCACTTGCTTTTACTTCAGGGCACATGACATACACATGCTCTGCATCTCACCTCCTCACTTTCTTTGGAGCTGGGGACCTCTGTAGCATCAAAGTGTTAGAGCAGCAAAAAGTGTCCAACTGTATAGACCTTACACCCTGCAGAATAACAGCTGCACTATAATCTTGTAACTATGGGTGTTTTTCCACTGTCACTAGAAGTACCCATTAAGTACCCAATAATGGGTACCAGATGGCATTAATGTACCCATTAATGGGTACTTAATGGGTACTTCTAGTGACAGTGGAAAAACACCCCTAGTCATAACAAGAATTATTCCTGTGGGAAGCAAATCAGTGTTATGAGAACCAAGAATCATTGCAACACAGAAACCGGTCTCAATTAGGTCTAATGTGCACACACGAGCCTCTGCTTTTCTGTGACATCATGGATTCCCACATGTATAACTGTCTTCACCAGTATTCTATATGTTAATCATAGTTGCATTGTAGAAGATATATCAATATTCATATTTAGTGGCTAAGTTGTTTCATATATTCATGCATTTATTCAGCATTTATCCATACGTTTACGTAGTATTTACTCTGCAACCATAAAGCAATAAAACCTTCCTTTTTGGAATGCAACCAAGTGTCCATTTTTGCATGTGAGCTCCAAGATCATATGCTAGCCACTGTGCATTTGCCAAGTGCAAAGTCTGTCTCCCGTAAAAAGTCCCAACACAAAGTCTGTTTTCAGACAGGCTCCCGAGACCAGCAATCCTCAGGGAATGTTATGTCCCCATGGATCTGGCATTGGGGTCGGCCCTGGCAGCAATTGGTGCCAGAGCCATTACAGAAGTGCCCCAGGTGTAGACCAATCTATGAAGTAGACCAATCTGTGAAGATGGCAGTGAGTGGCTGAGCCAGACTATCAGATGCACAGGGCCCAGCACCATTTCACCACCAGATTCCAAGAAATGAAGAAGAGGTCCTAGAAGTGGGATGCTTCTGGATACCCATCTTGGATGCTGGGGGCTTTCATTCCGATCCTCTGAAGCTGGGCTACAGAAATGAAGATGGCCCTTGTCCTATGCCACCAGCTGCACCTTTGATCTTAGGCTGGATCACTTGCTCCACTGGTGGCTAAAGTGGTGTTAAGTAGCTGAAAAGCCTTGAGCTATCATGCATATCTTCACTGGACTCCTCTATGTGGTAGAACTCGCTCCCAGAGTTGGAACACCAGGAAATTTGCCAAGTGCAAAAACGCGGGAGCGGTTTGAGAGAATGACATAAACATGCATACCTATATATTCCATTATTCTTAAATTCAGACTAAAATATGATCAGTTCTATTAAATGAAGTTGTATGAACGACAGCAAAAATAAAATAAAACGGTGTGATCAGATGGCGAAGCCTTGGCTGCCTTCCCATGCAAGGTGTTTGGCTCAGAATGGGCATGCAAGGGATCGGAATCAGGTTCGAAATCAAATCTTGCCTGTCCCCATGTAAACCGCACCATGCCATTCCCGGTGACGTGAGCTGGATGTAGGCTGGGTGCAGCTGCAGCCGTCCCCATGTAAACCGCACCAAACCCTGGCATGGGAGAACCGTGAGAACGCCTAGCAAGCTTAAATGGAAGAAAATCAAGCCATTATCATGATCACCTTGGCAATTGGGAAACAGGGGTGGAATATTTGGGAAAAGGGACAAAATCAAGCCATTATCCTGCCTGCCTTGGTGCTTGGGAAACGGGGGTGGAATATTTGCTGTGGAAAGGGGCAAAAATGAAGTCATTATCCTGCCTGTCTTGGCGATTGATATTTTTTCACTCCCAAAAAATCCCAGCAGTTGCGATCTCCAATGCATAGGGCAGGAACAGCAAGCGCACCGCACCTCCCAATGATGTGAGCACCAATCTCCTCCCTGAATAGCCCAGGACTGTCCCCATGCGCAGGCTTGACTCACTAGGCAATGTGTGCCAGACCCTCAAACTGTGGCCAGACTTGTTATTTTGGGTACCAAATTTGGTCCCGGTCTGGTACAGTTTGGGGTGATTTGGTCCACGGAAATTAGACCAAATCAAAAATGCATGGGGATACCCGTTGCCTTACGCGATTTCAGTACTGGACCAAACGTGCATGGGGATGCGCCCCTTGAGTCACCTTTGTTCCCAGAAAGAAGGCTCCTGACAGAAAACTGCTTCAGAGCACTTGAGTGAAAGGCCATGTCTCCATGCGAGGGTGGGTGCCTCATAAGAAGCACCTCATTTGCCAGGTTGGTAGGTGCTCCCATATCTCTGCTTCAGGACAGACAGGAACCCTAGAAAGTGAACGCCCCCTAACTTCAGGCTCCTCAGGGAAACTCTTTCAGGAGGCACCCTGGCTATAGGAGGAGACACAGCCAACGACAGTCCTGCATGTAAATACAGTGCTCAAGTTGCTTCTCACCTGGTATTACTGACACAGCTTTCAATGTTCTCAGGATTCTGAAAATGCGGATTGCTGAAATGCTACCAAATGGATTACAGAGGGCTGCGTAACTGGAAATTGGAAAAAGAAAGAAAAAGGGAAAAGTGGACAAAAATGTAACAGCTAATAATTATATTCAGTTACACTACTATTGGCAACAGTAACCTGTATTTTGTGCCTAATATAGATATAGATATGTCCTGTTCCCGGAAATCTCTGATTTGTTAAAATGGGGAACAGCTAACCACAATGAGGATACTACATGATCTAATCTCAAAAGCTTTCACTTCAACCCCCAATATTTCCATTTGAGAAGCAACCCCAAAGTGCAGAGGCTCGAATTTTTTATGCTAATTAATGCTAAATGAATCTAAAGCAGCTCCATATGCAGAGATTGAAGTGTATTAAAGTTGTTTTTGGCCACAGTTCCCATGACCTTTAGCAAAAAGAGTCACTGAGCTGATTCTGCAGAAGGTGGTTCTCTAACTCATGCCTTAGTTCCATCTAGATGCGGATTCATGCATTTCAGATTTCTTGCTTTGTGCCATACCAGTTCAGTCCCCTAAACCCAATGCAACCAGTTCCATGAATTTGGAAGATCAAAGAGCATAAAGCTTGACCTATTAAGCTGTTCTCTTGGTAGATTCACTCTGACAGACCTGTCTCTAACATCATATGTATAAAAATGCTTTGACTTTACTCTCTGTGAAATAAAGCCTTCCTCCAGATGGCAGCCAGATATAGCAGAAGGAAAAAATAATGCATTATTGCTTCCTGGCTAGACAGTGCTGTAGCCAGTGCTGTCTTTGTGCTTTTTTGTGATGCACAAACTGGGCCGTTTGGCCACCATCAAATTCCCGTATGTGCATGTCACCCCCACCACGCACCTGTAGTCAGCTGTTTCCACCTCCACGAATGCACACTGGACAGAGCTACAATTGCAGCTCCAGAAGATAAGTGGCTAGCCTAAAAAATGCTGTTGCTGGGATCCTGTGACAAGTATTGGGCTGTCCAGCAATACTACTTTGTGCTTTTTTGTGTGGGTGTGTGGGTGTATGTTAGACGACTCCACCATAGGAGCACTGTAATGGCACTATATTTGCCCTGATTACTCCTGCACATGGCTATACAAAGAAATGCACCTAAGGAAAGTAAACAAACCAAGATCTGTTTTAAAAAGGCATATGCTAATTTGGGATTACATTTGTTGTTTTGTTTTGTTTTGAAATGCAACTCAGCACAGTGAGATGAGCAATGCAGTTTGAATGTCCGTCCTACGTGTTGTCCTGATGCCAAAGATAGTGCTCTCCCTCCCACAAAGAGTGCTAGACAGGCCCTTCAATAGCAGATGCCCGCCAGCAGAGGACTCTTTGCCAGCTGTCCTTTGCAAGTAGGACGTCCTTTACTTGCTATAACTGTTTTTCTCCTAGCATGTTCTAATGCAATTTCTATCCCAGGTGCCCCAAATAAATCTACCAGCTATGTGTAACTGCACGCAGGCAGTGGCTGCATCCATGCTCATTAAAGAAGAAATGGCCTGAAATTACCTCAGGAAGTGGTAACGTTCACATATGGGTGTCTCTAATACTAAAGAAGGAGAAAGAGATGGGTTGATCTTTATAACCCACTTTTCTCACCCGCTTAAGGGGACTCAAAGCAGCTGGTAAATTTTCTGTTCTTCTCCCAATAAGAGTGGGGTTCTGAGAGCTCAGAAAGAGAACTATCATAGAATCATAGAATCATAGAATGGTAGAGTTGGAGGGGACCTCCTGGGTCATCGAGTCCAACCCCCTGCTCAAGGCAGGATCTCCTAAACCATCTCAGACAGATGGCCGTCCAGTCTCTGCTTGAAGACCTCCAACGAAGGGGAACCAACCACCTCCCGTGGCAGCCTGTTCCACTGGTTGATCACTCTTACTGTTAGAAATTTTTTCCTAACATCTAAACTAAATCTTTTCCCCTGCAGTTTCACCCCATTGTTTCTAGTCCTTCCTTGAGAGAGTGAGAACAGGGCTGATCCCTCTGCCTTGTGACAACCCTTGAGGTATTTGTAGACAGCTATCATGTCTCCTCTCAGTCTTCTTTTTGTTAGACTAAACATTCCTAGTTCCTTAAGCCGTTCCTCATAGGACATGGTTTGCAGACCGTTCACCATCTTGGTAGCTCTCCTTTGAACCTGCTCCAGCTTGTCAGTGTCTCTTTTAAACTGGGGTGACCAGAACTGGACACAGTACTATGACTAGCCCAAAGCCACCCAGCTGGCTTCGTGGAGGAGGGCGGAATCAAACTTGGTGACTACAAGATATGAGTCCGGCACCCTAACCGCAAGACCAAACTGGCCTTCTAACCACAAGACCGAAAGGCCCCTAAAGGAGGCGTCTACATGCCGAAAATACTCCGGATTTAAGCTTGTTTTGCCTTGGAGCGTCTCCAGGCACAGCTTTACTCCGGTCTACATCAGGCACAAAGGATGAAAATCTGCGGCAGAAAAAAACCCTTTTCAAACAGCACTACATCCGACTTAGGGAGAAGCCGCGGATTTTCCTGGGAGCATAGAGATGCTTACAAGCATAACATTAGGAGGCAGTCATTTGCCCTGCATGCTTGCCGGCTATAAGTCGGCAGGCTTTGCACCCCTCTCCCTCTCCAGTGAAGTTGACAAGGAGCAGGTGGAAAGAAAGGCAAGCCGAGAGAAAGTGAAGAGAGGGGAAGACAGACACACACATGAGTGAAGCTTATGGGGGTGGGGAGAAACAGAAGAGGAAACCTATGGAGGAAGAAATCAAGAGAAAGGAAGGGATCTCTCCCCCTCCTAATAATGCAGCCTCTGCTGTGAAGGACAGGGGCAGATCACTGGTTTGCTTTTGCGCTAAAATAGCTGTGTTACGTGAATGCAGGGAGCTGGATGACAGCTGAAGAGAGCCTGTCATCACTCCAGCAAGGGGGGGGGGAGAGAAAAAGATGTGGGCTCACAAAAAGCGGCTTCCATGGGGACAGGAAAGTACAATTTTACGCTGCATTGCCCCAAACGTCATGGGGACTCTATTTCAAATTACAATGCACATTTTTAAAATCTGATGCAAGAGAGAAGCAAAAAGAGACCATGGAGACGCGCCCAAAGTGCCCTTTTAAAGGCCTATAAGGTGGATTAGCGGTGGGCTAGGAACACTAGTATCTCTAAGCTACCTTTAAGTCAATTTTTCATGTCTACGGATGCATCCAACGTCTGCACCATCAGGAATGCTATAATAAACACCGAAATATACACATGCATTATGCTGAATGCACCACAGTGAGCAAGCAGGCTGCAATTTCCACCTGATTCCATCCTATCATGTAAATGTCTGCACAGAGTTGGGTAGAAACACCAAGACTTACGTCATAATCAAAACAAACAAATCAAGAATATTCCAGGGATCTCGAAGATAGGTGAATTTGTTGCAAACAAAGCCTCTTGCCACTACTTTCACAACAAATTCAAGTGTGTATATTACTGTGAAAACAATCCTAAAATGTAAAGAAGACAAAAAAGCAAAAACATCAGCAGAGTAGAAAGAGTTATAAAGAATAGTCAATTTGCCTATTGCACTTGATTTGATTTAGCATGCATATGCAATGCTTCCCACATAAAATCTCAAAGCAATTTACATAAAAACCAGGAAAGGTTTACAAATAAGTAATTAAAAGCAACAAGGGGAAGCCTAAGCGAAAGAATGTGGACTGGTTCTCCACTGCAAAGTAGATACCTTAACCAGGTCCTCAGGACTGTTGGTTTCCATAAGGTGTACAGGAAACTAGCCTCATTTAAGGTTGCATGTAGGCTTTCACGGCCAGATTCAGTCTCATTTGTAGCAGTTTGGGGGCTGTTATATCATGTTTCAGGTTTCTTCTGAGAACCTAAGCTTTCAGATATAGCTATGATATCCATCTCAGAGGACTTTGCTCCTGGTCAAGACACCCTTGGACCCAGCTGCTCACACCTTTTTAGTAATATGTTTTATGTGTGGGCTTTCTTCCCTTCAACCGTACTTTCCTGAGTTCTGATTTTTACAGGTCTCAAGCCACTACAGAGTGAGGAGGGATTATCAGGTATTGGGTGTGGTCAGAGTTAATGTGTTTTGAGTCCTATTTCTTAATAAGTTGGACTATTTCAGCAAGGTGAGACCACAGCCCTAGTTCCCACTGTTCCCCTTGTCATGAGGATACATGGCTATGTTCTAAAGAAGGATACCGCTCAGCTAATAAAAAATTAAACCAAGGGAAATGGAAAATATTATCTAGTTTGTCAATTAAAGGCTATATCTGTATCAAACAAAATTTTGTTTATTATAGTTTGGTTTAATTTGAAGGTCGGTCTTATTAATATATTAAATTTTCATATCAAGTGTGTTGTGATACTTACTCAACGGTGTTGTAATATTTTGGAGGTTCATTTAAGGTCATAAAAACACAGTTGATAAGAACAACACATGTTATAAATGCAATGAATAATGTATATAGCAAGTTAAGGAAAGGTAATTCCACTGGGGAGGAATAAAGCTTGCAATTAATGAAGTCCCAAGTTCAGTCCTCTAGCTTCTACCCTGCTCACAGTCTTCTTAAATGCACCAACTTGGGAAATTTCCCTTCTCCTATACTATCAGCTATTTTTAGAAGTCTGAACAAGATCCACATATCCGGTTATAGAATAAACCAAGGCACTTAACTATGATAATGTAAGAACTGATGTGGGTCTGATGAACTGGCTGTAAGGTAATAATGGAGTGTACAGAACAAGATTTGTCTATTGTTCTAAGATTGGAACAAAACATAAAAATCATACTGCGCTCCATTGGAACAGCTAGAACAGCTGACTGCTATAATAGAACATTTTGAATATTCTGATGGAGCATTGTGAGTGCTCTACCTTTATGGAGCAATGGGGGATCCATTCCAAGTGCCTTGTTCCCAAAGGCAAACCTAGCATGCTCCAAATGGGCTAGATGGCTGGATGAAACGAATACAATCTACTATTCAGGTCTTGAAAGTGATACAAATCGATGGATTTTCAATGGATTTTAAATTCATCAGCAGCCAAAATAAATAAGTAGAAAGCTCAGAAAAGCCTCTCTTCCTGACATGTAAAAGAAGCTGAAAAGTGGATCCATGTTTGGATCATTCTAAGTTAGAATGCGGGGATTTTGTCCTTTGTCAGAATAAGACACTTTTGAAGGGGTATTTCTGTGTCCATCTCTAGGACTGAGAACCAAACTGTATAATCTAACCAAAAGGAAGGGAGTCCTACTGAGGAGACCAGGAAGTTTTCAGCCTTTTATTTTCTTTCTCAGTTTTTATAAATCTTTACTGCCTTTAATCACCCCAGTACCAATATATACTAGAGGTAACACTATGTATAACGGGTACATGAATTTGGTATAAGAGAGTTAAAATGAAGGAAATCCACTGAAAGGATATGAGTGTATCACAATTTTCACAGCAAGTCTTCTAAGTGGGTGGAAAGGGCTAAATAAAAATAAGGCCTTCGTAGCTGAAAATCGAAAGATTCTGTTTCTTGATGATAGCACCATAAATGTCTGTAAATTACACATTTAAAAAAAAAGGTCAGTGCAGTATGAAATGGAAACTTCAGGATTATACAAATATATATACAATAAAGAAAATGCAATTAAATATTTCTATAAAAAGAGAGAAAATGCAACTGCTACCTTCAGTTGCAAACTCAATGGATCCTCTTAGACAGTGACTCCAAGGAAATACTGAAAGAATTTGGACCGCTTATACAACCTATTAACAAAATAATTATTACCATGACAGAAAGGGACAAACAAGACATGTAGGCCACCTCCGGAAAGTGGCCAGATATCCTGCTAGGAGGCAAAAATTCAGGAAATCCTCCTTCCACGATTACCATCCTCTAGCTACAGAGCACTGTGGCCAGCACCGTCTTCTTCACACATTTTACTGTCATGTGCATCCAGGCATTTGGAACACCTGAATGCCTGGATGTGAGCATCATCACTTCTTCCCCTGCGTGGACGCCTGTTTCAGCCTCCACACATGTAGGGTAGATGAAGCTATGATGGTGGCTCCATCCAGAAGGTAAGTAAAAAGCACTGTTATTAGTTGTAGTAGTATTTAGTGCTTTTTAGACGTGGGGGGAAAGCAGGCCCATGATGGCATTGCCTCAGATACATGAGGCAATCCCACTGCAGCAGTGCGGTATACTGTGGCCACACCTTCACTTTAAACCTTCTTCATCTTCAGCCCAAACTGCTCACACCTTTTTAATCTGCTTTATTTGGAGACTTACCACCTCACACCAATCTTGAAGGAACTGCACTGGTCACCAATTCACTACTGAACTCAATTCAAGATGTTGATATTGACATATAAAGCCCTATATGGGACTTGGGTCCCATATAGACCTCCCCATGCCTTAAGATCACAAGGTGAGGACCTTCTTGTAGCTCTGCTACTATCAGAATGTTGCAGCATGTCAAAGGGCCTTTTCCTTGATGGCCCCTTAGCTTTGGAATAGCCTCCCAGTGGAGATATACTAGGCACCAGAATTATATGTTTTTCAGCACCTAGTTAAAACATACTTCTTCACCCAGACCTTTGAGGCTTAGCTTCACTGAATATAGCCCTGCAATGGGAGGGAGGGCAGGTGGCCTATATTTTAGTCAGATTTTTGTCCCCTGAAACATCCCAGACACTGGTTCAGACATTGGTTACCTCCCATCGCGATTGTTGTAACAGCTTACTGACAGGTTTCCCTAGTATTCCCTACTGCCACTGACTTTAGTGCAAAGGACAGCTGTCTTGGAACCTTCGGGTTAAAGTGGGATACAAATGCAATAAATTAATAAATGATACAACTATTAATCAACATTCAAATTGTCTTGAGTAACAGCCTTCAGCAACAGGAGTTCGTTGTTTTCCCCACGTTGTACACAAGCCTACTGCAAAGCATGCTTTGGCTGTTCCAATTTGGATCAACCAGGCAGCGCAGGAAAAAACAAAACAAACATTTGTTTTCAGCAGAAGCAAGGCTGCTGACTTGGGTATTTTAACAGTGTGCACGAGCAAATTCAGAATCATTCAGAGCATTTCACAGAACACTTGAACCACTGGGAGCTCATTTGAGTGTTCAGCCATTGGGAATAAAGATAACTGGGAAACTGCTCAAAACTTCAGAAAATCATTACAAAGCAACAAGCATCCAAGTGCAGAAGGTTTAAGGACTTTCCTACTGCTACCCACTTATGTTCCTCTTACATTCTTATGCTCTTTTAACACAAAAGAATGTTCTAGAACACCCTCGCAATGCTAATGTCCTTCCCCCACCTTCATAAATTATGATGAACATATATGTAGACTTTGCATATAACTTGAGAGCCCATGTTTTGGTTACTATAAAATATATGATACCTAGAAAAGGATACTTAGGAGGTTATTTCTGTTGTGTAAATGTATGTTCAATTCAATGAACCTCTTTCAATAATAGTACAACATAATAAAAAGCCATCTGCAGCACTCTTGCTTTTATTTCAAGAAGCAATTAGGAAAGAGACAAATGAAATGGTGTAACCTCATGGTCTTTGTAATAGGGATCAAGATCCTCCAGTGGTTCTCCAATGAGCCAGGGCGGGGGCTTCCCATAAAGAAGGGGCAGCTTTTTAAAGACTTTCAGATCAAGCTGTGGTTGAAGAACCTCTTCTTGCTCTTTACGCCCACCCTCCTTTAATGCCTTGGCTCGCTGGGCCTTCTTCTCAGCGATCCTCTTTCTAATTTCATCCAAACATTCAGGCGTGAAACGGAGAAAGTTAGAAGCCGTCGAAAAAGAAAAGTTTGGCATCCTTTTGCTCTGCTACTAAAAGACAGGAATAAACAAATGTTGTCATTACAAAAGGAGTCAAACCCATCAAAAACATGACTGATAAGATTTTGGTGATTCCACCGATAGACTTGGCACATGGAAAGAAGAGTTAAATGATCCTAACATGTTTCTAGCAAAGACCCAGGATACTGGAGTGACATCCCACAACAACATTATTGTGAGAAAATCAAGTCCCAACCCATAGGGATGTGCTGAATATTTTTGGCTCCTTCTCAATTTGTACGAATTGGAGGCATGGCTGGTGGTGGCTATGATTCTGGCTGGCAATGCCACTGGGGAAAACAAACAGGTGGGTACCTCAAGGTGGAGCAGCTTCAGAGTTGTCTCTGGCAGCAGCTGCAATTCTGCACAGCAATGCCACTGGCAAAAGCGGCTGGGCAATGTGACTTTGGAGGTGTGACTGGTGGGGAAAGCAGCCAGCTGCACCGAGTCAGACACCACCGTGGAAGGTGTTCCTCCACTTCAAACCTTCAATGAAGGTTGAAGTGAAAACAAAGTCTCCCACATTTGTGGGAACTTCATTCTCATAAATGTGAAGTACCTCCCATTCACTTTGATTTGAAAAAAAAATCTATGCACATCCCTAGTAAAAAGTGAAAAGACTTAACTGCTTTTTTGTGTGATACACCGTCTTATAGATGGCTCTCATGCATACATGGTGCTGAAACCAACCAGAAATGGTGACTGTGTACCTGGATCACATGAAACACCACTGCTGGATGGCAGGACCAGACAAGTTAAGTGCCCATGCTATTATTTATTATTTGACATTTTTATTCTGCCCTATGCCCAAAGGTGTCCAGACAGGTAACAACATCTAAAATGGAAAATCTGAGATTGGGGAACAGCAGATGTTCTAGTTTTCAGAGGAATCAGTGTCACCAAGGAGGAGAAACCAAGTCAACCAATATAGTTAGTGGCACAGCACAAAATGCTTTATTATGAATCCCACTGAAGAGGGAAGTCACCTTTTCCTGACTGTGTTAAGATCAAAAGACATGCT
Source organism: Aspidoscelis tigris stejnegeri (assembly GCA_023333525.1). Taxonomy (NCBI): domain Eukaryota; kingdom Metazoa; phylum Chordata; class Lepidosauria; order Squamata; family Teiidae; genus Aspidoscelis; species Aspidoscelis tigris. The sequence continues at coordinate 66,089,846 of JALMGA010000008.1, forward strand.
GTAGAAAACTACATTACAGAAGGACAGAAATTTAACTTCATGAAGCCAAATGTTAAGAGGAACAGATAATGATCCTCAGCCATTTATATTATTAAGGCTGCTGCAAACTGAGCAAAATTCACCTATTTACGGCGTGCCTTCTCATCTTTCACATATCAGTGCTTATGAAAGAGTAACCGGTGCGCTTTTAGAAATGAGGTACAGCTTTTTAACTTGATAACTCTGGAAAACTGACCATTAAAAGATCTGTCCTCAATACATAACATTTATGTGGCCACATGTGTAATAATCAAACAATTTAATGGGCAAACATTGGATTCCTGCATGCTTCCCCTATGTACATGGAATATTACAGGATGGTAAGCGAAGAGTGAAGAGCTTGGTTTTCTCAAATAACAGTCTAACATTGCATTTCTGCAAGAGATCAGAACATGTTGACCTTTTGCTTAATCTGTCAATGTGACACCCAGAAGTAAGTAGTAGTACCAAAAGCGAATTGGTAGTCTTGATCTCCACAAATTGAGACTATAGATGTGGAAAATTAAGTTCATGTTCAAAAATTCAATGGAACAGTCCATGCTCAAAGCTGTTTGCATCAAACTGAACATGTGATTATTTGTGTAAGCAGAAATGTGATTGAACCAAACCACTCCCCAGCTCATGAATGTAACAGTCTGTGTTTCCTTGAATGGTTTGCCATTCAGCTGAACAAATGGGTATTTAGTTCAATTTTAAAATCACAATTTTCATTCACACACCTTTCTAATTCAGATTCCTATCCTTCTTCATTCACTCAGTTCCCTGCTACACAATCAATACTAGTTGTTCTGGTAGACGTTTGTTCAACACCAGTCCAGAAGTACCTGAAAATTGTTCAGCTATGGGCAAGTTTAAATAATCATATATAGCCATATATGGAATCTTATATTTAGCATGTCTGTTAATAGGGGTTGAGTTTAATGTTAAGTTAAATCCAAGCACTCCAACATTTTATAGACAATACCATAGTTCTTTCCTGAAAATCTGCTAAACCTCCACTAAAAATACCCATTTCTGTTTAGCAGCTATGGTTAACAGGTATGAACTCCAAATTCTAAAAGGATCGCTTTGCGGAATTTACATATCATTTCGCTTATTGCATGTCTTTGATAAATTACTGGCTGGTCTCTTATAGTTTTATTAGCAGAAGTATGCATGGACAAATTTTCACAGTTTGGTCTGAATCTGATCTTTGAACTTGGCATGGGTGCCTCCAAATGTTCCAAAGGCCAGGAACAAACGTTTCTAGTCTTTGGACTCCCAGGGGACACTTGAGACATGGATCCCCTATGGTATACTGGAACACGGAGGCATGCTGTCCGCTAACAGACCGTGAAAAAGAGATGCACTGGTGGATCAGGCCAGGATGCCCTTTTGGATGCTCTAGCCTAGACTATGCTCCATCCTGTGCAGATGGAGTGTACTAGGAGGGGTCTTTTCTATTCTGCACTAGTGTGCAGATGGCAGAAGACCAGACCATAGTCCCACTACTGCCCACTGTGGAAAAGTCCTCAGTTCATACCATCCCCAAAAGCAAATGTTAAGTGCCACTTTTCTTGTATTATGCAGATGATGTGGCATTATTTTAAAAACCACAGTGGTCTTACAAGAACACTTAGATGTTTAGTGAAATATTGCAGAGACAGTCATTTGACTATTAGCATTCATATGACTAAGATAATGGCTTTTGCAAAAAAGAAAAAGACAAGTGGTGAGTTCCATCATGACTACTCTGACCCTGCCTACTTTGACTCAGGCTACTTTGATCTGAATATGGGGCCGAGTGTACATCTCAGGCCATTCCCACCTGTTTACTGTTAAACGGAACTGAATACGAATAGCGCCATTCCCACATAAGACAGACTTGATTAAAGGGGTCTACCAGCGTACCAAAGCACACTGCCAAAATGGGTCTCCCACAGTCATTTAGAAGTTAAAATTAAATTACATTTAAAAAAAGTTTAAAACTGTTTAAAATACAGTACTAAGAATTACAAATCTAGGACTGTTATTCACCAGCCCATACTTCATAAGCCCTCCCTACTTCAGACTAAACGTATACAGTCAAATGCAACAGAAAGAATCTGATGTAACTATGGCTTTCTGGAAAAGCTTTTACTCTGTAACAAGAAGCTAAGGCTCAAGTCATCAAAAAGAAAAAACAAGCAGTGTAAACTAAAAGAAAATTTGCAATCAATTTGAAATATCTGACACATCCCAAGTATCTGGCACCGACGAATTATTTGTGGGCATTCTTAAGCAAAAGACACTGACTTTCACCATCCTGCAAGAGCCCTTTAGAGGTATCCTACCTGTCTCTATGACCTGGAGGCACCACCTAGGCTTCCATTCTAATAGCCAGGATTTTTCTAATCCTTTCTTAAAGCTATCAAGGCTGGTTGCTGTCTCCACCTCTTCTGGTAGTAAATTCTAAAGACCAATGATCCTCTGGGTGAAAAAAATACTTCCACTTGTCTGCCCTAACTCTCCTGCTTCATAGGTACCCCCTGGTTCTAGTGTTGTGCAAAAGAGAAGAGATATTTTTTTCTCTATTTACCTTTTCCACACCATGCATGAATGTATTTTGTTTGTTTATTTACTGTATTTCTGTATCTGCCCAATAACTGTTTCTCTAGGTGACTTCCAAGACAAGCATTAAGAATATATATTTATAAAGATATAATCTACGTAGAGTTATATAATAATTAAAATTCAGAATTGTAATCAAGGCAGAATAATGTGTCACTTATAAAAGAACAAGTCAGTATTGAGACTTTTTTGAAAAATCAGTGAATTTTGTTTAAATCATTTGCTACAATATTGCAAATCACTAAATTCTATTACACAAATATTAAATTCTGAGCCTTAACCCATCCTAGCAGTTATAGATTCAACCTTAAATTTATACATCATGTCTGAAGGAAATTCACTGAATCAATAACTGCATATTCAGTATTAGGATACTATTATTACAAATAACTACACTTTTTTTTAGGACACATACTGTCAGCTAAAAATAAATTAAATAAAAAACAAATACATTTTTAAGATTCATTCATATAATTTTCTCACCTTTCTCACTTTCCAGTAAAAATAATTACTTACATTTTCCTGTGTCACAGCATTCAAGTTTGTTGTGTCACAGCAGAATATTTCCTTTTAGTTAATATTTTCCAAAACGATAAATTATCCACTTGCTTTGTCTTGCTGTATTTTTCAGAAATGCTTTCCTTCTTCCCCAAATCTTATTGGTGAAAGTGTAATTTGTGTGGGCTTGTGATGGAATGAAGATGCAAGAAGAGTAATGTGCTTTTAGCCTGAAACAAATAAATGAGATTTCAAAAGGTATTACAGGAAACAAAATAATGAGAGGAAAACAAATGGATATGGTGATAATTCTACATTATCAGCTCCTAAATAGGGACGATTTATTTCGCCACGGTAGAAAAACTGTGATGCTAATAACACAAAGAGGTTTTGCTCACCAGAAAGAAGGGAAACAGAGCAATTAGACAAGATTCTGCGAGTCTCTCAGGGCCTTTCTGCACTGCCTCACCATGATCTGAACCTCACCATGATCTGAATCATGATTTCTGCACTTGACACCACTGACAAGGTGTGGTCTGGAACTGTGCAGACTGAAAAACAGCGCTCTTCCAAACCAGTCCTTACACTGGCTGGCCCAAGTGTTCCAAGGGCTCCAAAATGCTAGGAACAAAAATTCCCAGCTTTGGAACCCCTGGGGAACCCATTTTGGTGGTACAATCAACTTAGTATGCTGGCAAAATGGGTTCTCTGGTAATCCAGAAAATGGAGGGATGTCTTCTTTGCGCCTCCATGTTCCAGACCAGGGGCCAACAGTACTTTGGTAGACCAGTTTAATGAGGGGCCTGTTCTCATTTGGCTTTATTCTGGCATATATCTTGGACTAGGGGCCTGCTGTCCAAATGTTAGTGCAGACTACAACAGAGCCCAAGAGAGGTCTTCCAGAGTCTACAATAGCATGTGGACAATAGATCCCTATCCTGAGATATATTCCAAAATACAGGCAACTGCAAACGGTCCCCGGGTCTACTGATGATCTAGATCAGGGGTTCTCAGCCTGTGTGTTGCAACCCCTTTGGGGGTCAAACTACCCTTTCAGAGGCGTCTCCTGCCTTCCTGCCCCTTTCTCACCTGAGCTGCCCCACCCCCATGGTTGGGGGGTCTCCACAATATGAGGAACTTCATTAAGGAGTCGCGGCATTAGGAAGGTTGAGAACCGCTGATCTAGATCAAGAGCTTCTTGAACTGGATCATGCTCCGTCCTATCCAGACAAAGCAGGGTCTCCCATATTCTGTACTAATGTGCAGAAGGGAGGGCCTTCATGCACGTCCTGAAAAGGAATACCAGCCAATGCAGAATGGCCTGTACATGTGTTCTCAATGATCTGGGAACGCTTATGATGTAATGTTATGTTCAGCACTAGCCCAGCTACTTTGAATTTAATCAAACATTTCTCCTCTCTTCTGGAATGAAACCATTGGCTCAGGAAAAGATGTCCAAGACAATGGCATATGGTACTTGGCACTAAGAATTACTAGGGCGGTGATGGCCAACCTATGACACGCGTGTCACAAGTGACACGCCAAGCCCTTTCGGGTGACACACATGGCCACCCTGGCACTTGGACGTGTAGTGCTTGCTTGTTCTTGAAGTGTACGAAATACCAACTTTCAATTGAAGATTTAGCAACAAAGGTCACTAATGTAAAGAATTATTTGTTTTTGCTTTTAATAAAATACATATATCAAAAATATAACTTTTTTACTAGAGCTACAAAATTCACAAAATTATGGATATTTTTAGATGTGACACAGCACCTGAGTTAAGCTAGGTTTTCTTGCCAATTTTGACACACCGAGCTCAAAAGGTTCACCATCACTGTACTAGGGTGTTAAGTGCTAGGAGCTGCACCAGTGCTGCCACCTGGAGCCCCAGCTGGTTACATGGTGGCAGCAGCTGAATGACTGAAAGAGCGCTCGAATCATTTCCACCTGCTGCAAGGACTACAAAAATCCGGCAGCACCCAGCCCAATGCTCCAACGCTGCCATGGACTTGGGGAGAAGGGAAAAAGAGCGCTCAACTTTTTCCACCTGCTACAAAGACTACACAAACTCAGTAGTCAGTTGTCCCACCTGTTTATAGGTTTTTTCTCTAATTATTATTATTATTGTATATTGTATTAGTTGTTATAACATGTAATGTATTTTTTATTATTTTTATTTGCTGTACTCTTTGATATAATGACTGAATTTGTATTGTATTTTGTTTTTCCATTTGTTGTGAACCGCCTTGAGCAAATTTTTACGTTTGGAAAGGCGGTATATAAATAAAAATGGAAATGGAAATGGAAAATTAACTACTGTCCAATATCAAGCCTCTCTTTGTCAAAGAAGGTTCTTGAGAAAGTTATTCTGACTCAGCTGCACACTACCCTGGAGGAAAGGGATTATATAAATTGCAACTTAGACCAGTGCATAGCACTGAAAATATAGGTGACCCAGATGGACTGTCTGGCCATGGTGGACAATCTCTTTAGATATCTAGATGGGAAAATGTGCAACGTTTAGTACTGCTATAACTCTCAGCTGCATTTGATACTATTGATCACAACATCCTACTGGAGGACCCTCAGGGATTGGATATTGGGAGCACAGTTTGTTCTACCAGTTGGGTATTCCCAGTAGATATGTAAAGAGGAGGAATGGTCAAGTCCGTGGTTACTCCTTCCTGAAGTTCCAAAAGGCTCACACTCCTGTCCCTTTGAAATTTCCCACTGCTGGAATTTACTTATTGCTTACTCATACAGGTAAGGTATCATCTGTATGACCCTAAAAAAAACCAGATAGAGACTATGGCTGGAGTAGCCTTCACACAGGTATGGCTACAACCTAACAAGCCACAATTTCAATTGGGCATGCCCTTTTCCTGCTGAAAGTGGTGGCACAACCAGGAGGGTATTCCCTACAGATCTTAAGGCACAGGCAGACCAATATGGAAGATTCACCTCTGTGATATCAGTTGCTCCACTTCTACTGGGAGCTTCCCATCACCCTACCAAATTTGCAGCTGCTGCCACTGTACCTGTTCATTATTTTTTTTCCTAAAAGTTTAAAATTTTGCTATTTTCATCACAGGTGCCCAACATGAGTCAGTGCAAATAGAAGCTCCCGTGCTGTGTTAGGCATTGTTTGAAGCCAGTGCAGTGTTGCCAAATGTTCCTCTGATCCAACCCCATGATTTTCATATCATTTTTTTCAGTAACCCATATTTTGTCTGTCAGACTTTTTTATATTTTTAACGTGAATTTCCCAGTCATTAGTACTGAGAAAATACAGAGACTTATCATAAACGCCTTGAAAAGAGACAAATATGCTCAGAACTTTTTGCTAGAAATTTACAGCTGATTTCCAGGAAATGAAGATAATGGCATTCTAAAAACACAATCCCCAATCTTTTTTCACTTGTGTACTCCCCTTCAGTTTACCCTTCCATTCATAATAGTTCCTATTATTTCAGATTTATGTGAAGCAACTGTAAGTGCCTTTTCCTTCCATTATTTTATTTTGCATACCCCTAAATGTCCTGGTCTGTACACATACCCCCAGGCTGAGAACCACTGTTCTAATAGATAAAAGGTTTTTTTGCTCAGTTTCAAAAGTAACAAGTTGTCCTGTCTTTCCATTTGACTGCACAATAATGCAACAAGCTGTAGGACATATAAAAAGTTTTTATAAAACAACAGGATGTGAAACGCTTTTAAGGCAAGTGCACATTAAAGTTATTGCTGTCCCAAGCTTCATTGAATCATATAATTGCCTAACAAGCAGTTAATAAATGGGAAGTTTTGTTCCATGCTTAACAATTAAGAGTCCATCAGCCTTGGCAACTGTTCTGCGTATCAATCCACACAATTCTAAGCCCACACAGCTGCAGTCAGTAGCTTATTTCCTGCTCAGAGAAGCTGAGACTTCCAACAGAATGTAACTTCCCTATTTTCTGAGACTAAAAGAAAATAGGAGGAAAGCACTCAAAGGCCACATCCACATGGAGTAAAAAAAAAAAGTGGGGTAGATCGAGACAGCTTAATGCAAATCTTAATTCGCATTAAGCTGTCCACATGCTAGATTGGTAACCTCTAGATTGGACTATTGTAATGCGCTCTACATGGGGCTGCCCTTGAAGACAGTCCGGAAGTTGCAGTTAGTGCAAAATGCAGCAGCCAGAGTCGTGACTGGTACAGCTAACCGGACATACATTACGCCAGTCTTAAAAGAATTGCACTGGCTGCCAATTCACTACCAGGCCCAATTCAAGGTGTTAACTTTGACTTATAAGGCCCTAAATGACTTGGGCCCCAAATATCTAAAGGAATGCCTTCTCCCATACCGACCTGCCCGTGCCTTAAGATCCAATAATGAGGCCTTCCTGGTTGTCCCACCACCTTCAGTAGTGAGGTTGGTGGGCACCCGGGAGTGAGCTTTTTCAGTGGTGGCCCCGAGATTGTGGAATGGCCTCCCCCTCGAGGTGCACCATGCATCCTCCTTGTATTTATTTAGGAGGGCCATAAAGACATATGTGGTTGCCTCAGCCTTTGGCTAAGGATTTATTCTCCCTCCTCAGTTATAATGACATTATTTTAATGCACTACGGAGTGCATGGTTTTAAATTTGTTGAATTTTAAGGTGTTTTTAAGTGTGCATCTTGTTTTATCTGTATTTCATTTTAATCTGTGTTCTTAATTTGTATCTTGTTTTAATCTATTTTAACCTATTGTTACCCGCCCAAAGACCTTTGGGTATGGGCAGGATAGAAATGTAAATAAATAAATGCTAATGGAGGACAACGCGGGTTCCAGGCAAACCCACTCGTCCACATGAAAACCGCAGTAAATCCCTTCATCAGGATACTGCGGTTTTCTCTACCCTTTCCCCGCTTGCCTGAGCCTGCAGACACACACACGCATGCACAGATGGGGGAATCCCTCCTAAGGAACATCCTCCCCTCACCCCTCCCAACCTTGAGCCCTCCTTCACACACTTCACACACACGCACGCAGGCACGGACAGACAGGGGAATCCCTCCTGACCAACTCCGTCCTTCCTCCTCGCCTCCCCCTCACTCCTCCAGCCCCTGGTGGAAGCTCGCTGTCTGCCTCCTTTTCCCCTGTCAGTTGCCCAGCAGACTAAAGGTTACAAAAGAAGGCAGACAAGGAGCTTTCACCATGCTAAAATCCTGTCCTTTGGCTTGCATACTTGCTGGCTACAAGTCTGCCTTGTAGCCAAGAATCATGCAAGGCAAAGGACAGGATTTTAGCGAAAGGGGGGGGGGACAGTTGCCATCGCAGGATTAGCGGTGGGGACAGCAAAACCCCACCCGCTAATGATGCGATCATAACCACAAGTGTCCCCATGCCCCCTTTATAACCCACTCTTCCACCGTAATTCAGTGTGAGTGCTGTTATAAAGGGTTTATTTCAAATTAAAGGGTTTTATTCCACTGTAAGCCCAAATTAGGGCTTTGCATTTGGACAACTGCAAGGCGAAATAGCTTTCACCTCACATTCTCCTTGCCATGCGGACGAGCCCTTAGAATCACTGAACCACACTAGGCATCCCATGTGTCTTTTCTCACAAAGGGAGGAGATTCAAGGTTGGAGTTTCTACAAGTTCCATCTGGTAGCCAGTTAAGGAGTGACAGAAGTATCCTTCATCCACAGATGGCCCAGCTGATTGACTGAAGGGTTCTTATGGAGAAGGAAATCCCAGCAGATACTTGAGAGTACTTCCTCTGTGGTGGCCACCACATGTGGATTAAATTAAGAATTTAAACTTATATCACTCCAGCCAGCCTTATATTTCACTGTTATCAGTCTCTGTATTGTTTAAATTCTGTTGTTGAATACAGTGTTGTATTTTAAGTATGTGGTTTTTTTACTGAATGTTGTGATCTATCCTGGGACCTTTGGGCAAAGGGTAGGGAAGGAAGGTGGTCAGGTTCCCTAAGTGAACTACCATTGCCACTAGCAGCACTGTTTCATGGACATTTCATATATGCTGTCAGCAAGTTGAAATTCCACTACAGAAAATCTAGTTAGAAAATCCAGTTAATACAAGGCTGGCCTTTGAAATGTGCTCCAAACCAAGTGGTCCCATCTCTCAGCATCCAGAGGAAGAAGCTAACACGGCAGCCCAAGGGTTAGGGGCTTTGGGGGGGGGTGCCTTTGGGAGGATTTTTTTAGTTTTTCTTTTAACTGTGTAATAGATTTTACAGTTTTTATGGCAGGGTCTAGGGAAGTGTATGGATATTCGTAACATTCAAAATCCATACAAATTTGGCCAAATTCAGACATTCAAATTCAAGTCAAATTTGACACATCCGAAGATTGACATTTGAATTCAAATCAAATGTTTTGAAATATTCGTATGAAGCTTTGTATGGGATTCATATGGGTTTTGTATTGGTTTCGTATGCATTCGTATGGGATTGAACATTTGTATCAAATATGAAACCTACCACATTCAAACGGGATCTATTCAAACAAATATGAATTTCCCAGCATTTGATTCAATACTTTAAAAAAACATTCATCCACATCCCTAGCAGGGAATGCATTTTAAAATTTGTTTAGGTATTCTCTGTTGGGTCTATTCCTCCACATACTGTTAAAAAAGTGGCTCAAAAGTGGCTTAGAATTGGTAGCATATGGTCAGTACAGTTCCCATTCTAGACCAGAAAATGATTTTGAATTGTGGATTAGAGATGGAATGAGAATACTAGCATGAGTATTTCAAGGCAATAATTTTACAGGGTTGATGAAGTCTCATTCCACATTTCAAAATAGCTAGCAAAAATGCCAACTTAGAACTGGAGTCATCTGGTGCAAAAGACAAGTGCTACTGACTTAGAATTGTACTTTTACATCAGAACATAGTGAGGCAGGAGCAGTGAACCTACTTAAATTCTATCCTGTGTTTGATGCTGGGGTGTGCGTAATCTTGAACCACCCATGGAGAATGTTCAGTCTGAAGCATCTGTTGCTGCCAGATTTAACATATTTTTAAAAATAAATACATAAAGAAAAAATGTTAACAGTGTATGTGTGTTGGAAACTGCTGAGGCCACTTGTAACAATCCTGCAATGTATAAATCAGTGGTTCTCAACCTGGGGGTCGGGACCCCTTTGGGAGTCGAACTACCCTTTCAGAGGGGTCACGACAAGTCTCCCACCGCCCTTCCCTCCCACCTCCCAGCTGCTCCGTCCCTGTAGTTGGGGGTCTCCACAACATGAGGAACTCCATTAAGGGGTTGCGGCATTAGGAAGGTTGAGAACCGCTGGTATGAATGCTGACAGCAAAAAAGAAAATGCAAACATTTCACACAGATCCAATGAAAAATTAATAATTTTCTAGAGGCCTTACACCCATTGCCTCAAACAGATGGGCATATAAATCAGGCAGCTGTGACAATAGCACACCTATATAAAACACTAATATAGAAAAGGAAAGAACCAACATTTTTTATTATGTGCTTGAAGCCGTAGTATGATCCTCATAGATCTGAAATTTGTTCAAGACATTTTTATACCAATTTCCATTGAAAGGAAACACTGAAGTGGTTTATGAAACATTAAAAACAAGGGTAAAAAGCAGTTAAAACATATTAAAAATTAAGTAGGCCAGGGGAAAAATGAATTTTCATTGGACCATTTTAAATTTAAATAAATAAAAATAAAATGGTCTTTTTCTATTGGCTGGCACCAACTGTCGCTTGGGCTTGTAGTAATATAGGCGTGGCCCTAATATAATAATTGCTTTTGCTCCTGTATTCACACTTGCTTTGAGAGAATGGGCTGCCGCTAAAAGGAGTCAGTTATTTGGCATGACATAAGAGAAGCTATTTTAGAAAGCAAAAAGCCTTTTTTTTCCTTAGCTTGTCAAGAGATGCAGGCTCAAAAGAGCCCCCCCCCCTAACTAAAAGATTAGCTATAAGGGGCATAAGGAGAAGAGAACAGACCCTCACTCAGACACAACCAGCTGCAAAGAGGGTATGAAGGTAAGGATAAGTTAATTGCAGGGGGAAGGTTCCTTTGACATCTGCAGTGAGAGGGAAAAGTGAATCTTCATTACCCTTTTGACAACAGATTGGTAAAAACACACCTCCAACAGGTCTCCTTTTGGAGATAACTGTATGCATGCAAACTTAGAAGTGAGAAGTGACGAAAACAGGGAGGTGTTCGGAAAATTCCAAACTACTACGAAAGCAAGTTGCCGCTCTATTAGCAAATACTATCCATACTAGTTTCTTTGTAAGCAGGAAGGTCAGAGAGAAAAGATTTCCCTTAATTTTTATGCTGCAGCATAGGAAGCCTGCTTTTCAGAAACCCCATCAAGACAAACTTCGAACTTCTCACGTTCCAGCCTGACCTTTTATACTTAACCCACTGGAAATTACAATATCCCCGGTAACGCTTTCCAAGGGATTACTTTGACATACGCAATAAAGGCAAAATAAAAACACTGTGTAAACGAAGTTCATGGCTGACTGGCTCAGACCAGTTACTCTTTGTAGCTGCTGAATCCGCAGACTCTCATCAGTTTCTTATGTTTTTGCAAACACACTGTCCTTGTTCAATTCCTTACAGAGGGAAAGTTAAAATCACCTTATCAACCACCAAAAGGAGTAGAGGTGAGGATAAAAGGAACTGCTTGTGTGCTAGTACAATTGCAGGAAGCCTGCCTAGCTTTCTGACCCTTCAGTGTGACTTTAAATTACAATATCCCCGGTATCCCTTTGCTGGTTGTTCCAGATGCAGGCTTCCTTATCTTGTTCATTCAGAGTTTGGTGATGAGGCAGGTTTCTGCAGGTAACAGTAGCCCATAGGTGCAAATATGTTGCAACATAGGTGCAAATATGTTGCAACACTTGCAACTTGCAGACAGCTGTAAGTTGTAAGTGTAGGTGGGGGAGGGGAGGGCATTCCGCAGGAAAGGGGCTGCCACTGAGAAGGCCAGGCTACAAGCTATGGTAGAATGGTATTATGGAGACCATGCATCATTGTTGTATAAATACAATTCTGTAGATGGGAAACCCATGATAAATTAACTATATCAGAGTGGTACCTTAAATTGGCAGAACTGGCGGTAAATGAACTACAGTTATAATCACTACTGTGCCCTATTGAGTGTAAGGCTTAAATTTGTTGAATTTTTAAGGTGTTTTTAATTGTGTATCTTGTTTTAATTTGTACCTCATTTTAATCTGAATCTTGTTTTACACGGTAGCCTGTATTTAATCTGTTTAATTCATTGTTACCCGCCCAGAGACCTTTTGGTATGGGGCGGGACAGAAATGTAAATAAATACATACATCGCAACATAGAAACTTAAAAGACTTCAAACCCCAATATGACTACAAAGAAGTGTGGTCCCCATTTATAACAAAGCTTAATGACCTGAATGGAAACAAAATGATTCCACTACACATTGTGAAATTCCTGCTTGATTAAATATAATGGTTTTTGTATTACGCCTTGCCTCAAAACTAAAGACAAATGAAGTTTAAAGTATTGCTGCCCTAATGTAAATAATTCACGTGTTTTTAGTTAACGTACATTATTTGTGTATGTTTTTATGAGAGAAAGACTTATTATATTGTAACAGTCGAACAGAAATAAAAATTTATTTGGAGAAAAAAAATACAATCCTGTAGACGTGTGGACGGCACAGAGGGTTAATATATTTATTTGGGAGGAGGGGTACAAAGTTCTTGCTGAGCTATCAAAGACAGAACGAAACAGGCCCACTGGTGAATAAAAGTTTGACGGTGTGCCTGAAGCGAGTGAGGGGAAACAACCGACCGAATAGACATTAAAAGTCCGAACGAAAATGGCGGGAAAACATATATCCGTATTCCCCACAGGCAAAGTTAAGGCGCCACTTGAGGCGCATGCGCAAGGCCGCTTCAGAGCTGGGCGCACCGGGGAGATTTTTTTTTTAAAAAAAAGTCTCCCACAGCTGTTCCAACTGTCACATTTCAACGTCTAACCTCATTTGAAATCTCGCGAGAGAAGCCGCGCGCCGCCGGCTTGAAGTCCAGCGGCTCGTCACAATGGTTGCCGTAGCAACGGCGAGATTTCCCCGCCTGCCACGCCCACCTTGATTCCCCCCTCCCTCCGTCCGTCCGTGACCGCCTTCGCGACGCCTCCTCCCCGTCCCGACCGCCCGGCCAGCTCGCAGGGGAAAAAAAAGGAAGAAAGAAGCGCGCGGCGAGCCGGCGGGAAGGCGTGGCCATAGCTAAGCAAGCCTGGGGCGGGACTTCCGGGCCTGTTTGAGGCTTACTTCCCCCCCCGGACATGACGACAGAGTGTCAACATGCAAAATGGCTGCTCATCACAGGCAGAACACGGCGGGGCGGCGGAAAGTCCAGGTAAAAGCAGGCGGTCGGGTCATCGGTCCGCGGAGGAGGCTCGCTGGGGGAGCTGAGGGAGAGGAGCAGGGCAGGCCGGAGCGGGGAGCCGCAGGGGACGGTCGCCTGGGGGAAGGGCCCCGAGGAGAGTTAGGCAGGCTGGAAGAAGCGCGGGAAGAGCGGCGGACGGAAGGTGGGCAGGCCCCGGCTCGAGGGCGGCATGGGCGGCGGCCCCCTCGCTCAGTGGACTCCTTGGAGGCCGTTGGAAGGGCTTCGTGCAGCCGGTGAACCGCCTTTGTGGACTGGGATAGGATATCGACCTCTTTCACATCCTCTAACAGCCCTTTGATTTGTTCTTTTAGAGTGGCAAATCTTTTAAAAAATAAAATCTAGTTGTTCGTTTATGGGCGATTTTATTCCTTGGGGGTTGAAGCCGGACCCGCTCAGCTATCGCTGAATTTAGAAGAAGAAGAGTTGGCTTTTCTGTCCCGCTTTTCTCACCCCTTTAAGGGGGCTCAGAGTGGCTGACAAACCTTCTGTTCTTCTCCCCCACAACAGACAGCCTGTGAGGTAGGTGGGGCTGTGAGAGCTCCGAAAGAGGGCTGGGACTAGCCCAAGGTCACTCAGCTGGCTTTATACAGGAGCGAAGAATCAAACCCAGTGACTACGAGATATGGTTCCAGTATTTGAAGAAGTGTAGGCTTTTCTACCCCTTTTTTCCTCAACCATTTAAGGGGACTCAAAGTGGCTGACAAAGCTTTCTATTCTCCCCACAGCAGAACACCCTGCGAAGTAGGTGGGGCTATGAGAGCTCAGAAAGGGAGCTGTGACTAGCCCAAGGTCACCCAGATGGCTTTGTGGAGGTGTGGAATCGAACCTTGAGACCTCCAAATAAAGAGTCTGACACTCTAACCACAATACCAAACAGGCTCGCTTATCTGATTCAGTTCTGGTTACTGGAATGACCTCTGAGAATACTGGATTACTGTAGGCTGGACTAGAAGATTGAAAAATCTCCTAACTAAAACAATGGCAAACTTTTTTGCATTGTTGGTGAGAAAATTCCTTTGATGTATTTGCCCCTTAGGCTCCACTGAGACACCATCATAAAGTGCATACTGGATAGCAAGCTGCTGTTGCTACATTTGTAGTCTCTAATCCAGTGAATCTGAGATGCTAGTGCAAACTCTTATGAGCAGAATTCCTCTTGTGAGCCAGTTTGGTCTAGTGGTTAGGGAGCTGAACTCTTATCTGGGAACACCGAGTTTGATTCTGCCTTCCCCCATGAAGCCAACTGGGTGACCTTGGGCTAGTCACAGCTCTCTTCTGAGCTCTCACAGCCCCATTTACCTCACAGGGTATTCTGTTGTGGGGAGAAGAATAGAAAAGTTTTGTCATCCGCTTTGAGTCCCTTAAATGGGTGAGAAAAGTGGGGTAGAAAAGCCAACTCTTCTTCTCTTGTTTACTGAAAAATTGGTAGAAATTTGTATGTCTACTATGGTGAAATCATATTTCAGAGTTGCAAAATTTGGCCTATAGGTGTGTTGTTGGACTAAACCTTGACCACCCATTGTGGCAAAAGCCAAGGAATGATAGGAACTGTTGGAGCTTTTTCAAAATTTAATTTTCCGTTTCCTAATAGTTCTCAAATACTGTAATTTTAGTTATTCCTAGGCAATGTGGCTGGTTGGGGACCTGGGGTCTTCCTGTACTTGACCTTATTCTGGCATATATCCTGGCATTGGAGCATGCTATCTGCATGCTAGATAAGACCTCTATCCCAAGGTGTATTCCAGAATAAGGCCAAGCACAGAAAAGGCCCAGGATAGGTGCATTTCTGTTAGTTGAGATTATCCTGCAGATTCCATTTATAATTAGATTACTTCTCCTTTCACTTCTCCTTTGTCCTATAAAATAATTAGCTAATTTTATTGCTGGTTCTGAGGCATCAAAGACCTTTTTTTACTACAATCTACATCTAGGGGACTATCTTATATAGTGAATTTATTGTGATTTTTTTTCCTTTTCCAACCTCTGAGTGTGAAGAAGTTCTTCCTCTTAACAAGTGTTGAGGATTAGAAAGAGAAATACATATGGGCATTCCTCTCTCAAACAAAAGGCATATCTGCTTCCCCATAATGGTGGTTCATCTGCCTTTAAGAAAGCTATAAACTAGTCATGGAAGCTATAAGAGTAAGTGCATTTGCACTGAGTTTCTTGGTCACAGTTCCTACCTTATGCCTATTGTGAATAAGGATTATATTCCAGAATAGAGGTTTGCTGTCCACATGGCTAGTGCAGGCTAAGACCGTCCCTGCCATAGTCTGCACCAACCTGAAGATAGCAGGGATGGCAGGTCCCTGTTCTGGCATATAATCCAGAATAAGGGCCAGAGCAGAAAGGGCCCGGGATTGTGGGAGCAGTAATCAAACAGCACCTTGAGAAATCCCTTGTGGCACCATGCTTGATCTCTAAGATAGATTCTCTTAATCTTCTTGCATTGGTTTATGAGGGACAGGCATTAACTGATCTGTAACTAACTGGTCTGTGATTTCATGTCATGGTACCCATGATGTTTTTGAACTAGTTTTATTGAGTACTTTCTGGTCAGCTAGGGAAACAATTTTTAGTTTCTTGAAAAGGCATTGGACTCTAGACCTTGTACTGCTTTTTTGCCTCAGTACCTTTTGCACTTCTTTAGTAAGAAATTAATTTTTTTCTGCCAAACTCTTTTGGTTTTGCTGTCTAAACCTCTCCCTAGAAGCTTACCCATTTCTCATATATTTCACATTTTCACACATCTCAGGAGAGGTTTGTACCATTTTTAAAAAGTTTGCAATTAAACTCAAAAGAAATGAGTGTTTAGAAAGATGCCAAATGTTCTACATGTGTCACAATGGCTGAGAGAAATAGAGACTTGACTAAGGGCTCACCTACACCAAAGTTTTAATACCCATTCAAAGTTTGAGAATTTTTTTTCAGGTCTTTTCTTTCCTTATGTGAATTGATTGAATTGTTTATGGCCAAATCTTTATACACTAGTATATTTGACTCATTGTAGATATAGCCTGAGGTGAATTTTATGTTTTTACTGACCACCACAACACTGGCAATAATGGTTCAAAGCTTTTGATAATTAATGAATGAATTTAAGGCTGCTTCCTCATAATCCTGAAATTATGTGTGAATTGAGGTTTCAATAATAAGAAAATTGCACGTTGCTGAATATGTATTATGACCAGCAAGCAATTTTCTGATGTTCTCAGACACTTATGCTGGAATAACTGAGACTAATGGCTTCTTTCCATATTATACAATGTACTATTGCAGTAGCAATCATATCCATAAAAGCATGGTAGCCATCAACATGTTGTAGGCTTTAAAAACTGAGAGTGAAGCTGTTATGCCATTATATTTCCTTCTATCAGAGAGTACTTGGATGTACCTGAAACTTTCCAAAGGTCCTCGATAAAGAATAGGCAACTTCTGGCATAGGAGAGGGGAACCAAATTCCAGTGTTTCCTTTGGGCTAGAGTTTTTCAGAGATAAAAAGCTGCATAATCTTGGCTTGGAGACCAAAAAATCACACTCTTTTCTTTCTGCCATCCTCTTTTCCACATTTCTTCTCATAATTAGAATGACAGTATGTTCAACACTCTGATATGTTCTCTCTTGCTGAGAGACTTGTGTTTTCATATAGAAGGCAGTTCTTTCCCTCTTACCTTGAACAAGAAACATTTCAAAGTAAAAACAGCATATTTTTCCTAGACTGCTTGGTATGAGTAGAACAGTTACATTCTGATTGGTCTCTGCCATGGCTCCATATAGTAACTGTGGGCACTTAACCGGGATAGAGTAGAATGATCAGATAGTACTTCTTCAGTGGTTTTTGATTGCTGTACTGTCACTTACTGCAGTGATGGCCTGTTTTCTGTGCACCTGCTGCTATCCCGGCAGTGAAAACAGAGAAATCGGAAACTGTCACCCACTGCTGTTGGTGTTTCCACTCAGGGCTGTTTATATGAATACAGGAGTGCTAACACTAGAGTGGGTGCTTCAAAGGTGCAGAAATGTGTGTAGTCTACACACCAGGAGACCTTCTGTGTGGGCCCTGCACCGTGAGGTTGATTTAGCAGCACCATAGCAACTGTGTGGGACCAGCTGGAGTCTTCCTTGCAATTAGTGGCACTTTTGGCTTTGGGTGGTCAGATGTCCTCTGGATTGGTTTCTAACAGCCTTGAATGTTGGTAAAATGGATTGAAGGGTGAACCAGGATTAAGAACATTTATTTCATCCAGTTTCTCGTGGCACATTTTAAAGGTGGTGGACTGTAGCAAACTCTCCAGTAAAACAAGCTAGTATGATTGATTGATTGACCAAATGGTCCCAGGGCGGGTTACAGTAAGAATAAAACATATCAAAAGAAAAATAATTTAAAAATATCACCCCTCCCTCCCTCTCACATCCACTCCCCCTCACAAATGCACTTTTTGCTGAGTATGATATCGCAGTTAGTGCTTTCTAAGTGAAGCTGTGAAAACCTCAGGTAATCACATGCTTTCTGTTGGGTTCTGTGCAGCACTTTGGTGGATAGTTTTTTGTAATAAGAGGGTGTTGATTTCTGTCTGACGCTTCTTCCCCATGCACTGTATGATGGCAAATTACCAGATAAGTAGAACATTAACTTTCTTTCCGAGTACTAGTGTGCGTAGCTTTAGATATTTTATTTGTATTCTGCCCTGTACCCCAAGGTCCCAAGGCAGGTAACAGCAACAGAAACAAAATATAAATTTAACTCACTAAAAATAATAACTGAATGTGGGGAGAGGAAGATGTTTCCTTATTTCAGTCAAAGGCTATGTTAAATAAGTGTGTTTTTACCAATTTTCTGAACATATTAACTGAAGGTGCACCTTGGAAGGGACACTGTTCTGGGGGCCACCACTGAGAAGGTCCTATCCCAGGTCCCCAGCCCTTTAGCTACTGAAGGTGTGGTGCAACCAGAAGGACCTTCTCTGTGGATCTTATCGCACAGGCGGCCAAAATGGGTGAAGATGTAGTCCTATGCTTCAAGATGTTCCTAAACTTGTATACCTCCTAATTTAGGGTGTTTTTCCACTGCAGCCCTTAGATCCGGATCAAGGGAAGTACCCAATGTGTTTCCACGGAGGTGTAGCACCCATGTGGGGAATCCGGTTAGACCCCCAAGGGGTCAGTCCGTTACCCCAAGTGTTTCGGGGGGCAGGGGGGTGCAGTCTTCGAAGCCACTTGGAATTGACTTCGAAGTCGTTTTGAAGTCATTTCGAAGTCTGTGCAAAATAGCTCTGCAGTGCCTTTGAAGTCTGTGCTGATCTTTGGAGTGAGTTTCGAAATGACTTTGGAGTCACTTTGGAGTCACTCTGAAGATCAGCACAGACTTCAACGGCACTCCAGAACTATTTTGCACAGACTTCGAAATGACTTTGAAGTGGCTTTGAAGTGACTTCGGAGTCTAGGTTTAGGGGGGCCCCAATGGGTGCATCCCCTCCCCCTAGCCTCCTTTGGACCCCATTGTAATCCCTTTAATCTGGATTTTCTGGCAGAGGACCCCATTGTAGACCCATTAATGGGGTCTACAGAAAATCTGGATTAAAGCCCAAAATGTACCCATTAGATGCAGATTTCCCCCACGGCAGTGGAAACAATCGGGTCCCAAATGGGTGCCGTGGTGGAAATGGGATCATCCGGCTCACACCCAAATGGGTCCTAAATGGGTACAAAAATGGGTACTTTTTAACAGTGGAAAAACACCCTTAATGATATTTGTAAAATCGCATGCATTGTGGGGAGGAGGTTTGCATGGTGAAATGTTGAACTAGTCTTTGCTCTTACAATGAGAGCTTTCACTATTTCAAGGATCCTGTTTCCGGAAACCTTTAAGCATACTGAAACAATGATTATCGAGGCTGCTTAAAATGAGAGATTCTTTACAGTATTATGAGTATCGAGAATGGATCTTGTTTCCCCAGTTGAATAAATGAGAGCTGCAGATGAAAGAACTTCAGATATCAAGGGTCCACTGTGTTTTATCTGACAGAAAATTACTGGTATATTTGCTGTGCTTGTCCTAAATAACAGCAATCTATTTATGCTAGAGAAATTAGAAGCATAAATTGCAAAATACACTTGGTGAATTTGTACTGAAAAGCAAGCATGTTAAATG
Organism: Aspidoscelis tigris stejnegeri; assembly: GCA_023333525.1. NCBI lineage: Eukaryota > Metazoa > Chordata > Lepidosauria > Squamata > Teiidae > Aspidoscelis > Aspidoscelis tigris. The sequence continues at coordinate 66,109,538 of JALMGA010000008.1, forward strand.
CATGAGATCATTTGCTTGCAAAATACCTAACTGTCTTGACATTTTTCTGCTTCTCCAGTAAGCTGCTTTGCTAATGAAAGTGATAAATCTTGTGATTTACCACAAAATGCATATATGCATCTCCCTTTGAGTACTTTAAAGAATTCTGCTTTTAGACTCTTATAAATATTCTTGACACAGTTGGGATCGGCAGACCTAAAAATACAGAAGTAGTGCATATAACATTAAAGTGCCTGGCCTGACAAAGTGACACACAGTGTTCCATTTCCTGGGGAGCTCAACACTTGGCAGTCTTTCATGAGCGCAGTTGTCAATTTGATTGGAATTAAAATCATATATTGGAGCAGTCTGCGTTATTGGTAGGAAGTCACGAAAGGGAAAGGAGCCCAGATGCAGTGGGGCCATGAATAAAATGAGAGGCCTTGAAGAATGAGTTGGTTGAGGACAGGCACTGAAGAAGAAGAAAGTGAAGCAAAAGAAGATAAAGGCTGTGTCCAGACAGGGCCTTCAAGTGGGATTATCCTTAAACTATCTTGGGATCACCACATATATCCATGGCAGTCCCAGGTAAGGCCCTTTCTGCACTGGCCCTAGTTCCAGATTAAGGATCCCTGTAGTACACATTCTGCCCCTCTGTATCCACCCATTAACACGGATTATGGAGGCTCTGTCCCCTGCTGGTCTGGCTTCATTCCCATTATATGGTGACTGATCTGGACTGAGGGTACCCTTAATCCAAATCTTGGGTACTGCCAAAGGGGCCAAGCCACTCCTGTGTTTCGATTACTGGGGATGTTTTCCACACGCGCACACCCCAGGCCACGAGTCTAGGACATTTTCTAGCCTTCAGAAGCATGGGGGTGCGAGCTTCACAAGCATGACATAATCTAGACCCAGATGGCGCTGGGTCTGGGTGCTGTGGATACAATGCTTCTAAATCAAAGAGAGGCGAGTGCAGAAAGGATGTAGGGTTGAAATCTCGGCATAGCACTATGCTGGGAAACTCATCTCCCAGCCCTGGTTTTCCAGAAACAGAGTTACAGCTTTCCTATCTGGACACTTGCACCCAGGATTTGTTTTGTTGAAAATGGCCGTTGCACAAGTGTGGGAGCTAGCTGTTGCACACTGCCAGATTTTTGCATCATTGAAATACCTAGGAGTAAGTGCCCAAGCAGATAAGGGCCCTGACTTTCCCCTCCATTTTGCTCTGGCACAAATACTGACAGACAATGGTAGGATCAATACAAGATCCAACATTTTCTTTTTGCCAACCGGAGACAGCCTAAGAAACAGTGCTTGTAGTGAGAAATATCTGTACACTATGCAACCCGAGAACATAAATACCCTACTGGATCTGATTGCTAGTTCTCCCAGTTACCTGTTCTACTAAATGTCTTTGGGAGGCCTCAGGCAGTGCATGATCTCCAAAACACTATTGCCACTTAAATTCTGCAGCAGGTGGTGGTCTAAGACATCTCTGCTAATACAGTATTTAAAGTACATTGAGTAAAGCAGTCAGAAATAAGTAGTAAAGAAAATAATTGGTTGACGGATGAGGCTTTCCTGCCTTTTCCTATAAGGATCGTATCAACATAGGACAAAGACACTTACCTTGGAGGTTCAAAGCTTAGCTGTTTCATTTGCAGTGCCCAGGATATTGACAGATACCCTTGATGGTAACATTTAAAATTAATGGAGCATGCCATTGAGAATGAGTGACTAACAAGAAATATTCTTCCCTGTGGTGTCTTAATGCTTTAATTGGATTTCTGTCAAAACATTTTAGGTTTCCTATGTAATTAGAGATGAGGTGGAAAAGTACAATCGAAATGGAGTAAATGCGCTTCAGCTGGATCCAGCATTAAACAGACTTTTCACAGCAGGCCGAGACTCCATCATCAGGATATGGAGCGTCAACCAGCACAAGGTAAACAAAGCACAGGTGCCTAGTGTTGAAAACTGGCATCCTTAGAATGTTGTTTATTTTAAGTATTTATACATTGCTTCCCATTCAAATACAACCTCAAAACAGTTTACATAACGTTGAGAATAAAAACAGCTAAAGCCACAATAGTCAAATAAAAACTATATAGGTGGAGTCATTGAAAGTTGTCCTAAGCCATAGATGTTTGCAAAGACTGAGGCTTTCCTTTTCTTGTAAATTCTTATGCTAGGCAGGTTTGCCTGTGTTTATGTTGATGTTTTAGTCTGAAGGTAATGCCACTGCTCATTAGTATCTATAGGTGGCTTTTCTGCCAAGCTTGGTTCTTCAAATAGCTCAATTTCTTTCAGATTCAATAAATCAAGGACTGTTTCTGAAACCCAGCAGAGCTTCCGTTGCATTTGGATAGGCTTGTAGAATGCCCTGGTAGCCACTGGCAATCTATGGTGTGAAGGTCACGTGGTAGCTCCTTGGTTGGGTGCACTTTGACTGTAACTGTTGTAGCCCAAGAAGAGAACACTGCTGCTCCTTTGCACATGCTCAGAAGTATGGCAGGCGGTGAACAGTGGAGCAAGGATGAGCTGCCAGCCACTTGTTGCAGGTGGAACAGCAGAGCTTGTCAGCTGGGTTTGGGGCCATTTCAGGTGAGGGTGAGACACCAAGCCTCATGGAAAGATCAGGGATCAGTCTGCCCCTGTTCAGGACCACACTTTGCATCCTGTCTGTGTGCAGATGGATGGATGGCGCACCCACGCGCACAGCAAAAGCTGACCTTTTATATGTATAGAAACAGGGATGCGTCTGTTGTGGCTTATTATGGTACTACAGATGGGTTCAGAGGGTGAGGAGGTGCCAACCGGTATGCCATGGCTGACCTGCAGAATCTTCTGCTTCCATGGATGGTACACATTTAACTATAATAAGTGGAGTTTGGATTATTTTATGAGCTTGCTTGAGGGAGATCCTTTCTGTGTATTCCACATTATACCTTGGAATAGGGGCCTGCTGTCCACATGCTGGTGTAGACTACAGCAGGCATTCCACGTGACTGGCAGACTCCTGTTCCAGGATATAATCTGGAATAAGGCCCACCCAGTGCAGAAAGGGCTAGAGTTTTAGTATATCTGAATTTGGCAGTTTAAAATACATGTTCAGAAGTAACATAACTTGGGCATCTATTCCCCTGGATAATTTTAGTTGTTTCTTAATATCAACTATAACTTCCCATGAGATCTTTGGATCTGGGGAGATAAAAATGTAAATAAATAAGAAAGCAACTTGCAAGATTTCAGTGTTTTTTCCCCCCTTTAAATTCCAGCAAGACCCATATATAGCATCTATGGAACATCATACAGACTGGGTGAATGACATTGTACTCTGTTGCAATGGTAAAACTTGTAAGTATCTTTTTGAGCACCATGGAAATTGGTGTATTATAATGCTTAAAATGTATACAGTACTTTTATTTAACTTATTTATAGAATTTTCCCCATGTTCTCAAAGTGCTGTGGTTTACATTAGCATATTCTTGTATCTCTTAAGTTCAAGTATTGTACGACTTTATAGCTGTTGGATTAACTTAGCACAGAAAAAGCAAAATAAAATTTAATTGTCTTTAGGAGCTGCATATTAAGAGCAGTTACTATCATTTCATATACGGTTTTACATAGTAAGAGATTTGTATTCAGTGACTCCAGTTCTTCATGACTTTCTGAACCTAAGTACAATTTAGTATTGCATTATTTGCAAGTAAATAATAGATGAAAACCTGAACTTTTGAAGGATGAGTGAGCAAATTCTCTTTGTTACTGATCTACAGAAACTTACCCTGTTCTAACCTTTTCCCATATAGTGATCTCTGCATCATCGGACACAACCGTTAAAGTATGGAATGCACATAAGGGATTTTGCATGTCAACATTAAGGACCCACAAGGTAACCTGCAGTATGAAATAGCTGTAATAATGATAACTGTAAGTGTTGAATTAGTAGCGCCACCTAGAAGGTGTGTATTTATTTTATTTAAAACATTTATAAATCACTGGGTTTTTTAAAAAATAAAAATGTACTGTCATGCTACTTCTAATTTGTTTCCTTTGCCTACATGTTCTGTTTTAGGATTATGTGAAGGCCTTAGCATATGCAAAAGATAAAGAACTTGTAGCGTCTGCTGGGTTGGACAGACAGATATTCTTATGGGATGTAAATACATTAACAGCGCTGACAGCTTCAAACAATACAGTCACAAGTAAGTGTCCAGGGTAACCAAAGTACCAGCTGATCAGTGAAAGGCATTAGTTCACCAGGAGGGCATTGTTTTATGATCATTCATCAGTTTTTCATTCCTTTCTGTCTGCTGGTCAGTTGGACTATCATGCTGAATTGCTGACAGAAACTGAATTACAGTGAGTTTGTGACAATGGTTAAGTACCAAAGCCAGATAAGAATGCTCATGTGACTTCTAACAAGCATTTATAAAGCTAACAAAATCTGATATGTCATTTAAAAAACTATTCGGAGATCAAGTGTTTGGTATTTGAAAATGGGCTAGAGGCAGGCTGTAGGAATTTTGCTTACAGGAACTGAGTTTTTACCCATAAGGCCAGCTCATTGAAGAGGTGCGCATATAGAGGGTTTACTGAAGTTTAAATGAATCCGTGTGTTAATGACCACTGGTATCCATCTTCATGTGAAAATAATGTTTATTTATATTTCTATTCCAACCTCTACCTCAAGATCTCAGATTGGGTCACAGTCAAATAATTATAAAAAAGAGATAAAATAGATTAGTTGAAAACCATGACAGTGCCTGCACAGAGAAGGCATGCCAGGGTAAAGAGGTGAGTTTTCTGAATCCATGCAGGAAGAAGACTGTTCCATAGCCCTGGAGGCTGTCACCAAGAATGTCCTTCCATATGTCCCCATCTCTTAACTGCTGAAGGGATCGGTACCACCAAGAAGCCCTCATGTATCAGATCTTAGGGCATCTTCTGTATGAGAGAGGTCTATGGGCAGATCTATATGAGCCATCTGATCAAGCTGCGATGTATTGCTCCTGGTGTGGAACGCAGCTACCTGCAATAGCCCCTGCCTCAGCTTCCAAGCTAGTGCCAGCTTTGGAGGGAGTGCAGGAAGGGTGTGTGTGTTATCTTTCATTCCTCATCTTCAGAGCTTTCAGAACATCCATTTCACTGGTGTGCCAGACTGCGCCACTGAAATAGGTTCCCTCATGTTATACTGAAAGTGTACTGTCCATACTCCTTTGTAGTCTGGCATACCAGCCTGCAGTTTGCTAATAGACCTTGGAAAAGATGTTTACCAGTAGACGACTAGGATGCCATTTTGGGCACCCTGTTCCAGTTTTTGCTTTGTCCTGTGCAGGCTGAGTATTCCAGAGGGGCCTCTGCTATTCCATGCTAGTGTGTGGATAGCAGAATCCTAGACTAGATTATGGCTGTTGTCCGGTACGGAAGAGCCCTAAATTTGCTTGTAATGATCAGAAGCTTTTATGGAACTACTAGCCTTTATCAACATTAGTGTAAGCTGGAATTGCACATCAGGTATCTGTACTTTAAGAAATTCAGTGGTTACTAGCCTAGGAATGGAGTGTTTTAAAAAATTGCTTGATTATGCAGAATGTAAATAATTAATAAGCAGAAAACATTTCAGCAACATGTAAATTCTCAGTGTACAGAAATCTATATTGCTGTTAAGGCTATTGCTCTATTAAATAGATTATATCTTCTTCCCATGATAATTAAATGAAATGTTTCAGTTCATTTTTTTTAACTTTGCTCTCTCTTCTAGCTTCTTCCCTTAGTGGGAACAAAGATTCCATCTACAGTCTTGCCATGAATCAAATGGGAACAGTTATTGTATCAGGGTCCACTGAAAAGGTATGCAAGATTTCTTTGGCTCTTAAAGCAGGAGCCATGATGTTTTCTCCCTGGTTGTTGTTCTCACCTACATTGCTCCTTCCCCAAAATTGGAGATATGCACAGTAATGTTTGCAGTTCCATCAGATCTGTAGCTTTTGCCGTTCAGTTATTTGTCCTTCTGAGCATGGAAAATGGCAGCTTTAAGTGCAGAGCTCAAGGACTCTGAAGTTGCCTGGGAGTGAGTCATCAAGAGTGTAGCAGTGCTACATAGCTGATACTCAAGTTAAATTTACCAGACAACTACCGTATAATCTGGGGAACTTTTACTTGCATTTGGGTTTTCTTTGTTCCTTGGAAAGAGAGACTTATCCTGGGCAACTTCTGTCACTATTCACTGGAGCTGTATTTTATAGTTTATGAAACAATCCCGTGTGTGGGAAAGATTGCATTTAAATAAGCTAATTTTTTTTGTGTGTAATTCCTTAAGGTACTTAATGGATCCAAAGACCTTCAAATAATCATATCCGACATAGTAGGTCTAGTTACAAGGGTTGCATTCCATTGCTCATTCACCACCATATTAAAATGTTCCTTTTTACTGATATCACAACTGTTCCACATGCCACAGAGGTGCTCAGCTTATTTGTAGTTGGGGCCTATTACTAAAACAGTTATTCTGGATAGTTACTGTAAGAGTCTCTGTGGATGGTAGGCCTGGTTGCCTAGTCTGCCTGGCAGTTGCTGAGAAGGTGTTAGCTCAGTGTGCAAGAACCAGCTGGGAGGAAGCTTGTCTACAGAGAAGTTGTTGAGAGCAGGACTTAAGTATAGCACAACAAATGAGGAACTTGAGCTGTAGGCCAAGGTATCCTCCTTTAGAAAGAGTTCCCTGCTCAGAGAGTTATTGAAGGATGGTTCCCTGGAGGTGTATGGGAGTGATGCATACCAAGAGTTTAAGCTACTGCAGCTACCAATGTCTGTGTCTTCTCCTTTCCATTGCTTTAATAAAGGCAGATAACCTTTTGGCTCTTGTCACCTCTGTTGGACTAGGGCAAAATATTGACACATTAAGAAGAATTGGAGGTGGTAATTGGCAGAGAAGCTTCCCAATTTGGGGGGGGGGGGCAGAATAGCCTTTTTTGTTGTTGTTCCTTCAAGAGAGCTCTTCCCCCAACCCTTTGATTCATGTGTTGCCCTGCAGAATTGTGGTGGGTAGGTGAGCATTTCAACTGTTTTTAAGTTGTATATTTTGATAATAATGCTTTGTTGATCTAATTGAGATCAGCTTTACTGAAGGGTAGGGTAAAAAATTATATTGATAAGTAAAATTCACAATAGTTGGGTTTTAAAATTGGTAAAAGGAAGACAGTTTGTTATTAGAACCTGCATACTTCAGGGATATTCTTGTGTTTTCCCCCAAACAGGTTTTAAGGGTTTGGGATCCAAGAACTTGTGCAAAGCTTATGAAACTCAAGGGGCACACAGACAACGTTAAAGCTTTGCTATTAAACAGAGATGGCACACAGGTATGAATCTGATTCAACGTCCTTATAAAAGTTACTTGTTACATAGGAAATACTTTGTACTATAACAATACAGACCCTTTGGTTGTTTATTAAAAACTTAAACACATAATATTCTGCACACTTCAGCTTGTTGTGTAAAGTTCCTAACTTTGATAAGCTGATTCTGTTCTTTTAAATGAAAAGTTAGTTATGAATGAAACTGAGAGGATCTCTTCAGATACCAGTGTTTATCTAAAATGTTCAATGGAGAAAATCTTTATTAGCAAAAAAAATCGGACTTGCATGGTACTCCATCTTTCTTCTGTATATAATAGTTTTAATTTTAGCTAACTCTCTTCTTACAGTGTCTTTCTGGTAGTTCTGATGGCACTATCCGACTTTGGTCCCTCGGACAACAGAGGTGCATAGCCACATACAGAGTCCATGATGAAGGAGTCTGGGCGCTTCAGGTCAATGAAGCTTTCACTCATGTTTATTCAGGTGGAAGAGATAGGAAAATATATTGTACAGATTTACGAAATCCTGATATCCGGGTGCTGATTTGTGAAGAAAAGGCACCAGTTCTAAAGGTAAGATTCTTAATGGAGCTTTCTGGCAGCTTCCTGGTTTATTTATTTATTTATTTATATTTATATCCTGCCCCATACCCAAGGGTCTCTGGGCAGCCAACAACCTTTAAAAACAAACATATCAAAACTGTATCAAAAACAATAATAAACTAGTATAGCATTTAAAATCCAGCATGATAAAAGCGATACAAAAAGTTAAAAACAGTAGTGTTTGGAGTTTAAAAAGTACTGTTTGCAGTGTGGGAAGCATAGGCAGCATTTAACCAAAGGCCTGAATGAAGAGGTGCGTCTTCACCGCTTTCCTGAACACCAACAGAAAAGGGGCCTGACACACCTTCAGGGGGAGAGCATTCCATAGCCTGGGGGCCACTACCAAGAAGGTCCTCTCCCGGGTGCCCACCCGCCTAGCTGCTGAAGGCGGTGGGATAACCAGGAGGGCCTGGTTGTCTGATTTAGATTAAAAATACAGTTGTTCCATTAAGCTAGAACCCAGTAATCCCTCAGGTAGAATCCTTGCTCTGCCATGAAAATTCCCTGAGCCATTCCATCTTTGAGTAAATTAAACTCATAGACTTGAGTGCTTTGAAAAGGGCAAAGGCTATGTGAGTAAACACTGACAGAAAATCCAAGGGGAGTCCCTAAAACAATTAGATGGACCATCAGTCATTTTTCCAGGACCTGCAGCCAACATGGTTTCAAATATCTTGTTTAGGCTCCTTTGCATCATTATGGTGGGGCAATAGTTTTAAGATACAGGGAGTCGGGTCCAATCAAATCCTACATGGATATCATACCATGCCCCCATACAAATGTCTTTAAAAAGCAATAAATTTAAATTCTAGAAAAATTGGAAATTTGTTTTCCTTTATTACAATGATAAGATCAGAGACTTATTAAAGGAATCATGACTACTTTGAGATAAATGATCAAGAAATGAACAAGTAATCTAGTATCTATTCAGAGGTATCATATGTGGTAAATGTTTAAGCACAGAAATAGGAATAAGGCAGATAAAGAGATACGCCTCCACCGTCCATTTGATACACCATAGAATTTACATTATCTGATGTCAATTTGACTCTGATTTTAAAACAGCTGCCATTTTTTGTCCTTCTTGATTTGTTATCTGCCTTTAATCTGAGACGGCCGGCGCATGTAGCTGAGTAATGATCATATTAACATGATAAAATAGGTACATGCAATGGGTTATGATTAATTCCTTGTGTACATATAGCTTAAATGCCTACATGATCTTCTGCTGGCGATACTGATGCTTGAGAGCTCAAGGTGGCCTGACAATGTGGTTTCTTGATTATTCAGATGGAGCTAGATCGATCAGCTGATCCTCCTCCAGCACTTTGGGTTGCAACAACTAAATCGTCTGTGAACAAATGGGTAAGAATGTCACTTGCATACATAGGGACTTGCAATGAGGAGGTTTTTACTAGCCCACAAACTTCAGTGTGTCTCAAACTTGAAAACGCCAAACATTTTGGATAGCAAACTCATACTCTCCTCTGCCTTCTGTTTTTAGACTTTGAAAGGCATTCACAACTTTAGAGCATCAGGGGACTATGACAATGATTGTACTAATCCAATTACCCCCCTTTGTACGCAGCCTGACCAAGTCATTAAAGGTAAGGGAAAAAATGGATAAGTGCGTTTCGTTTTCTTGTTTCGAGTTAGGCTGAGATAGTGGATAGTCTTCTTCAGGCTTTTGCCCTTTGTTCTCATGCCTAGTATGGACTGAAGAGAGCTAAGTGGTCCAGCAAAGCACAGACACTCTATTTGTGTAACTTCACCTGCTTTTTGGTAGAAAATACCTGAGAGGATTTTCACCATATCTATTTAACTGAATAATGGAAACATTACCTCCTTATCTTTCATTAAACCTATTTTTTACCGTTAAGGAACCCGGATCCAGGTTTCTAACTGCTGTACCAAGACTTGGTATAAATTTCTGCATAGCAGTTTCAGACATAAAGCATCTTGTACTGTCTTTTTGGGAGCAAGCATACGTGTTCTTGGTTGTTACTCAACGCATAACATCTGCAAAGATGAAACTGAATTGATCCACACTTCTTTCCTCTTTCCTTTCTTTCCCTTAGGAGGTGCTAGCATTATTCAGTGCCACATTCTCAATGACAAGAGACACATATTAACTAAAGATACAAACAATAATGTGGCATATTGGGATGTATTGAAGGTAGGTATAAGGGATTTGTTAGATTTGTGCAATTGGATTGTTTCATACGCAGCAGTTAAACAGTATTAAGTATCATTAATCATGTAGTTGTGTGTATCATTTGTGTTGTGAATCACCAAGCCCTGCTGTGAGAAAATAGCCTTTCTGGGGGGGGGGGGGGCAGCATCTTGATTTTGACTGTTACATACTCAGTACAGAATTTGTCAAATGGCATTCCTCCTTCAATTAAGACTGCTAGTCAGTTGGCCCATTTTCATCAATCATCTCCTGAAATGAAGCATCTCTGATCTTAAAAATATCTAGATCTGCATTTTCCTTATTCCTCACCTCCTAAAAAGTGGCATAGGTCACTTTTTAAAACGTTTAATTACTTTTGCTTAATATTAAAGATTCTTTTAAAAATGGTTTTATGACCTTTTTGATGATCAGTAATAAGCGTTTAGAACTTGTTCTTTATATTGATGCACTTGCTGAATTTTGCTTTATCTTTTCATCTGAAGGCATGCAAAGTAGAAGACCTTGGAAAAGTGGACTTTGAAGAAGAAATTAAGAAAAGGTTTAAAATGGTGTATGTGCCAAACTGGTTTTCAGTAGATTTAAAAACTGGGGTAAGGCATATCTTCATTCTTCACTACGCCAACAATTTTGGATTATGTGACACTGGTAATTTATGTCCCATCCTCCCTCCCAGGGAATTGAAGAAACATATTAATAATTATAGATGCCCTGGATGAATTTGGTGGAGCTGTTGCCCATCTGATCTAACAGCCTTTTCCCATAGTGACAAACAATTACATACAGATTCCAAGAAGATCATGAGTAAACATCATTCCCAGACGGATTCCAGCAGACAACTGAGGGTTTCCGTTGGTGCACTGACTGCCACGACCGCCAGGTGGAGCCTGATAGAATTATTGCCCTCTCTCCCATCAGGCTCCAGTCAATCCTCGGTCGCTGGACTGTCCACACGCCTTGGGAATGTCTTCCTGTGAAGAAAATTCAGAAAGTGATTACCACCCTTCCAACCGCGGGGGTAGGATTTTTCCCCCCCACGGAGTTCCTGGGAACCGAGGGGAGCAAGCCAGTATCCCCATAGGGGAGGATACGGCTTTGCAGGGCCTCAAAAACCTCTTCAACTCCCCCTCCATTTCTTCCTTCGAAGGTTTTGCCTCCCCCTCGGTTCGGGACCGTCGTTCTCCCTCCCCAGTTAAGGGTATGGAAGTAGACGCAGTCACCTTCTTTGCAGGAACTAGGGATTTGGAGTCAGACGCGGAATCGGGCGAGCTGAGCCAGGCCATCTCACCCCACCCCCGGGAGTCCGCCCCGCGAACGCGCTCGGGCTCGCCACAGCCTAGGAGCCCTCGGAGCCGAGTCTATAAACAAATGGACGCCCCTGCCGGCTCCGGAATTTCCCGCCGCAGGTCCCCGGACCGGCACTCACCAAGCCGCAAGCATAGGCGAACGGAGGGCGCGGTTTCCCGCCATAGCCGCTACCCTCCGCTCTCGCCTCAGCGCCTCTCCCCTCGACGCACACACCAGGACCGCGAGGGGAGACCGTTTTACGGCAGCCGGGCTAGAAGCCCTAGATCGCGCCACCGCTCAGAGACGCGCGAAGAGAGACCGCGTTCCCGCCAGAGCCCACAGAGAGCAGCGGAAAACCGCAGGATGCGCTCCCGCTCGCCTCGCTCGCCATCCTGCAGCCGCTACAGGGCCAGCGATAAGCACAGATATGCACGCCCAGGCAGGGAGAGCTACCGGGAACGCAGCTCCCCACGCAGACGTTTTTATGGCTTCTCCCCCCCCCCTGCGAGACCTCGCTCTTACAGGTCTCGTAGGGGCTCTAGCTCTGGCTCTTATGGGGAGGACCCATACACCTGGGAAAGCCCACAATACCATAATATAGAATATGATTCTGACTCATCTGACGAAGCCTTCATGCAACACATTGCTCGTTCTATTGCAAGATATAAAAAATACAAAAGGAGACCCAGAGTCACTGAACAACATTATCCAAGCCACAGAAGTGCACCACCGCCATCTGGTGGCCAAACTGCAGAATGCACTCAAGAAATTTCTCTTACTAGGCAAAGTCCACCTAAGCAGTTCCCTTCTAACCCAGCTCACCCTATAGCACTCCAGGAAGGGCCCAGCAACCCACCCATCCCTGAAGCTGCACCACAGCCAGACACGGCCTCCAATGAGCCTACTGTACCAATCCATGTACCCGATCCAGAACCGCAACAGCAGTCCGGGGAGGACGAGGAAACACACGCTGAAACGTTACCTCAAGCTTCTTCACGGCTCTGTGCATACGACCAAGTGGGCGCTGTGGTACAGTCTGTGGCCTCCACCCTGAATATTAAAATGGGTCCAGAGGTTACAGAGGACAAGGTCAAGCAAGCTAAAGACTTGCTAATGGCCCCTCCTCCGGAAGAGAAAGTTTTACCCATACCTACAGCTTTACAAGATCTTTTGATATCGCATTGGTCAGACCCCCTGTCCAACAAGCGTCTCCCAGGTATGGCTAAGAAGCTTTTCCTTCCAACAGACCACGCCTCTTCCATATGGGCCCAGCCCACAGTGGACTTAGCTGTCCTTCAATCCTCCTCAACTCACCTGATTCCCAGGGATTCGGAGGCGGAGCTTCGCGACCAGGCGGACAAACGCCTGGAGGGGCTCCTGAAGAAAAATTTTGAGTGTGACTCTCTTTCTTCTCGAGCCGTGGCTACATCTTCCCTTTCTAATAGAGCGGCTATCAAGTGGATTGATGACCTGGTATCACAACCCACACTCCCTAAAGATTTCAAATCCAAGTTGATGGACATTAAAAGAACCTTGGCCTTCTCTGCAGACGCGGCTATGGATGCCTTCAACCTACTTGCCCGCTCCCTTGTAACCACAGTTGCCTGTCGCCGAATTCTGTGGCTCAAAGCATGGCCAGTGGATTTTGGCTCAAAATTACAGATTATTGGAGCTCCGTTTAAGGGCCTCAGTCTCTTTGGAGACGATAACCTTAAACACATTGTCGTGGAGAAGAACAAACGCAAGATCCTCCCCACAATGCCTCAACAGCCTCAAGCACAACAGTCTAAGGGTAAGCCGCCATTCAGGCGTCCTTATGCCAACTTCAATAAAAAGCAGCCCTTTCGGCCTAGGCCCTCAGGCCCTCGTTTCGCCTGGGGGCGCCAATCAAACGCCAACAAGCAGCCACTCGGGAGGGGCAGAGGCCGATGGGGCAACCCCTCATCCTCATCCAACCAGCAGTGACTCTCGTCCTAAAGTAGAGCATTTAGGGAAGTCACACTGTGCTACTACAGACAGTAATATGTATACAGATGTTAATGTTGTTGTTAACACTAATGTTCAAGTTGATGTTTCAATGAGCAGGGGCCCAAACCTTGGGGTTCCCCCCTCCAGGGTGGGGGGCCGGTTACAGTTTTTCAAGCAGATTTGGGAATCAGATGTGAAGGACCGGTGGTCACTGGATGTGGTGACACTAGGCTACAGGCTAGAGTTTCAGACTCTTCCTAGCTATAGACACGTCTCCGTACCGCTACCACGTAACCAACTGAAGCAAGCAGCCTTCAGGGCGGCTATCGACGAGTTGCTAGCCATGGAGGCAATCGAACCCGTGCCTGTGTCAGAACAAGGCTCAGGGGTGTATTCTATTATTTTTCTGGTAACCAAGAAAGGGGGAAAGTTTCGCGCAGTGTTGGATTTGAAGTACCTGAATAAATTTATGCGTAAAATTTACTTTAAAATCGAGTCTCTTAACACCATAAGAGCCCAATTAGAGGAAAACCTCTTTTTGACCTCCCTGGATCTAACCAATGCCTTCCTGCACATTCCTATTTTTCCGAGGGACAGGAGGTACTTACGTTTCCAAGTGGGTGACCAACATTTCCAGTATAAGGCATTGCCTTTTGGGCTCTCCGCAAGCCCCCGCGTTTTCTCCAAAATTCTCCAAAATTTGGTTGAAATTTTAAGAATCAAACACATTTCCATTTTTCCGTACCTGGATGATCTCCTATTGGCTGCAAAATCCATCCAAGAATCCCACCGGGTCACCCAGGAGACCATAGACCTCCTTTCTTCTCACGGTTTTCTTGTTAACTACGAGAAAAGCTCTTTAACTCCTAAACAGCGCATTATTCACTTAGGCTCTGTCATTGACACGGCTAGCTTCACCATTGCGCCTGCCCCTGATAGAGTGCAGGCCATTACCCAGATGGCACACTTGGTGCGCACACAGAAAGCATCCAAACTGTCTCTCTTAGCCTCCCTCCTGGGGAAGTGTATATCTGTCATAGATCTGCACCACTGGGCCAAATTTCACTCTCGGGACCTCCAGTGGGCCTTGAAACCGTACTTGCCATTAATTGCCAGGTGCCAGGAAATCAACATTTCCCTCTCTAATAGGGTCCGCCTTTCATTGGACTGGTGGTCAGACACACTTATTATCTCAAAAGGGGTCCCGATTATTAGACCACAACCGGTGGTTATCTTTTCGGATGCGAGTCTGTCGGGTTGGGGCGCCACCTGCGGCCCCCACACGGCCCATGGCCTGTGGACCCTATCAGACAAAGAAAAACACATTAACTGGTTGGAACTCAAGGCCATTTTCTTAGCCATGCAGGCCTTCATCCCTGCCATAAGGAAGAGGCATGTCCTCATTCGTACTGATAATGTCACAGCTAAATCTTACATTAACAGGCAAGGGGGTTCCAAGTCACCGGAATTAATGCAATTAGCTACACAACTCTTCACCTGGGCACAGTCTAATGTCTTGTCCTTATCGGCTATTTTTGTGAAGGGGGTCTTGAACCAGCAAGCGGATGCTCTGAGCAGGCAGACCACCTCGCAGGCAGAGTGGAAGCTCCATCCCAAGGTTTTTCGGATCCTGGTGAAAATGTGGGGAAGACCGGATGTGGACTTGTTTGCGTCTGCGCACAACAAACAGCTCAGCAAGTACATGTCACGGCATCAGGATCCGGAAGCTTTTGCGGTGGACGCCCTCTCTGCACAGTGGCCACCCAAACTTCTCTATGCCTTTCCTCCTCTGCCACTTCTTCCCAGATTACTCAGACGCATCAGAGTGTTGAGGGCCAGGGTTATAGTAGTGGCCCCGTTTTGGCCCCGGAGGGCCTGGTTTACAACGCTCACGAGCTTGGCAGTCCGGGGTCCCTTCCACTTGCCCCTACGGAGGGATCTTCTGACACAAGCCGGGTCAGTCCACCCCGACCCGGCATGGTTGGCCTTAGCGGCCTGGAAGCTAGACGGAGCTTCCTCTTAAAATCTGGATTACAGCAAGACGTTGTTGAAACTATGTTGGCCGCCCGTAGGAAGTCTACGTGGCGGATATACAACACGTCATGGAGAGCCTTTTGCCGTTGGGCATATTCAAATAGAGTTGATGCCCTCAACCCAGCGGTGGAAGACGTGTTGGGTTTTTTGCAAGCAGGGGTCCGGAAGGGATTGAGATTCAACACCATCCGTAAACAGGTTTTTGCCCTAGAGGCTATTACCAATGTTAAAGACACGCCGTCCTTGCCGGCTCACAGTCACATCAAGAATTTTCTTTCCGGGGTCAAGGCTAGGTGTCCACCAGTTATCCACCGTTTTCCCACATGGGACTTTGACCTGGTTTTGGCAGTCATGACGGGCACGCCATTTGAGCCAATCCGGGAAATTTCATTAAAGTTACTTTCTTACAAGGTTCTTTTCCTGGTAGCCATGACCTCCGCTCGCAGAGTCTCGGATTTGGCCGCCCTATCAGTTAACCATCCTCTCTGTGAATTTACACCAGACTCTGTGGTACTCAGGTTGGACCCAGCCTTCAGTCCTAAGGTGGACTCTACATTTCACCGTTCCCTTGATATTGTGTTGCCTTCCCTGTGTCCTAAGCCGGCACACAGACTTGAACAACAATGGCACTGTATTGACGTGCGTAGGGCCCTTAAAGTGTATATAGATAGGACACAGACCTTTCGTAAGACATCTACGTTATTTGTATGTTTTCACCCCAAATATATGGGTCGGAAAGCTTCGCCCAGGGTCCTGTCGGCCTGGATCCGTGCCGCGATCGCTATGGCATACAAGATGCGGAATGTGCCACCACCTAAAGACATCCAGGCCCATTCCACTCGTAGCGCTGCAACGTCTGCGGCCTTTGCAACGAATGCTTCAGTCCAAGAGATCTGTCGGGCTGCGGCTTGGGCCTCTCCATCCACGTTCACGAAACATTATAGGATGGATGTTTACAAGTCAGCGGATGCTGCCTTCGGCCGCAGAGTGCTGCAACATGTGGTTCCCCGTACGGTAAGATACTGCACGGTAAGCCTTACACATGTGTGTTTTTTATGGGGAAATGGGGTTCTTTGTCCTGGAGTATTCCCGCCCTTAGGGAAGCTTTGGTACATCCCTCAGTTGTCTGCTGGAATCCGTCTGGGAACGGAAAGTTGTTTTACTTACGTGATTCTTCCGTTCCAGACGGATGACAGCAGACCTTATCCCTCCCTATGTATATGTGTATAACATGTCTCTGTGTATCTGCAGATTCCTCCGGCTATTGGAGAGGTTTAGCTCCCTTCGGATTGACTGGAGCCTGATGGGAGAGAGGGCAATAATTCTATCAGGCTCCACCTGGCGGTCGTGGCAGTCAGTGCACCAACGGAAACCCTCAGTTGTCTGCTGTCATCCGTCTGGAACGGAAGAATCACGTAAGTAAAACAACTTTCCGATCTCTGCTCACAGTCTCCCAGCAACTGGCCTCCTGTAATAGACCTTGACCTCCTTGGCTCCTAGAATGGATACTTAGGTACTACCTCCAGGTTGGAGGGACAGGCAGAATGCCTCTAAAGGCCATTTGCTTGGCGGCCTAGAGTGGGTGAGCATTTTGCTTTCATCTTCTGCTTTGAAATGCCAGTAGCAATTGGCCAGCTACTGTGTGGGACAGGATGCTGAACTAGATGGACTGTGGCCAGATCCAGCAGGACTTCTTAGCTGATGCTTCTCTTCTCCTGTGTTTTTCTTAAACTTCTGTAGGTGTGTGTGTGTGTGGGGGGGGGGGGAATTGGATAGAGGGAAGATTTATAACTTAGATATGAGGTCTGCTTCTCTTTGCTCTCAAGACAGCATTCTGTTAATCTGGTCAGGTCCTAGATAAGTCACTTTTTGTAGGTCAATCATTTGACAATCTCTAATTTTCAGTTAATTATCATATAATGTAAACTCTTAATGTCAAATGGATGAAACTCAGTTCTAGATATTCTGTACTTGTATTATCATCCCATAAGTGGCAAGGAAGGAAGTGTGTAGGACTCAACCCATGCTCTTCCAGATTGGCGTGGAATGCTGAGAGTGGAATCCAGAAACTTCTGGAGAGCTGCTTTTAGAGACCAGTCAGTATACATGAAGAAAGCTTATTTTATAAGGGACACTTCAAATTATAGTAATACAAAGTGTAGGACTAATTATGGCTAGGGATGTGCATGAATAATTTTTTGACATTTGATCCATAACAAATTGAATGATAGAAAATCAATTTGTTTGAATAGATACCCTTTGAACGTCGTAGTATTCTATTCAATATGAATGTATTCATACAAATTTGTACAAATATCTGATACAAATGAATGCATATGTAGTACGTGTTCGTAACATAACCACGCTCTGAAAGCATCAAATTCAACCTGAATCCACTTTTAATCCGCTCTCTAGCCATGTCAGATGCAATCGCGATCTGTTGCAGATGTGACTGCCGTCCCGCTTTCCCACCTCCCCAGTTTAAAGAAGTCTGAACTATTCAGACAAATAACTAATGCTACAAATATTCATGCACATCCCTAATTCTGTGTTCCATCACAAAGCCCACATTTTGTTTTTTCAGTAAACACTCAAGTTTCATTCCTGCTAATGATTGCTGGAAAATTCAGTGATCTGTTTTTCAGTTAAACTCACTGATCAACGTAAATGCTGCATCAATGTAAGCAGCTGCCCTAGTGGCAGATCTTATTTTTAACCATATTGAAGAAGGGCTATAGTACCAAACTTATGGATGCATACACTTCCCCCAACAGCGGCGTTCGTGTTTCCTCTCCATTTGATGGTTACTTGTGAATAATGAGCATGTAAAATGGTTCTGATTTTTTTCACTACCAGTTCTCTAATTTAAGCTTTCTAAATATTTGAACTTGGCCGGTTTTATTTTTGCATACAGTTTACATAATTAGTATACTCACAGTAATTCATCTAAAAACATAGTTTAAACAGTGTGATGTATGATTGTGGGGCAGAAAGATTTAACAATCCAGCCTATAGTGGGAAATTTGATTTCCTGACAGTGACAAAAGGCACGGCGGACTACATCTGTGATTTGGATGTATGTTTGTGGCTTACTATGTGATTTTTCCTGGCTTTTCCTGTTTTTATCTTGTGCTTAGCTATTTTATTAATGAATTACCAATGTGAATTTGGCATACACTAAATAAAATACAGTATATTCTGGCGTATAAGACTACTTTTTAACCTAGGAAAATCTTCTCAAAAGTCGGGGGTCATCTTATACGCTGGGTGTCGTCGTCTTAGACGGCGAGTATATCCCAAACTCTATATTTTAACTGGAAAAGTTGAGGGTCGTCTTAAATGCCGGAATATACGGTATCTAGAAATGTAGTAAGTTTGTTAATGAGCTTATGTAATCCTTGAATATTAGCAAGCCACTTCTGTCGAATCCATGCATATGAAGCGGAGTGTATTTGAATGACAAAAGAAATGTATACACTTTGCTCTTTAATATGGTATTCATATTGGATTCCTCTTTATGATCTTGCTTTGACAGATGTTGACAATTACTTTAGATGAGAGTGACTGTTTTGCAGCCTGGGTATCAGCAAAAGACGCTGGGTTCAGCAGCCCTGATGGATCTGACCCAAAATGTGAGTCTGTGTGCTGATACCTCTTCGAAAGTCAAAAGTCCTCCTATGTACATCACTTTTACCAAGCACAGCAATTTTTTTAGTGTTTGAAAGAGGTTTTGTTTAATTTAGATCATAGCAGTTTTGTTTTTGTTTGGGAACTCAACCTGTACTAGGGGTGTGCACAAATGCAGCTTTTGACATTCAATTTGATTCAAATAGAATATTCAAATGTCCAAATTCGTACGAATAGAGAACAGACAAATGTATTAAAATCTGAACCGATTCAAATACATTTGTACAAATATTTGATACGAATTTGATTATACGAATGTTGACATTTGTGTGTGTCCGTACGCATCCTGTACATATCCGTACACATACAGATGTCTGAGTGATTCAAAATATTTGTATTGTTTGAATGTTAAAAAATGAATGTCTGGACATTTGATTCGAATTTGAATGTTTGAATTTGGCCAAATTCAATCAAATAACGAATATTTCAAATATTATTGCACATCCCTAACCTGTACTAGGTCCTAAAACCTGCCCTGATGTCATTTGTGAAGTTGCACAGATTTCATTTTCTACATGGATAGAAACCACAGGACTTACACTTTGGGCAGCCACTGTTCATTACAGTCCCTTTTTGAATGATTGAGCTTTAGATCAAAAGTGCCTTGTGGCTCATAATGAAAGATGTAACTCAGATGTAAACAGCAGCTTAAAGCACAGCCATTCTGTGTGGCCCCTTGACAGCATTCTTCTGCGCCACAACATACATCTGCTTTTGATAGTTTCTTCAGGTGCAAAAGAGATTTGCCTTTCCAGAAACATAAGAAAAGATCACTTTCATACTTGGAACTCGATGCATACAGTTATTTGGATAGCCTTAAACTTTCTGGTTTTGCAGTAGGCAAGAAAGTTTTATCAAAATTTTCAAACCTCTGCTGTAAAAAGCCTTTTGCAACTAATTTAGCTTTGTATTTCTGGGTTCCATCGGGCATTTCCTTACTTTTGAACACCCATTTGCACCCTACAACTTTGTGGTCTCTAGGTCTCTCAACTACTTCAAACACTTCTTTCTCTAGTAAAGACAAGTATTCCTGATTCATTGCAGAGAACCACTTCTCCTGCTTCTCTTTAGGATAAGTCAGCAAATCTTCAAAGTTCTCTGGTTCTTCTGCTACTACTTGGCAAGCTGTTGCGCTCTGTACTACGAATCTATCTGGAGGTTTCCTCACTCTCTGAGTCCTCCTTGGTATAATTACCTTTGTCCTGCCTTTTTCATCTTCACTGTCAGAACTAGTCTGTACCTGTGTGCTCTCCTTGGACACCTTTTTAAACTTTTGTGTAGTGACAGGTGAGTGTAAAGTTGGATGTGTTTGTGTTTGTTCGTCTGCAGAAGTGCTAGGTTCACTGTCTGTAGATTCTTCTTGCTTTAGTGCCCCTCCATTTCCAGTATCTATGGCACTCTGCCCTAGCTTGAGAAAAACCTCCTTGTTAGCATGAAGCCTTTCCCAGCCCGAATGGTTTTCAAAGTTGGCACTTCTGGACAGTAAGATTTCTCCATGACCTGTATAAAATCTATAGCTGTTACCAGAATACCCCACAAACATCAACCTTTTCCATTTAGGATCCCCCTTTTTCCTGAAATTTGCAGGCACATACACATTTGCATACTGCCCAAAAACTCTCAGGTATTTGAGGTTTGGTGGTCTCCCATACAACATGTGATAAGGAGTTTTCTTCACAAAAGAATTCCAAGTACGGTTAGCAACATGATTTGCAGTTAAAATTGCTTCCCCCCAAAGCTGCTGTGGTGCCTCTGCATCCAGCATCATACAGTCTTTGATTTGCTTTAAGACCCCTATGTGTCTCTCAGCTAAGCCATTTTCCCGGGGAACTGCAGTGTTTGTTGTATTGTGGCGAATCCCTTTCTTCCTTAACCAATTTTTCAGGTTATTGGACAAGAATTCTCCACCTCTATCTGTAACCAAAGATCCTACTTTGTAATCAAATTGCCTCTCAACCATATTGACCCAATTTTTGATGTGTTCAGCAGCTTCACTTTTCTCTTTCATAAGCATCACATACGAATACCGTGTGTGGCGGTCTACAATTACCATGAAGTACTGATTCTTGCCCATGGTTTTGGGTAGAGGACCAGCCAAGTCAGCGTGCACAATCTGAAAAGGTCTTTCTGTAGTGCATTTACTAAATTTGGCCACAGGAAAAGCCTTAAGCTTTACCTTGCTGCAAACTGAATAATCCAGGTGGTTTGAACACTTAGTCATTTTAAATTCTGGACACACTTCCCCCAGTTTCCCCAAACTTGTGAAACTCGTATGTCCCGTGACTCTGTGGTAGTAATGAGCACAGTCCAAGTGCAAAGGCACATTGTTAGCTAGTGCACATTCTGCCTTGTCAATTATATAATACACTTTGTTTCGCTTGATTGCCTTAGCACAAACTTAGTCATTCATGCTAATAGTACAATCATTCCCTTTGAAACTTAATGCATACCCACTGTTAGTTAACTCAGACACACTGATCAAACAGTTCTGCAACTTAGGAACACATAATACATTTGAAAAATCCTTTCCAAAACTTGGGATGTACACAGTTCCCATTACTTTTACCTCTCTTGATGCACCATCAGCCAAAGCAACTGAATGTACATTAGAAGGCATCTTATCTTTTAGGAGCTTTTCACAATTAATCATATGAGACGATGCTCCCGAGTCTAACACCCAAATAGGGTTTACAGCCTTATGGGCTTCGTAGTCATTGTTCTTTACAACAGCTACAAGGCCTTTCTTGCTGCTCCCAGCATTTTTGGGTTGTTTTTTCCTTTCTGCAGCCAGCTTTGAACAGTCCTTGATGAGATGATTTGTTTTCCCACAATGAAAACACTTTCTCTCTCTGGACACAGCTGCTTTTTCCGGTTGCAACTCCTTGAAAGTCTCGGTTGGGTGAGTTTGCCTCGGTTCTGCACTCTGCCTTTGGAGCTTTGCCTCGTACTGCCAACGTTGGGTTTCCTCCAAGACCCGTGCAGCCACCAGCTCTGCAGTCAGCTGTGATTCGTCAACACACTGTAGACTCCACAGAATATTTTCAAACTCATCAGCCAAACTTCCCAACAAAATATATGCTCTCTGTGCCGGGGCAAGATCCACCCCCCTTGTTTGTACCTGGTTGAACAAATCAGCCATGGTCTCCAGATGCTTCTCGGGCGATTGTCCTTTCTGCATCTTGCAGGCATACAGCCTCCTACACCAAATAATTTTTGACAGAGCTGTCGTGGATTGGTGGATTTCCTTCAAAGCATCCCAGACAGCCTTTGAAGTCCTTTTCTCTCGGACGTGGTTGATTTGCGGCGGCGTGATTGTAAGCAAAATTGTAGCTTTAGCTTTTTTGTCTTCATCAATCGTGCCGGCTGTGAGGACTCCTTTTTCAACAACATCCCAAATTCCTTCTCTCGTAAGCAACGCTTCAGTGTAGGCACACCAGGCTGCGTAATTAGTCTCGTCTAGTTTGGGAAATTTTACTGCCTCCATTATTAAGCAGTGCAGCTCTCCCACCTTCTTCTGTCAAACGTGACAAGAAACAGACAGCCGTCCGATTCTCTTACCATTCAGCCTTCCGGCACTGACAGTCAGTTAATCTCTTCAGCACGCACGGAGTTAACGCTCTGGGCACCCATAACCCTTGTTGGTGTGTGAGATACCTTGTTGGTATTAAATCAGCAGACGCGGCCGTGCTGACAAGACAATCTCTGCTGTCCCGGAAATCTGCTGCTGGCATCTCTGCTGTCCGGCCTTATCAGGGAATCCCTCCTGCCCGCAGCGTAAGAAGCAGACTGAAGCAGGAATTCTCTCTCCTCAGAGGTTTATTCTTACAGTTGCTGCATAGTTACAAATATACACGCTCTCCACAAAGTTTCCATCTCTCCAAGCTCACGACCAGCAACCCACAATCACAGCCGTGTGCGGGCACTTTATACACTTTCTTATCATACGATGGTGACTCACTTCCCTTGTATTGCACAAGCTGTTGCAATCCAAGTGTTGCACAGACTTACGCAATTCTTGCACAATCCAACCTTGAACACTTTGCTGATAGTCACGCCTGTGACTCTTAGTTACCTTTATATGCACATCCGTACATTTTCCTTATACGGGCTTCACTGCCTAACAATAAATGCCTATATTTATGGCTGTTTTGCACTAGCAATGAAGACCCCATTAGGAACCCAATTGGTACGATCGGTTACATACAGTCCACACACACAGCCTCTTAGGACCCCATTAGGACCCTATTCTGAACCCATTGTGCCCACGAGCACTGGTAATATCCGGATTTAATGGGGCCTCCAGGGCCTTAAATCCTGATTGGTAGACCCCTTTAATGGTGTCTTCAGTCTTCCGCTTTGAAGACCAGATCAGAGACTGTGCGTCCATATATATACTGGAGCAGGGGGCCCAGGGGTGGGCCTAGAGGCCACCATTTGCAATGAGGTGGCTCCGGCTTTCAACACAGACAATTTGTAGGCCCACACATCCTTTGTAACATGGGCAGCCACAAAACATGGTCTCTCCACCATGCCTGCTGTAACCAGAAGTGACCCCTGATTGACAGCTATCCCGCACCACCGGCAGACCTTCTTGCTCGGGCCTAATTGGAACCTTGGGATGGGTGATACAGCTTCTGCAGGGCAGCCCTCTTCAGCACCCATTGCAGTCGGGTGCTAGGCGGCTTGTTCAGACACATGGGGCCCTTGCCATGATGCGGATCTTGAAGGACTGGATATCAAAGATCTTCTAAATGCTGATTAATGGAGATACTACAAAAACAGCCTATAACTTACACTAACACTGTAACATGGTGATGGCCAACCTATGACACGCGTGTCACAGGTGACACGCCAAGCCCTTTTGGGTAACACACATGGTCACCCTGGCACCTGGATGTGTAGTGCTTGCTTGTTCTTGAAGTGTATGAAATACCAACTTTCAATTGATTTAGCAAATGAAATTCAGCAACAAAAGTCACTAATGTAAAGAATTGTTTTTGCTTTTAATAAAATACATATATCAAAAATATAACTTTTTTAGTAGAGCTACAAATATCACAGAATTATAGGTATTTCTAGATGTGGCACAGCACCTGAGTTAAGCTAGGTTTTCTTGCGAATTTTGACACACCGAACTCAAAAGGTCCACCATCACTGCTGTAACACTACTGCTTTTTCTTAATTCAAATATATGTACACAACAGCTTTAATCTCTTACTTTTCTTCAGTGAACCTTGGAGGGCTTTTACTGCAGGCTCTCTTGGAATATTGGCCTAGAACGCACATTAATCCGATGGATGAAGATGAAAATGAAATGAACCATGGTGAGCATTTCTCCGTGTAGCACAGAAACGTTAGATGACTTATGTCTTATCATTTGGGGGTTGAAAACCTTTCTTTTTGATTCACCAGTAGTCATGGGGCTGTGAAGCATCCATGAGGAACTGGAGTGTTGATTTTATGTAGCTAGAGTTTAATTTTTATGGGAGTACATATTTTTTAGTTGTCTGTTGGCTGTTCTATCCTATAGCAAAGACAGACCTTTGATCTCCTTGGTAGTTCTGTTGTAATTGGTATCAAAATCTCTTGCTGCGATGAAAACACAGCAACTTTGTTTTGATTGTCTTGTTTCTTCTCCCCATGCAATAGTGAACGGCGAGCAGGAGAACAGGGTGCAGAAAGGAAATGGATACTTCCAAGTGCCACCTCACACCCCAGTTATTTTTGGTGAAGCTGGAGGACGCACTCTGTTCAGGTACAGCAGTTGGGAAAACGTCAAGGGAGGGGACAAGGATGTATTTGCTGATTCGTTTCTGAGGGTGGATTTAATACAGCTGTTAAGCAAGTCAGAATGTTTAGAGATTAATACAGTTGAAGGTGATTTGATATTTGTATAGGAAGCAGAGTGCCAACATGTTGCCATCTGCAGCATGGGAACAACACTTTGTTATTATTACAGGGCTGTTTACGGTTCTTGAAAACCTATGAAATAGAAGCCAAGTCAGGGGTGTCCAAATCATGGGCCTCATAAAACTAAATTTACTTATGAAATTATGCACAGATCTTTTTTACTCATCAGTTTTTTTTAGTGTTTGTGTATTTGTATGGCCCAAGACAACTTTTCTTCATCCGGTGTGGCCCAGAGACACCAAAAGGTTGGACACCCCTGAGCTAAGTAGACGAGCAAGCTGGTGATCTTCAAAATGCATACCCTTCTCTATGGCACAAGAAGACATGATCATGTCTTTGGTGTCATTGTAAGCCCTTCATGGGTGGACCTTGCAATGTGCAGTGATGGCGCATGCCTGCGTCATGTCTCATATTGCAGAGCCCACCCAGGGAGGGCCCTATAATGGCAACATTATGTCATTCTTTGCATTCCTTTTTAACTGTTTTACGGGAAAAATTGTGAGCTCTACACTTGTGCATACTCCCGGTTAACCACAAGGAAGCTTTTGTAACAAACAGAGAGCTCCATAGATTCTGTGAAAATGATGTTAGTCTGAGCAGTGGCTCCTTTCTCCTCCTAATAATGCTTCACACATGATGGGAGTTGGCTTGATCTTTGGCATATTAACAAGAGAAACCATAAGTAGGCCTGTTTTTCAACTGAAACATAAAATTTTATCTCTAAATGTGAAACCGTGGCAGAAAGGCGGTCTAACAAGGCTGAAACTATAAAAACTATTTTTTTAATTGTATGTCATGTAAAATACAAACTGCAAGATGTTGTTGGTATGTACCGTATCTTTTAATTCTCTTTTAAAGTATTGGTTTTATTGTAATATACTCTGGGATCTTGAGCTACATGGCAGAATAGAAATGCAAATGAATAAATGAATCTTATTAGCCTGTATCGGAGGGAATAATGAAATTGAAAGGATTTTTGCCTTATTCCACCTTTAAATCTCTCCGCTTAGGTTGCTGTGCCGGGATTCTGGTGGTGAAACTGAATCAATGCTTCTTAATGAAACAGTGCCACAATGGGTAATTGACATCACTGTGGATGTAAGTACATCTTGGTGCTTTCAACAAGAGTTAACTTCAGATGTCCTTTTAAATGGGTATACAGTGTACCTTCAATATACTAACATTTCTTTTGCAATTAAGGTGATCCGATTTTACATTTCTTGCCAACAAGAGCAGAAATAAGTGGGGAAATAGCTAGGGAATAATTATATTCAGTGAGAAATTAAGCTTATCAATCACTTTAAATATACCTGTGACAAGATGGAACAATGAAATGATGTTTTTTTTTCTCAATTTTATAGAAAAATATGCCAAAATTCAATAAAATTCCCTTCTACCTCCAACCTCATTCTTCTTCTGGAGCAAAAACGTTGAAGAAGTAAGTATAAATTGAAGTCAGCCACGCCTTTTTGTCAAGACTACGAATTGGACTTGGCATAAGCAGCTTTCTTACCTCCAATCCACTGTTTCCACAGGGACCGACTGTCAGCCAGTGACATGTTGCAGGTCAGGAAAGTGATGGAGCATGTTTATGAAAAAATAATAAATCTCGACAATGAATCACAGACAACTAGCTCTTCTAATAATGAAAAAACAGGGGAACAAGAAAAAGAGGAAGACATTGCTGTTTTAGCAGAGGAGAAAATTGAACTTTTGTGCCAGGACCAGGTATGCACATTGACTACCTTGCTGTAGTACTGAGGATTAAACGGAGGTGCACTCGCGCTGTATGATAACCTGGGCATTTTGTAGGAAGGGCAGGATATGTCTGTGAGCTACAGTTGAAGCTGGGAGGGTCTGGGAATCGAATGTACTGGATTCATCAGGAAACCAGAGGAGCTGTGACATTACTGATTCAAACACCAACTAGTGAGATTTTTTTATAGTAGCCAGGTCAAAATGAGCCATTGCCAGTCTGGAAGCAATGTCCAATACACATCAAGATGAAATAAAAAGATGCTCCACCAAGTTGTCTTCTGTGAAATTCCTTTGCGTGTGGCACAAAGGAAATTAAATGGCAGTCACATCTGAAAGCCTTGAATAGTGTCCCTCTGTCTCACATATGTCTAGAGAACACTATCTGCCATCACATTAATTATTGGGTCAAACTGTTAACCAGGTTGTGCGTTTTGAATGCTATGCAGTTATGTATCAAGAAGAATTAAGAAATGCCAGACGCCCTTGATGCTGGCTAATGAGGAGTTGGGTTTTTTTTTTATGTTATGGGCATTGCAACATCATCCAAAGACATACTGCAGCAACACAGATAAGGGGGGAAACAGAAAAACCTGCAGAGGAAAAAGCAGGATTGCCTTTTCCATACTGCTAAAGGCTAGAAAAACACGCTCACGTTTGCTCCCAAAAGATTACTATGAAGTGAGACTTCAGCCTTGTACCTCACACTGTGAAGTTCTGTGGCTGTTTAGGTTGTAGTCCAAAAGACCCGCAGAAGGGATTTGCATGAATTCTCCCTCCCCCGATCACTTTGCATGAAAGCGAACGGGATGGAACTTTGTATTCATGCAAATGGAGATGCTTCAAGTGTGCCAGGCTTTGAATTTGCTTTGAATCCCTGCCGCCACAACTCCTGTCTCTAAATTCTGAAACTTCACGTGAAGGCACAAAAGCTTTTGCTTTGCACGCAAAGGGTCAGTCTTCAAATTTAGCCAATGTTTAATTCAAATGAGAAACTTTGAACCGGCACAATTTGTACAAATTGCAAAGATGACAAACGTTTTTCTCCTTTCCCTCATCTGCAAGTAGAAGTCTTTTATTCACTGATGAGCAAGTGAAGGACCTGCCTGGGAGGACAATAGGTGGTTTCTTTCTTGTTTATATGATGGCGTAACGCAGGGTGCAGAGAGCATTTCCTTAGCTTGGATGTGTATGTCGACACAATTTGAAGGTTAGAAATCTTACAAAATCCACACTTGCTTTGTGATGCAGGTTTTGGATCCAAATATGGACCTTCGAACCGTGAAGCACTTCATATGGAAGAGCGGTGGTGACTTGACCCTCCACTACCGCCAGAAGTCGACGTGAGCCAACACTCGGGCCCAACCGGTTATTCATTGAGCTTCCTGTACTGGTTGCAGCTGTAGCGCTCTAGAAGCCCTACTGAGACCCTAAAGGTAGATCTGATGCTCCTAACGCCTTGATGCAGAATCTACTTGAATTGAAGTGACTAATAAATCTGTAATATAGGTAATCTATGTGACCTAAAACTAACGTCTGTCCTTATCCAGCCGCAAGCGGAAATGATGTGAGAAGCCCTCAGTGGTTCCTATTTATAAGGTGTACAGAGACCAGATGATCCAGTGCAGATGTTTTGTTGGGGTTCTTATTTCAGTTTTTTCTTTCCAAGGTCATACCTTCATCTGTGCAAGCTTGATATCAAAAACATTTTTCTTCGCCTTGCTGCTGACTCACTCACAGTGTAAAAACTGCATGTGCTGTACTTTGTTGATACATTCCATGTATACAGTACATACCTTTTCCTGAAAAGTCAAATTTTGGCCACTTTTTGAGACAAATCTACTAATGCAAAATCTGTTGTACAGTTGAGTAGAACTGTCTCTGTAACATAAGCAGAAAGGCTGAACTCCCTTAGCGTTGTTGTTGTTTAGCTGTGATCTTGTAGGGAACTCTTTTGGTACTTGGAATAAAAAAAAAAACCAGTCGATTGTGTGATTACAAGGTCAGTCCAGTGGTGCAGTGCATCATGATGGCTTCAGCAACCTTCAACCAGACTTTTAAATGTAACTTCTGTAGTCCACTTTTTGCCCGGTAGGTGGCACCACCTAGTCGCAATTCCAAGTAATTGTAACTCTGATTTTAACACTTTGGCAGACTCTAGGAATTTGGAGTAAATACCATAGCTGTGGATAACAAAAATGGATGCAGGTTTTTTTCCTTCAGTGGTTTTTATATGCATTTTTTGGATATTTTTGTTGTAAGCTGTGTTTCAGCTCAGTTTTTCTTTTCCACCATTTCTAAAAAAAAAAAAACATTTTACAGCTTTTTCATATTATCATAGTCTGTTAGAATCTAACTTATTGTGGGGCAAGGGGAGGGAAGGGAGCGCTTAAATAGACTGGTTGGCGTGCCAGGAAGCTTGGATTTATGGTTTACTGTGAACAGACAGCAGGTTGGTGCATACTGCTACTGCTGCCAGAAGCTGGGAATCCTATACGCAGTGTAACCCTGCTTCTCTCCAGATCTAGAGTTTCTTCTTGGCTTGCCATTCATAAATTGTTGGAAAGAGGATATAGAAAAGCACTAATTTCAGGTAATGGTCTAAGCCAAGTCTGATTGATTCCTGACAAGGCAGAAAAGGTCCTAGCAATTCGCCCATTTGTGCTGCCTTTCCGCTTCTTCGCCATTGACAGTTTGCTATCCCCCGAGTACATAATTACCAAGCCAAGAAAAGCTTTGCTGGAATTAAAATTAACATCGAAGAATGCTGTAAAATTGTTCTGATTTGCAGTGGAAGCACAAGTCCCTTTTAACAGGCAGTGCACTAAGGGTAGATTCCCACTCTGCAAGAGAACCACTTTTTCTAACGTAGCAGCTGAATTCAAGAATACCCAGGCTTAAGTGTTGGGGACATCTGATTTAGATTTGGTTCTAGCATTCTGTTCATTTCAAGCCATTCAGCTTCTTCCATGGGTTATTTCTCAGTGTGTTCACTGAGTCTAGTAGTTATTATTCCTTTTATGAAATATCCCAAGCGTCAGTCACAACAGCCTCCGTGTTAAAGACTATAGGTTGGCGATAAACCCATTGGTCACTAATGGTCCACATGACATGAGACAAGGGTTTTTAGCATGCAACCTGAATGCACCACTTCCATTGCAATCTTTCTGTTTTATAAGTTCTGTGGGTAGAAAACCCGGTTTGCAGCATTGCATATTTTCAGTTGATGAATTCATCTCATTCTTAAATTGCCTGAAACAAGACTTGTTTAAAAAGAACTGGCTTGGTTCCTACAAGGTTGATTCTGAATTTTGTGCTTTCCATATTTTCACGGAAACTTACTCCTGCCAGTTCCTTCTGTTTTTTTGGTTCAAAGTCATTTTCTACAATCCCCATAATGTAGTTTCAGGGAAGATTGAAAGAAGGCCTGCAATGCCAAAAGAATGAATATGTACTTCACAATTGTATAGAAATAATTAAAAAAAACTTTAACATTTCCAAGCAACTTTGGTCTTTTTTTTAAAAAAAGAAATACAATATTGAATAAGAGGCATGTGGTTAACATGCGAGAGACTGCAAGTAGGTAGACACTATGAACAAAATAAGGCCAACTGAAAACCCTGTATATATGTATGTCAGTGGTTCTCAACCTGGGGGTTGCGACCCCATCGGGGGTCGCGCACCCATTTCGGCAGGGTCGCCAAAGCGTGGGCAGGCCCCCCCCGCGTCCCCCACTGCCGCGCCACCACCGCCGCTTTAAGGAGAGATCAGTGGCGGCAGGCAGCGATGGCGGTGAAGGGCGCCGGACCCGCAGCACCCTTTGCCCGCCAAAATCCGGCGTTGCGGGAGGAGTTCCGGGTCGGGGAGGACCGAACACGATGCCAGCGGCCCTGGCCCCGCCCCGGCCCCGTGCTGCCCCCGGCCCCGCTCCGCCCCCGGCCCTGGGGTCGCGGAGGCTTTTGGAACTTCATTTGGGGGTCGTGGCTTTCAAAAGGTTGAGAGCTGCTGATGTATGTATACATATGCAACCTATAATCATGAATGAGGGACATTTGTGTCCTTACATGTCTCCATACAAGTTCTGTTTTCCATGGATTTTTCAGTTGGAGAGCGGCAACATGCAGTTTCCAGTTACTTTAGCCTTGCGAAAGCAATACGGTGGACCACAACTCTTAAATAGAAAAGCCTGTTGTATTTTCACATGTCAAAGATAAGAATTGTGTTATTCGTCTTCCCAGGGAAAGGAACATGTTGCTTAAACCTGCTTTTCTCCATTCCGTAACATGTGTCTTTAAACTATAGAAAACTGTTTTGAAGGAAATGACTAGACCTCTGGAAGCCAGACTTTTCAAAAATAATTTATTTTCTGATCTTTAAGAAAGGGTGCAAGATAATCAAGTATTGTTAAAACCATTGCAGAAGATAAGACAGTCACAATTTGTAATGAACATCCAGATTCAGGGAGGAGCCAGCCCCTAAGCAGGCCTACCCTTTGGAAAGACTTGGGGCTCCAGATGCCTCA
Organism: Aspidoscelis tigris stejnegeri; assembly: GCA_023333525.1. Taxonomy (NCBI): domain Eukaryota; kingdom Metazoa; phylum Chordata; class Lepidosauria; order Squamata; family Teiidae; genus Aspidoscelis; species Aspidoscelis tigris. Next base: position 66,140,834 of record JALMGA010000008.1, read on the forward strand.
CCTGAGAACCCTGGATTTTCTACAGCTCCCACAGCCTACTTTGGAACAGTTGTGTCCCCTGCAAAAGGTGTTGGGAACCAGGGTTGTCAGGGGAAGCACCTGCCAATCTCAAGACTTCTTAGCAGTTTAGTGTTTTTTTATGAACTGCAGTTGAAGCTTAATCCTGCTACATATAGGTTTGAAAATATTATGCTGATTAAATTCACTGCATGTTCTAATAGTAAAGTTTTGTGACACACACTCTTGGAAGAAAATACTTGCAACTGCTAAAATATTGCCTCAAAAAGACAACCTTGCAAGAAAGTTCCCTCATCCACAGTAAGATTCTGCAGTTAATCTGTGCCTATTATGCTAAACGACAGCTTTCATTTCTCCTTGATCAAAGTTAACCTGAACTCATTGCTGAGAGTTAACTTGTAGTGGTGGTAGGCAGGACTTATCACCTCCATTGCATATTCTAGAAAAAGTGGAACTTAAGACACTACACCTGAACTCTGAACATTGAAACATTAGGGATGTGACAAACCTGCATCCATTAAGTCAGCACCTGTAGCACAAAGGTGTAAATTAATGAAAACATTTGTCGAATGCAGACAGGTGTTTAGAGGCCCAAGGACTGTTTCCCTTACAGCCCTTACTTATGAGTAAAATTACAAAGGGGCTTTCTGCATTTGACTCTAGGGGGTAGGTGCACTGCTGTGAAACATGTCCGTTTACACACTACAGAGCCACTTCCGTCCGAGAGCAGTGCCCAGCATGGCCGAATATCACTGACCTTCAGGAGCTGTGGGTCAGTAAAATCTTTCCTAGTGCAATCCCACACACAGGTCTTTGCGTTACTTCCAGGCGAAGGCTGCATGGGAATGGTGCAGCTACACACCATGTTGCCCAACTACTTATAGCAACAGTCCCACGTACACAGCCATTGCTGCAAGGCGGACACTCCTGCCTGGGAGCATCTGCAGTTCACCCAGACCCAGGTACATATTGGTTACCTGCAGATGGTATCCCATGGCAGTTAAATGCAAAAAGCTCCACACAGAGGCTACTGCTTCCTTTCTCCACTCCTTGCTGCCGCTATTATGGATCCCTTCATAGGTGCCACTTGCCATGTCATGTGAAATGCTACGTGCATGCATGGCTATGTCCTGGAGCTCCCTCTGAATTTGCAATGATATCTCGCCTACATACCATTGCACACTGAGGTCCCCAACCATGACACAGACTGTAACGTCAGCAAAGAGGAATGGAGAAAATGCATTGTGCTTCTACTCAAGAGCTAGGTAGAACACAAAACAGAACCAGCACTGCTAGGTGCCTTCCCTAATAGTCCTTGGCCTCTAACTCCTGTCCACATTCAACAAACACTTTCATTAATTCAGGTCTCTTTCTTCATGCTGTAGGTGCCATTTAAGTTATACGCCTTTCCCAATTTTTAAAAATATGCTTTAAGGCAGAGATGGGGAAATTCTGGTCTCATGTTCATTAGCCTCACTCAAGAGTGTGGCTGAAGCACAGTAGAAGAATCCAACCATATCTAGGTCACCGCCCTGATTAAAGCATTCAAATGAATGTGATCCGTTAACAGGCTAGCTGTCCTCTTCAACTATATCACGATTAACATTAGGGAAAAGATACTTCCCCCTAGGAGTAACACGTTCTTTTTTTAAAGCATACTACTCACAAGCCATCAGTTCATCCCTCAAGAGAAGTCAAGTATCCAGAAGTGGTAAAGCTGTAATTCACAGCAATGAAGCTGCTGGAAGGAGCTCTAAATCTGCATTATTACTTTGCTACAGCCAAGGAATGAGTGTCTGGGCACTACAAAGCCAGATTATTTGGCACTAGCGTCCTTAAAGCACATGGCAGAAGGTGTCTGTTGAAGCTAGTTCTGCATCCTGTCTCCTGTTAATTCCTTCGGCTGCCCTTCACTGCTGTCAAGATGGAGCGCTATAGGCTCTGCAGGATTTATCGACGTTTCTGAAACAAGGCTTTCTTGAGCATCAGTACCAGCTTTAGAGATTGGGCTTATCACATCCACAGGAAGGGAAGGGAAAGAAGAAACGGAAGACTGCCCTCCATCTGATTCCGACTGGGAAGTCAAGCCCTCTGGATGAGGTGCTGAATCTGAGACCAGAAGAGGGGTATGGTCTAAGGGAAGGAAGAATAGCGTTAATCAACACAAGCCAGAATCTTGAGCCTTGTACAGTTTTATGAAGGAAAGCCGATAACAAGCGAGCAAGGTCGGTTTTCTAGAGAATCAGAGCAACCAATCAGAGGGTATTTTTCCATTGTCACTAGAAGTACTGATTAAGTACCCATTAATGGGTACTTAATGGCATTAATGGGTACTTCTAGTGACAGTGGAAAAACACCCAGAATGTCGCTTCTCCTGTCTCAGTTTCTGTAATGGTTGATGAGTCCGTTCTTACGAACAATTATCATGTAAACACAATATCCACTAGCACTAAGGACCCATTAAGGACCCATTAGGCTCAGAGCAGGAGGACCCTGTTTCCACTGCAGAACCCATTACAACCCTATTTGTGCACACCTGTACTAGGGAAATCCAGATTAAACGGGTCCCACAGGATTTCCTGTGAACCCCATTAAACGGGTCTACAATCCGGACTTCAGGCATCAAATCCAAATTAGATGCGTCCCCCCCCCCAAAAAAAAAAAAGTGGCGTGATGGATGTCTCCCACTTGGGTACAGACGGATGCCACATGGGTGCTCTGGCATTCCCACTGCGAGCTTGCCTAGCACCCACTGATATTGGGCACTACACTGCCCATGGAGATGCATCAGGTACTTCCTTAGATCCAGATCTTCTAAATCTGGCTTAGTTGAAGGACTCATTTCTTAGATCCAGATCATCTTTAGATCCAGATTAAGGGAGGTAAGTGGAAAACACCCCCAAGGTACCTGTCTGCCATATTATAGGGCCCACACCCTTGCTTAATGGAGGGCTTTTTCCTATTATAACCAGTTACTCCACTGGCAGCAGCCAGTGTTTGATGTGAGAAGGGAAATCAAACTTAGGTGGCTATCAGGTGGTCATATTCCCCTGACCCTCATTCAGGCTGCTCTCACGCCAAATCTCAAAACCTTTAGTAGGGTTCAGTCCGATTGTGAACCAGATGCCCCTCCCATTTGATGTGGATCATAACAGATGTGCTGAACCAGATCTTTTTAGACCCAGTTCAGAAGGATGACTTCCAGAAGGCCTAGTAGCGCTCACAAGTGTGTGGGATGGCGGCAAAAAAAAACCCCACATAGCTGGCTGCTCTGGTGCAGCATAGGCCACCAGGAATGGAAGGCACAATGGACCAGGCAAGGCAATGAGCACCATTAAGGATGCAGGGCCCCATTAAGGTAAAGCTGTGTGGATGATGGAAGGGGCAGGACATGATTGTGGGGGAGACGTACACGCAAAGGGGGTTAGTGAACCAGCTGGCCAGCTCTCTAGGTCAGACAACTCTATCTGTGGCCAGTTTCAGTTCATTGCTAACTGAACTGGCCCTTTTACATTTGTGCCCTTTGCTAGCTCATTCCAAACCCAATTAAGATCGTCAACAGAAAATCCCCAGGCTGGGGGGACAAGCAGGATGCTTCCAACGCCATTTGCTGGGATTTGAGAGCAGGTCAAGATTTCACCTTTGTTTCTGGGCATCTCAAGCAGATGACAATCGGTGGGCCACTATGTGCAGCAGGATGCTGGCATAAATGGGCAGTGGCCTGATCCAGCCCATTTATGCCAGCATCTTGCCGCATGTTCTTATGTTTTACTGTAACAGCTTTTGATAATGATGTGCTAATGATTTTAACCCCTTATAGATTTTACCAGGGGGCAGACAAATTTTGTGTTTCTGTTGGCTTGGTATGAAGCACCCTTCAGCTAAGCACTCTACTGGTTCTTATTTAGACCCAGATTGGAATGAGCTAGGGGGCTTCAGTACCAAACCAAACCCAAATCAAATGAATTAAATGCACCTACCAAGGTTTGAATGAACTTTATTTGCCATTGAGTCTTCAGTTGTTGATATAGTGTCTGTTAAAGTGGAAGAAGGTGGCAAATTGACTGTTCTCACTAAATCGATCAATTCAGGAAATGACGCTCCAGACATATCTATAAAATCTGGGAGAGGGGAGGAAAAAGTAAAATCAATAACTTAGAAAAATACTGATTTATAATTAAATTCCTTTGTTCTCAAAATGACTTGATTTGCAACTTTAGGGCATCAAAGATTCCTGGCTGTCCTTTATTGGCTGTGTAACGGGACCCTTCTAAATGCATGGAACTACTTGCTTCCAATGTCCGCAAGGATCTTGCATAGAAAACAAGATAAATACTGTATTTTCTGGCATATAAGACTACTTTTTAACCCAGGAAAATCTTCTCAAAAGTCGGGGGTCGTCTTATACACCGGGTGTTGTCTTCTTATATGGTGAGTATATCCCAAACTCTATATTTTAACTGGAAAGTTGGGGGTCGTCTTATACGCCCAGTCGTCTTATACGCCGGAAAATACGGTAATAATATTTCCAGCGTCTTTTGCCTAGTTTAATCTCCCCATTCTGAGAGTGGTCTCCTAATCGGTTCAGGTCAAAGAATGTGCCCACTTCTTGGGCAAAGTTTTATACGAAGAAGGCAGCATCCACCAAAGGAGAGCAGGGGAACAAATTACCTGGGTCCATAACCCTCTGGACAGGAGGAGGAGGATGAAGAGAACTTTCTGTCGAATACACAGTCCCACTTTCATCTGTGCTTGTAGTGTCTTTGCTCTGGGAGCTGGGTGCCAGAAGAGGAGCCTAAAATAAAAATTCAAATTTTAAGAAAATGTTTTTGAGACAAGACCAGATTATATAATCGATACAGTCAACATTCCTTAATAACCAATTAACTGCCTCTTCCCAAGCAAAACATTGTCTGAGGCTTATAAACATTCAAATCAGCCCAGGCTGGAGAGCAAGCCATGTTTGCTAGTGAGGAAAAGGGCTTCTTTCCCTTGGACACCCCAATGCATTCCTTCCTTGTCACCCCAATAAATGCACCTCCTCAGCAGAAGGCCCCCACAGAAAGCCTTTTTAGTATTCCAAACTACAAGCCAGATGTGTTGTGTCCCTTTGTTAAACGGAAAAATAACAGGAATATAATAGTTGCTGATAGATTCTGTCATATAGAAATGCAACTGCCAAGTTTCGATGCCATCTTTAAGTCAAAATGTCCCACCTGTGTGTAGCCATTGGTTGAAAAGGAGGGAGAGATGTTTCCGGAAAGTGAAGCTGGGCTGTCATCCGTTTTTTTCCTTGGGACGAGAGGCTGAGTAGGAATCCTATGCAAATAGCCATATCCGATGCCACATCCTAAACTGTTTCAAGAAGGGGAATAAATGAACTTGATAACATTGTTGTTGTTGTTCACAGCCCCCTGGTTAACTTTACTAAAAAACAGAAAAGGAATAGAACAAGTAATTATACACTACATTTTAGAGCCTAAACTACATATTAGGAATGTGCAAACAGGCTTTAGAAGTCAAGAACTGTTAGATGCTTTCCCTAACAACCCTGGCAATTTATTCAGCTTCCTTTAACTTACTTGTGTGTAGAACCACAAAGCATCTAGCAGTTCTCGGCCTGTAACCTGTTTCTGTCCTATGAAGGTGAGTTTGGCACATCCTTACTATCATTTATTTCTAATTATTTACTTGTATCTCTATAAAAGTCTCAGGGCAGGTTAAAAATAGATGAAATAAGTTATCTAAAACAATGGTAGTACATGCATTGGAGAGGTATGCTCTTCCCTCAACAAAGAGCAACAAATTATAATGAAGACAAGGGCAAGGCATGAGCATTTGAGATAGATATTTGGCTTCATCTACCGTACCTTCCTTCTCCACCCCAGGCTCCATTGGGCGTGACAGAAATTTCTCGACAGGAATCGCTTTCTGCACTATAGACCATCAGCTTTAAGGGCTTTCCTTCATGCGATTCAATGAGTGAAAATAAATCTTCAGACTGAGCAAAAGGAGAGAGACTTTGTTACCAGCACAGTAGCTGCACTCTGTCCTTGCGCCGGTTAGCTTTCTTTTCGCTGTGGGACTAATGTCTGCCTAGCTGGAAAACCACTGCTTTGCTCCCTACAGCACAGTGCAGAACCACAAATAAAAAGAATTTTTATTTTAGAGATGTGCACAGATATTTGAAAATCCGATAGTCTACAAATATCGACATTTGAATTTGCACTGCATTTTCAAAAATCCAAATTTTAACATTCAAACAAATTTCGGATTTTTGAAAATCCGATATAGATTTTCAAAGAATTCAACTGAATAGATGTGTTTATATCACATCCGAATATCGTGTTTATTTGTGCCTATAACACGGGATGAAAACGGGATGCGCACAAATTCGAAAATCGGATACAAATGTTGTCGACATTTGTATTTTTGTATTCAAATCAGATTTTCAAATGTACGAATTCGGATAATCTGGATTTTTAAAATTGGAACTGAACTGAATATTCAAATCGACTCAAATTCGAATGCAAAAAAATGCATTTATGCACACCCCTACAGGAGTTTTGCTTCTGCTAAGCTTTCATACAACCCCAAAAGAACAAGCATGAGGCCAGACAGGTTCGGTTGGTCAATACATTCCAGAGACTGTTGGTCACAGCTGTCATGTCAGCTGTACTTAACGATAGCTGGAAGCCAACAGATCGGCAAGAGCTATCGGGCCACTCCCTTGGCTGTATGAGTGGGAATTGCTCTTGTATGAGAAACTTTTCAAAAACAGCATTTTAGTTATATTTTACCTAACAGGCCACTGATGAAGACTATTTAGTCGAAACGCGTATGGCCCTAAATTCTTTGTTTTTATCAGCTGTTTTATATTTTATATTTTAAGTTTGATTTTTATTTTGGTGTGTGTTTTTAACTTGTTAAATTTGTTATGTTTGATGTTTTTACACCTTATTTCTTTTGAGTGCTGTTGCAATTTACCATTTATATTTTTCTATCAGTGGGGTTACCATACCCTTTTAGTAATTATTATATTTCTTTGTATTTTTGGCATAGTACCCTAGTTTGGTTTTTTGCTTTTGGCTTTTTTGGGGTTCTATTAGGGATTTTTGTTTGCCTCACTTTTTAGAGGAGAGAACAGGGAAGGCAGACACTACACACTTGGAGCAGTGTTGTTAGTGGTTTTAAAAGTATCACCCAAACCACCCCTCTGCAGAAAATGCTTAGGTAAAATCTATGAGAAGATGGATCCATTTCTTCCTTCATCACACGCTTTTTTTTTTTTTTTACATTAAACTCTCGCAGCAGAGCAGGACGGATATTTAAAGAAAGGCACTATTTGTTTAGGCAATGTTAGAACCAATATCATAGTAAATGTATTGCAGGGTTCTAAACCTTTTTTGTTCCAAGGACCACTTTGCCAGTCAGGTGAAAACCACGGACCCCTTCTCAGAACGTAGCGCGGATAGTTTTAGGATACTCGACATTGGCAATTCAAGCTCACAGACCCCCTGAATCTTTCCATGGGCCACCAAGGGGGTCCATGGACCCCCCCCCCCCCAATTAAGAACCCCTGGAAAGAGGATGTAAAACAGCTTAAACTAGGAAAATATGTGCTGTAAGAACCAGCAGGTAGTTCTGCACGCACCTACTCAGAAACGTAGTCCTTCTGACTAGTGGTGATCACTTCCTAAAAGAAGGTAAAGGTAGCAAACCAGTCACTTAAGGTCTGAATCCCACCGCACCCCCGCCCCATTTCTTTGCTGCTAATGGCTCCCAGTCCACTTTACCTCCTGCAGTATTTGATCAGATCCAACAATATAGTCTGTGTGGGGCTTCAAGCCGGCTAGCGCTGCAGGGGAAGCTGGCTCCACATCCTAGAGAGAGAATGATCAGCTGTGTTATGTGTATTTATTCAGGAAGAATTGATTCAGTTTCTCAAATACTGTTCCCCGGAATTCTGGGAAATTTATTCTGAATGTGCCGTTTCTCTTTCAAACAGCCTCACCCCCAAATATGGCACAGTGGCAGAGTCAAAAACAAGCAATATTGTAGCATCCAGCAATGTGTCATGGCTCTCAAGTGGATTGATGTTTAAAGTAACCTTACTAGGATGGGGTAGGGAGAGGGAAATTCGACCCAGACTTGACTACCATTGGAAACAAAGTCAAGAAGGCAGGGTGCCTCTGAAGGCCACTTGCAGGAATTTGGAAGAAGGTGAAGGTTTTGCCTTTGTCTTCTGCTTAAGATACCCAGAAGCAAATGTGTTAACCCTTGTGTTCCCGGTTTAAAAGAGACCCTCACAGTATGGATGCCTAGGTATTTCCTCCAAGCTACAGAGACAGACAGGATGCCTCTCAAGGCCGTTTGCAGGGATTCGAGAGCAGGTGAAGGTTTTACTTCTGTCCTCTGCTTGAGATGCCCAAAAGCAATTGGTGGGCCATTGTGTAATGCAGGATACTGGACTAGATGGGCCGTGGCCTCATCTAACAGAGTTTCTCTTAAGCGTTTACACTCTTAAGATGAAGAAATGTTAGTCTGTTTTAGGAAAATACCGCTACTTTAATCTTAGGAAAGGATCTTTGAGCAAGAAGGTGATGGGCAGCTTGACCGCCTGCTTACCAGCACATGCCAGACGTGTTCACTGGCTCCTTGAAAACTGCAGAACCGCACACTGGCTCCCAGAAGTCCCTGCCCTCCCCACATGTTGCTGGGAGTCACCTCCACTTCCCGCACTTTCATGGTTTTTATGTTATACACTTCCAGCTTCACAGCTTTCTCAACATTGGCTTTCAGGAGATCTTTTAGGATGTCACCTTCTTTATTCTACAGAGAGAAAGATGAAATGTCAGAAGTTGAGTCTTCATATGCTGCAGCAAACAAGCTGCCTGGCTGGTATGGTAGGGAACCGTTAGAAACAACCATTTTCAAAAAGCTACTCAAAAGCAAACATTGGAATCAACTGAGGCCAAGGAATCTCTTTGTCTTTCACTCGTGGTTAGACCATTGCCATGAAGTCATGACCCCTGTAATAAACCATTTGCAATTCTTTAGAGCAGCCATTCGAATTTGTAGTCCAAAAACATCTAAAGGAGATCTGCTTTGCAAAAAACAACTGAGATGTTCCATCTATGTGTCACAGATGATCCATCCACCCACTCCTTGACAGTGTCTCAGAAACTCAAGAATTGCAAACCAAAGAGCTGCTTTCTCGGCTATCTATATTAAGGAGGCAGTGTGCGCAAGATTTCAAAGCGACTGAAATATTTATCCAGTCCCGTTTGTGGGACAATGTAAAGTTTAACTCAGGCTGGTGTCCACTTCTACAGTCACACGTAAGCTTAACAATTCCAGGAAGCAAGGAGGCAGCTTTATTATATCCACTTACAGCCAACTGCCACACCTCTGGGCTTCGATCCATGCAGGTTTTAAAAAGTGGTTAAAATGCATCTTCAGCCTCATTGTAACGTTTATTCTCAAAAACAAAGGTCCACCTGTGCCCAGGTGAAGCAGAGAAGACGTCACATGACTGGATTTCTATAGGTCTGTTACAAAATGACAGCTGAGAAAAGGAATGGTGTCTTTTTGTACTCCATGTGCTCCCTTGTTCCTTTCTTGGAAGTCCTGCAATGTATAGCTTTTGCCTTTAAAAGTTACACAGTGGAGGCCTATTAGCGGCCAGCCTTGCTTACTTAAAAATAAATTCAGTGACATTGCTTTTTACAGGAGCTGGAAGATGTTAGTAAAATAATCCTCCAATAGTAGCTAACATGCTTTGAGTAAAACATGAACTGCTTTTGCTGTTCTAGAAAGACTCCAAGTCAAGCTGCTCCTCACATGTTACTCATTGACAGACACATATGAGCAAACATTGGAAGCAAACTGCATGGTGTGGCATCCATGCAGGCAAAAGCCTTCCAGTGAGACAGAACCAGCATTGTTCTGTGGCTGTACAATTACTTGTAACCCACCCCAAACCATTTAAAATTAAATAACGACCGAGATTTCAAATGTACAGGTACAAGAGCATAACTGCATTATTCCCCAGCCCCAAAAAATGTTTAGATTGTTAGGAGCTCCAAATTTCAGCAATAAGTTGAAAATCCCTAAGAGGCTCAGAGAAGCAAAGCCAACAAAAGCTACACACCTAGCCCTCCCATGGCATGACAATGCATCATGGATGCACAGAACTCCTCTGGCTTCTTTAAGTGGAAGTTCATGGCCTGCTATTTAGGGTGAAATGTATTGTAAACTACCAAGTATATGGGGTTTCCTTGAAGCAGGGCACCCATCCACACTGACCACACACAGAGAAGTGGCTTCTGCATCAGGCCCTGAGATGCACAAAAAGATTACTAAGAAACAGTGACAGCCTGTGGCTGTCTGATTTAGGTGGGCAGTGGGATGGGAGAGCGCTGGCCGTGGAGATCTGCATGCCAACACAAGACCCACTGGGGGGCAGCTATACGTGTTTTATCTGCCAGTGATCGCTTGCCCCGACCCTGCATCCATCTGCCCTCAAAGCTACAATCTGCCACTGCCAAGAACAGATTATTTTGATCATCCTTCCCACAATAAGAAGCGACTTACCAGTCTTGTGTGGCCAATTGTGAGGATGAAGTCAAAAAACGGTTCCAGCCCAGCCTGCTGAGCAGGGGAGTTTTCCTGAACCTGCAAAATTGCAGAGATTTGCTCACAAATGAATCAGCTACAAAGAACACCAATGTAAGCAGACAGTGATTGGGGAGCTTAGTGCAAAAAGGATTCATACCAAGCATGCTTACAAGCTAACAACAAGCAGCTTGTCTTGAACAACTGGGAGAGGCTTTTCTGGCCCAGGGGGGAAATACCATTACCACCCAATACAGGAGAGAGATATTCCTTGGAATACATCTCTTCTTGACATCTGAGATATGTCTGGAACACTCATTGTATGTTTTTAGACATCTGATAAAGATGCAGCTCTTCAGCCTGGCCTTTGGCTGAGGGAACAGCATCCCCTCCCCATGCAAACACTGTTGTTGTTTTAGATACTCTGTGATCTGCTTTTATAATGATTATTACAATCCACCCTGGGACCCTCAGGTAAAGGGTGGGAGAGAAATAGAAACTAAATTAAGAATATAAACAAATAAATACCATATAGCTTTCTAATAAGATAGGGATCCAATAAATGTAATTTCTTAACAGCCAAACAAGCAAAGAAAAAGTACATGCAGTGCAAATGTGGTGTATAAGAACGTGAAACTCTTCCTTCGAAGCAGGGACAAGGCGCCTTTAACTGGAGATGGATTTAAACCCCAAGTTTTGCTAATATACAGCTGTTACTGCACTCCAGGCTTGATAGCACTTCAGACTACTAGGCTATCAATTCAATTACCCACATCTGCATTTGTAATTAAAATTATTTGGGGTACAAAACCCAGGAAAATAAGGCGGGAAAAGCCACAATGCTTCATGCATGTTCAGGAGTAATCAGGATTCGCTCCCCTCCTTCAGGAAATTCTGAACATTTTACACAAGAGACTTCCAAAAGAGATTCCTAGTCAGATCCTGAGGACCAGGCTGAGAGATCAGCTTTAAAGAAAAAGCAGAACCTCCTTCTAATAGGCTCTGATCTCCAAAAGGAATTTGTTTTTGCCCAAGAATGAAAGATGCCCAAACTGAAATTAGGCTGCATTCTCACACAACAGAAAAGCATGGCTGAAGACCACATTAGAGGTGGTAGCATCCACACAGGCTACCTTAATGCACCTTCAGGGCCAGAAAATGTACTACTCAGTGATGGCCCCAGACTATGGAATAGTCTTACTCTTGAGGTGTGTCAGGCTCCTTCACTATATGTTTATGAAGGCAGTGTTGTGTGATAGAGAAAATAAATTTACTCTGTCCACTCTTTGCCCTGGCCTTTGGCTAAATGGGAATATACTGTCTCTTCCCACTTTACAGACACTGTTACTGTTTTAATATATGTCTGATTAAAATGTTGTTACCTGCCCTGAGACCTTCGGGTATAGGGCAGGATAGAAATACAAATAATAAATACTAAAGAGAGTTTTCTGGCTTTTAACATGGATTAGAAATGAGAGGGGAACACTAGCATCTACATCAGTGATGGCGAACCTTTTGAGCTCGGTGTGTCAAAATTCACAAGAAAACCTAGCTTAACTCGGGTGCTGTGTCACATTTAGAAAATCCATAATTTTGTGATATTTGTGGCTGTAGTAAAGTTATATTTTTTATATATGTATTTTATTAAAAGCAAAAACAAATAATTATTTGCATTAGTGACTTTTGTTGCTGAATTTCGTTTGCTAAATCTTCAATTGAAAGTTGTTATTTCATACACTTCAAGAACAAGCAAGCACTACATGCCCAGGTGCCAGGGTGACCAGGTGCGTCACCCAAAAGGGCTTGGGGTGTCACCTGTGACACACGTGTCATAGGTTGGCCATCACTGATCTACATACTACCATATCTAAGCTGCATTTGAGCTTTTTTAAAAAATGTGTGTGGATGCATCCTGTGCCAGATGGCATGCTCAGAAAAGTCACAGACCAACCAAGGAAGGAAGCTCATCCAGAAACAGCATTTCATGTGTTCACAAATGGGAACACATTCCAGTCTTCAGAACTATCAAGAACAGGATCTGAAAATTTAAGGTTTTCAGCAAGTCAACCTCTTAAATAGATATACTTTTATGTGCTGCCCAGCATAGCCCTTGTCTACAGTTTAAAAAAAAAAGCATAATGAAAATAACATGGGCCATTGGTTCTATACACAACAGAAGAATGAAAAGTACAGAACTAACTGTGCTGAAGTACAGGTTCTTACCTAGTGTCACCTATAAGGTCACATTATGGAGACACTATATTATAAAAAATGCACAGGATGGGCATATGCGGAAGAGCTGAAATTGGATCAGGCCACAGCCCATCTAGTCCAGCATCCTGTCTCACACAGCGGCCCACCAACTGCCCATGGGCATCTCAAGCAGGGACAAGGGCAAACCTTCTCCTGCTCTCAAGTCCCAGCAAATGGCTTTAGAAGCATCATGCTTGTCCCCCAGCCTGAAAGATGCACTTAGGCATCCATTCTAGTCGCCACTGATACATCTGTCATCCATAAATTTGTCCAACCCTTCCTTAAAGCCATCTAGGCTGGTAGCTGTCACCACCTCTTCTGGCAGTAAATTCCATAAACCGATGACCCTCTGGGTGAAGAAATCCTTCCCCTTGTCTGATCCGACCCTCCTACCCCTCAGCTTCATAGATGCCCCCTGGTTCTAGTGTTGTGCGACAGAGAAAAGAAATGTTCTCCATCCACCTTTTCTATACCATGCATCATTTTATATCCTTCAATCAGGTCCCCTCTTAAACGCCTTCTCTCCAGACTGAAGAGGCCTAGGCGTTTCCAGATTCCTGTAAATGCAGCTCAAGACTGGCCTTTGCTTTTCTGCTGCCACTTCAGCCTGGTCCAAACGGCCAAAACCGGCCTGGGATTCTTTCGCCCTCTGCATCTTGTCCTCCTGCTGCTGAAGAAGTTCCTCCGGCTGGTATCAGCCCAAGGGTCCAAGCCGGGACCAGGACCCTCTCCATGCTCTCTACTCCTCCTCGGCCACTTACCGCCTCATGCAACCCCCGCAACCCCGAGAGCCCCACGTCCCTCGCCCGAATGGGCTGTGGGGATGGGATGGGGGGAGCGAAGAGGTGACCTCCTCCTCTCCCTTCCCGCCAGGAACAGCTACTCCCATATGGACCTGCCCGTGCCTTAAGACCTGGAGGCGAGGCCCTCCTGGTTATCCCACCACCCTCGGCAGCAAAAGCGGCGGGCACCCGGTAGAGGGCCTTCTCGGTGATGGCCCCTAGGCTATGGCATAGTCTCCTCCCTGAGGTGCGTCAGTCCCCTTCCATGTACCCATCTAGGAAGGCAGTGCAGAGGCGCCTCGTAGTCCTGGCCGTCGCCCTTACCCCGTGGACATGGTAGCCCTCGGAGCCCCCGTCAGCCACCTCCGAACTGGAGCCCAGCCCCATCGCCACCAACGGGCAGGAGGTTCAGGAGGAGGAGGAGGAGGCGGCAGCCGCAGCCATGGCCGCCCGACACCACCGCGCTCCCCTCAGCTCAGCTGCGTCGTCGCGCCGCCGCCGCCCGCCCGCCAACTCCGGCTGTGGGGCTGCTGCTGCTGCTGCCAACACTGCAAGTCCGACTGAGCATGCGCGCCAAGAAACGCGGCGACGAAGTTGACCATAGAGGGACGCGCTTCGGAGGAGAGAGAGAGAATGTGTGTGCGTGTGCGTCTTCCCCTCTTCACGTGACACTGGCTGGCTTGGTTGCTTGGCAACCGGGAGGCGCCGGCGGGGGCGGGGGGAGGGGCAATGGTTGGGGTGTTAGAAGGAAAGAGGGCGGCGTTCCTCCCGCCTCAGCCAGTAAATGCAGCTGTGGGAGAATGAGAGAGAGAGGAGTAAAGAAAGAGGGGCGTGGCCACAATGAGTGTGCCCCGCTCGGATTGGCATTCTGGGAGCCTCGTTTTGAAGACGGAAGGCACGCGCGCAGAGGAGGCGGCTCCTCATTGGCTGATTGGGGCACGTCACGGCGGCGGCGGCGGCGGTTTCGTCGGTTGGAGATTTTTATTTGAAGGGAATTTCTCTCCCCTCCCCCCCCACCGAGCAGCAGCAGCTCCCTCTGCCTGAGAGTGAGCGCCATGGCTGATCCAGACCCTCAGGCTGTGGTACTTTTTCTTCGTTTTCACGCTCTGAATGGAACCTAAAAGGCCAGGGACTCGCTCGCCTGCACTTCTCGTGCTGACCTTGCTTTTTTATCTAGTAGGCATAAGTGGCCTAGAGTGGCTGTAACTGCCTGGAAAGCGTGCGGGCGGGGGGTCTATCCCGGGTCTTTTTTGTGAGTAGGCATTGGCAAACCACTTCTGCACCTCTGCCAAGAAAACCGCAGAGAGGTGCACGTGGTGGTGCCCAGGAGTGGCTATAGTTCAGTGGTAGAGCAAATTCTCTGGAAAGCAGATCAGGCAATGGCAAACTACTTCTATATCTCTGCGAAGAAAACTGCAGAGAGGTGCACGTGGTGGTGCCCAGCAGTGGCTAAAGTTCAGTGGTAGAGCAAATTCCCTGGAAAGCAGATCAGGCAATGGCAAACCACTTCTATATGTCTCCCAAGAAAACCACAGAGAGGTGCACGTGGTGGTGCCCAGGCCTGCAAACCACTTCTGTGCCTCTGTCAAGAAAACTGCAAAGAGGTGCACATGGTGGTGCCCAGGAGTGGCTAAAGTTCAGTGGTAGAGCAAATTCCCCGGAAAGCAGATCAGGCAATGGCAAACCACTTCTGTATCTCTGCCAAGAAAACTGCAGAGAGGTGCACGTGGTGGTGCCCAGGCCTGCAAACCACTTCTGTGTCTCTGCCAAGAGAACTGCAAAGAGGTGCACATGGTGGTGCCCAGGAGTGGCTAAAGTTCAGTGGTAGAGCAAATTCCCTGGAAAGCAGATCAGGCAATGGCAAACCACTTCTGTATCTCTGCCAAGAAAACTGCAGAGAGGTGCACGTGGTGGTGCCCAGGCCTGCAAACCACTTCTGTGTCTCTGCCAAGAGAACTGCAAAGAGGTGCACATGGTGGTGCCCAGGAGTGGCTAAAGTTCAGTGGTAGAGCAAATTCCCCGGAAAGCAGATCAGGCAATGGCAAACCACTTCTGTATCTCTGCCAAGAAAACTCCAGAGAGATGCCCATGGAATCTGGGAGTGGCCATAGTTGAGTGATAGACCTGGGAAGCTGAGGGTTGCCAGTTTGATCCCCAGTTTCTCTCCCCAAGTAGGCAGTGGCAACCCACTTCTATATCCCTGCCACAAAAACTACCTGGGGTGCCCATGCAGTCAGCCAGAAATGGGCCACAACTCACCGATACCCACCAACAACAAAGCATCTTTAAGCTGAGCTGAAGTCATTCCACCGCTCAGCGGAACCTACCTCACAAGGTTAAGGTGCAGCTGAAGTGCTGGAAAGGAGAGGAAACAGCAAGCACTTGGTGTTGCTTTCCTTCAAGGAAGGATTAGTGCCAACTGGTTGCACCAGTTTGATGTAAATATAACTCCAGGGGTACAAATCATGCATAGAATACGTTGGACCTGGGAGAACTATTGAAGGAGACCTCTCAGTCTGGAGGAGAAAGAAGCAGTGCTCTATAACTTGGGCTTTTAACAGGAAATATAAAAACAGTGTAAAATAAAATGAGTGGCTTGGTTCTTGGTTCAATTGTCAGCTTCTCTCTGAAAGTAGGCAACAATAAACCACTTCCATACCTCTGCCAAGAAAACTGCATAGAAGGGACTCATACAGTCAGTCAGGAGCTGGCCAACCACAACAATTTAAAAAGTATTTGCTATCTTTAGTGCTTTGGGAGAAGGGCAGGATATAACTGATGGATTCCTAAATAGGAAGCTGCTGCCTAGTGTTTATTTGAATGTAATGAGACGTTGAATTGGGGGCACTTGAGATCAGTAAGAACAATGTAATATAGTCTGCTTTGCTTATCTTTTTGTTTTATTTATACAGTACGCACATTCCCCAGACCAGAACACACACAAAATTACATCTATATTAAAATGTAGATATTTAGATACTGGTTCAAAAATTCTCATCACAGAGGTTATCAAAACCAAATTGCTTTCTGGTCTCAGTAGGACAAGCCAAAAACTTTGCAACTGCTAGGCTGCAGTCACACCTAAGATTTAATCCAGCTTCAGTGTGCCTTCAGAAAGAGAGAATACATCACCAAAGTGACCAATAATTTTCTTTCCACATTATCCCAAAGGTGAATTTTCTGTGTTATTTGACACTGAAAGAAAACAGCTTGTCACTTTGCTGGTGTATTCTCTCAGTCTGAAAGTGGACTGAAACTGGATTAAACCTTAAGTGTGGCCACAGCCCTAGAGTCATAAGGAGATATTTAACATAGAACTGGCTAGATCATCCCCAGAGCAAAACTAGACCAGGGCTAAACAGTTTATATTGTGCACTACCAAAACAGAACCTACAGTAAAGGTGGAGGAGGAAAGTATGGGAATCTGGTCGAGCTTGTAAGTAATTTAGAAATCAGTAGGTGATCATTTCCAGAGTACAGATTTATTTCTCATTGGTCGTATGGGAGGAATGCACACCGTGGGTTGTGTTCCATGTGCTTACGCCAGATCAACTGTAGAGGGTGCCAGCCCTGAGCTATAAAGCTGAAAACTGAAATAGATCTTCATCCTCGTCACCTAGTCTATGAGTTTTCTTTGTAGATAGAAAAGTGATTTGTTATTAGCTTCTGGGGGGATTCAATTTGTGTTTAGGGATGTGCATGAATATTTGTAACATTCAGTATTCGTACCAATTCAGGCATGTGTGTACGAATCAAATGTTACGACATTCATACATTGACATTCGTATTCATATGAATGTTTCAGAACATTCATACGAAGCTTTGAAACATTGTGAAATGGAGGTGGGAAAGCAGCTGCGCCAGTCACATCTGCAATGGAGCCAGAGTGCACTCAACATGGTTTGAGAACGGATTCAAAGTGGATTCAGGGCACATTTGACACTTTCAGAGTGGATATGTCACTGGATACGTACTACCAGATAAATGTGCGTTATATCGGATATTTCTACGAGTTTGTACAAATACATTTGTATCAAATAGAATCCTACCACATTCGAAGGGGATCTATTTGAACAAATACAAATGTTCTTACATTCGATTTTATATGAACTGAATGCAAAAAAACCCCATTCATGCACATTCCTGCTTGTATTGCTCTACTGCTGGTCTCTCTAGCTCAGTGATGGCTAACCTATGACACACGTGTCACAGGTGACACTCCAAGACCTTTTGGGTGACACACCTGGTCACCCTGGGACCTGGGCGTGTAGTGCTTGCTTGTTCTTGAAGTGTACAAAATACCAACTTTCAACTGAAGATTTAGCAAACAAAATTCAGCAACAAAAAGTCACTAATGTAAAGAATTATTTGTTTTTGCTTTTAATACATATATCAAAAATAAAACTTTTTACTAGAGCTACAAATATCACAAAATTATGGATATTTCTAGACGTGACACAGCACCTGAGTTAAGCTAGGTTTTCTTGTGAATTTTGACACACCAAGCTCAAAAGGTTCACCATCACTGCTCTAGCTTAATACACATACTTTAGAACATTTAAAAATAAAGCAAGAGTTAAACATATCATAAACAGCTTGGTGAATGTAGACATTTGATTTCTACACCAGATCATAAAGTTATGGATAGATACTGGTATGTCGAAAATAGTGTTGTTGACTTACGCTTGCCTTAATCACCTGCTTATTTTCAGGTTAAACCACTTTTAAAAAATTAAACTCTTTGATTAACATTTCCTTGAGGAAGTCAATTGAATGAATGTTCCCTGCTGATCTTTTTCTCTTCCCTTCAAGGCTAGAATTATATACTATGCTCAAGAAAAATACTACAACCATGTTGTTCAACTGGCAAATTGTGAATTAGCGAAACATTCCAACGATGCCGTTCTGCTCTTCTTCAAGGGATTTGGAACTTTATTTCTTGGTAAAAAAAAAAAAAGCTAGAAAAAGTTACCGTACTATTTTATTTTCAAGCATATTAAATTAAAGTGAAGGGAATGTGCACTGTGCATATATGAAATATTTTAAAGAGACTTTCCTCAAAAAGACATTTGGCTTTGGGGTGGAAGTCTGTGGTCTGCCAGATCCTGCTGAGTTCCAGCTGTTGCCAACATGACTAATGGGCTGTGCTGCAGATACGGAGGTTACAAAATAACATCTGCACACTGCAGTATACAGTTTGCATGATGTATTATTATTGCACTGTAGTCAGTGTGAAGAGGACAGGCAGGGAAAAACCTGCAGCTTCACTGTTCTCTAGAAAGCCGCTTACTAGCAGCTGCTCCATGGGAAGGTTCCTCATCATTTTGATTTCTTGCTTTATCCTCAGTTTCTTTTTCAGTATATATGAAAAATACCATCTTAAAAAGGACTTGTGGCTTGAAAGGAAAGAAATACCTATTCAAGTTTTGTTGTCCTTTTATCTTTCCACTCTCCCAATCTGCCTTTAGAAGGAAAAAAAAAAGAATAAAGCTTGCAGAAGTAACATGTTTTATTTGAAATCCCATGTATAATTTTCAGGAAATTCATGAAAGGCAGCTAGGTAAACTAACTGGGATTTTCCTTCCCAATGGTGCGTGATATCTGTTAGGGCTGGTAAGATGAAGGACATGGGGCATTGTCAATAGAACTAGAGTAACAGTGAGAATTACTACGTAAGGCATTAAATTACGGAGGGTGCGATCATACAGAACTATTGGGGGAGCCTCTTTACAAAAAATCACTACATCTGTTATTATAGAAAAAAAAAATAACCCTGCATCACACAGTCTTCAAAATAATTTAAAAGTCACCTTCCATGCTTGTCACTCATTGGCCATTGCTGGCCTGGATTTCCATAGCCTTTATTGGACAGCCGGTCTAGCAGCTATTTCCAGGCTGCTAATGCGTATAGGAACCTCCATAGCCACCTACCCCACCCAACCCAAACTGGAACTGGAACTGGCCCCAAAAGTGCTGATTTCACATCTGGCCAGTCTGTGGTCACACTTAATGTTTAATCCACCTTCACTTTCAGAATGAGAGAATACATCAGCAAAGTGACAAGCTGTTTTCTTTTAATGTTAAATAACTCAGGAAATTCACCTTTGGAATAGATAATGTGGAAGGAAAATTACTGATCACTTTGTTGATGGGTTTTCTTGCTCTGAAGATGGACTGAAGATGGATTGAACCTTAGGTGTGACCACATGGGAAAGAGGCTCAGAAGAAAAGTTTTCAGGACACTAAAGCTTTATATATATATTGATATTGATATTTTATGTCTGTCCCTTGAGCCTCTAAGGTGCCCCGGAGGCATCCTTAAACACATGTCTGGACAGCCTGGACAGCCATGGTTTTCTATTGAGAATTTACACTTGCTCTTCTGAACAAACAGGAGCCAATCTGTCTTGATATTAAACCAGCAATATTGTCTACTTTTGTCAATATTGCCGGATGAGATCCGTCAGTTGACATCATTAGACAGCTTTAAAAAAGCTGTCAAGACGGACCTCTTCCGGCAGGCCTTTCCAGATTAACTTTTCCAGATTACTCATCTCGGCTCGGCCTCTCTGACCCTCTCATTCCTCTCGTGGCCCCATCTTTAGTGATGGTTGAGGAGCTCGAGAGGGTCACTAGGGCTATTAGTCCTTTTAATTAAGTTTATTTTATTTTTTTGATTCTGTATTTTAATTTGCCATATTGTTTAATACTTTTTAAGGGGGGGGAGGGACTATAATGTTTTATTCTTATGTTTTTACTATATTTATTGTTGTTAACCGCCCGGATTGGTTCGCCACAGGGCGGTATACAAATAAATATTATTATTATTATTATGTCTGTACACTGGCAGAGCTGAAATTCCATCAACATTTGCTTTCAGTCTTTCCAACATTCTTTAATCTTCTGGGAGTCTACTTCCTTGGTGCTGAAAGACAAGACTGCAGCCTAAAATCCAGGGTGGATTCAGATTCGGCATTGGGGGTTTCCATTAAATCCCCCAATGTTCTGAATCCACTCTGGATTTTCCAGCCATGTTCCCATGCCAGTTTTCTTTCTCTGGCTGACTCGGATTAAAGCCAAGCCAAGGAGGACTTCTGCGGCTTTAAACCGAGCAAGCCTTTTCCTTCCCCTGGTTGAAACAGGGAGGGAAAAGGAAGGAAGGCAGCCGAGGACGTTGGGAGGGGAAGGCTGGCAGCGGCCGCCTTCCTTTTCCCTCCCCGTTTCAACATGGGGTGCGCAAGGCTGCCCCTTGATTGCGGCACCCCCTCGCTCACTTCCCCGGCCGCCGGCTGTCCTCCTTCACTCGGCTTAGGATGCGAAGGAGGCTGGCGACGGTGGCTTGCTGCATCACACTGCACTGCACTGCTCACAGGTGTGCTTGTGCCCACCTGCAGGTTCTGTGGAAACAACGCTTGGAGCTGTTCCCGGCCTCCAACCCAGAACCTAGAGCAAACCAGGATCAGAGTAATCCGGATTCATGGTAGATGGGCACACAGTCAAAGGGATGTTTTAGTAGAGCCTCAGGAATATATAGCAAACAAACAAACAAACAAACAAAAAAGCCTGAGTGACTAAACCACTCCGTTTTTTGAAGATCAAAACCATACATATTGAGAAAACAATGTTATCATTAAAACATCTTAGTTTGGTAGAAACACAGTCTAAAAAACCTGTATTTACATATGTATCCTAATGTACATAAGAACTGTAAAACTATATAGTAACGAGTTCATTGCACTACAGGGAAAATCCAAGAAGGCATCTCCCTCTTAGAAAAAGCCCGCAAACGCCATGTGGATGTTTCCTTATGTTGTCTCCTGGGCATCCTTTATGCACATAAAAGATGTGAAACTATCGGTGAGTTCTGAACCATTAAATTTTGTGCCATTTGGCTCTAACGGACTGAAACAAGATATACTGCATGTTTCCAAGAGGTTCTTTCAAATCAAGCAAAACTTGGGATGTGAGATGAGGAATGTTATGCGTGACTTTTCCCCAGTTTGCAGGTCTCGTTTTGCTATCAGAGTGTAGAAAATGTGCCACAATTCATGAGACCGCTGCTGTTGTTTCCTTTCAGCTGGATTGCTATGTAAGTCATTAAATCTTCAATACTATATTGAAGTTTTAAAATCCTGTGCAGTGATCTCATCCACTGCCTTGCTTTCTGAGGGTTTGGGTATCCTTGGGATCTTCCTGGAAAGCTTAGCAGAATTTATCCTAATTCCCAGGCTTGTGCTATTTGTGTGGTTGTTTGGAGCTAAGTTGCCAAACCAACACCGATCAATTAATCCAACTTCAGGCCACTTTCGGAGTGAGATAACCCACTGGCAAAGTGAGAATAGGGATGTGCATGAATGTTCTAAACATTCAAAATTCGTTCGAATTCGATCGAATATGGACATTTGAAAAGAATGTCTACACTTTTGAATTTAAACATTCGAACAAATTTCAAATGTTCCAAAACATTTGTTCGAACGACTCAAAACATTCGAAAGCACAGATACATATGGATCTCATATTATCTGCATTTGTGCTGATAGTACAGGATGAAAATGGGATGCATATGAAGTGGATACAGATACGTATAGCATGAATGTTGTTGAATGAATTCAATTCGAATCAGATTTTATTGCATTCAGATTCTGAACATTTGAATTGAATTAATTCTATTTTAATCTGTTGTAACCCGCCCAGAGACCTTCGGGTATGGGGCGGGATATAAATGTAAATAATAAATAAATAAATAAATATTCTATTTTATTTGAATTCAAATGCAAAAATACATTTGTGCACATCCCTAAGTGAGAAGCTGTTTGCTTTTGGTTTTATCTAACTCAGAAAACCCACCTTTGGATTAGATAATGTGGAAAGAACTTGATGAGCCATTTTTCATTTTTTCAAATATAGACTTCAAGGAATCAGGGATATTTCCACCCATGCTCCCAGAGGAAAGTTGCTGCACAGATTACTTAGATTATGAACCGATTTGATATTATTATTATTGAGACGGCTTGTTTACTAATACTAAAAACTGCAGATAGTTGAATTTGGAATGGAACAAAAACAGGACACAAGCATCCATTGCCTTAGCAAGAGGTTACAGGAAGATTCAGGACATTATTGCAAAATCAAGAGAATCCTATTTCACATGTTAAAAAATAAAGTTTACCGGGAACCTGAGTGTAGTCTTTGCAGAGTCACAACAGATGCCCAAACTGCTCAAAAATTAATACACTTTATTCAAACAGGATATTAGAAGAAAAACTCTGAAACCCAAGGATTCTGCACCCAAAGACAATGGGATTAAATATCCTAATCACAGATTTGTACTATATCAATGCGACTACCTTGTTTCATCTACATGCAAAATAAACTATTTCCCTTCCTTCTGGAATATTAAGATCTGGTTTATTTTGCAAAACATTTCAGAGACAGTCTTGCCCCTCCTGCTGTTCTGTTTTCTTTCTGTCTGGTTTTCATTTGTGACATTAGTGACATAAGAACATAACATAAGAGGAGCCCTGCTGGATCAGCCCACAGCCCATCTTGTCCAGCATCCCATCGCACACAGTGGCCCACCAATTGCTCATGAGCATCTCAAGCAGAGACAAGGGCAAACCTTCTCCTACCCTCGAATCCCAGCAAATGGCCTTTGGAAGTATCCTGTCTGTCTCCCCTGCCTGGAGGAAGTACCAGTACCTAACTATCCCTTCTAGTAGCAATAGATACACCATTGACTATTTAGCAAATAAATTTCACAGAAAAAGCTTGAAAAAGTTTGAAGATGCAAATACATTCTTTGTTATTATTTAAATTACAGTAAATAAATAACAGAATAAAGATCCAGTGATTCATAGTTATTTTAAGTGTTCAGTTTCAGAAATAGCTGTCCAGTGTAGGACTTACCTACCTGTTTTCCTAAGTTCTCTGTTTAGCTTGCTTTCTGATATCTCATCTTTCACATTACAAAAAAAGCTTATTGAACTCTCCTTTTCAGCCAGTTTGAAGCAAATAAAAATAAAATGAGAGCAGCAAGCATTCTACCATCTCTCCCATTTATTTTCAGATTCTTCTGCTGTTTTAGACTTAGAAAACCAAATAAAAGAAATACGGAAGAACGCTGGAAGCAATGCATTGTATTATGCTGGCATGTTTATGTGGTTACTGAATAAAAACGAAAAAGCAAAAGAGTATGTTGACAAAATGCTGAAAGTGTCTAACGGAGCAAGAGAGGTAGAGTGGAGCAAAGTGTTTTTTTCCACTGGAATGTTGAAATGTATTAAAGCTGCAAACCCTTAGGATATCATTATTTCAAATCTGCAGAAGTGATCTGTTTGCAAATACAGTTTTCTGCATGTCTTTTGGTTACACCTGTCACCTATCTGAGAAAAGGCAGAGATGGTTCTAGGCTGATTCTTCCTTGCCATAGTAACAGATGTTTGATGCTGTGGAAACTGACAGGGCCGACCATCTGTTCAATTTGAAACATCTTCCATCATAGAACATATGTGAGCAGCCTTCTAAACAGGGATCAGCGCGTGCTTCTTCTAATCTTCACTTTGTCTCTCTTTACATTAAGTGATTCTCCATATTAGCACAGTAAACAAGATTCCAGCAAAGCAGTTATTTTAAAAATAATAAAAACAATCTTTCTCCTTAGTTTTATTTTTAAAAGGTGAAGACATTCACAAAGGAGGACCTGATCTAGGTTTATCAGGTATAATAGGTAAATGAAACCACTGTTCACAGAAGGTAGGAGTGTGCAATATTTCTCAGAGGCATTTAACTGTTCAGGATTGTCATTTTGGTGGGAATAGGCAGATACACAAGAAGAAGAGTTGGCTTTTCTACCCCGCTCTTCTCACCCATTTAAGGGGACTTAAAGTGGCTGACAAAGCTTTCTACTCACAACATAACACTCTGTGAGATAGGTGGGGGTGTGAGAGCTCAGAAGAGAGCTGTGACTAGCCCAAGGTCACCCAGCTGGCTTCTTGGAGGAGGTTGGAATCAAACCCGGTATTCCCAGATAAGAGTCTGGCTCCTTAACCACTGGGCCAGAAGTCTTACTTTTACCTGCCTAAGCCCCATCCGCAACTCAGATGTGTGGGGCCTGGTGGATGCAATATTACAGTGAATCTGAAGAACGGGAGTCCCCAGTTGCAGAAAGAGAAGAGGATCCAAAGGCCCATTATCAATAACTGATACAGATGTTTTAGGAGGGGTAGAGCTCTGATGGATGGGACTTACAAGTACCTTAAGCATCAGGATTAGCACCTAGAATGGGATCATGGAGAGGCGCAAACTAGGGAGGCTGTAACAATCCCAGAATGCGTCCTGAGTTTGCAGCTGGAAGCACTTGCTGAACCACTTTGAGTAGTACAAAAGCTATGGTTCCTATACCACCCTGGTAGCAAGCAGCGTGCACCACTATCTCGACTGAGTGATGGAACCTGATAGTTCCCAAACTGAGCTATCATCACCCTGATGAACCAGCTCTTGAACTCCAACGTGATTCAGAGACCCAGTTCTTATCTATTTTAAATCTCAACAAATTGTAAATATGGGAACCAAAGAAGATTGTATTTTTTGCTATTCCTTGCTCCCCCAATTTCATGTTATATTTCCTAATTTTCCAACAAGTCTGGTCAGTTAACCATCTATCTCTGCCCGTTGTTTCTGTTCCATAAAAGGCTTCTTGTGCTGAGATCCTCAAAGGTGTTTTTGAACAGTCTAAATTGATGCCTATTCCTCTTCACCAAAGTACATTTCACAAAATGATTTCACCTTAGATCATGAGCTTCTAATTCTAATAATTGTTGGATAAACGGCTTGGGCCCGTGGTATCTGAAGGAGCGCCTTCTCCCATACAGACGTGCCCATGCACTGAGATCTCAAGGAGACGGCCTTCCTGTAGTTCCTTCTCTTGCAGAGGTACAAGGCATAGGGGCATACAAGACAGCATTTTCTGTGGCGGCCCCTAGACTTTGGAACAGCCTCCCTCTTGAGGTTTACCAGGCACCTACATTGTATACTTTTCGGTGACTGGTGAAAATATATCTTTTCAATCATGCTTTTGTCATTTAAATAGCTTCCTCAGGGTGCTGTTCGCTGAGGGAGGGAAGGAGGGAGGGAGGAAAGGGTGATATTTTTATTTTGGTATGTTTTATTTTTATTGTAACTTGCCCTGGGACCATTTGGTGAATGGTGATAAATAAATAAAATAAAATTAAATTAAATTAAAATAAATAAATAAATAAATAAATAAATAAATAAATAAATACTTACTTACTTACTTACTTACTTATGGTTGGCACACCATCCCAAAAGCTCAAATGTCCACATAATTTTAAAAGCATCAGCAACCTTCAAAAGGATCCAGTATCTGGTACATGCTGAGTCAGCACAATGACAATGTCTACTGGGAGCTCCCTGTTCACATGGAAAAAACAGCTTTGATCAGACACTGTGCTGACACAGGTAGCTATTATCTAGAGCGTCTACATCAGGGTAATCCCTGATTTTAAAAAGAGCTGGTGTTTCCTGCGCCATCTGTTAAGTCCCTTTTAAGTTTTCAAGTCTATTCCTCTTCTATGTGTAGCAATTCAAAATGAGATATTAGAATATTTTCAAATATGTGGTTTGTATTTTTTTCTTCACTTTTTACATTAATTAGTCTTCTGTACATTTCACGATTTTATTGCCTGGCTGAGAAGTTACTTTTTTAAAAACCCAATTCAGGGTCTCGTTTTGAAAGGATGGATATATGTTACATTTGAAAAAGCTCACGCTGTTAAGAAGTCCATCAAATACTTGGATGAAGGGATTCAGGACAACACAGATATATTTGGAATGATGGGAAAGGTATGTAGTTATTTTTTGTTTGTTTAAAGAATTAAAATCAATTTACAAATTAAAAAGCAGAATATAACAGCATAGCAAAATCATCTTACATCAGATCCAAACTAGTCAAGAGAAAGAGGAACTCTGTTTTTTATGATAATATCTGAACCTCAAATAATGAAATTATTTAGCTTTTTGAAGGGGGGCTACTATGAATATTATAATTTTTTCCATAATCACAGCATGCATTTAGGAGAGATTACTTGTTTCTGCCTTTGAGCAAACTTCGAATGTGTTTCTGAGGAAAGTCTTAATTTAATTCCCTAAAACTATACTCAGGTAGACTTCAGATTATTGCAGGTCAAATGCTAAACATGTTAGCTTGATCTTTTGCAGACATACCAAAGCCAATTTTAATTAGTACATCTAGCTGTATTCTGCCATAGGTTACCTTGAATATAGGGCACAAGGCCAGATTTAATAGATTTAGAACAAAAATGCTCACATACCATTTGATTATCTAATTTAGTGAAATAATTAAATTTGAACTAAATGTTGATGATATATCATTTTTCATAGTTTTTTGGTTGTTATTCTGTGTTTCCATTTTTTTGTATTAGATTCGTATTGAATCAAATGCAAAAAAACTTGTATTCATTTGAACAGATCTGCCAACTCAATCACCTAACACACAAGAGGATGTTGATAGAAACCCTAATAGAGAAGACCAAAAGAACTACAGAATTGAATGCCTAACAGCAGAAACAGAACACCTCAGAGACACGTCCGTGGTCAGTGGCTACTACAGCAAGGGTATCTATGAAGCCACTAACTCCAACATATCCCAGAAGCAACCAAAACAGAAAGAAGACAAAGGTGAAGGGAAAGCATTCCTACCTTATATTCCACAGACGACTGATCACATAGGAAAATTATTAAGCTGAAAAGGGGTCAAAACAGTCCTCAAACCAATTATGAAGATTATCCAGAAGTTGAGACCAGCCAGAGGCAGTCTTGAAGAAGAACAAGGAGAGTTTGCTTTTCTACCACGCTTTTCTCACCCATTTATGGGACTCAGAAGTGGCTGACAGAGCTTTCTATTTTACTCCCCACAACAGAACACCCTGTGACGTGAGTGGGGCGGTGAGAGCCCAGAGGAGAGCTGTGACTAGCCCAAGGTCACCCACTGGCTTCATGGGGGAGGGTGGAATCAAACCTGGTATTCCCAGATAAGAGTCCGGCTCCATAACCACTAGACCAAACTGGCTCTTGACACCCACCATTCTCCAGAGATTTACGAAATAAAATGCAAGTGTAGAAAGATTTATATAAGGATGTTCACTTCTATATTGCACAACAGCCCAAGGCTAGCAACCACACACCATTAAGAATTATGCTGATGGACAACAGTTAGGACAAACCTGCACCACCCAGGTCTATGTCAATGGACAACAACCAGGAAAGGACCAATGGCCCACTGTCAACAACCACGCAAAGGACCAATAGCCAGGAACAAATGACACAATTGTGTACAACTAACCTAACAGCCATTTGCCAACATTTATGGCCATGGCCATGGCCATGCCTTCACTTTAAACCATCTTCAGGTCTGACTGCTCACACCTATCCATTATATTTGTAGACTTCCCATTCAGGAAAGTCCATGGAGGGTGGAAAGTCCACAAGTAAAACAGAAGTGAAAAGGGATGAGCAATTAGATCTGAAGATGGACTGAAGGAGATTTAAAGTGAAGGTGTGACCACAGTCTATAAGAAGATTGACAAGGTCCAAGAGACCATCTCTTGCACTTGACTTTTCTAGCAGTCAGATCCTCTGAAGATAAATATTCTAGTCATATCCAAAAGCTTAGATTCAAAATGTTTTAGGTTAATTTATAACCAGCAGAACGCAAATGGAAGAACTACTGGCTACAGTGGTAAAAGAAGACCTAGGAGTTTCATGAATGGCATAATTATGTTGTTCCTCTTTTTATTTCCCCCTAAGGCAAAATATTTTATGGCACAGCAGAATTACTCAGGTGCTTTGGAAATTGTCCGCCAGCTAGTGGTTACTTTCCCTTTCTTTACACCAGTTCTTGTCACCAAGATGAGGCTGCATTTAGCACTGCAAGATTGGGAGCAAACGGTAGAAGAAAGTAAACGGTAGGAGAGCACTTTCAGTGATGAAAACAGATAGGAGATGTTAGCTGCATTCCCAGTTGACTTTTTAAATCTTGGTTGGACTTTTAAAATCCGGATTCAGGACTAATGCGTAATCTGGCTGTACCCATTTGCTTGACAATAACACCGGCTGAATCCAAATACTGCTGCTCCCACTCATGGCCGAAATCCCCAGCATGGAGAAACAGGACCTTTTAATCTCCGCCCCTTGCCCAAAGCCTGGTAAACCTGCCCTGTAGAATCAGCTGAACAGAAGAACAGAGGGCAATCACAAAGCAATAATCCCTTTCACACTCTCCCTTTCAAATCGGAAGCTCCCTCCCTCCATTCCCATTGCTAGGAAGGCAGCAGGTTTCCACTTAAACAGGAGAGCAAAAGAACTAACAGCGCAAAGCAATTCCCTTTCAAAAGGGAGGCAAATAAAGAGAGTTCGTATGGGGGGAGGGGGAGAGAGGCTATTTCTCTCCCTTCTCTCTGTAAAATGGTGGCTCGCTGCTTAGACTTCCCCTGCTCTGCCATGCTGGCTACAAATGTATCTCTTGAGGCTGGTGTTTTAAAAAACTTTTCCTGCAATTGTATCTCTCCTGACTGCAGTGTGTTCAAAGCTGGCATGGCAAGGGGAAGGGGGAGACCTTCGCAGCTGTGAAATTCCACCCACATTTGGCAGGCATTGGCCAGAAGGATGGATCACACCAAATAGTAGCATTCCCCAAAAAAATTTTTTTTAAAAAAAGTGGGCTGGGCTCCAAAAGGGGAATGAGAACAGTTTTTGTGAGGACTGTTTTTCTGCAGATTGTTACAGGATAGTGCTCATAAAGTCTGAGAATAAAGAAATAAACGGGAGCTTCCAATCCTGAAAATGGATTCAGTTTGGATTGAAACTTGTATGGGAATGCAGCCTCGGTTTTATATCATCCAGAGGTTTGTCTATATGGGTGGGGAAGAGACGTAAGAGTAATCCTTACTTCTGCTTTAAGCCAGGTTCACTTTTGATAGGCTGAGAATTACCCCTGGCTGGCATTTTTATTTGAATTAGTTGTTAGGATTAGGGTTAGCACCACCTGTCATTGGCATCAGGGTTGGGCATGAGGACATCCCATGGGTGCACTCCTCCTTAGATGACTTAGAGGCTGCATTCACACTTAAGTTTAATTCAGCTCCAGACCGTTTTCAGTGTCAGATAATGCATTGGCAAAATGTCAACCTGTTTGCTTTTGGCATTATCTAACTCAGAAAATCCACCTTTGGATTAGATAAAGTGGGTAAAAAATGACAGGCCACTTTTCTGATATGTTGCCTCATTCTCATGGTAAGCACCAAATCATTTTTCCATAATGAATAAATACACTGCAAATCTGATCGACCATATAAACTTGCTGTTACACGCAGAACAGGAATCAGTGTTTCTCTGGCACTCATTGGCCGCATCCCCATTGCAAGCTTATATCGAATTCAATACGGTTTCAATCCTCACAGACCCCACGTCAGTTTGGCTTAACACGCTTTCCGCGTGTTAAATCGCCCCAAAGCGTTGTAAATGTTAACCCTCATTTCAACAGGTCTCACTCTGGTTTGTGCGCTTGATACATGTTACATTTTTTACTGTGGGGACCCTACCATTTTAAGGGATGAGAATCCACGTTTAGGGTTTCCCTCTCCCAATAGCTTGCTTCCAAAGACAGTGATTTCAGTGTAAAAATCCACCCTTAACAGCAATTGCTGCACTGTAGCAATCAAACCACTTCATACCTGATAACAATGTTGCAATTTTGCGCAATTCTAAAAGTTCTGACCTTTAGAAAGGGGGAGGGAGGGAGGAAAGCAGCTGAAGTTCTGTGTGAATGTTTAAAGCAAAGGGGCTTTAGTTGCCACTGCTGCTGTGTGCCCTGAGCAATGGGGAGAGGAGGGGAAAGAATCGCTGGCTGCCCGGTGCCATTTTTCATCCATCCAGGCAAGCGGCAGCCACCCAGCCACCCAGCCAGGCTCTGTGAAATGGTCCCTTATGGGTGGCGCATCCGTGCCAGGAGGAAGAGGGCAGGCCAGCCCCGAAAAGCGGCATTTAAAAAGTAGCCACTTGAGTCCCCCCTTGAGTCATGTATGCCACGTACGATCCTCAGAATCTGGATCGAACGTGATTAAGCTGAAAGTAATGGGAACAGGCAAATTCACATTTGCATCCGGTTCTATTATTTCGGTTTAGGGAAAGCGAAATAAGCTTGTAATGGTGATGTGGCCATTGACTTCTTAGCTCCTTTTTCAAAAGTGTTTTTGTGGTCTAGATCTATCCAGTCTGAAAACATCTGTAGTGTTTTAGTTCTGTCTGAAGTTTTTCTTTTCTAGGTTTCACATTTATTTATTCATTTCATTGTCACATCTGGATAAAACTTTATAATTTTTATTTAATATTAATTTTTTTCAGTTAAAAAAATCGAGCTAGTTTCTTATTCTAATATTTTCAACATTTTTAAGCATCTTAACCAAGGATCCCAATGATATTGATGGACTACAGTATTTGGTCGTAAATCATCTTGCTGTGACTGGAAATAAAGTTATGGTGAGTATCAAAGTGCCGTGGATTTTAAAAACAATTTTAGCTTTCAAGGTGCTCTTGGTCCACAGTGATGCAGAAAGTACCTTATCAGTGCTAATAATTGTTAAACTTCTGTACCATTAACAATGGGCACATATGTACTATGGTACATGAAATTTGGAACAGGACACAAAATGCTTGCTCACCAACGCAGGGATTCCATTTTTAAAATCCAATTACTGTTTCTCTGGCAAACATTTAAAGTGTTTAGGTACTTCCTGGTCTCTGGTCAATTCACCATAGGTCATACTATGCTATCACAGAAAAGGGAAGGGGGTGGTATACTGAAATTAATATTAATTGTTTTTCAACTCAGGCTCTTCAAACACTTCAAGAATTCATTACTGCCTTGGATTTGAAAGAACCACAAAGGGCGGAATTTTACCTTCAAAAATTGTTTGTGATAAGTAGATTGGTAAGTTCATGTTTATTACTGAAACCTTTCTCGGTTACAGTTTTCTTTTATTCCCTTATATGTTTAGATTTTACTCACAGTACTGTTTTTTAACATTTTACTATTAAAAACCAAGATGCATAAACTGAGCCATCTGAGATGTTGTTAGGAGAAGCAAACAAATGTTTATAAAACATTCTATTTTGGCCAATCAACAAAACATATCAAGATCGGCAAATAGACCTAGCAAATGGAATAGGTAAACAAACATACAGATAAAACTGGGCCTTTCCATTTATAGCAGTGTAACACCCACCCACCCCCACTGTGCTACAGTTTTAGTATTGTCATAGCTTATATCAGCAGAACCAAGGGCCTGTTCACACTTATGCTTCTTGCATGACTTGGGCTGTTCTACTATGTCCCATCTTCTCCACATTTGACTGGCAGCATCTAGTACGGTCCTGGTCAACTTCTGCACATAGTGTTTGCACCTACTTCTGGGTGCAAATGCTGCATGGGAGGAGGGTGTAACATCATGACTATGCCATCATGCGCCATGTTGTGATTGCCGTGGCAACACACAGCCATGTGGCAAAAACTGCTACAGCCATTGCTGTGGTGATTCAGATGTCTGGAATGGACAGTCCACACTGTGAGCATCATGAGGTAAGGTCAGGATGATGTTGGCATACATGGTACAAACACCAGCCACTGTCCCCGAACATAACTTCAATGGGATGGTATAGTTAAGTGTGAACAGGCCCCAAATGTTCATTGTCCTCTCATCACCTGTCAGGAGCATCTTTAACTGCTGCTTCTGTGCACATGATTCTCCAGGTCCAGGAAGAATGTAGCCATAGGGAGGATTGTTGCAGGATTAACTAAATCCAAGCCTTGTTCATACCATGACAAGTGCTTAGGGCCCTAGAAGATGCTGAGCAAGTCAGAATTCTTAAATTGCTAATATAACTCCTTCTAACAACAGTAGTAAATTGCCCTTGCCAACCATACATATAATGAGTCTGGGGTGGGTGGGAAGCGGGGCGTTTCTAAGGCCATTTGCTGGGATTCGAGACCAGGCAAATATTCGTCCTTGTCTCTGCTTGAGATGCCCATGAGCATTTGGTGGGCCACTGTGTGCGACCGGATGCTGGACTAGATGGGCTGTGGCCTGATTCAGCAGGGCTACTCTTATGTTCTTATGTTCTTATGACTCTTATTGCCACTGAGGAGTACATTTAGATTTATGGTGGTGACAGCAACCAACCTGACTAGATTTAAGAAGGGTTTAGACAAATTCATGGTGGATCAATAATAGCTACTAGAATGAACACCTCCAGGTTGGAGAGACAGGGAGGAGAGTTGAGAGCAGGTAAAGGTTTTGCTTTGTCTTCTACTGGAGATGCTGAGAAGCAATTGGTGGGCCACTGTGTGAGGAAGGATGCAGAACTGGATGGGCTGTGGCCTGATCCAGCAGGGCTCTTCTTGTGTTCTTATAGACAAATTAATGGAGGGCAGATGTATCAGTGGCTAAAAGATTAGGGATGTACACAATTTTTTTTATATTCAATTCTTATTGAATCCAATGCAAGAAAATTCGTATTTGTTCGAATAGATCCCCTTTGAATGTAGTGAGAATCTAATTTGGTATGAATATTCAATGCCATATGAATCCTGTACTTCATACAAACGTATTGAAACATTTTATTCGAATTCAAATGGCAAATGTGCCAACATTCAATTTGAATACAAATGTCCTCATTTAACCAAATTCGGCCAAATTTCGGATGTTATGAATATTCATGCACATCCCTAGAATGGGTTCCTAGATCCCACTTCCAGGTTGGAGAGACAGGCTGGATGCCTCTAGGAACCATGTTCAGTGAATTGAAAGCAGATGAAGTTTTGCCTTTATGATTAGAAATTAATTTTTTTATAACATTTGTGTTTAATTAGCATAGTTTAACATGAGTTTTTATCCTTAAACTGTGCATCATTTAGTCTGGGAAAAACCAAGAAGTACTGCAGGAAGTGCATGAGTTTATTAAAAACTCTAGCAATGCCCTTCTGTCCACTGATGCACGTTTTGCAAATGAATTGGGATACCAGCTAATCCTGCAAGGCAACTGGAAGGAAGCTTCCGTGTGGTACAGAAAAGCCTCTGATTTGGATGAAAATGCTGCTGACTCACTGACAGGTAGGATATTTGTAACTGGTGAGCTGCTACTATCTCCAGAGTTGGTTCATCCCTTCCATCTTCAACCCAACACAAGCTCTGGAACAGTCTTGCCCAAGTGAAGATAACAGGAAATTTATGAGCTGTTACTATCTTCAGACATATAGTTATGGTGTCTTTCGCCCAGCTGCTATCTTTTAGCAGACTCAGAATATTTGCCTGAAGGTTCAGAGAGGTGGCCCTGTCACTCACAGCAGGCTTCAGAGCCATCTTAGGCTGACAGTGGAGGAGAAGCTACAACCTGCTGCAGTCTGTAATTTATTCTACATTGAATGTTTTACGTGTTTCATACGTTTTAGGGGGTGTCCCCATGCACTCTATACTCTGAATTGAATCTGAATTCGACTCAGAGCATCCCCATGCAAAGCCCCCAAACCGGGCTACATGCGGAACAAATTGCCCAGATCCGCAGTAAATAAACTCTTCTTGCAAACTGTTCTTGCTGTGGTTCGGGAGGCAAGCCTGGATTATTTTGGAGCCTTGGGGACACTCCTGGGTTATTAGGGGTGGAGATTGATGCTCAGGTCATTAGCAGGCAGGTTTCATGTCCTATGCTTGCCGTTCCTGTCCTGTGCGCTGGGGATCGCAACTGCTGGCCATTTTAAAAGATCGAACAAAGAACTGATCACCCCAGTTTGACAGGTAAAGATGCAGTGATGAGGGAGGTCATCTGGCCCTTGTTGTCCCACAAACTTCTTCCTGCAACCCTTATTCCACCCCCCATTCCCCGATTGCCGGCAAGCAGCTTCTGAAGTTTACCAAAGTTAAACTGCCTCCAAACATTGTAGCAGCTTTTGTTAGCTTTTTAGCTGGCAAACTTCAGAAGCTGCTTGTCCAGGAGTGGGGGTGGAATAAGTTAACCAAAGCAGCTACAATGTTTAGAGGCAGTTTACCTGAGAAGCGTTTCTCTGCTAAATTGCCTCTAACTTCAGAAGCTGCTTGCCAGCAATCGGAGTGTGGCTGGAATAAGGGTTGCAGGAAGAGACTTGTGGGACAGCAAGGGGCAGATGACCCCCATCATCGCTGCATCTTACTGGGGCAATAATTTCTTTTACGTTTGCTTGGCAATCAGATCGCAGAATGAAGAGGCTCGTTTCTATTTGATCGCTGTTTAATGCCCAGCAGTTGCGATCAAGGAAGGGGCGTTGGGTGGGATTTCCCTGCCCTCGCTCCTATCAGGAGAGAGGGGGTGGAGGAAAAAGATGTGGTTTCCCGTTGCAGGGGTTTAGCGCAGTTTGCATGGGGACGGGTGTATTCAACTTGAGCCCGCACTTTCTTCAAACGCATGGGGACAGGTCAATTCAAACTTGACTCCGTACTGAATTCATCCCGAAGTAAACGGAGTGCATGGGGATTCAGCCCAAGAGGAGTATAGAGTCTAGATCATAAGAAGTAAATATTCCTCTTTACCTTGGTCAGACTTCATCTATGTCCAGTTCTGGTTGCAATGTTTAGCCAACAGAAGACTGAGAGGAGACATGATCATGATCTTTAAGTATCTGAAGGGGTCACAGTGCAGAGTGATCGTCCCTATTCTCACTTACATGAGATGAGAAGACTAGAAACAAAAGTATGAAACTTCAAGGAAGTCAACACAGCTTAGATATTAGTAAAAACTTCTTGATGGTGAGGGCGATCAGTCAGTGGAATAGGTTGCCACAGGAGTTAGTGAGTTCTCCTTTGCTGGAGGTCTTCAAGCAGAGGCTGGACCTACATCTATCTGGGATGGTTTAGGAAATCCTGCATTGAGCAGGGGGTTGGACTTGATGATCCCAGCGCTCTGATTCTATGATTAACTGAATGTAATTCTTCCTTAGGGTAGGATAAAAATGCAAATAAATATACAATGGGGCAGAATAAGTCTCAAGCTGTACAAATCTAATTCAGATATTCTCATTTTGGGAAGTAGCAATTCTGAGATTTCCTGAGTATAAATTCATTTTAAGGAACTATTTTAGCTGGAAGAGCACAAATAAAGAAGGTCCTGAATTAGTCAGTCAATCAGCAAGTACACTTTTCTGATATGACATGATAATATAATTGCAATTCATTAAACAGTTTTCTAATATGGACCTTTATATTCCTTTTTTACTCATATGTCTGAGAACTAATTGTGGCTAATTACTTTTCAGGGGTTATATGGTGTCAAGTGCTTGAAGGCAAACTGGAAGAAGCAGAACAGCATTTGGAGTTCCTAAAGGAAATTCAGCAGGCCACTGGAAAATCATCAGTAAGATTACACTTTTTCAAAAAAAAATATTCCTTACTTATATACTTGTATGTTATGATATGTGTGCTATAAATTATGAATTGCCAAACATCATTGAGATTAGTGGTTACCCCTGAACATCAGATCCTCTGCAGCTGCCTACTTACCGTAGTTGAATATTGATAAGCCTCTGAAATTCTAAAAACCAATGTAACTTGAGGCAAATCTTACCACTGCACATATCTCAGTCACAAGATTTGTTTATAGCTTCCCTTTTCTGCTGCTGCTTCAGTGATACTTTTTTGTCGTCAATCTTTTGAGCTTAGAAGCCTTACTGCTGGTGAAATCTCAGACATAGCTCCTGAATATTTACCTATGTACTCCAGTTATTCTTAGCTTGCTCAATTGTTAAATTGGTTTACGAAACATGTAAGAGAATATTAAACTATCCTGATTGGCAGGGGGAAGAATGGTTCTCTGAATCCCCCTCAGAAACTGGACTGGTGGGTGAAAATTATAAGCAAAGGATAACCAACCAGTCCAGTTTCTGAGGGAGATTCAAGAATGAAAATTCACATAAGTACCAACTCTTCATTTTGTATTCTCTATTGGATTACGGTAGGGTTCCCTTTTTAGGAAATCTACCATTAATGACTCTACACTGGATCATTATCATTTTGAAAGCATTCCCTGCTAATTTGGGGTGCCTAGAACCTCTCATTTACTAAGGCAGTGATGGCGAACCTTTTGAGCTCGGTGTGTCAAAATTCGCAAGAAAACCTAGCTTAACTCAGGTGCTGGGTCACATCTAGAAATATCCATAATTTTGTGATATTTGTAGCTCTAGTAAAAAAGTTATATTTTTGATATATGTAGTTTATTAAAAGCAAAAGCAAATAATTCTTTACATTAGTGTATTTTATTGCTGAATTTCTTTTGCTAAATCTTCAATTGAAAGTTGGTATTTTGTACATTTCAAGAACAAGCAAGCACTACACGCCCAGGTGCCAGGGTGACCAGGTGTGTCACCCAAAAGGGCTTGGTGTGTCACCTGTGACACGCGTGTCATAGGTTGGCCATCACTGTACTAAGGTAATCAAATGAATTATATGTACAGATCCCTTCCAAAATAACGTACAAAATAAGGAGGGGAATGGATGGTCTTCACACATAGAAGGAGCAGGTGATCATGTGCTGCCGTTCCTTAATTTGTGTGGTCCATTGACACTGATGGATATTAGTCAGAGAGAAGCTGGTTTTATGATAAAATTAATTGGTTCTGCCGAAGTTTAATATTCTGTGTCTTACAGGTCCTAGCTTATCTGCAGGCTGTGATTGCTTCACGGAAGGACAAAAATGAGCAGGTCGCTAGTGCTTTTCTCAATGAAGCAGCAGAACTTCATTTTTCTGCTCTTCATGGTCTTCCTTTGAGCATTGAATACTATGAAAAACTCAATCCTATGTTTCTGATTGAAATTGTGAAAGAGTACTTAGTCTTCTGTCCAAAGCAGGTAAGATTCAGGTTGGGCTCTCAGTTCTCCTGATTTGTAAGTTTCACAACTCCTTAGATCCCATTCACAGCAAAAAAGAAAAAAAATGGTAGAGATATTTCTAAAAGCCACTTAACAAGAATTGAGAGCAGGAGAAGGTCTTGCCTTTTTCTTCTGCGTGAGACGTTCAGAAGCACTTGGTGGCCCATTGTGTGCAACAGGATGCTGGATTAGATGGGCTGTGGCCTAAACCAACAGGGCGTTCCTTATGTTCTTAGAGGCTTGGACAAATTCAGGGATGAAAAATGTCACAGTGGCTACTAGCCTATGTACTCCTTCCAGGTAAAGATTCCGGATTCTTATCAGGTTGGAGAGTCAGGCAGGAGGTCTCCAAAGGCCCGTTTGGTCTAGTGGTCAGGGAGCCGGATTCTTATCTGGTAATACTGGGGGCCTATTCGCACTTGGCCTTTTTCTGGAGTATATCTCAGGACAGGGGTCTGTGGCCCACATGCTAATGCAGACTCTGGCAGACCTCATGTTGGGCCTGCTGAAGCCTGCACTAGCATATGGACAGCAAATCCCTATTCCAGGATATATTCCAGAATAAAGCCAAGTGCGAATAGGCCCCAGGTTCGAGTCCGCCCTCCACCTTGAAGCCAGCTGAGTGACCTTGGGCTAGTCACAGCTCTCTGCTGAGCTCTCACAGCCCCACCTACCTCTACAGGGAGTTCTGTTGTGGGGAGAAGAACAGAAGCCTTGTCAGCCGCTTTGAGTCCCCTTAAATGGGCGAGAAAAGCAGGGTAGAAAAGCCAACTCTTCTTCTTCCAGCTGAGTTCACACTTCAGCTTGTCAGGCTTTTCTTGAGAGTCTGCTTGCTGAATGGAATTGAAAACACCTGCCAAGGCAGATGATATCAGACATCTGAGAATATGTAACTGCTTATTCTAGAAGATAAAGATTTTAACCCATTAATCTATTTTCTGAATGACTTTTCAGCTTTGAAGACTAATTCTCCATTCATCTGCCTCACACAACATATACTGATATTGTCATTTATACTTTTTTTAAGGGTAAGCTCTCATTTACAGTATATTAATGGAAGCCCATGTGATGGAGAGAAGGTCATAATAAGATATAATCCCTTAGGCTACGCTGGAGTATTTTCTAATGTTTCCTTCTTTAATGTTTTCTGCATTTCTGGAAAATAGTGTCTTTTCCCTTCCCACAGCCTCGGTTACCTGGTCAAGTATTATCTCCTCTTCTTAAGCAATCAACTATTATTTTGAATCCCCTCGTAAAAGCAGCTCCTGGGATGATTGATCCTCTTTTTCTAATGGCTCAGGTTAAGTATTTGTCAGGTTAGTTGAGATCTGATTGTCTACTCATGAAAAATAAAAATAAAAAGTTCAGCATTTAAAAATATTAGTCCCATTTGTGTCAGAATTTTTTAAAAGAAAAAGTTAACAAATACAATTGCTTCCTAAAGTGAATAACAAAGGCTGTGGTTAAACTTTCCCTTGAAACCTTTTTCAGTCAACCTTCAGGTCTGACAGTTCACACCTTTTCATTTCTATGGCTGTGTTTCCATTGCACAGTAAAGGCTGGTTTTAAATCCGAATTAATTTAATCCTCATTGAGCTCTGTTTTTTTATGTCCCCATTTATAGCTTATTATGCAGATTTAGGGGGAACCCCCCCTCTCTTTTCCATCACACCCCGACTTTATGGGGCAGGGATCAGGCTCTCCATGCATAAAGCATCAAGGGGAGGAAGAAAGAATGCTCTGATCTCGTGCGTTCCCATTCACAAAAAGCAAGGATTATTTCTAAATCCCATTGTGAGGCTTCTTTTTATCCGAATATAGATAGTATGCATTTGGGGACTTTTAATCCTCAGAAACTGCGGATTCTTCTAATCCTTTGGGAACACCCAGCTTTGAAAATGGACTCAATTCACTTAAAAACGTCAATGGAAACGCACTTTACGTTTTCAAAACTTTCTGTCCGCATTGAAAAGTGGCTTTCCGCATTAAAAGAGGAGTAATTGGGAAAAAACAAAAAAAAAACACTAGTTCAAACAACTCTTGCTCCTGTTTCTGTCAGTAACATGCTTTATTTTTCCTTTGGGAACAGTAAAAGTGGAGTATATGGTGCCCATGCCTCGCCTGCCCGCCATTTTGGCCTCTGCTTTGCAATTGCACCCACCGCCTCAGCCACCATCGCTCTCTCACCCACCACCTCTCATCCTCCCGCCAATCCGTCGGCTGCTTGCATACAGATCCTAGCCTCCCTCGCTGCCTTGCTTGCCCTGCCATTGTGACTGCCGCTGACCTTTCGAGCTGCAGTGTGCCACTGCCGGCACCCTGCTTGATCGCTCAGCTTCCCACCAAGGAGCCATGGTGCTCCCAAGGGGTAGGAAGGAGGAACACCGGGAGGCGAGCAAACAAGCGGGCAGGCCTTGCCCTCTCCCTTTCCGCCGTTGCTGCTGCTGCGCCACCACCATGCTCCGTTTTAAAGCGGAATTAACAAAATAATGGGAACGCACATAATGCGTGTTCGCATCCATTTTGGTTAATTCTGCTTTAACTGAGCCAAGTGGGAACATGGCCTATCTGTTTTATTAGTGGATTTTCTGCCCTTCATTTGGACATTCCTGGATAGGAGTGACAAGGTGTGATGACCATGGCCAGCAGCCGCCAATTACTAGGCCCCAGCCGGGCATCCAACTTTCTTCAGTTCGGCCACTATAGCCACGGACTTCAAGTTCTCTTTTAAATAGCAGGTTTCTAGGCCTTTATCTCCTTCCGAGCCGAGCTCCAACACTTAGGTTACACTATTACTGTCACGTTACTACGACAACTCTTTCCCCCTCCCTTGAGTGTCTGAGCCAGAAACAGGCCTCAAGCAGAGTCTTTAAAACAAATGTATTATTTATTTATTTATTTATTTATTTATTTGTATTTCTATCCCGCCCTATACCCGAAGGTCTCAGGGCGGGTTACAATATTGTGTTAATCTTAGACAGGTCCCTGCCCTCAGGCTTACAATCTAAAGAGACAAGAAACAAAAGGAAAATGGTGTGGGAGGGAACAGGGAACAGCAAAAAGCAAGCTCTTGAGCTCTTCAGTTCCAATTTTTCTCTCCGATTCTTATTGCTGAAAATTTTCCTATTTACTTTGAATTTTCTCTTCATTGATGACAAACTGGATGATGGTAAAGATGGTCAGCCGGTATCAGTCCCACCCTGCTTGGCCTCAGGACCAGACGTTTCCTCAACTGGTGGATCGGCTGCCGTAGTCTCTTTGCCATCTTCTGATGGGAGCAGTTGGAGGAGGGAGGGGCACTGCTGGGAGTAAGATGTAAATGTAACTTTAATGGTTTACACTTCTTAAGTCAGTTCAACTCTAACACAAGCAGTTCACTTTAACTTATTTTCTTAACTCAGGACCCTGCCTAATCCCTATCTGGATTCTCCTCAGGACCCGGATCTGTACTGGCTAACTTCTACCTAAGTCTAGCCCCAGTCACAGAACAACAGCTCTGACAGGAAGGCCCTTTTTATAGTCTCTGCCAGGGTTCCATCTCTTCTGATTGGCTAGTTTCTCTGGGCTGCCCCCCCCCTTTCTTCAATATGCTAATTGAGCTGGGCTCAGCCCCTCCTCATCTGTTCTCTAACCTTCCTGGTCAGTGCCTTTTACTTTTAGTACATTATATAATATTTTACACATATGTAATCAAAAATACTACAACAGGTACATTAATCAAGCCTGGGCTCCACACAAGGTGTGAGCCGTGAGATATGAAGATGGACTGAAGAAGGTGTAAAGCGAAGGTGTGACCACGGCCAAAGAGAAGGGGAGCTTTGCAACCCTAGGAAGCATCAATACTGTGCTTCAAACTATAACAAAAGTAAATGTGAAGCAAACTGTCAACAAGAAAGTAACAGATTAGGATATTTTGCAGGAGAACTAGAAACTGCCCAAGGTACCCTTCAGCGTTGTTTGGAACTGGATCCAACTTCAAATGATGCCAATCTTCTTATGGCCCAGATCCATCTGTCTCAAGGCAATATCAAAGAATGTGCACACTCCCTAGAAATAGGGGTCAGCTACAATTTTCAGGTAAGAAACGTTTTTAAAACTTGTAAGAATCAACTCTGCACTATTCTGGCCTTGTCGGCTCATGTTTTAGTAGAAGAGTTATTCATACTCAGTTTCTTGTTTTTCTGCATGTAGTGGATTGTCGTGGGACTTGCAAAAGGTATGACAAAGATGGGCTGCTAGGTGAAATTGTCAGCTTTCCCATTCATGTCGTGGTGTTTTCTCTGTGGCCGCCCTAACATACAGTCAGAGCTATTCGCTTAAAGAGTAACTGCTAGACACAGACCGTTATGAGAACGCTCTTCTAAGCAAGTAAATATGGATGCTTTTAACAATGGTTTTGGTGCCACGGAGACACAATTGGCGAGGAACTCTTAGGAAAAGCGGAGAGTAATCATTAGGGTTGCCAAACAAGGATTTTAATTGAGAATTAAAAATGAATGAAAGTGATTTATTGAAATGAATGCCTTAACAAAAGATTCCATCAAAAATAATGGAAAACAATAAAGTTAATCCCACTGCCTATAAAAAGTAACTAATGGGTTCTTTTTACTACTGTCTCAAATAAACTTGAAGCAAATGAAAGAAAACAGGCAGATTCAGAGGCTTGCCAACGTAGCATCAATTGGCGGGAGTATTTCACCTCAAGGAAACAAAACTGTTAAATACCCGAGGCCTGTAAAGGGAGGGATGGAGAAGAAGTGCTGCACTTCACAACCCTGCTAGAGAACTCGGGCAGCATTCAGGAGAAAGAAGCTAATTGCTACTTTGTTCCTGCTGATTACATGCTGACGGTTCCTCTACCTTTAGTTAGGCCAGTGATGGCCATCCTATGACACACGTGTCACAGGTGACACTCCAAGCCCTTTTGGGTGACACACATGGTCACCCTGGCACCTGGGCGTGTAGTGCTTGCTTGTTCTTGAAGTGTACGAAATACCAACTTTCAGTTGAAGATTTAGCAAATGAAATTCAGCAACAAAAGTCACTAAGGTAAAGAATTATTTGTTTTTGCTTTTACTAAAATACATATATCAAAAATATAACTTTTTTACTAGAGCTACAAATATCACAAAATTGTGGATATTTCTAGATGTGACACAGCACACGAGTTAAGCTAGGTTTTCTTGCAAATTTTGACACACCGAACTCAAAAGGTTCACCATCACTGAGTTAGGCTGTGCTGTGATCCCTCTGAATAGGAAGAAACAACAAGAACATGTCTCTGCCAAAGGTTTGAGGAAACCTACGTGCAACCAAATTCATACCTGGCCCACTAGTGGGTAGCACCATCTGCACTTGCAGGAGTTGTTTCCACACCAGAAACAACTCC
Source organism: Aspidoscelis tigris stejnegeri (assembly GCA_023333525.1). Lineage (NCBI taxonomy): Eukaryota > Metazoa > Chordata > Lepidosauria > Squamata > Teiidae > Aspidoscelis > Aspidoscelis tigris. Next base: position 66,183,877 of record JALMGA010000008.1, read on the forward strand.
TGTGTGAGGGTACATGCACCCGGAACGGAGCAGACACTAGCGCAAACAGCTCCATCCCCCCCGTCGGATAAAAGTGGTTAAAACACAGCGAAGCAGGCACCTACCTGCTCCAGAGCACCTTGGACAGGTGAGGGAAGGTTCCCTCGCCCATCCATGCCCATAAGCGTGAAAATGGGAGGCTCCTCCAAGGCAAGGAACCAAAAAGAAAATGAAGGAAAAAACGCTGTGAAGAACACCAAAATGGCATCGCGGCCTTTCAGCCCAGGACATATCAACTCCAGAGAGGCTGAGGGGGAGAATGCTCTCATGGAATCACAGGGCAAGACCCTCACTAATCCCCTGAACTGATCTCTGAAATTAAAATTTTTGATCTCTTTTTCACTGAGATTTTTTTTTACTTGTTGTATTGATTTGTTGTATTCTTTGATGTGATGATTATTTATTGAGATTGATTGGGGTTTTTTTACTTGTTATATTGATTTGTTGTATTTGTATTCTTTTTTCTGCCTTGTTGTAAACCGCCTTGGTGAAAATTTTGTGTTTTCGAAAGGCGGTATACAAATAAAAATGGAAATGGAAATTATCCACGAAAGGCTGGCTGTCTCACTCTTGGGCATTGCTGCTGAACAAACCTGTAGGTGCACAACAGTTTAAAATGCAAGCTACGGAAAAACAAGTTTGTTTTATAGACAAATGGTCCCCCTTTATTAAAAAGGCCCAAGATAATCCCTCCCTATTGCCTTATCACCTCCCACTCCACAAAATATATTAAAGGAAAAGTGTTAGCTTTGTTCCTGCTGATTATATGCTGACAGTTTGATGGAGGTTTGATGGTTGTAGATGGCTGAGTAATTGGTAATGCGTAGATATATATAGTTATAGAGGCATCTGTTTGTTTGTATGTCATTTGTGTTTAAGTTGTTGTTTATCTTGTAATTTATGTGTGTGTTTCACTGATAAACAAATAAATAAAATTAATAATAATAAAAAAGAAATGACTCCTGCCATCCCGGAAGCTACCCCCACCATCCATTAGCAGTGGTGCAGGAAATCCTGTGCCACTTACATCCAAGGCCCTGCTTTTCCCAGCCACCGAAGAGACCATTCACGCCTCTTGTGGGTGCCAGGGGTCCTCTGAGGTGCCACGCAAGCATGTTGGCACCTCAGATGGCTGAAAAAAAGGAGTGTGTGTCTGTAATGCATCACGATTGTCCTGGTTACAGCCCACGCACATGCGGTCACGCCAGTGTCCCGACCCAAGATGGTGGCGCCTGAACACGCATCTGTACATCAGATAGATATCCAGACACATGGGGTGTGGGAATGCAGTATTCCTGTCCCCCAGGTGGGACAGGAAGTGCAGAAAGGCCTCTGGTCTTTCTCTGGACACCTTCCACAACAGGGACTATGCAATAACAGAGAAGCTAAGGCTGCATTCACACCTAGGCTTCAACACTGCTTTCATTTTGTGGGAGCTGTGAAGAAAAAACAATTTTGGGAGACAAGTAGCCTAACAGAACACGCTGTGAGGTGGGTGGGGCTATGAGACCTCAGAAGAGAGTTGTGACTAGCCCAAGGCCACCCAGCTGGCATTGTGGAGGAGTGCGCAATCAAACCCGGTATTTCCAGATAAGAGTCCTGCTCCTTAACCATTAGACCAAACTGGCTCACCAAAGGGCCATGGCACCATCCAGCACATGGCAGGGCAGTTTTGCCACCTCATGCCCACTCACAGCTTCACACCCTCACAAGCTGCTCTTATCAAACTGCAGGCATGATTTTCCTCATCCACAGCTAATAAAGACCGGTGCAACGTACGTGAGCTCTGGGATGCTCTGGGACAGCAGTGGTGGTGTGTCATGCAGATACATTGCTCTGATAGCTGGAACCATTCCTGCACGGTCAGTGCAAACAGGCCTATCTTTAACTATTGCTATCTCTTCATGTTTTGAACAGCTTCGTGATTCTCCATGGTATCACTTCATCAAGGCTAAAACACTGAATAAAGCTGGGAAGTATTCAGAAGGCATTAAAGTCTTAAAAATGCTGATCAATTTGCCTCAAATGAAAGGAGACACAAAGAAAGGTCAGGGACCCCTTATGACGATGAGTGAACAAGTCTCCATCTACCTTGAACTTGCAGAAGCGCTTCGTTTCAATGGGGAACTGGTAAGATGTTTTACATATACAATCGCTACTTCAGTTTGATATTGGAAGTGATAACACAATATCACAATATAATTTGAGGTTAGAAGTAAACTCGTCCAAATCTAACCTGGCTTGCTAATACAGTGATTATGAAAAGACAGAACTGTGGCAGTTTAGTGACCAAGAAGTTCTTTTGGGGAAATTAGAAAAGGGATCACTTGCTCCTGCAAAAAAACCACAAAAAGCCAAAATCAGGATTCCCAGTGTTTTAATATATAAAGGATGTTTTGTAGCAGAAATGGCCAACTGAATGTTATCAGACTTGGGGCTTTATACTTAAAAATTGAATTTTATTTATTGTATAGACTTTAGTTTGAAGGGACAGACTTATCCTCTCTGATCGCTTAAGAGTTTGGTCTTCCTGCACTTAGATCCAAAATGGATGCTGGTTTCTGGCTAGAGAAGCCCTGCCCCCTCTGTTACACTTCATGACTGGGTCAAGAGACCTCCTAATCTACCTGAAATGCAGAATGGTGAACTGATTTAACACCTCCAACAGTGTACTAGGGTCACAAGTACCTATGTACATAAGGGGAGCCTTGCTGGATGAGGCCACAACTCATCTAGTCCAGTGTCCGCTCTAACACAGTAGCCAACCAATTGCTTCTGAGCAGGGATGTGCGCAAATATTCGTAACTTTGATGTTCATATGAATTTGGACATTTGTATACGGATCGAATGTTACAACGTCTGTACATTGACATTCGTATTCATACAAATGTATCGGAACACTGGTACAAATGCTTCACAACATTCATGAACCAGGGAGGTGGGAAATGGGCTGCGCCAGTCTCATCTGCAATGGATCCAGAGTGCATTCAATACGGACTGGGAGTGGATTCAAAGTGGAATCAGGGTGTATTTGACACTTTCAGAGCAGATCTGTTATGGGATACATATTGGATATGTATCAGATATGTATGTGTTTGTATTGGATATTCATACAAATTCGTATGAATATATTTGTCTTGAATAGAATCCTACCACATTCGAAGGGGATCTATTCAAACGAATATGAATTTTCCCACATTCGATTCAATACAAATCAAATGCAAAAAACCCATTTGTGCACAGCCTTACTCCTGAGTATCTCAAGCAGAAGACAAAGGCAAAAACCTTACCTGCTCTTGAATCCCAGGCAAATAGCCTTTAGAATGATGCACCTTGTTGTGCTGCCAAAGTTCCTGGCTCAGAGGCCAGAAACTTTCATTCCAGCATGTCAGGGGCAGCTCTGAAGATCACAAGAGCTTCAGGGCTAGCAGATCTGAACCTGAGGACTTCCGCACTGAGGGTTTCTGCACTGCCTACTTTACAGATGATGGAGTAGCTTACCTCCTGGAGATACAGTAGTTGGTACTTGCTGTGAAGGGCTGTTTCTCTGAATGGAAGAAGGAGGAATGCAACGTGTGGGTGGGTTCATGTGCTAAAACCCCAAATATATCTCATCACTTGGGGTTGTAGTATGTGAACGCAACCCACAGGTTGTATTCCTCTCAAGCAGAATCAGGATAAGCTTTGTATCCAATCTTACTAGCAGATTTGGAGCTTCCTCTTCAGATCGCCAGCGTGCTTTCGGGAGTGTACAGTTACCAAATGAAGGCAACGACCACCATTCCAGCATTTAACCATTGCACGCGCTGCTGCCACCGTTCCAAGCCCTACAGCCAAGCAGAGGGGCATTTGTGGAGAGTTTTGATTTGATTATTTTAACTTTCCAGCATGAAGCTACAAAGATCATGCAGGATGTGATTAACGAATTCAGTGGGACACCAGAAGAAATCCGTGTCACAGTTGCTAACGTGGATTTGGCTCTCAGTAAAGGAGAAGTCGACTTAGCTTTAACTATGCTGAGGAATGTCACACCGAACCAGCCGTATTATATTGAAGTGAAAGAAAAAATGGCTCAGATTTACCTTCGCATCCGGAAAGACAAGAGACTGTACATTGGATGCTACTGGTAATTTTGTTTTTTGAAAGTATTTCGTTTGATCTTTTTGTTTAGGTGCAGAAAATAAATTAGAAATATGAGATATGCTTATTCTGAGAGGCCATCAAAGGGGCATTCTTTATTTGTCAGTTCAACTTTATTCAGCAATAAAGGAGTGGTTGCTCACGAGTCAAAGGCTGCAGTCACACCTTACCATTTTAATCCACACCAGGAAGGCAGCCATATTCAAGCCATTTTTGGTAATCCTCAGCTGGTGAGGGGATGAGGAAAATGCTCTGCTTGGAGGGGGGGCATTCTGGGAGGGTAAAAGGGGGCGAGGTGACAGGTGGGGGTGGGAAGAGGGAGATCAGGGTGGGGGAAGCGGCAGCTGGGTGGGAGAGAAAGTCAAGGCAAGAGGGAGGAGGATGGGAGGGAGATTGGGGTGGGTTGAGGGAGATCATTGCAACGGCAGCGGTGACAGGGAAAGGAAATCAGAGCAAAGGATGGATGGAGGGAGGTTGTGACGATGAGCAGAGGAAGGACTGTCAGGGTAACAGGGAGGGCCAAGACTCAGAGCAGAGACTTGCATAGGTATCAATTTCTGGGCAACCCAGGAACTGGAATGGTGGCCTCCTGGAAGGGAGTAAAGCTTTAATGCTGTGTTGGACCGAATGAAGGAAAACCGAAAAAGAGGGAGGAAAATCAAGAAAAAAACTGGTTTAGCATTTAAGGATGTAACCAAATGGGCTGGAATTCAGGCTGAAGAAGGATTAAAGTAAAGGTGTAACTGCAGCCAAAAACATAAATGGAAGCAGGGCCGTTCCCCAGGGTCCTCCTCTCTTCCACCCATTTCATCTCCAGATAAGGAATTCAGTGCTTCATGCTCTGAACAGGCAACCAAAACAAGGAAGAGCAAAAAGGCAGTGTCTGTTTTTCATCTGAACCCTTCCCCGTAGCGGCCAGATCTCTGAAGACATGGCTCAAGGCAAAGCCCAAACTAAGTCTCATAGAAATTTTCTTGCAGAGAACAATATTTATGTATTTATTTTGGATTTTTATCCCGCCTTGTACTCGAAGGTCTCAGGGTGGGTTACAGCAATAAAAACAAAATATAAAATGAACACACCATGCCTCCAAAAATCTAGCATTCGATTCTAATGGGGTCATATGTTCAGAAAAACCCAGAAGCCTGTTCTCACAGGAGTTGGTATCTAACTTTAGGGTGACCAATAGAGTAATTCTCATCAGCTCAGTGTTGCAAAATCTTCTTTTGCTTTGGCTTTCTTTCATTCTTTGTAAAAAGAGACTTGAAGTTTCGAGAAGGTGAGTAGTAAAAATCTAGGCATTAGCTCTGTCCTTTGTTTTGAGCTAGGATAAAAACATTGCTCATGCAAAAACTCGTTGCCTCTGGAATTTTCTAGTTCCCTAACACTGTTTTTACAAAGAGGATCTTGCAAAATCTCCTCTGCCTTCTGAGGAAAAGCTTTTGCTTACCACAACAATCCCTCACTGCAACATGAACACCAGCATGTCTGATAGGGCTAAATCAGGTAAAAAGTCTGTCAGATTTGTTCCAGATTCTCCCTAAAGAAAGCAAGATATATTTCTTTGCGTCCCTTCAAAGTAGAACCTTCATTCTCAGAATTGTAGAGCTGGAGGCATCCTCAGTGGTGTTTGCTTTGTTTTTTGAAGGCTGTTTAGCACTGCAGAAATTAGTTCAGTCTTCATGTAATTCTCCTCAGGAAGATCAACTAGTAGCACTTGACATTTTCAGTCTTTGGTTTCAGCCCCTCAGCAACTCACGGTGCCCATCATTTTGAGTCTGCAGCTAACATTGTCTCAAAGAGCTGATTTAATCAAGCTTCGTAATTAACTGGGTACTGAACCTCAAGGAGCTGTTTCAATCACTTAAGGAGCTGATTTAATCAAGCTTCCTACTGGAAAATGTGTAAAATATGGAAATTACAGTCCCAGCAGACCAAACGTCATAATTAAAGTCAGTTGTAGTAGGGAGAATGAAGGAATGTTACGCCGCACGCTCAGCGGCCAAGAAAAGGGGAACCAGCTTCCTACTCTTCAAGTTTCTCATCCCACAAGTGTAAAACAAAAAAGGCTCTAGGCATCAAATGTTTCACACAGTCTCTCATATCAAGAAAAGCAGGAGTTTCTTTCTCAAGTTCAATTTAAGAGGGCATTAGAGGAAGGGAAATGATTGAATAAGAGCCCCTCAACTTGTTAATGTAGACAGATGCAAGTCTTTGGGTGCATCCCCATGGTACTTTTTTGTGTCGCTATTGTCCCTCTACTGCAGCGGATCTAACAAACGCGTGTTCAATTCCGAATTAAGTGTCCCCATGGGGCTCAGCAAAACTCACATTTTCAATGCACTGACCGTCCCCAAGGAAGCGTCTTTTGCTTACCAGCTTTTTCTCCCTGCCCCTCACTGTTTCATGGGGTGCTCAGGCAATTCATTAAGCTATGTACAAGTTCTCCAGCTGCCGAAACGCCTCCCCCAGCCAGCGATCGTGTGATCGTGCGCTCATTCACAAGTCCAAAAGAAAAATTTACAAGTTCTCTGTTCGTCTCCCCTGCTTGCGAAGGCAGTTTACAAGATCTCCGGCCCTGAAATGCCTCCCCCAGCCAGCGATCTTGCTCATACACTTTCACTTGCGGGCTGGCGGAAGCAATTCATTACAATGTATCTTTGCTGTTTCTCTTTGTGATTGGAATGCCTGCCTACTGTTTTCATATTGTGAATGCTGGCTGTGGATGAGAGGCAAAAAAAGAGGGAGAGAGAGCTTGCCACCTTGGAGAGAACCCCCGCCCCTTTTGCCACGGAGCGTCTCTGAATACCCGCGTCTTCCCGGAAAGTGTGCTGGTAGTCTTCTTTAAAGGGCACTTTTTTAACTGCACATTTTCCTAAATCGTGACACAGGAAGCCCGGATAAAAGCCGTGCATGGGGGTTCTCAGCGACAAAAGTGGATTATTAGCGGACTTTAAATTGCATGGGGATGCGCCCTTTATTGTTGAATATTTTGGCAACTTTGAAACAAGATATAGAAAGCAAACTAGCACAGGATTCTAGCAGGGAGCTCAGGCTAGAATAGAAAAAAAAACCCTCAAATTACCTAAAGCAGCTTCTAGAGCAAGTGCTCCAAACCCTCTCCGAAACCCAGAGGATTTACCTCACAAACCTACCACAGTCAAGAAGTAATTTCTCAAAATTCTTCTGCCAAATTTCAGTTACTTTTACTTGGTCTCAGGAGAGCATTACATATTCAACTGTGTATGGATGGGTCTTAATACAAGGGTTGGTGCTTGGAGTTTTTTGCATTAGATCAACCTGTTTCTTGTGCACACCTGTCCTTTTTTCCTTTCTTGCTAACTGTTAAATATAAGTTTCACCAGGACTCAGATTCAGAATTGGGGATGTTCCAGGGAACGCTGCACTAAATACTGAAAATTGGGTCATCTGTCATCACTCCTGAGTCAGAGCAAGAAAGTGTTTATGGATTTTTTTTTCTTTCTACCATCTGAAAATGCCATTCTCTTTTGGGAGATTTAAACAAAAAAAGACTTGGGTTTGTTTTTTTCCCATTTCCAGAAATGGATGAACTTTGAAGGCATACGACCCCTTCCAAAATGGATAAGACATAACAGATTGCAAGCAAATAGATTCAAGGGCTTAAATCCTAAATACACACTATGAACCCATGGGCATTCTGGATCACCATTTAGAGACTCATCCAATATATATAAATTTTAACATGTAGCTGTATCAGTTTAGTTCTGCTTTCCAGGCAGTTTGTTCTACTACTGAGCTATAGCCACCCCAGATTTCATGGGCCCCTCTATGCAGTTTTGTTGGCACAGATACTGAATGTGTTTGCCATTGCAGCCCTTAGCTTTCCAGGCAATTTTCTCTGTAACTGAGGGCTTGTCCCCATGGGGCTGCCACTGCCTTGTGGTGGATTTGGGGCAGCCTTAATGTGAATTAAGATTTGCATTAAGGAGTCCCCATGGCAATGGAGGACAGGGCTGCTCCTCCCCATGAAAACCGCAGTAAATCCCTGCATTGGGATACTGTGGTTTTCTCCACACACCCCTTGCCTGAGGGCTTAATTGCCCAGGTAAGGGCTTGAATTCCCCCAAATGATCACCTGACAGCTGCCCTGCAGTCAGCTGAGCAACTGTCAGGCAGGTACAGGGGCTGTCAAGAGCAGGGCAGAGCCTTGTAAGATGATTAAAACATGCCGCATCTGTTTTAATCATTTTAGTGGAGCTCTGCTCATGAGCATGACAGCCTGACAGCTGTCCAGCTGACTGCAGGGCAGCTGTCAGGCTATTTGGAGTAAATCAAGCCCTTACCTGGGCAATTAAGCCCTCAGGTAAGGGGGGACAGTTGTGATTGCAGCATTAGCGGCAGGGACAGGGAAGCCCCGCCTGCTAATGCCGCGATTGTAACCCACGAGTGTCCCCATGCCTCCAGGATAACCTGTTCTTGCCCCGTAATTCAGGGCGAGAACAGTTATCACGTTTTTTTTTTACTTCTATTGGCAGGATTTTGTCCCTCATGTAGTCCGAATTAGGGCTTTGCTTGGGGATGTTCGCCTCGCAGTATCCTTACCATGGGGACACCTACTTAGTTAATTTAGTTGGAACTTTATATTTAATTATAAAAATTGGGTCTGGGCAACTTTGAAGTACTCGACTTCCGCCTTTCTTAATTGTTTGTAATACTGCAAAATCATTTTGTCTAAACCAAGTTTGGTTGATGTTTCTTCAATAATATTCTTTTATTTATTTAGTGAGCTGTGTGAAAATATGCCAAGTCCTCATACAAGCCTCCTCTTAGGTGATGCCTACATGAATATTCAAGAGGTCTGTGAAAGACAAACGCTTCAACAGTAGAAGTAAAATTACTAATGATAATAAACAGAAGTTTTATTTTTTGAGAAATATTAGATTTAAAGCCAGTTTTAGCATCTATTTTTGAAAATTGCGTACTGCACAGCACTATGTAAATGCAGCATTATAGCATTCATCAAAAAAATTTATTCTGGTACTCATTCCAGAATATTCCCTTTGCTGTAGAAGAGATTCAGGCAGAGACATGTTAACGTATTTGTTTCTTTAAGCTGTGGTCACACTTAGGCTGAATTCCCATTCAAGGAATAAAATGCTATATAAAAGGCTATTTACATTGCTATTTACAACGCTATGTAACGCGCGTTACATCTGGCAATCGGAGTCAACCCCGATTTTGTGTCCCCACACTTCAAATACTTCCAAAAAACGGATTGGGGAAAGCGATTCTTTCCCCTCCTCACCCTTTTCCCACCCCTCTCTCCCCATTGCCCAGGGTGCATGGCGGTGGCAGCAACTCAAGGCCTATTCGCCTACTGCACCTCCACACCCAGCATCCCCAGCAGGGGTTCCCCCCCCAAAAAAAACATCCTGGCAGGCTGGCTCACTCTGCTGCCACCGCCGCCTGCACACACACACACACAGAGAGACACTTGCGCACTCCCCCACAGGAGCTGGGCCAGTGAGTGAGCGAGCGAGCAGTGTTGCCACCGCGGTGGGTGGATGAGAGGGAGGGATGGACTGAGGGCTGCTTTTAAAGATCAAGGAAGGAGGCTGGGAGGGAAACAGGCAGAATTGCGCAGGACTGCCTGTGAAGGGCAAGATTCCTCCCTGCCTCTTTCCTTGATCTTTAGGCTTGCGTGTGCGTGAGGGGAAGCATGGGTGGGAAAGGAAACATTGTTATAAGGTGTGAAGTGGGTGAATTGTTACAATGAAACCGGCTGCTGCAGAGGGGAAACCTGGCATTTTAACTGACAAGGAGCTGTCCTGCAGGATGAAATCCCACCCATTTCATGACACATCTGTCCCAATACTGCTGTAGTGTTCCCACAACAATAAGGAAGAAGCGTTTTAATAATAATAATAATAATAATATTTATTTGTATACCGCCTTGTGGCGAACCAATCCGGGCGGTTGACAACAATAAATATAAAAACATCATATAAGAATAAAACATTATGGTCCCTCCCCCCCTTAAAAAGTATTAAACAATATGACAAATTAATATCATTATCCCACTGAAAATGGATGGTTGTGACCTGCTGTTTCTTGAAGAACAGTTGCAGTTTTGTACTCCAATGAACAAAAAATACAGCTGATGCAACTACACCTTTCAGGCACAGATCTGGTGAAAAATACTTTTTACTATTTGTTTCATATTTTTGACTATAAGAAAAATTAGTAAGCATCCTATTCTTGTCGGGACTGAACAGTTGGGGGTACTTCTGGATATATCCATTTCATATGGGCCTCAGTTTTTTTGGCTGATTTGCCTCTGATGATGACTCATGAGTTGCAACTACCACAAAATGCAACAGTACATCACATTGGCTTAAGTCATTCACACTCCTTTGCTATCTAGCCCAACTCAAGATACGGACAATGATTAGCAAAGCATAAACATCATGACGCAGTGCTACTTGCCAGACCCACTTACACACCCATTAAGATTGGTAGGAAAAGGCCTTACTAGCAGAGATCCAAGGAATAATGGCAGACCTTCTTGAAAGTGGATCCCACACCTTCTATTTGAGATGTACCAGCACTGAGATCTGTTAGGTACACCTTTCAGTGTTTGATAAAAAAGCATCTTTGGCTACTTCAGCACCACATAACTAAAAGCCAAAACCAGAAAAAACACCTGAAAATCAGGTGTTTATCCCATTTTTAAGCCAAATAATCCTCAAAACACCCCTGAAACTGATTGGGAATGGGGATGAAGAGGATTCAAACTGTTTTGAAACCACCATGAGCAAAGTGACAAGTTGTTTTCTTTCAATGTTAAATAGCTAAGAAAATTCACTGGTCACTTTGCTGATGTGTTCTCTTGCTCTGGAGGTGGACTGAGTTCCAATAATGAAATCAACTATGTTAAAACAAGGATAAAACCCGTTACAGGTTACAAGAATAGAAACAGAAAACATTGAACAGCTGTACAATTGCCAATGTGTGTGTGTGTGTGTGAGAGAGAGAGAGAGAGAGAGTTCATTATTTCTCCAGTTCATGTTTCATTCTCCTTTTCATAGTTTGTTCCACATATGGAAGACGTTACGCCCTTCCACAAGGATATTTATTTATTTATATTTATATCTCTTCCTATACCCTAAGGTCTCAGGATAAGTTATGATAAAATCAGCATAAAAACAGATAAAATAAGTTAGCTAAAACAATGATAGTGCCTGCATTGGAAGGGGTACATGCTGTTCCCTCACAAAAGGCCAGGATAAAAAGAACTCATACATGAGTTGACCTTGAATTTAAGGCTTCTATTTATCCAGAAGGGTGTTATTACACAATCTGCCAAATTCTAGAAAACTCCTTTCTTTCTAGTGTTCTTTTTCAAATGTACGGTATCTGTTGACAATGCAAGCTACAAAATACATTTTTGAGTAAGTCATTTTTAAATTAAGCCAATGGCAATAAACTTAAACCCTAAAGACAACTACAGAATTTAGTGCAGCAATTTTTTTTCTTGACTAGAGTAAGAAAAAACAATGAAAACTTCACAACAAAAACAAATTAAATCTTATAGGAACTATCAGATGTGGGTTGTTGTTTTTTGCAAAACTCATAGTTTTAACCAGCGTACCCCTCAGTTCACTGACACTGTTTGAAGGCCGCAGCACTGTGGCAAATCATTCATCGGCTGTCATCAGACATGGCAAGAAAAGAGCATCTCTGAAGCACCTCTGAGGAGTCTTCAAGATGGGATTGTTCACACAGCCGTCTGCCCCTCTCCATCATGAACACTCTGGGCTAGAAAAGGTGGGTTAGAGAAGGCTTGGGAACATGAGGGCCACACACCATCTCTCTGAGGTGCTTCTGAAGTACCCTTTTTGTTATGTCTGATTACAGCCACAGTCTCTCTGAGGCACCTCTGAGACAGCCCTTTTGCCATGACTGAACTCAGCCTTTGATTAATCTCAAATGGATCAAATCAGATGGAGATGTGCCATCACCACCTGGACCTAGTGGTTAAGGAACCGGAGTCTTTTCTGGGAATACCGGGTTTCATTCTGCACTCCCACATGAAACCAGCTGGGTGACCTTGGGCTAGTCACAGCTCTCTTCTGAGTTCTCACAGCCCCACCTACCTCATAGGGTGTTCTGTTGTGGGGAGAAGGATAGAAAGCTTTGTCAGCCGCTTCAAATCCCCTTAAATGGGTGAGAAAAGCAGGGTAGAAAATCCAATACTACTACTACTACTACTACTACTACTACTACCAATTCAAACCAGAACATACCTGTTTCATGCACTTTTTCTGTAGTGACAGCTACTACTGCCTTTACTCCTTAAGATACATCAAGAAGGTGTTCATCAGAGAAAAAAATAACAAATACACAAATGAAAATCTGTTTTTAAAACAACAATATTCAATGTACATAAATGTCTCTTTTCTATTTCTTATCTTAGCCTGAAAAAGCTTTGGAAGTATATGAAGCAGCTCAGAAGAAGAATCCTTTGGATGCAACGGTGGCCAGGAAAATTGGCCAAGCATATGTGTACACCCATCAGTATAACAAGGTTCAAGAATAAATAATTCATTCTTCACACTTTTCAGCCCCAAGCAATTTGACTTGCGTAACGAATAAAGGTTTAAATGGATCTGTTTTAAATTCAGGTCTGTATGCGGAGCATTTGGCTTATATATGTGTATGTGAGGTCTTTCAAAGCTGCAGCCAAATGTTACAGCCCAATGAAAACAGTACCATCAATGTTTCCAGTTGCATAGCTGAGATCTAAAACTTTCAGAACTAAAGTGTACCAATTTGTTTCAGGCTATCAATTACTATGAAGTTGCTCTCAAGATGAGTGAGCAGGACTTTCTTTGTCGCGATCTTGCAGATCTCTTTTTAAAGCTTAAAAAGTATGGAAAAGCAGAGAAAGTTCTACATCAAGCACTAGATCACAGCCCTGGTAAATTTTCTTCCTCTTTTGAGTCTTCCACTGCTGATCTCTTGTTAACTTAAAGGATAATTGCAGCATGGTTTGCTCGTAACGCAAAGCTATAGTTCACTGAAGCAAAGTTGCAATTGTTTGAACTTCCAAACCCTTCCCAGAACAACTGATCACAGTTTGCTTTCCATAGCAACAACCTATGGTGTTCTTGCCTTAGAAACTGCAGTTTGTTTAAACTGTGGCTTGGTTGTGTCTCTGAACCTTACCTTCAGATGCTCACCAAGTTCAAGGTGAGAATGACTTTGGTCATGGCTGTTATAATTGCAGCCCAGGAAGTTGAATATGTATCAAGCAGAAGGCTGGATCAGATAGCCTTCAAAGTTCCTCTCAATGCTATGATTATAAAACAAGGGCAAGTAAAGAGTAACTTTGAAGATGGAACCAGAAAGGGATGCCTAGGAAGGGTTATCTTTGTTCTGTTCAGCAGCAAAGCTACAGGTGGAGCTCTAAGGAAAGCTTATCAGGATAGCCTCACTGGAACTTCAGCCCCAGTCCCATGATTATGACCATACCACTAAGCCATACTGATAAAATATCTGTGCATGCACTGAAATTTAGTGCTTCTCTTCAAATTGGTTCAGATTCAATTTGAATACTTTTTTCATACAACAGGTTTCTTGGTTCACATGTGAACCATGCAAACAGCCCAGTTCACTGCGAACCAATTGAACCAGTTTGTTACATCTCTAATCAGTGGTGACTAGGGGTGTGCACAAATGGGTTTTTTGGCATTCGAATTGTAATGAATTGAATGTTAGAAAATCTGTATTCATTCAAATGATCCCCTTCAAATGTGGTAGGTATCGAATATTCAATACGAATGGATACATATCCCATATGTATCTGACACAAGCGCACACATATTAGACACAAATGCATACGTATTAGATACATATCTGATACAAACACATACGTATCTGATACAAACACATATGTATCAGATACGTATCCAATACATATTCGATATATATCCCCAGTTTAACAAATGTCCGAACTATTAGTACAAATGTTCCGAAAGATTCATATTCATACAGATGTTAATGTACGAATGTCGTAACATTTGATTCATGTCCCAATGTCCAAATTTGTATCTTTGTACAAATAATGAGTGTTACGAATATTTGTGTACCTCTCTACTGGTTACTATAGGAATAACTTCGCTTACGCTGCAAAGACATACATTTTGTGCTGTGCTTTTGTGCAATGCTGTATATCCTCAAGTCCTCAAAAAGTATTTCTGTTTCAAAATTCCACTGATGTTAGAAATACCTGAAGGTAGACTAGTGTAGCAGTGCAAGGTTGCAGCGAACAGAGAATTGCTTCTATCGGCAATTTGTAGTGAAGGTTATTATGCTTTTGTTGTATGTAACAGTATGATACTATTTCTTTTAACAGTAGAGTATCCCATGGATGATCAGACAGCATTCTTTCTCCAAAGTTAGCCTTGTCTTCCAGCTGTTCTAGCCTCCTTAAAAATACTCCATGGAGAAATACTTAATTCCTCTCAAGGCAATCTATTCTACTGCTAAACAGCTCTTACTGTTCAGAAGTTAGTGGGAGCATTTAGCTGAAATTTCCCTCTCACAGACTCCAGCTGGGGCAACTGTGAAGAAACCTGCTCTATATTCCACATAACAGCCCTTCAGATATTTGACTTCTCTTTTGTCCTTCTGCTGTGCGGCCCCATTTAGAATAAATTCCCTATCAAACAGCAGGAACTGATAAACATAACATGGAAACACGAGAGATTAGATTTCTCAAGTTGTTTTCTTGTTTTTTAACAAAATATTTTCTTTAAGTCCATGCAAGACAGGTTTTAGCTGGAACAAAAGCATTCGATGAAGAGTATTCAAGCATTCCTACCATGATGATTTAGTGAAGTCCTCCAAATATCATATTAATCATACTGGGATATATACAATGTAAATACATAAAATACACACAACACATTCCCTCAATGCCCCCTTCTTTCCGCTCCCTGGCCCCATTCCCTTTCCCCCTTCTCCAGACCTGATTCATTATGCTCGAACAATGATTGTTTGGCTGCCCACAAAGTCCCAACTGGTCCAAGTCCATGGTCACACCTTCACTTGAAGCCTTCAGTACAGCTTCAGGTCTGATTGCTCACAACTTTTTCATTTCTATTCTGTTTACTTGTGGATTTTCCATTCAGGAAAGTCCAAATGGAGGGTGTAAAGTCCAGAAATAAAACAACTAGAAATGAAAAGATGTGAGCATTCGGGCCTGAAGATGGACTGGAGAAGATTTAAAGTGAAGGTGTGACCATGATCCTAGTGTCACTGTAGTTCTGGTACTCTCCCTTTCCCAAATGTGAGTTTCTGGTATGTTTGTTAACAGAATCCAGAGGTCCAAACCCTTAAATTTGCTACAGGTATCTTTTATATGACTTATGTTCCCACTGTTCTGCTGGAACAGGCCAGACCACCTTCACATCCCATTGTGGACACCTTTTCACCCTACACTCCATGTTGCACCCTCAGAGCCCTTTCTCCCACTTTTTCAGCATAACTCTTTTTTGACTCTCAGGAGAGGTCAAAGGTACAATGTGAGCAACCGCACGTGACAGAAAGCTTTTGGCTTCAGTGCTGCCTCTTTCTTCATATGTAGACATAACCTTAAATGCAAACAAGTTTCACTGCTTGATCAAAACTTAATTGTCTCTCCATTAACAATTCTAAATTTCAGAAAACAAATAATTGAACTAGTTCATAATATCAGTTTTTAAGTGCAGAATTAACATTGCTTTTGTTCTATCATCTAGTTGATGATCTTCCCTCAATGAAGAAAGATGTGAAGAATCTGATGTTACTGGGAAAGGTTCATGAGACTACTAAAAGAGGAGAAGTTCTGGAAACTCTAAATAAGGTAGAAATTTAGGCTGGTTCTGCACGAACCCTGAAGAGCCCATTAAGCACTCATAGGTATGCATTTGGTATAGATTCACTATATACCTTCCACACTGATGACCCCATTAGGAACTCATTGTCTACATGAGTGTTGCAGATTTCCAGATTCAGTGGGGTCTTCCGGCCCTTAAATGTGGATTAGCGGTAGACCGCTTTAAACAGGTCTTCAGTCTAGTCTTGCGCCATGTAGACAGGATTCCAGAGCGTGCTTCCCATGCATGCTGGCCCAAGGGAGTCCAGAGCTGGCATCAGTTCTGCCCCCCTGGAGACATAGCAGCTACATAGGCAACTATGAAGCTGTGTCTCTGTCATGCCCACTATGAAATGGAAATAACCCTTGACTGATGTCTGCACAGGCCAATTGTGCCATGCCGTAGCAGCACTTCCTGCATGGGCCCATTCGGGCCCTCAATCTGTGGTCCATGACATCTACATGCCATCCCCATTTAGCAGTCATTGCCACTGGATGCTAAACAGTCCATGCGGACGCATGGGGGCTTTGCCAAGATGTGGAACTACTTGGACTGGTTTCCCTGAGGACCAGATCCCAAAGATCCAGATCTCCTTAATCCAGATTAAACATGGTAAATGTGGAAACAGCCTTAATATTCTACAGACCCAATGAACTGTGGGAAATAATTCCATAGTGGTTACTAAGATTAATACAGAAATAATCAGATATTGTGTTTTTTAAAAAATAATCAAAGTGCTATAGGATCATTTTAGTAATGGTCATATTACTGTTTGCTATCCAATTCTAAGAGCCTTTCTGCGCTTTGCGAAAAGAATCACTCCAGGTATGCTCTCAGATGGAGCATATGCATTGCGCAGAGATGCTTCTATACTAGAAGTGTCTCCACGTGGGCCAAAGTGTCCCACGGCCAGGATAGCTTTGGAGCACATATTCACACTCCACAACTTACCTAGCTGCCAGCTGAAACGGCCCTGCATGCTGCATCTCTACCTCTTCTGGGTGACACAGTGCAGTTGTGTGGTGTGTCACCCAGTGGCCACAACAACATTGCTGCGCAAGTACAGCTCCACAGTTGTCTCTCTAATGGGAGCCAATTTGCACCTAGCTGGCACATGGAGAAATGCTAGCTAAGTTTAGAATAGATCGGGTATGGCAAACTGTGGATGCCTGATCTCTTCTTGGAAGGCCTCAGAAAAGTCATTTGGTTGAAGACTCTAAGTTAATCCATTGTTGAACAACTTGTTCTGAGGTCCTTCCAGAATGAATCCTCACGGTAAATCCAACACTTCATTCTGAGAGTTACCTGGCCAGCGCACCTAGGAACAGTGCAAAATGGCCCTTTCATGAAGGAACTCCCCAAACATTGTACATTTGTTTGCTTTTTAGGCATATGACATCCAGCAGAGGATACTGAAGCGAGTTTATGTGGAAGAGCCTGAAATGATCCCTTCCCAAAAACAAGTGTTGCTCATGATCTGTGTACAGTTTGCTGAGTTTTACCAAGCAGAAAAGGAGTATGAAAAGGCTGTGAAGTATTACATGGAAGCCCTGTCCTGTGTTCCAACTGACAGTAAAGTAAGTTTGACCTTCCAGGGTGGCCGCGTAGGGGAAATTCAGGTTTATTGGGTAAGCCTCCTGCTCTGCTCTGGAACAAACAACAAGCGAAGGTGCAAATTGAATACTTTGAGGCAGTTCATACGAGTGAACAGTATAGCAGTTCAGTGTATTCAGTATATTCCTGAATATATAGCAAGGAGAAATGTAGGATGTGGGCAAACTCCTCTGGTGCCCTGAAGACGCTAAAAGAAAGAACTTTCCCAGTCTTTAAAAGCCAATGTGTCTGTTGGACACATGCACACACACACACACAGAGAAATTCTGTCACTCAGTAAGACCCTGTTACTTTCTTAAGGCCTGTTCTCGCTTAGGGTCATTGCTATGGCAACTATGATGCATGAATCTGAACCCAGCCCACCCCACGCAGCATTTACACCTGCAAGAGAGTGTGAACACTGCACCCAGGAGCTCACCAGCAGCTCCTGGTGAAGCTGTGGAAGTTTTCGCTTCTCAACAGCTTCAGAAGATCAGAACTGCTGCAAGACACTACCAGACACTGCAGGACAGTGGCAGAGCTGTAGAGAGCAAATGCACTTCCCCTGGATCATCTAAAACTGCTCTGGAAGGGTAAGTGCAAACATGCCTGTATTTGCCAACAAAGAGGAAACACAAAATGACCTTGGACATATGTAGGCTTTCACAACTGGATTCAATCTCATTAGTAGAAGTTTTTGGGCTGTTATGCCATGTTCCAGGTTTCTTCTTCTGAGAACCTAAGCTTTTGGATATAGGTCTGATATCCATCTTCAGAGGTCTTTGCTCTTCGCCAAGTCAAGGGTGACTGGTGTCTTACTAGATCTTGTTTCTCTTCTTATAGATTGCTGGTTGTTTGTCAGCTCTTCCTTTGTTTAAGTTGCTAATGAGTCATTGTTCTTTCCCTGGCCGCACCCTGTTGGCCTTGTTTCCTTGAGTGGAGGTGTTAATAGTGGGTCATTGCGGCTAACTTGTTTAATGTGTATAGGTGTGATCCCTGGGGGAATGAGTGACTAATCGCTTGTGTGTTTGCAGAACTCAGGTGTGAATCTCTGTTTTGCTTGTTTCTATATAAAGGCTTCCAGATGCTGCTGAGAAGCAGGCCTTGGTCCTTGAACTTGTGGGGGTATTGTTGTATTTCAGTGGCCTCTCTGGTAGCCAATTCCTGTAATCCCTTTACTTTGGCTGTGGTTTCTGTTTGTTCAAATAAGATCTTGTTGTTTTCTTACCATGCATGTTCCACTAATGCTGATTTGTCCATCTGTATGAGACGCACATTTCTTTCGTTTTCACATTTCCTTTTGTCTAATGTGCATGATGTCATTTCTATGTTTACCTTCCCACATTAACACAGTATTTTGTAAATGCCTGGAGTGTGATGAGGGTTGTGCTTGTCTTTCGTTGATCTTAGCATTTGAATGATTTTGGTGGTAGGCTTATAGATTGAATGTACAGTGGTACCTCGACATACAAGTGCCCTGACATACAAGTGTTTTGAGATACAAGCCGCCGAGCAAGTGATATTTTGCTTTGAGATGAGAGTAAGATTTGAGATACAAGTATGTAAATACAGTACAGTACATAACAAAAACAACTGAGGTGGTGTTTTGGGAGCTGGAATGGATTAATGGGAAAACTGCTTTGAGATACGAGCGATTTGACATAAGAGCAAGGTTACGGAACAAATTAAACTCGTATGTCAAGGTACCACTGTATCCCCTTTTTGTGTAGTAACTTGCCTGTGCGGTCTGTTACTTGATGGATGTACGGTAGGAAAGCTTTTCTCCCAGTTTTGTCTTCCTGTTCTTGTTGTTTCCTGTGGCTGTTGGGGTTGGTGGCTTGTTGTTTGTCTGCTGTGTGGTATCCCTGACCTTTTCACAGAAAGTTGTAACAGAAGGAACACTGACTTAGGTGTGCATATTCTTTCTCTGTTCAGAATTCCAACAGAGGACACCCTTCTTGGGCTGTGGTCATACCTTGCTGAAACAGTCCATCTTATTAAGAAACAGGATTGAAAACACTCAAACTCTGACCACACCCAATACCTGCTAATCCTTCCTCAGTTCATCTTCAGTTTGGGTCGCTCTGCTCACACCTTTCTGTTCCCATCCTGAGACTCCTTTGTGAGACTATTTTAGATCTTTGCCCCTCTCCACTGTCACAACATCCTCTGCCCTCTGTCATTCAATTGTGTGTCACCACACATTGGCCAAAAGGGAAGGCAAATTCATGCAGTGTCCACCCACTGTGGTACAGTTCAGCCCCCTTTCACACCCCAAATCCCTGATCACACCCCCAAAATGAAAATGGATTAACAGTCTATAGCAGCTTGAGACTAGGGGTTTGCACGAATACAATTTTTAACATTTGATTCGTAACGAAAATTCAAAAATCTGAATTCGTACAAATAAGGAAAAATGAACGTCTAGATATCTGATTCAGTACAAATACATTCAGACATTCATATCTCTACGGATGCATACGCATCTTGTATGTACCCATACGCATCCTGTAGGCATCCCATATGCATTCCGTTTGCATCCTGTACAGATGCGTACGAGATGTGTATGTGCTCATACAGATAAGAATATCTGAATTATTTGTATGAATAACTCACGATATTCATATTCATTCATTCAGAAATCCAAATATCTGGATATTTGATTTGCATATGAATGTCCAAATTTGTATGAATAACAAATATTTTGAATATTTGTGCCTATCCCTACTTGAGACCTGTAAATATCAGGACCCAGGAAAGTATGACTGAAGGGAGGAAAGGCCTCAAATTAAACAGAAAGGACTAAAAAGGTGTGAGTGGTGGGGTCCGAAGACAAAGTGAAGGAGAAATAAAGTGAAGGTGTGCCCACAGCCCTGGAAATTAAAAAGGAATTTCTGGGTCACCCAAACCATTAGTATGTTACAAGACTCCTAAAAGTTTTTGGCAGCAGCAGATAAGGCTTATAAATAATTCATTATTCAACACAGTGTTTCAAGTGGGCCATTTAATTATTTATAATAGTTTAATTTGATTTTATGTCGTTTTAATTCACTGTTTTTAATTGGTATTAGGGTCTATGACTATCACGAGTAGATGAATGAATATGGGAAGCTGGTACATCCCCGCGCAACAATTCTTCTCATCTTCTTGGAAAGGAATGTTGGCGCTTACATAACGTAGATTTTCCAGATGGAGGATAGAAGGATTGCAGCCCACCCAAAAGAATAAATGTATAAGGAATTAGTTGGTTAAGAGAGGAGAAGGGAAGGGGAAATAAAAAGGTAACAGCCTTTGAGTTGCTTGTTTATAGCAGTGCAAATGCTTGCATGTCTGTTGTTGTTTTCTCTATATTCCTTTCATTTTTTTTATATGGAGTTCCTCAAGGTCTCTGCTGTTCTGGAACTGAAAAAGGGAAAACAGCACTGAGCTCAGATGGCTTTGGAATATCCCGACATGCTTGCATTTCTGCTGGTCCACTGTCTTAAAAGAGAACCAAGAATTTTCTAGAAGACAGAGGAAATAAATCCACATTCATAAGATCTGAAAATAGCAAGGACAAAAGTTCTTCTTTCTTATCATCCCACCATTTTGCTTTTCTGCTTTTCTTTCTTTATCTCCTGTGGTTTTTTGGGTAGTGCCCCCTGCCCCCCTGCACACTCTGCTCCAGAACTAGGGGACCCCATGTGGTCTGTTTGCCTTAAATACTTGTTCATAGTATCCTTTGTTGTTCTGGGTCAAAGTAGAAGGCAAAATCAATGTGTCTGCATTAGGGATGTGCACAAATATTTGTGACATCTGGACGTTGTACGAATATGTACGAATTTGTAGATTCATGGTTGAGGTGAATAGAGCGTACATTCATCGAAGCTTCGGTGGATATAGGATGCCCTTAGGCCTTCCCCCCCCCCCCCGCCCATGGCTTCCCCCCTCACCCAGGCCTCCCATCCCCCCCTCCATAGCCTCCCATGTGCCCCCTTAACCGGAAGGCCTATTTTGGGCCCCGGAAGGTTTATTTAGGCTTCCGGAGAGCGTGGGAAGAGGCCCAGGATGCCAGTGGAGCGGTCCTGCCTGCCTCTCCTGCACCCCTTTACTATTTGGGACACGCTCCGCTAGTATCCTGGCCCTCTTTCTGCACTCTCCGGAGGCCGAAATAGGCCTTCTGGAGCTTGGAAAAGGCACTTTCGGTCTCCATGCACAGACCCGGAAGTGCCTTAGAAGAAAGTGCAGTGGTGGCAGCGGCAGCAAGGAGGACAGGTAAACGGGGGAGAATGGAGGGATGGGAGGAGGTTGCATTCATTTCTTGCACAAATATTCTAACAAATTCTAACAGAATATGAAGACTCCCACACTCATGGAGGTGGGATCCATCTGAAGCTGAATTTTCCCACATCCGACTCAGATGAGGGAAATGGGCTTGGTGCACATGCCTAGTCTCCATTTCTCCCCTCTGCCTTCCAGAAAGACATTCATAATAAGTGTAATGTTGCTTTCCCATTATATTTCTGCTTTATTATCAGATAATACTGGAATTGGCTCAACTATATTTAATGCAAGAAGATACAGAGCAATGTGAACATTTTTGTACCCTTCTGCTTCAAGATGATGAAAGTAATGAAGTTGGGAAAATGGTATCATATCTTCCTTTTTACTAATTTTTAGCTTTTGCAGGGGGACTGAAAATTTGAAGGAATTCACAATAAATAACCTAGTAAGGATTAGCATCTCAGTGTAATCTCTCTGTTTTCTCACTTTTTCCATATTACACTATAAAGCAACAGAATATTTTGTATTGAGTCTTCCTTGGGATGTTTTGTGGTGGGTACTGGATCATGGACCATATGCAAACCAATAGGATTGCACTAACAGTGGAAATTGTAGTGCAAAATAAACAATGCAGTGGGTCTTTTTTGAGATTGTTTAGACTAAGGCCACTGTTAACCCACAGTATGGTGAGCATAAATACCACGTTTACACACAGTTCAATAGGAGTGAGGGATGGGAGCCATTAATCTGTACGTTATTCTTTGCATTTTTCCCCACTTTTCGGAAATGCTATCTAGATCAGAAATCTGTCACATCTAAAGCACCCCTTGGTAATTTCACTGCTTCTAATGATAGGTGTTTTTAGTCTCCTCACTCCAGCACTCTCTTGAAAACTTATTTTACATTCTGTGCACCTGTAACTTGTTCAGAGTTTACAATTTCAGATCTTCCCACAATTTACAACTCATGGGGTATGAGAGAGAAGTATCTTTTCTCTTCCTAGATGATGGCAAGCCTTATGTTTCGAAAAGAAAAGTACAAAGAAGCTATAAGTTTGTATCGAAACGTTCTTGAGAAGACTCCAGGTATTTCTGGTGCTTTTATAAAAAAAATTTCATAATTTTCCTCTTGCAATATATGCAGCGATGTCTATTTCATACAGTAAGAGAAAGAACATGATTCTGGAAATCTATTATTGTTGTTTTATTATTAGATTTTAATAATACGCATATTATTAATAGATTGATTTACATTGGTATGTTACTATTATTTTTGTAATTTTGTAATATTGTAATTTTTAATCCTATACCATCCCTTGATGGAAGGGGCACTATAAATAAACATTATCACTATTGTTATTTTGATGTAAGTGTATTTTGTGTGCATATGATAAAAATACAAATATTGTATTATAATGTGAAGACTGAATTATTTTGTCTTTTGCCATTGTTAACATCTTGTCTTTGAAAAAATGCACTTTTAGATAATTTCTCTGTCATGGAAAGCTTAATTGATTTATTGAGAAGAAGTGGTAAACTTGATGAAGCGACAGCTTTTTTTGAACTGGCCAAGAAAAAGTCATCTCGAACCCCTTTGGAAGCCGGCTATAATTACTGCATGGGACTTTATTGTTGGTAAGCTGCAGGAATCTGTATTATTGAAGTAATGAAGGTCCAGTTGTGCATGATACAATTTGTTATTATTGGCACTGTTGTCATAGCCGATTGCGGTGTGCACGAATGTGGTTTTCAGGATTCGATTCAAATCAAATATCCAAAAATTTGATTCAGTTTGAATCTTTAAATTCAAATTTATCCACATTCTATGTGAATTGAGTAAATTCAAATCTATTCATTTGAATGCTCAATTCGAATTTGCACATTCATTGACAACATTTGTATGTCTCCTTATGCATCTCTATGCATCCCGTATGCATCTGTACACAATGGTACGCATCCCGTATTTATCCAGTATGCATCCCATTTTTGTCCCGTATGGATCTGTACAAATGCATACAAATGAGGGAAAGTTGCCTACTGGCAAGTATACATTGTGTATGTATCTGTACACCATACGAGTCTCCAAATAATTTGAATGAATAGATTCAAAAATTCAAAATTCAGCAAATGTTTAAATTCAAATTTATAGACTTTCAATTCAAATTTGAATGGCCAAATTCAAACGAATTTGATCAAATTTTGAATGTTTAGAATATCCATGGACATCCCTAGTAGCCAACTCCTGGTTGACTGCATCCGCCACCTTTATGGGCACCTCTGTACAGTTTTTTTGGCAGAGCTACAGAAGTTCTTTGGCATTGTCTTCTTCCAGTGAGAGGATGGAGATTGAACTGGTGACCCTCTGCTTTTCAGACTGCTTGCATTATCACTGAGCTACAGTTGCTCCCATGAGACAGTTAGTCCTTGATTAAGATATCTTCCTTTTTATACAACGTAAGATTAACTACAAGGGAAATGGAGGTTTGGATTTTGGAATGTGTGTTTGTCACTATGCCAGGTCTTTTCATCGTATATTCCTGTGCTAGGATATTTGCATACAGAAAGGGCTCCCCAACTAGTTTGGTCTTGTGGTTAGAGCAACAGCGAGTTTGATTCCAGACTCCTCCACGAAGCCAGCTGGGTGACCTTGGGCGAGTCACAGCTGAGCTCTCCCATCCCCACCTACCTCACAGGGTGTCTGTTGTGGGGAGAGGAACAGAAAACTTTGTCAGCCACTTTGAGTCCCCTTAATGGGGTGAGAAAAGTGGGGTAGAAAAGCCAGCTCTTCTTCTTAAAACACTTTCCATATTGTTAGGATCTTAATCTAGGAATGGAACAAAGTACAATTTGATGAGATCAAGAGGATGCTTCCCGTTCAGTTGGAGCATTCAGCTTGCCTCACCAATCTTGCACACGTGCTTTGTTGGCCAGTGCTATTTGAAGGTGTGTCTGAGAACTGGGCATTGGGAAGGAGCAAAATGTTATAATGAAAAAATGTTTTGATAAATAAGGACTTTACTGTTTGACGCCAAACAAAAGCCACTTCTTCCTTTTCCATTGTGCCGATGTCTCCAATGCTTTCTCTTTGCAAACAGGCACATGATGCAACCTAATCTGGCTTTGAAATTCTTCAATAAAGCTCGTAAAGATAGCGACTGGGGCCAGAAAGCCCTGAAGTATATGATTCAGATATGCTTGAATCCTGATAATGAAATAATAGGTGGTGAGATTTTTGAAAACCCAAGTACTCTGGATGCCAGGTAAAATAAAATGTCATGGAATAAAACTATTTCTATGGAATAAAACTATTTACTATGCATAAAATGGTGGCGTGCCATTGGTAGTTATTCCAAGGTAGCATAGCATAGACTTATATACTCCAGGCCTTGCCCTGCCCACAGCTAGCCATGATTGGGCAAAGGGGCATCACGTATGGTGTGCAAACATAAAGCAAGCCTGGTCAGGTGGCAACACCCGGAGTTGTGATGTTGCAACACGGCTGGACCAGTCCCAATGCTGCAGGACAGCTTGGGGACAGCTTTCAACCTGTCCAGAGCAGGTAAGGCTCAGGAACGGCTTGGAACACCTCAGGGACAGCTGCAGTGGATCATGGTGCCAACAACGCATTGCTCCTCTTCTGGGTGTCGCCATTTTGTTTGTGGGACCCTGTGCAACTCCATGTGTGTCAGCACGATTGCTATGACAACGCTGGTGCCGTGTGCACAAACAGTTGTGTCTATGGTTATCCCATGTGGCAGCGTGCTTGCACGGCACCTCAGACAACCCCGGAGCACCGGAAAAGGTGTGGATGCTTGCTGCTGGACACGCCAAGTAAGGAATTGGGTAACATTAGTAAACGTGTGGAGCATGATGTCATAATTAGGGAATTTCTGGGAAGGCAGGGAGCACCTGGAGGCTGTAACAGCCCCCTCAAGATGCAAATGCTCTTCCCCAGAAGTTCCCTGATCATGCACTATGGGCTGTAGTATGAATGACCCCAGGAGTATGCCCTTCTCCCCACTTCCCCCCCCCCCCCACCCCAGTCCACTTTGGCTGTCAGGTCTGCACCAAATTGAGCAGGTGCTGCGTTAGATCTGATCCAGGCCTGGTTCAGTTGAATCATCTTGGGATCTCCTCCCTCGCTTTCTTTAGGCAGGAAAGCTCATTCAGGGCTGGTTTTGACTGGTGACTTAATGAAGCTAAACTATCACTCACTAGCTCAGGCAGATGCTAAACCAAGCCAAGCCAGGTACTTGCTGGCTCAGAATCTAGCCAAGTGTTCTTTCCTCATAGGAACACTTGATGTGGTGTTTAATAGCACTGAAAACATTGGTTTTTATTTTCAATAGTAACATGAAGGAAAAGAGAGAATCTGAACAGCATGGGATACGTACCGCTGAGAAACTCCTTAAGGAGTTTTACCCTCACTCACAAGAGGGCCAGAATCAAGTGAAGATGTTGCAGAGTTACTGTTTAATGGCAACAAAAGACAGTCATAATATGGAGAAAGCCTTGGAGGCATTTATGGACATGAGCCAAAACGAGGTAAGCTACAAAAATGGTTGGTGAAACTTGGGCATAACCAGAAAAAAAAAATCTAACAGACTCTTTAGGTGCCAGCTCCCAATTAACAGCTGGTGCGTCAACTGAAGCCATTTTTGGATAGAGACAACTTGGTCTCAGTTATCTATGCTCTGGTAATCTCAAGACTGGACTACTGTAATGTGCTCTACATGGGGCTGCCCTTGAAGACGGTTCGGAAGTTGCAGCTAGTGCAAAATGCAGCTGCCAGAGTGCTGACCGGAACAGCTAGCCGGATGCACATCACACCGGTCTTAAAAGGGCTGCACTGGCTGCCAATTCACTACTGAGCCCAATTCAAGGTGTTAACTCTGACTTATAAGACCCTAAATGACTTGGGCCCCAAATATCTAAAGGAACACCTTCTCCCGTACCAACCTGCCTGTGCCTTAATGCCACGATGCCCAGCGATCCTGCAAGTGCCTGCCCTCTCTGAGGAGTAGCTTGGCCCCGTTAGGATGCTGGGTTCGTGCAATGGCCAAGTGAATACTACAGTGTGGACACAAACACTGGTAGCAAGTGTTTCAACAGTAAACTAAAACAAGTTTATTATTATACACAAGCAATACTATAAAAGATAAAATAAGGTTCAGGTATTTGTTGGTTTAACTCAGTAAGTCTCTTAAGGTTAGGAGCTACCCCTTTCCCTAAAGGAAAATAGTTCCCCTTTTAAAAGACAAACCCCTCCACGTTCCTCTCCCTCTGGCTTGCTTCTGCCACAGCTCAAGCCAAGCCAGTGTACCAGAACGTGGCCCTAGATGATCACAAGGCCCAGTCCGTCCTTGCTTGCTTGTCCAATCATCCAGCCTGGTCAGTTGCTAGCGAAGTCTCCCTCGGAGCCCCAGTCTTCCTTGATTGTCCCCTTCAGAAATCACTCAGCCAACAGCCCAATGGTCAGCTACTGGTTCCAGCTCCCTCAGGATTCAGCTCTTTTCCTTTCAGCTCTTGTCCCAGCATGAAGACATAGTCTGCTGTCTTCTGTCTTCCTTTATACTCACATCCCTGACCCTGATTGGCTGTAACCGCAATAAAATGCTGCTGGAGATTCCTAACAACGGCTGCTGTCCCTCCAGCCTGATTGGTGGGAACTCCTACCCTAGCCCCTCCAGCACTCAGATCCCCGGACAACTTTTCCCTCCAAAACCTTACTCCAGCCAATCACTGCAACAGGGCCCGCACAGGATTTCCCGCTCTTTTTGCAGCCCAAATCCCAGGGTTTGCAACAAGCTGTTTGCACCAAGGCTGGCTATTGCAGCTTGCAAGAAGCCTGCAAAGCCAGAAAGCAAAGCAGTTTGCAGCCTGTACCCCGAAACCGTCACACTTAAGATCTGGAAATGAGGCCCTCCTGGTTGTCCCACCACCCTTAGTAGTAAAACAGGTGGGCACCAGGGAAAGGGGCCTTTTTGGTAACAGCCCCCAGATTATGGAATAGTCTCCCCCTGAAGGTGCGCCACACCCCTTCTCTGTATTTATTCAGCAAGGCAGTGAAGACGCACCTCTTTGCCCTGGCCTTTGGCTAATGTGATTATATACTCCCCCTACTGTAGACACTATTATTTTAATATTTAGGATTGTTTTAATTGTGCTGAATCTTC
Organism: Aspidoscelis tigris stejnegeri; assembly: GCA_023333525.1. NCBI lineage: Eukaryota > Metazoa > Chordata > Lepidosauria > Squamata > Teiidae > Aspidoscelis > Aspidoscelis tigris. Next base: position 66,211,990 of record JALMGA010000008.1, read on the forward strand.
TAAGTGTTTTATGTATGTTATCGTTTTTAATGTATGCTGATTTGTAATCTTTTGTTTTAAAGGTTGTGTCTGCTCTGAGACCTTTGGGTATAGAGCAGGAAATAAATAAATAAATAAATAAATAAATAAATAAATAAATAAATAATAGACTTATACACAGCCTGGCCTATAACAGTACATATAACTGTACATATAGAAGAAAACAAAAGAAATTAGATCTTTTTTGTTTTAAAGAATGTTGTCCATTTTGTTTTCCTTTCACTAGAGGAGCAATATCCCAGCTATTTTAGCAGTGGCCCAAGCATACATGATTCTTAAATATCCAACCAAAGCCAAGACCCAGCTAAAGCGTTTAGCAAAAGTTAAATGGTCACTGACTGATGCCGAAGAATTAGAAAAAGCCTGGATTTTGTTATCAGACATCTTCTGCAAAATTGGAAAGTATGACCTTGCAACTGAGCAGCTGAAGCGCTGTTTACGCTATAATAAGGTGAGAGAATGTGAAAGTTATTTATTTAGAAAATTTATATCCCGCCCTTCACCGAACTGTGTATCTGATACATATCCTAAACAAATCCACTCTGAAAGCGCCAAATCCGACCTAAATTCACTTTTGATACGCGCTCAATTCATGTCAAATGCACTCTAGATCCATTGCAGATGTCTGGGGCAGCCACTTTCCCACCTCCCCAGTTTAACAAATGTCCGAACTATTTGTACAAATGTCTGAACTACTCATATGAACATCCAAACTATGTACGGATATCGTAACATTCGATTTGTGTATGAATGTCCGAATTCGTATGAATAACAAACGTTAAGAATATTCATGCACCTCCCTACTTTGGAGTTAAGGCCAGGACTTGCCTCCTATAGACTTGCAGCATGACACCCCAGGGTAGCATTGTTGCTGAGGCAAGCACCAACTGCAAATGGGGCATGTAATTGGATGTAGATATCTTGGGAGACTGAATTCACAAGGGCAAGCAAGACCGATGAACTGATTTCCAAGACCCTATACCTCACTTTGCCAGTATGGAGAAATGAGAAGTTAGCTAGAGCCCTGGCATTCCTGCCTACCCTTTAAGCTTGCTACACTAAGCAAAGCAAACCTTCCACTGGCTGTTTGTGCACATGAGTGAATGTTTGCATCTTGACACCTTTGTTCATCCTGAAGAACATCTCCGAGCAAGAGAAGGCCTCAAGAAAGGGATATTTCTCCTGCTTTCCTTGTTAACTTGCATTCGGCATTCCCTATTCTCCTCTCCTACTTGTCCAGTTTTCAACCTATATTCTGGTTAAGGAAACTCTTCCTCGATTGACAAAGGAAGACTGTGGCATGGCTAGGAGATAATTGATGGTGCGCCTTATTGTAAAAAATGTCTGCAGAAGTGTAGAATCTATTTATGTCTTTAATACAATCTCTCAACCAGCATTCTGTTGCACGTTCGTCGGTCCCTGTTTCCCCCAGAATAGGCATTCCAGCAGCAAGTACTGAAGAAATTTCACTTCATTTCCATTTTATTTGTATATCGCTTTTCCAAATTAAAATTTGCCTAAGGCGGTTTACAACAAACAGAAAATATACAATACAAAATAATGATCAAAACATTACAATAAAGATACTTAATAAAAATTGCACATCATACAAAGTATTGCGAAATAAACCAAAACACACACAAATTGAGCCAGCTGAGGCCAAGTGGAGTCCAGAGAAGCTGACTAAGGGCGCGTCTTCATGGCATGTGTTATTTCAGTTTAAAGAATTTGAAATAAAAGAAACGGAACAAAGCTGTCCAGACGACTTGCAAGTTGATCCGGTTCCGATGGCAGCCTTAACGCGGGATCAATACTCGGAGTCCACATGGCAGCATTGTCCTCCTGCCCATTGCCCACACTCTCTCCTGTGATTGGTTTTCCCTGCCAGGATCCCACCCTCCCTTCTCTTTGCGTCATGCTCCGCCGGGAATTCCCTGCCCAATCCACCCTCCCCCTTCCCAGCAGCAGCAGCAGCAGCAGCAGCAGCAGCATCCATCCATCCATCCATCCATCCATCCATCCATCCATCCATCCATCCATCCATCCATCCATCCAGGCGCTGCGGCATGAGGAAGATGAGGATGGGGGGAGAGGGGGCAGCAGCAGCTGGGTGGGGGTGGGGAGGGGAAGGGAGGCATTGCTAAGGCACCAAGGAAAAGAGTCTTGGGGGGGACTAGCAAAGGGGGGGTGTCGTCCTTGCACAGACGGGATTCTAAAGTGAGAGAAGCCCCCCTTTCCCAAAAAGAGAGAGGGAGGAAGGAAGGAAGGAGGGGTATCTGAGAAGCCCCCCTTTCCCAAAAAGAGAGAGGAGAGAGGGAGGGGTTCCTAAGAAGCCCCCCCTTTCCCAAAGAGAGAGAGGAAGGGGGGGTATCTGGGGGGTGGGAGACATTGCATGAGCATCTCACGTCTCCCGCCCTCCCGAAGCCGGTGTATATGGTACACTCCTGATTATCAATGTTGCAAATTTCCGCAATTTCAATACAGCTCTGTATCAAAGGACCGGGGCTTTTAACATTAAAGAGGCATAGGGTGGCCTCTATCCCACTCTATACACAAGGCTCTCAGTGCGGGTCACAACACATTGGTTTTAATGTGTTCATATTAAACATATTAAAGCCATAACTTTGCCTGAACGTGGGGAGGAAAAAGCTGTTTCTTTAGTCCACCCTCAGAGCGAGAAAACATGAGCAAAGTGACCAGTAATTTTCTTTCCACATTATCTCTCCCAGAGGTGAATTTTACCCTAAAAGAAAACAGCTTGCCACTTTGCTGATATATTCTCTCACTCTGAAAGTGGACTGAAAGTGGATTAAACCTTAGGTGTGACCACATATTCTCTCATTCTGAAAGTAACAGAGATCAGAACTTTCCCCATGCACAGAACTTTATTGACCCATGGCCAGGCCTGGTAGTGCGGTGCAGGATTTTGGGACATGATTGATCCTGCCCTATTGGATTTCCTAGTGGTCACCTATCCATGGTCCGCTTTGCCCTAATATCCTGGCAACTGGAATCTTATCTGGGAATTCCAGATTAGATTCCACTTCCCATCCTGAAGCAGGCTGCCCCTGGCCTCCCATTGCATCACCACCCACTCCTCCTGGGCTTGCATGGCACTGCCACCCCCAAACAAAGGATGCCCAATCTGGGGCAGAAGGCAAAAAAAGACACTTCTTTTTTTAACTGTATGAAAATGCTGCCCACATGAGATCTTTAAAACACTCTCATGCTCTGGTGCTTGGCCATTTAGTCAAGCAGAAGTGTTGTTTAGTCTAGTGGTTAGCGAGCCAGGCTCTTATCTGGGAATATCAGGTTTGATTCCACCCTCCTCCATGAACCCAACTGGGTGACTGTGGGCTAGTCATGGCTCTCTTCTGAGCTCTCACAGGGTGTGGGGAGGAGAACAGAAGGTTTGTCAGCAGCTTTGAGCCTCCTTAAATGGGTGAGAAATGTGGGGTAAAAAAGCCAACTCTTCTTCCTCCTCCTCCGTGAAGCCAGCTCAGTGGCCTTGGGCTAGTCACAGCTCTTACAGGGCATCTGTTGTGGGGTGAAGAATGGAAGCTTTGTCAGCCTCTTTGAGTCACCTTAAATGGGTGAGAAATGCCAATTCCTTCTCCTTCTGGGAGGTTTGGTATGGGGTAGCATTATTATAAAGAGGTATAGAAATCCAAGTCAAGGTTCCTATCTTTTTTTAACAGTTGTGCAAAGCATGGAACTTCAGCAAGTGCATCCTTCCTTCCTTCCTTCCTTCCTTCCTTCCTTCCTTCCTTCCTTCCAGCCTCGCGCCGAGGGAAGAGCAGCCGGCGGCGGAGGCAGCAGCGGTGGCATCCATCCATCCATCCATCCATCCATCCATCCAGGCGCTGCGGCGCCGCGGCGCTAGCGGCTTCTCCCTGGGGCTCCGCCGCCGCTTTCCCCCCCGCTTTGCCGCCACTTTGCCCCGCAGAGGAGGAGAGCCAAGGGGTGGACAAGAGGGCGAAGGGGGCTCCTCGCTTGCTCTTCCCCCCGTGGCCAGGAGGGAACTCCGCCCCCCCACCTCACAGGGACCGAAGCTGGATTAAAACCTTGGCTTGTGGTCACACCTAAGGTTTAATCTAGCTTCACTCCACCTTCAGAGTGAGAGAACACATCAGCAAAGTGACCAGTAGTTTTCTTTCCACATTATCTAGTCTAAAGGTGGATTTTCTGAGTTATTAACCCTGAAAGAAAACCAGCTTGTCAGTTTGCTGGTGTATTCTCTCACTCTGAAAGTGGACTGAAGCTGGATTAAACCTTAGGTGTGACCACAGTAGCCTAGAGGGGGCTCAAAGCGGTTGACATTCTGTTTTCACCCTTCAAGGGACTAAGTGGCTGACAAGCCTTCTCACCCTTAAGGGGGCTGAAAGCAACTGTTTCGAACCTTCAAAGGTCTGAAATTGCGCAAAATTGCAACATTGTTTTTAAGGTGTGAAGTGCTTAGATTGATCCAGTGTTTCAGCTTTAAGGACTGGAGGTTTATAGTGGGTGTTTGAGGGTGGATTTTTTCAATGAAGGAAACCCTAAACATGACCTGCTTCTAATACGTTCAGCCATTGGTTACAGTGCGATTGGGGGGGCGGGACAGCCTTAACACTGAATCTCATCCCGGAACGATACTGTCCACACAGTTAAAAGGAAACACGTATCGACGCATGATCCGGAGTGAGACCTGTTGAGATCAGGATTTATTTCTAATCGGGATAACGTCCTTTAACACGGAAATACCGTGTTAATCCGAAGTGCCGTCTGAACTGCGCAAACTCAAAACGTTTTGAATTCGAGATAACTATGCCATGAAGACGCACCCCAAAGGCCCCAGTCCCACAAAGAATCACCTCCTTCAAGACATCAGTGCCCAGCCCGGGTGGAGAGTCATCCAGAGGGCAGAGTGGTGTAGGCTGCCACCGCTGTACCACCCCCAGGAGTGATGGCACAAGCAGCTGTCCTTTATGGTCTCTGGTGTAGCTGAGACCAGGTGGAGTCCAGAGCAGCTAACAAGAAGGACACAGTCCTGCAAGGAAGCAGTTCCAAATTATCAGGTCCCATCCAGAGGGCAGAGGACTCTAGGCTGCCACCGCTAGGCCACCACCTGTGGAGAGAAGGCAAAGTTCTCCTCCTCAGGCAGGGCTTCAAGGGAATGACCCATCGGGCAGGGAATACTCCATGAGGCTCTAAAATGTTATGAAAAGAAAATATCTTGAACATTCTGGCTTGCAAAAGTGTCTGGAGTCAGGCTTATTTTTTTTTTCCTTTACTTTTTAGTCCTGTTCTAAAGCCTATGAATACTTGGGATTTATTGCAGAAAATGAAAACGCTTATAAAGATGCTGCAGCTAACTACAAATTAGCTTGGAAGTACAGTAATCATGCAAATCCTGCTGTTGGTAAGTTCAGGAAATAATGTTTTGCTCCCATTTCCATAAAAGATGGAAAACTATTTTTAACCCTTATAATTTATACCGCAGACAAGTGAAAGTGTCGAATGTGTGCATTGAAAACATTGATTCTAGGGATATGCACAAATGGTTTTTTTGTATTCGATTCATATTGAATGCAAGAAATTTTGATTTTTTTTCAAATAGATCCCCTTTGAATGTAGTGGGGTTCAAATTTGATACGAATGTTCAATCCCATACGAATCCTATGTGAAGCTTCATACGAATGTATCAAAACATTCCATTTGAGTTTGAATGTCAATATTTATTTATTTATTTATTTATTTATTTATTTATTTATTTATTTATTTATTTATTTATTTATTTATTTATATTTACGTTTATATGCCGCCCCATACCCAAGGGTCTCTGTGCGGCTCACAACATTTAAAAACAGACATTTAAAAAATTATATCAGCCCTAAAACCAGAAACAAGTTTAAAAATGCAGCTTTAAAAAAATACAAAAATAGTTAAAAACAACAGTGATTTTCAATGGGGGAAGTATGGGGGACATTTAACCAAAGACCTGCGTAAAGAGGAACGTTTTCACCGCCTTCCGAAATAGGAACAAAGAAGGGGCCTGACGCATAAGAAAATTCCCTGCAGAACTCAGGCCAGCACTATATATTTGCTGCAAACCTCTAGTGTTTTAAAAAGATCTTGCTAGACAAATGTCTAGTGTGGTTCTTGCAACACGTCTTCCGGGTGCCTACTTGAGGATACAACAGTGGCTGCAAAAGTCTTCACTGGCAAGTCTGTGCATGATTTTGTGCTTTCACGTGTGGTCAGTTGGCTCCATGGTGTGTTGTACACCACCTGTACTCTAGCCATTGCCTAATCTGTTTCATCACCAGGAGTTCTGCAGGAAATGAAGAATTGGTACTTATATGAATGTTCATTATTTAATCCCCTGATGAACCTTGACAGAGTGGGTTATCCCTTCTCTCCTGTTTTTTCTGTGACTGTGGCATGCGCAGCACCCGTGGGAGTAGCAAGAGATAACTCACTCTGTCCAGTTTCGGAGGGGGATTCAGAGAATCAAGGAGCAGCATAAGATCCATAGTGTCAGAGAGGACACATGCACCTCTTCTCTGCATCCTCTTCGGAACTTGACCCGGTGAGTTGACCCTTGCTGGCCCTGCTGGCGCTGAAGGATGGCACATGCCACCAATATAAACCAGAGGAGTGAAGAAGAAGTTATCCCCAGTATGGTTTTGAATCTTAAAACACCTCAGTTTTACAGAAATGTCCTTTTGTAGCAGATTATGTATGTTTAATAGTTGAGATTTATTTTTATGGCACTCTCAGCTAACTGGGCATAGAACTTTAGGGTTAATGAACTGATATGTGACTGTTTTGTATATGTCTGTTGTTAACCACAGTAATTTCAGAGTACAAACAAAGTCCGTTGCCAACTAGAACACTTATCTTTCTTTCCTGTCCTGTAGGATTTAAACTTGCTTTCAACTATCTAAAAGATAAGCGTTATGTGGAAGCAATAGATGTTTGCCATGCTGTAAGTTCTCTAATTTTGTATAATTCTGTCAGCAGTTCTGTAAGACAGTTAATTTACAGTTAGTTTGTTTTTTTCCGTTCAGGGCACCCTTTCCTCATAGAATGTGCAATCAAGGAATGCCTAGCATTTTGACAAAGAACGGATGTTTATGTCAATCATATATCCTCCAACATGAGAAGGAGGAGGTGGTGCACAGAACACAATAACATTAGCCCTGTTCGAACTTACCTTTAGTCAGTGGTGGTCCACCCCCTGGGTAGTGCATCCACATGCTGTTGCCACTGCCATCCTGGAGCCTCACCAACTCCTCCCTGGTACAAACTAACTGTGGACTTCTAGAATGCATTCCACAGCTTGACCAGGAGTGATCAGGTGCCTCCTGGGTAGCGGCATTCACACCCTCTTTCAGGTGGGATGCTGTGAGTGGGCGTGGCAGCATGTCTGGCTGCACAGTTGAGTGCTGCATCCTGGTCACCATGTCAGCACTCAGCCATGAACCGGATGTTGCCACAGGCCATGATGAACCAACTTGTCCTGGCCTGACCATCCACACTTTAAGTGCTAGTGGCCCAGTTCAGGACTTTACCAGCTCTTGATGTATAGATAGCTCCTGCCATGCCGGCAGACAAGGTTTTAATTGAAAAAACTGCTTCTTGCTGCAACTTCCGCTTCATCGTCCCTTCCGCTTGTCAAACAAGTTGACAGTCATCTAAGCTGCCTGCATTCCCTCCAGCGTTCATCAGAAAATGCTGTGTGAAGTTGGAGACGCTGCATTTGTACAAGGATTTGATCAAGCCAACATGCCAGACCCATTTGGGAACTGCACTGTAGCGTGAATGTGGCACATTCTCTTTCAATAAAGAATTATTGGGAAGACAGGTAGTGTCAGGAAAAATGTCTTGTATGCCATTAGTGATGGGATCTTTGAGAAGAAGAAGTAGAAGAGTTGGCTTTTCTACCCTGCTTTTCTCACCCATTTTAAGGGGACTCAAAGCGGCTGACAAAGCTTTTCTATTCTTCTCCCCACAACAGAACAGCCTGTAAGGTAGGTGGGGCTGTGAGAGCTCAGAAGAGAGCTGTGACTAGCCCAAGGTCACCCGGTATTCCCAGATAAGAGTCCAGCTCCCTAGCCACTAGACCAAACTGGCTCATAAGAGTTTGCTCAACTGCTTCTTCTCAATATAGAGTTGGAGTTGGACTTTGGCCACATAATCTTCACACACAAAAACACCAGGGAGGGTGGGGGCACAGCTAACACAGCTTGGCTGACTGGGCAGTCCATTTACATAGCCACTGCTCCAGAATTAGAATCACCACCCCAGGGCCCATTCAAGGGCCAGAGGCAGACGTTAGATGAAACATGCTCACAAGATTTGATTAACAGATTATAGATGGGTCCCCATATCTGCAGGGGATAGGTTCCAGTTCGCCTACTCTGGTTAAGGAAAACTGTGAATGTTTGAAACACTGGGAAATCTCACTCAATTTCATGCAATTTCCGAATGCTCCAGGCCTCCAAGAAGATTCAGGTAGGTTTAATGACTGCTGAAAGGGAGGCTGGAGAGGCTGGTCCGGTTGACTGCAGATAAGTAAAACAGCAGTTACTGGACCAAAGCAGGAGGAATCTAATTAAGTGTTTCTTCTTTGTAAAAGGTCCTGCAAACATGTCCGTATTATCCAAAAATAAGAGAAGAAATTTTGGAAAAAGCACGAGCAGGAATTAGACCTTAAAATATGGATCGTATATGTTCCGGCAAAATCTGAAAGTCTGTTGGGGAAGTCTGAACATGAATCCATAAATTTCAATAAAGCTCAGCTCAAAGTTTCCTTGTTGGTGGTATTATATCCGCCCAAAGCAGTATGCATAAATGGCTTCTTGGGAAAGAAAATTATGCCTTTCTGTAACTGCTGGATCAATCTGTGACTTCTTTGAATGTTTCTTCTGTTTGAAATTTGCATTAGATCCCTTTAGCTATGGCTGGATCTAAATGCAGAAAGATTTTAAAAGGAAGCCCCCAGAAAGGGATATAGTGTACAGTTGGGTCTCTGTATCCATGGGGGATACGTTCCAGGCCCTACTGCGGATAGCGTAAAACCACGGATAACAGCAAACGCTGGGAAATTCAGTTTTCCATAATTCCAGTGAAATCCCGTGGGATTTCACAGGAATCATGGGAAATCTCACTCAAGGTGCACTTCATATCCCATAAGTCCTGTGAAATCCTGCACAATTTCAAAGGCATTATGGGAAATTGTGCGCCATTTGGGGCCATTTCCTGCCTGTCCCAGGCCCTGGAAGAGTTTAAGGAAGGCCTAATTTCACTGGTGTGGCATGGGGCTGATCCGGTCACTGTGGGAAACTGAAACCGTGGTTACCGGATCAGTGGCTATGGGGGTCCTACTGTATTAGCAGACCAGACTGGCCACTGTGAAGGCACATTTGCTGTTCCTACCGCACAGATCCAATGGAACGATGATGAGGGATTGGAGAAGCATGACTGAGAATGGGAGGAATTCTGGGGCACAATCCAAGGGGAGGCCAGAGTGCAGTCTGATCCTTTCTACACAATGGATTGTTCAGGTTCTTTTTTAAACTATGGCCATGTCCCCATGGTAAGGGTACTCCGAAGCGAATGTGAGTTCGCCTCAGGAGAGCCCCCATGGAAAGCCCTAATTTGGGCTACATGAGGGACAAAATCCAAAAAACTGAAGTAAAAAAAAGACCCTTTATAACTGTCCTCGCCTCAAATTAGGGGGCAAGAACAGGTTATGCTGGGGGCATGGGGACACTCCTGGGTTATGATCACAGCATTAGCAGGTGGGGTTTTGCTGTCCCCGCCACTAATGCTGCTATCGCAACTGTCCCCCCTTGCCTGAGCACTTAAATGCCCAGGTAAGGGCTTGATTTTACCCAAACAATCATCTGATTCTCCTGAGCTGGGCAATGAAAAATGCAAAAATCAGTGGTGGGCAAAGAGTTAAGCATGAGCCAGTTTTCTAAAAACTTTTAAGGCAAAGTGCAAATGTTCTTATCCAAATAGGCCTGTTTGCATTTCTGGACACTAGGTGGCAATGTTAAACAGGAAACTGCAGCAGAGAAGTGTGAAGTTGCATCATGTGGTGGTCTGTGAGTGACTGGTGTGAAAATGATTCATCACACATCACTTCCCATGTTGTTCCTAGGATTCCGAGAAAGCCATCTTGCATCTTTGCAACTGGTCCATTCAAAATGGATTAGGAGAACAACTGGTGGATTTCCAGCATTGATTGGGGGAGGGAGGGAGGGAGGGGGGTCACTTGCTAGTCAGTGACTCCTGGATGCAAAAGAAGTCCTAATGGAGTCATCTGGAGCATTGCTGGCACAGCTAAGGTAACTGGTGCCCACCTGGTGCCCTCTAATATTTTATTTACATTTTTGTCCTGCCCTATTACATCATAGCACTCTGGATGGTTTACGAGGATTAGAACACACAAACCCGGTGAAAACAATATCAGAACATAAACAATGTGAGAAATAAAATACATAAATTAAACCTCCAGAGGCAAATGCGGAGCTGAGAAATATTTTTAGCCGTCTTCTAAATCTAGCTAGGGAGCAGACTAGGCTGATGTCCGATGAAAGCTCATTCTACAAGGTTGGGGCCATCACAGAGAAGGCCTGCTGACCAACCTCAGCTCCCACAACACCTTGAGGAAGCAGAGATGTTAGCAAGCCAGCTCCGGATGACCTCAGGCCACGGCATGGCTGATATGGATGAAGACGCTCAAGTAGTTGGGCCTAGAGGCATTAGCATTTTATGGAGTCCTGTATACTAAGGAATGCCAGGGTTCTGCTCGTGGCAGAGGAATGATGTGCAGCTGTCCTCTGAGCTCACACAGTATGCCAACTGCAGCATCCTCCACCGACGAAGCCTCCAGGCCATCCTCTAGAGAATCCCATGTACAGTCTACTACAGCCGTCCAATCAAGAGGTTATCACTACCTGTACAACTGAAAGCAGGCTGAGGAGACCCCTGTCCAGGAGTGGCCAGAGTTGGCACATCAGCCAAATTTGGACATAGGCACTTCTAGCACCTGAGGCCGCATGGGCCTTCAGCAACAGTTTGCCGTTTAGCAGCGCACCCAAATCCTGAACCAGGGTCTGATAGTGGAAGGGCAACTCTATCCAGTGGTAAGCTAACTCCTAAATGTGAGGACTATTCACCTAAAGACTGCTCATCTGGCCAGGATTCTGCTGCAGTCTATTGTCAACAGGGTTTTCTTCTAGGCTGCATTTCCACTGGCCATCTGGTCCAGCATGAATACGGTTCGAGGGCCCACCGTCCCAACATTGTGGATGGGATTCCCCATTTCTGTGGACTTAATGTCTGAAAGTCCAGGGAATCCCTATTCGGATTTTAACAGGACTCACTGTGGAATCCTGTTAAAATCTGAATATTTATGTAATGGGAACACCGCCCCACGCCATTTACCTCCCCCGCCCTGTTCTGTCATCATCCCCCACCGTTTGGCTACCCCAACCTGCCCATTCCATGTCTTTCAGTCTCCCACCCCTTCCCCCCTTGTTTCTCCATCTTTCTTCATCTTCCACCATCTCCCCCCACTGCATTTCTCCATCTTCCATTGTCTCCCGGTGCCCCCCCCTCCCCTCCCCGCCCCTGCCCCTTTCCTCTGCCTGTCACTCTCTCATGCCACTCTCCCCCCACCCCTTTCCTCCATCTGTTGGAGAACGGTGAAGAAGGCAAGCAGTAGGATGACGATGAAAGACGGAGGAACAGGAGGGGGACAAAATAGCACCCCAGTGCAGTTGGGGTGGCTGCAAGGAGCCCTCATGCATTGTACGAGAGAAATAATTCAGCCCTGCAAGACCCTACAGTATGATCACCATGGGCCTAAAGAGAAACTGTTTTCTAAGAACAATCCTGCAGGCAGGACTAGAACCAGTGCAGCACGATAAACCTAATTCCAAATCAGAAGGTTACAGAAAGATACCGTGGTCCACCGTATGAAAAGCGGATGAGAGGTTGAGAAGAATCCACAGGGTGGCCCTCCCCTGACTTTTTCTATAAAGAGCCATTGGCAAGAGCAACTAAGGCAGCTTCCATGCCAAAGCTGTGCTGGGACCTCCAGGTAAAAGCTGAAGATGAAAATGATGGATGGATGGATGGATGGATGGATGGATGGATGGATGGATGGATGGATGGATGGATGGATGGATGGATGGATGGATGGATGGATGGATGGATTTCTGCCACTTGCTCTCCACTGATCTACTCTGGTGCTAATTTTGAACCGTATCATTCATTATCCCCAACCAATATCAATTGAGGCTGACAGGAGGATGGGATACCAGATTGTCAAAGACTTCTCTAAGACATCATGAAGGCTATAATTTTAGAGAGCAAATTGTTTTCAGGCAGCCAGACTGGGAAAGCAATCCATCACGGGCAAATCATCCTCAACTTGTCAACTCAGAGGGGAGGAACATTGACCTACAGTGGCTCTTAAGACTTAAGGCCCTTTCTGTGTTGGGCCTTATCTTGGAATGAGCCCCGGAACACAGACCTGAGGCCTTTTCGCACAGGCCTTTCCCGAACGCGTGGAGGACAGCTCCGGACGAGGCATTTGCATTGCCCGAGCGGGGCTTGCGCCGCCTCGTGTCCGGAGCTGTCTTCCACGCGTTCCGGATGCAGAGCACTTTAAAGTGCTCTGCATCCGTTCCAATGCGTACGAGCCGCCCCGGCGCGTTCCGGGAGAGAAGCGTTCGCTCAAGCTTCTCTCCCTGACAGCCGTCGGCACGCCCCCAGGGCCCGACTTGCCGGGCCGGCGATTGCGCCGGCGCGGCAAAGCCGGTAGACGGGACCCACCGAATCGGGGTTCCCCTTTCCCATCTGCCAGGGTCAATGACCCTGGCAGATGGGACAGGGGAACCCCGATTCGGTGCGTCCCGTCTGTCGTCTCCGACGGCCGCCGGGACGTGGCTCCTTCCCGGGTCTGGCAGCCCCAAGGGGCTGCCGAAGCCGACAAGCCACCAGCATCGGCGTCCTGTCGCCCCTTTCTGGGGTGGCAGGAGGTCGATGTTGGGCTGGCTGGGGGCGAGGAACGCCTTGGGCGGCCGGAGCGCATCGCTCCGGTCCCCCAAGGGTCCCCCCGCCCCCATCGTGGCCATCTGCGGGGCGCGAGTGCCCCGCAGATCAGCCGCCCACCTCCCCAGTCCCCAAAACCCCCACCCCCAACCACCCTCCAACCCGGATCGGGCCGATCTTCGCGGTGAAGGTGCTTACAGCGAGGCACCTTCACCGCGAAGATGTTTCCCCCCCTCCCCCAGGGCCAATAGGGGGCCTAAGTGGGCTGCGTCCTGCGCGATCCCGGCATGCCCCCCTCAGTCGGACGGCGGACGGCCACGAGGTAGGTGATTCGTCGCACGCGTCCCATCCCCGGGCCCTGGGGGAGGGGGGGGAAACATCTTCGCGGTGAAGGTGCCTCGCTGTAAGCACCTTCACCGCGAAGATCGGCCCGATCCGGGTCAGAGGGTGGTTGGGGTGGGGGTTTTGGGGACTGGGGGGGCGGGGGACTCATCTGCGGGCTGGAGGCGCCTAGATCCAGGCGCCTGCAGCCTGTAGATGGGCGAGATCGGGGCGCGGGGCGAAGCCTTTGCAGATCAGAGCCAGGGGCTCTGATCTCCAAAGGCGTCCTGCCCCATAGGGGCCTTGCCCCGGGCCCCATGATGGGTGCCCGGGTGCCCGGGCATCTTCGTGCCAGGTCCCCAGGGCCCGATCCGGGCCCGTAGACCTGGCACGAAGCGCGGCGGCTGGCTTGACAGCGCTGCCGCCCCTTGGGTGCTCTCACCCAATGGGCGGCAGCGCTGCCGGCCGAATCCCCGCCCCTGGCCGGCCTTTGCCGGCCAAGACAGTTCCGGGCGCTTTTACCGTTCACACACAGGCGCGCCGGAACGCGTTCCGGCGCGCCTGTGTGTGAACGGTAAAAGCGCCCGGAAGCGTCTTAAGCTTCCCGCCTGCACGCGTTCCACACGGAACGCGTTGCAGTGCGAAAAAGCCTCTGCTTAGTGCACACTATGGTAGGGATGTGCACGAATATTCGTAGGCATTCGAAATCTGATCAAATGTGCCGAATTTCGACATTCAAACGCAAATCGAATGTCCCGAAATTAGAATGTAAACATTTGAAGCAAATTTTGAATTTGGGATCTATTGGTTCGAATTATCTGAACATATATATGTGTACAGGTTCGTACATGATGTGTACTTGAAGATCCACATCTTTCCTGCATTTGTACAGCTCCATACAGGATGAAAATGGGTTGCATATGGGATAACTACGGGATACATACAGACAAGTACAGGTGCATACGGATGTGTACGGATGCGGGGAAGATGCATACAAACGTTATCAACATTCGTATGTGCAGATTCAAATAAAAAATTTTAATGAATAGATTCGAATTTGGAAAAATACAAATTGAATCTTGTTAAATTCGAGTTTAAAAGATTTGAATCCGATTTTCAGGTATTCGAATCAATTTGAATAGAATGTCAAAAAAACATTTGTGCACATCTCTGCACTATGGTACCCAGTTTGGTCTAGTAGTTAGGGAGCTGGACTCTTACCTGGGAATACTGGGATTGGAGGGGGAAGCAAATGGCAACATAGAGAAGCCTGTGATAATCACTAATATAGGGAGTGCTTTTGTTTAGATGCTTTTTGGTCGACAATTCCCGTCACCCTGACCATTGGGGGCTGGCAGAGGTGGGAAATTTACAAAAGACTTTCTTCTCTGTCTGCGATTCCCTCGGTTTGATCAGGATATACAAGCCATCCTTTAGCAGCATCCGTCTTTCTGGCCCTTTCTGCACGGGGCCTTATTCTGGATTATATCCTGGAATAGGGACCTGCCATCCACATGCTGGTGTCAACTGCAGCAAACCCTGCCCGGGCTCTGCTGTAGCTCTGTTTGCACTAACATGCGGGTGGCAAAGTCCCTATTCCATGATATAATCTGGAATAAGACCCTGTGCAGAGAGGCTCTTTCTCTCCTGCAGCAGCTTCCCTGCACCGTCCACACATGGCCAGTAGGAGGCACTCCATCCCTGCTGTGGCTCCTTTTTAAAGAGTCGCATCTCCTTTCAGCCCCTGCTTGGCCAGACACAAGTTCCTCCTTCTGCTCTTGAGAGAAAGGGGTGGAGGTGGAGAGAGACAGACATCTGTTGTATATTTTCCTGGGCTGGCTGGCTGGCTGGGTGGGTGGGGAGAAGAACTCTTCCCCAGTCCCTGATGCTACAGAAGGTTGGGCGTGGCTACAGATTAGCTAGGAGTTGCCTTGCATATTACCAGGGTAACACTAAAGCAAATATAACTTGTTCCTATGGTTACTTCAAGGAACGAGGCACAGCAGACAGAGCTGATTGCAAGAGAAGAGTGTACTTGCAACCTGCTTGCAATACATAGCTGTCTGGGAACAGGTCAGAGTCCAATCGGTTGTCTGTCTTCCCCTGTTTACAGAACTTCATTTCCAAGGCAAGAAAAGCTCCATGCCTGATGCTGAATTGCCTCCTCTGCCTTGCATGCATTGGAAAGCCTCCTCCTAACCTTCTGCCTGTGGCCTTTGCCCGTTACGAATGGGATCCAGTGACTTCTGAAATCCAAGCCAGTGGGAACATTGACGCAGCAACCGTGCAACCAGGATTAGGGACGGAGGCTCTGGTTGCAAAGGTTGCCAAAATGTTGCTCCGCGCAAGATGTAACCCAGTCTGGAAGCTTTGCAAGAGGGTCGGTCTGCCAATGCGGACTGTGGCAAGCAAAGCTGGTTGGTGCACCAGGCCACTATAAAGCCCTAAAGTTTGTTGACTAGTTAATTGTTAGTTGGCCTCTCCTCCCAACAGTCACTTCCGGTGCCAAGGACATTGTTCGTGCAAACTGTCATGCTCTTTGCAAAAGTTATGCAAGGGCCCACAGTGACACATGAATGATGCATGTAGTTTGTGGAAACCTAAATCCACGAAATACAAACAGAGACTGAAGAGACGCTGCTCTCAAATACATATATAAAAGTCGTTATTTCACTGCCAATCTATGGATCTAAACATCCACTGTATAGATAGGCACGCAACAAGCCCAGAATGATTTTGGTGACCCCTCCCCCCAAAAAGGGAAAGGAAAGACCACACAAAGACGCCCAATTTTTAAAATTGTTAAGTGTAAAAAAGTACAGTTGGGTCAGGTTCTCACTGGGCAATTTAATCTGGATTTCAACCAGGTGTTTTGTTTTGTTTTTAATCAGTAGCGAGGTCTGGTTTTTTTGTGTTCCCACTGTTAGCTTATAATGTAGATTTGCAAGGGAAGAACCCCTCCCCTCTATTCTCTCCTCAGCAGAACCCCCTCCCTGTGCAATCAACAATTCGGCACCATCGTACCCTGACTACATGGGGCAGGCACCCCCTATATAGGCCTGTTCCCAATTCAGATCATGGAGCAGCAGTTTTTGTTCACCACTTCTCCCTCCATGGTAGCTCAGCTTCTCATGTTAGCAAGGCAGTAGCCCGCCTTTTGGGCTGCGCCTCTTCCTCCTCCTCCTTGTCCGACTGCCCGTCCTTTCGGATGCCGCCACAGCACTCCTGGGGCATAGGGAGGAGGAACACCAGGCAATGGGCAAGTGAGCCCTGCCCATCTGCCCCCCTGCCCTTTTGGCCGCCGCCACCGCGCTCAACTTTAAAGCGGAATTAACCAAAAAATGGGAATGGGTAGAATGTGCATTCGCATCCATTTTTTTTGTTAATTCTGCTTTTAAAGAGTCAAGTGGGATCACGGCCAAGAATAAATATTTTGCTGATGTGTTCTCACTCTGAAGGTGAACTGAAGCTGGGTTAGACCTTAGATATGACCACAGCTATGGCCTGATCCAGCAGGGCTCTTCTTATACTGTAGTCTTATTTCCAAACTGATAGCAGTTAATTTGCATGTTTTTTTCACTCTGTATGATAAGATGCTAATTATGGTAACAATTTGATGAGGGAGTTTTAAAGGACAATAAATAGCATCATCTTTCCTCCTGTTGCTTTGGGAGACCCTGGATCAGCCACCGAAGCCATTCCTTCTATTTCAAAGTCAAGTGTCTTTAAGCAGAAAGAAACCCTAAAAACAGTCAAAGAAGAAACCTGACAAAGCAAACTACCTAGAAATCAGGGGGTTACCAGTTCAATCCCCAACCTCTCCTGAGTAGTCGGCAATGGCGAACGAAAGGAACGCCTTCTCCCATACTGACCTGCCCGTGCCTTGAGATCTGGAAGCGAGGCTCTCCTGAGACGTTTTCGCACGGGGCTGAACGGAACGCGAAAAAGACAGCTGCGGACACGTCATCCGCATTGCCCGAGCGCGGCTTGCGCTCCGACGTGTCCGCAGCTGTCTTTTCCGCGTTCGAAATGTAGAGCACTTTAAAGTGCTCTACATGCGTTCCAACGCGGACGAGCCGCCCGCAGGCGTTCGGGAGGAGAAGCGTTCGCGCCTGCTTCTGTCTCCCGAACAGCTGCGGGCTCGCCTCCGACGCCGGCGCGGCTTCGACAATCAGCTGTTTGACAATCAGCTGATTGTCGATCTGCCTCCGCGGCTGTCTCCGCGCCCCTGGCCGGCATTTGCCGGCTAAGACAGCTCCCGGCGCTTTGAGCATTCGCACACAGACGCTCCGGAACGCGTTTACACGCGTTCTGGCGCGTCTGTGTGTGAACGGGGAAAGCGCCCGGAGCTGTCTTAAGCTTTCCGCCTGAACGCGTTCCGTTTGGAACGCGTTGCAGTGCGGAAATGCCTCTGGTTGTCCCACCACCCTCAATAGTGAGGCAGGTGGGCATCCGGGGAAGGGCCTCTTTGGTAATGGCCCCCAGGTTATAGAATAACCTTGAGGTGCGTCACACCCTTTCTCCGTATACATTTAGGAAGGCGGTAAAGACGCACCTCTTTGCCCTGGCCTTTGGCTAATGTGAACATTTCCCAGCACACACACACACACACTGTAGATATTAGTATTTTAATATTTAGAACGTGGATTTTAAATATGCTGGATTTTTCGTTCGTTTGCTTGTTGGTTTTTAAATGTTTTTATGGATATTACTGTTTTAACTTGCTGTTTTGAAACTTGTAACCCGCCCCGAGACCTATGGGTCTAGGGCAGGATATAAATATAGATAGATAGATGGATGGATAGATGGATAGATAGATAGATAGATAGATAGATAGATAGATAGATAGATAGATAGATAGATAGATAGATAGATAGATAGATAGATAGATAGATAGATATTCCCGTGTTTCTGTCAAGAAAACTGCGTAGAGGTGCCCACGAAATGCACCATGAATCCTGCCTTGGAAATTCCTCCTCTTCCAGCTGGACCATGCTCCCACTTCTACTCTGCCAGCCTTTGCTTTATCCAGACCTCTTTCTGGGAGAGTGCTTGTCACATTTATTTGCCTCTTAAATCTCACAAATAGCCCTGAGGTGTTTTACAGAAATAAGACAGAGATCTCAGACTTAGCTCCTAAGGTAACAAATGTCCTAGAAAGGCCTTTGAAAAGACAGATCTCAGAAAGCAGGTGTTTCTGCACTTGGCCCTGGAGTTTGCAATTCGTCAACATCTGGGCAGGTGCATCTGCAGTTGTAGGAGGTGTTTTCAGCGTACAAATGCACCACAGGCAACCCACGCAGTGACCCTCTGAACTGTTCCTGGTCCGCAGGGTCACCTGAGGTGCCATGCCAGTACACTGGCACCTCAGATGGACCCTGACGCAAGTGCGCATGCACAGAGCATCATTGCCACTGTGATGCCAGCGCTGGTGCCAGTGGAGTCGTGTAGGGCGCCGCAACCAAAATGGTGGCGCTCTGCGGAGGATCAGATGCGCGGCTGGACCCAGGATAAGTACACACTAGTCTAATGCGCCTTTCCCGTCCTGCGGATGAGAAAGCAAGTGCAGAAATGCCCATCGTGTTTCCATGAGCAGGATGGTTCAGGATGAGGCCAAATCCTGCCAGAAAAAGCAAACACATCTGTCTTCTAATTCTCTGCCACTTGGTTGGGCAAAATGACCCATACAACCTTTACATCAGAGAAGGAGCAGTTTTAAGGCTCCATAGATGTATTCCACATAGATAAATAAATAAACAAATATTGTAAAACTCTGTACAACTTGGCCTTTGGCGTTTAGTGGGATTTCTGCTTTGCTCTCTCTGTAGACATAATCCTGTACCTGTTTATGTTCTGTATCTTTCATCTTTTTTAATGGGTTTTTATTTGTTTATTTTCCTTCTGTTTCTTCTTGCTCGCTGCCTGGAGACCTATGTAATAGGGCAATATAGAACTCTTAATAAAGGCAAAGGCAAATAAAAGCGCTATGGCTGCTCTCATGCCTTACTTTTTATGTGAATGGAGGCTGCAGATGTGAAAGTTGTTTGCATTTTTTTCTGTGCACTTTCCTTCTCAGATTGGGAGCATCTGCTAAGTAGATTATCCCACCACTGAGCTTGTTTCTGCACTGGGTTTTATTCTGGATTATATCCTGGAATAAGAGCCTGCCATTTACATGCTGGTGCAGACTATGATGGGCTCAATCCTGGATGCACTAGCATATATGGATGGCGGCTCCCTATTCTGGGATATAATTTGGTTTAAGGTCCAGTGCAGAATGAAGATTCGGCATGCTGGAGGGGTGGCACTGGCCGCCCATCACCTGTAACTGGGCTGTTGCAGGTCAAAAATGGCCTGGCATCCCCTTCTGTCCCTGAGATGGACTTATTACCATGTGACCACTTTGCACATGTATTTTGAACACAATCATGTGGGGTGTGTGTGTACATGTGTGTGTGATGTTGATCTGTTTTGTTTTTCCTGTCTAGGCAACAGTGCATTATTTGGCCCAAACAAAACTGCTTGGATTGTGAAAGTGTGCTTTTAAGATATATATTTTATCCTCATCCTCCTCCTCCCTAAACCCCATGAGTGGAAGTGAACTTTCACACTGTTTCTCCAGTGATCGCCTACTGGTCGCCTTTCGCCGTCAGTCTAGAGAACTGAATGCTGCATTCTGTGAAATGTCAGAAGGCTCCAGCAAGCTTCATATATTAGGGGGGGAAAAATCAGAAACGGAGAGAAAAGAAAAAAGGGGGTAAAGAACTGTGAACAGCAAGGCTTGTCTCCAGGTTTGGCCACCCAGAAATAATTTCAAGCCCTGGATTGCTTTCAAGAAGATAATAGTTGAAACTGCTAGGGAAACAAGCGCTTGATGGGCTCCAAATTCATTCTCTGTGAGGCACAAGGCGGTCCAGCGAAGGGGTGATCTGAGTTTACGGCCAAAGAGAGTCTGCTAGATCAGATGAAGAAAAGATCTAATTCACCCCACTACGTACCTCGGAGGACAGGCAGATCAGATGCCTTTGGTCTGAATAGAGGTGTGCACTATTTTTTTTTTAATTCGATCTGTATTGAATCGAATGTAAGAAAATTCATATTCGTTCAAATAGATCCCCTTTGAATGTGGTAGGACTCGTATTCAATACGAATGTTCAGTCCCACAAGAATCCGTACAAATCCCATACGAAGCTTCATACAAAGGTATCAAAACATTTGACTCGAATTCAAATGTCCAAATTTGGGCAAATTTGTACGAATTTTGAATGTTACGAATATTTGTGCGCATCCCTGGTTACTGTCTTCGGTGTCTGCTATTTAAAGATATACTACCTCTGAGCATGGAAGCTCTATTCTAGCAGCAGTGGGTGGTCAAGTTCATTCACACACTTTGGTCCTTTTCATGGGACTTTGGCCCTTTGATGGGACTTTCCCCACCCATGTAGATGTGAAGTCCTGAAAGTTTCTTACGCGTGCACATCCCATTCTTTTCTGATTTTGCACGCCATTGAAACCACTGCTTGTTTTCCCCTTCTGCACTTGATCTGGCCCGTCCCTTCTCCACCTGTTTGCCTGCCTCTTCTCTCCCATCTCAGGAGAGGTCTAAATCTGCCATCTACTCTGAAATATAAACATTGCATGGGGGCAGAAATGGCTGCTAATTCAATTTTGGGCCATGGGATTATTTGCTGAGCAGCACACACTTTGCGATGCTAATCTCCTTCGACTAATTTCATTGCTTTCTTTGCCGGAGGCTTTTTGGAATTGAATCCAATCATCCCTGCGTAACTTGGTGTAGGCACAGAGTGTAAGTGTAAACTGCACAGAACTTGATCTGCGAGCAGGAGAACCGTGTGACATAAATGT
Organism: Aspidoscelis tigris stejnegeri; assembly: GCA_023333525.1. NCBI lineage: Eukaryota > Metazoa > Chordata > Lepidosauria > Squamata > Teiidae > Aspidoscelis > Aspidoscelis tigris. Next base: position 66,233,272 of record JALMGA010000008.1, read on the forward strand.
TGTTTCTTGAGCTGCTCAAATGGTTTTCAGTAGCCGGCTTTTGGGTGGCACTTGGCCAAACGTAATTGAACTGCCTTTGACACGGACTGAGGGGGATTTCTGGAAGCATCCTTGATTTGCCTCCAAAATCCAGCTACAACTTAGAAGTCCATGCAATTCTGGTTTAGGCCAAGCACAAAAGAACAGAAGCAAAAATCGTGCAAAGGGAGCCATTTTCTGTGAAAAGGGCCACCGGATATACTAAAACTTGCAGTTCTCCTGGTTCATGATTGGGAATGCCAGATGTCATTGTGCCATTCCCTGTGTAGCGAGGAGATATCCCATAATGCCACTACTATGGGGAATCTGGCTACCATGCTGAATTTACAGTAACAGCAATGTCTGCTTATGTGTGCATCAGGCTCTTCTGGAATGATTTTTCTCACAAATACCAGGAACCAACCTAGTGTTCAAGAAATAACAAAACTGGACAGGAGTTTGCCTGGTTTCTGGCAGATGCCAGAGAAATTATTCTGGAAGGATCTTATGTACACAAAAGCAATCTAGCCATGGCATTCCCGCATCTGGTGGGGCTTGTGGTGGCAGAAGGCCACCTGCAGGATTTTTTAAAATTCCACATTAAAACTCTTACTGCATTGTTAAATGCATTGATAGTATGATTCTTATATTTTGATGACTTTGTATGTTTTTGTGGGTCTAATGCTGTAAACCAACTTCAGCAATAGTTTTTGGAAAGGCGGTATATAAATTGGATGGATGGATGGATGGATGGATGGATGGATGGATGGAAATGGACATCCAGAGGTCTCTGGATCGGACTTCCAGAAGTTCTTGCCCACAAGGCTCCCCAACCTTTGACCAAAGTGTCTAAACTCTGAGATTTCTTTGGTACGTATGGGGCGATTTGCTTTGATGAAGGCCAAGATCTGGCCACCCCTGGCTTCCCATTTCCCCCAGCCACATTCCCCTTACCCACAAATGTGGCCACAGATGCATCCTGTACCCTCTGTCACCATTCACGTGGTGCTAGGAGGCTCAAGTACACCTCCTGGAGGTGTGCATCCACCTCTCTCATCCGGGAATCGCCACCCATCCATCCCCATAACCCCCCCCCCTTTTGCTGACCTGCTACGATGCCCTATGGGACCCCAGGTTAAGAATTGCTGCTCCAACCCATAATGCAGGTACCTTGGCTGTGGTTCTTCTGAGTCACTAAAACGTGAGCAACCTTGTACAGCATGAGAGAACACTGCGCAAGGTTGCGTTAAAGAACCTCCGACCACGCAAAACCAGCCATTAGGGGCTCTGTCAATTGGGCCCATTTTCCTAACCCAATTTTGCATAATGTGGTGGTCTCCAGGAGTGGAGCTGTGCATGAAGATCTCTGTAGAATGAAACCAATACAGAGCGTGGAAAGGAAGTTACGCCACAGATCTCTCTCCCTGCCCACGCAGAGTTAAAAAGAAAAAACCCAAATTTGACCCCGTTTGGAAAGCTCACTTACATGACCCAAGAACTTTCCCCTTGCTGTTCTGTTTTCACTGAGCTGGATCATTTATTTTCCTTTTTAGACTTTTGCTCCTATGGTCTTTGGACAACAAAGATTCTCCCACCCACCCCAAAATTCCATTACACTACATTATCAGCATTTGTCATCTATAGTAGTAAATCCAGACGCATTCTTATGCTGGAAGAATGTCCCACACTGGCAAACACTAAATACCTGAGGCCAGTAGACCCATCCTCCTTCCTTTGACAACTCCTTCAGTTACACTAGTTCTCTTATGCCCATCGCTCTATGAGGCTGATGGGTAGGAGAGTCAGACCAGACAAGGGGAAGGATTGCTTCACCCAGAAGGTCATTGGTCTATGGAATTTGCTGCCAGAAGAGGTGGTAACAGCTACCAGCCTAGATGGCTTTAAGGTAAAGTTAGACAAATTTATGGACAGATGTATCAATAGCTACTGGAATGGAACTGCCTCACGGTTGAAGAAGCAAGACAGGCAAAGGTTTGCCCTTGTCTTCTGCTTGAGATGCTCAGAAGCTACTGGTGGGCCATTGTGTGGGACAGGATGCTGGACAACATGGACTGTGGCCTGATCCAGCAGGGCTCCTCTTAGGTTCTTACGTGTGTGACCACACATGTGCTTTGGTTCTCAACCTGTGTGTCGTGACCCCTTTGGGGGTCAAACTACCCTTTCAGAAGGGTCGCAACGAGTCTCCCGCCAGCCCTCCCTGCCCCCTCCCAGCTGCCCTGCCCCTGTGGTTGGGGTCTCCACAAGATGAGGAACTGCATTCACGGGTTGTGGCATTAGGAAGGTTGAGAGCCGCTGATCTAGACGGCACTTACTTAATCTGCACTATTTGGATGATCCAGAGTAAAGTAATTTTATTTTGGATCAGTCTGCTTTACTCCAGATTATCCAGATAATGCAGATTAAATAAGTGCTGTCTGGTTAAGCTCGTCAAAAATCTTTCAGAAGCAACCAGGGTTGATGGTCTCCAATTGGCATTAAACTTCCCTCCAAATTTTGGATTAAAACAACAACAACAACAACAGAGGCCAAAGTCCAAACCAAAAAAGTTTGTTTTATTGGAAGTGTAATGAAAATTTCTTCATATTGCTTGGATGAAATGAGAGACAGCAGCTTTTGTATGCAAAGAATGTTTTTTTTCCTCCATTTTTACTACAAATGAAGATGGGAAAGAGATTAAAAATAAAAGCATTTTAACTGGTACCTTTAAGCAACACAAGCACCATATATATATATATATATGCATATATATATATATATATACACATATATATATGCACACACACACAGACTCACACACAGAAAGCAAACATAAAGCTGTTGAAACCAAGTGTTTCAATCAATACATTAGATAATTACAGATTGTGTCAATAAATACCCAGTTTTCTTTTTCATTTTCTTTTTAAAAAGAGAAACTGAACAGGCAACATTTTATACAAGATACAGAACAGGGAATACCGCTATCTACAGATCAGTGCACCCTGCAAGGTAAAGAAGGGGAACTTGGCACTAAGACAAAAATAATAAAAAATAAATTAGAGGAAAAGGGGAATTATTATCACGAAAGCAGAGGGCTTTTTTTTTTAATCCCTCCTTCTTCCAACATTCATTTTAAGACAACAAATCTGCAGAGAAACAGAGGAATGTTCTAAATATTGTTACTTTAGTGCCAAACAAAGAGTAGAAAAAGACTTAAAGCAATAATTATTTAATACAGGCTGATTTAAAAACAAACAAAATCAATTAAATTAAAAAAAACACCCTGGGAGATATTAATATATATATATTTTAAAAGTTTAAATACAGTTCTTAAATTTGCTCACAGTGGGATAAATTGTTTTTGCCCTGTGTTTGTTCTGCAGATGTCCTAAGTTGCTCAGCATTTTGATTTTAAATTCTTTGCATAATCTGGATGGGACAACGATGCCTCGTCAGCTGAAAAGCATCCTGCATAGATGGGAACTGTAGGAGATCTCCAAAGGCCGAAATGCGGGTCTTCTAATCCCAAGAAGGCAAGAATGTCAATTATTTCTATTAAAGAGCAACAGCATGGCAATCTTTGTTGGAACGCACAACTCCTAGGCATAGCCATGGCCGCGGCTCACAACTGCACTGCACAACCCTAACCAACTATCCCGTTCACTCAGGCGCTTTCTGCACGGGCCTTACTCCGGGAGACATTCCGGAATAGGGGGCCACCACCTGCAGTCCAGTGCAAACTGTGGCAGGTGGGACTAGCGTGCGGAAGGAAGGTCCTTATTCTAAGCTATGTCCCAGGATAAGGCCTCACACTTATCAAAAACAGTTCTCACCTAGGGGAAAGAGACGGAAATCACAGCAACCTAGATTATTCACAGGGGGATTCCCCACTTCCCCATTCCCGTTTTGGGAAGTGCTGTTTCGCGGGAGAGCTCTTGAGACCGGAGGGAGAAGGGGAGAGATTGCAGTTTCTGGATTTAGTGAAACCGACTTGACGCGAGGAAGGGATCACCGCCGGAGTGACCAAAGGCACAGGATCGCCTTTAAAGAATCAGTCACACCTGGTCTTCTCCATCGGAGAAGCACCGAGGGCTTTTATCAGCCGCGGCACAGGCCTGCCCACAACCCTCTGGGCATTGCTAGTGCTCACAGGACCAGGGAGAAAGGCATGGGGATCTCTGAGCAAACAACCAGACCAATCTACATTGGTATAGGCACTTGTGTCCCATGTAAAAGGCAGATTATATGCCTAACAGAATATACTTAAGATTGTGTTTCCAGACATGACAAAGGGGGACCTCGGAGAGATGGTGTGCGGCCCTCACATTCCCAAGCCTTTTCTAGCAGACTGGAGTGCGGACAATCCCACCTCAAAGCCTTCCCTGAGGTCCCTCAGAGATGCCTTGGGGTGTGTGTGTGTGTGTGTGATTTTTGCTAGGAGGTGCTGAGGCGGTGTTCAGGTCCCCAAACTGTCTGGTAGCTAGCCGTCTGCATCCAATTCAGAAGCTGCTGCTGCCAACCTCAGAGGGAAGTCCTGTCAGAACAGATTACCAGCCAAGCAAGACCGCCTCCTAATTTAATTTATTGCTTCTATATACCACTGCCTGCCAAGGCACCCAGGGCAGGTAAAAGACAAGAAAAGACAGGGGGAAATAGTGTGCTCTACACTTGGGAGGAATCCCTGTGAATCAGTAGCCAAATCTTCACTATACAAGGCAACAAAATACAGAAGAGGACATCGTGAAAATGGCTGTTTATCTCACTTTTTTTAAAAGCTACTATCAAATTTAGCTCTTCTTTTTTTGACATTCAAAGAATATAAAAGCAATAAAAATTCCCATGCCTCTGTTTTGTTCTCCTTCCTTCAGATGTGCATTTAACAAGCCCCTATAATGCTCTCCAGTTCCAAGGAACGTTTACATTTAAATACAGAATGCCTTCAAGCTCTTTAGACAACAGGTAAGACAAGCCTTCAAGAAGATGGGACAGGATTAAGCGGAAACCTCCCTTCCTGAGCATTAGGGTTAGACACTACGGCGGCGGTTCCTGCACTTGTGGTTAGGTTTTAAGAAAGATTCCGAAGGGCCTCCCTTCCACATGCTGTGGGGCAGGTAAAGGGAGACCCCCATCCCTCACCAGCATGCTCTGTCCACACAAGATGGAGCCGTCTGGATCAGGAGTCTGATCCGGACTACTGGGAGACCTGCTAGGAGTACTGGCTGGTGGTAAACCCGACCACTGCGGCGTGCAGGGAGCATGCCTCCATGGTCTGGTTTACCACAAGAGATCCGTTTTGGGGGTGCAACAAGGCATGCCGCCAAGGTGGATCATCTGGGGGGCTCCATGGCCAGGAACCTTCATTCCTGGACATCAGAGCCTTTGAAGGCCAGATCCAAAGCATCAACGACCTCCATGGCTGGAGTGGGGGATGGTTCAGAACGACTGCCCCAATCCAGATGGCCCCGTTCTGAACCACGTGGACCACTCCAGCTGGTGGGCCACTCTACTGAAAATGGACTAGCTGGAAATGGTCTCTATTATTTCATACAGACCTTCCTAGACCAGCACCACCAGGCAGGAATTTCCTGTGCTGCCAGTAGATCTGGCTTGCTTTGTGTCACAATTAACAGGTCTAGAGACATCCAAAAACAGGGTTGTGTGTCACCGTTATTTTTGCTCTTCCCATTCTGAAGGCTAAAAGAGCTCTTCCCACCCCACAATTGGCAAGTCCCAAAAACAATTCCTCTGTGTAGTCAGACATCTTATGCAAATTAAATACACTAGAAAGCAACTTAAAATGTGATTTAACCCTTTTCTCCTCCTTAAATGGTCCATATATATTCTTTTGTCACTCTTTAATAGTTTAGACCAGCCTTTTTCAAAGCTGTAGCCCTTCTGGCATGCTGGGTGCCAATTCTTCTGACTGCGGCTCATGAAAATTGCAAGCCCCAAAGGGTAGGAGGGCACCAAATTGAGAAAGGTTGGCTCAGGTTTTAACTGATCTGTAACAGAATTAGACATCATGCCCCAATCAATGCTTCCTTTCCTCAAAGAGCTGTCATGAAAGACAGCCCAGACCCCCATGATGCAACTGGGGAATCATGGCAGATAAGCCGGGTGGCGTCTTTTCCGTCCCACTGCAGAATCTGCTATACTGCAGCTGGAACCTTCAAGATTCAAACGCTCAAAGGGTTCCTGAAGCAACTCACAATACCACTGGGAAACTATGCAGGATGGGCCATATCGTGGCTGTCACATAGACTGGCCTGAAAGCCACGGCTACTTTCCAGGTAATCTCTGGCCATCTAAGGGACCGCACCCATTCCAGTATCCCTACTAACGGTGGCTAATAGGCCTTATAGACCGGTGGCAGTCCAGAAGATCAGTGCTTCCCTATCCCTGATTTGAGATTTCAGAATTTTCTCTTTCTTCCTAAAAAAACCTGTAAGGTTGCTTTGGGAAAACCAAGTTAATGAAACATGACTGCACCAGAAAAGACTGGGGTCTTGCCGAAGTCAGGATAATGCGCCTGGCCGACTCTAATGTGAATGCCTTCCAAGGGCTTTACCTCCAAAAAACCAGAAGGCAGCCCCCCAGCAAAAGCGACACCCCCGGGGCCTGCAATTCATGTTCAGGTCCTTGATGAACTCTAGTGCTACTTAAGGTAACAAATAAATAAATACAGATATATTATGCAAAAATATGATTGTACACATAATACATCTGAGGTATGACTAAATTTAAATAAGATTCCAAGCTCAGTTCAAGCTTCAGTGGATTTTTTTTTAAAAAAACAACAAACTGTGGAATTTTGCAATAAATACAGGCAGGGCAGGAGCGAAGGAGTGATGTATAGAATAGTGTATCGGTCTTTCCCGCCCCCGTAAACGCCTTGCCGTCTAAAGCAAGAGCCAACCCTTGGACAAATCAGTTTACACAATAAATATAAATTATATAGATATATGCTTCCCAACACAGTTTCAGAAAGTTGTCTGCCAACGTTTGACAATGTTCACAGAAGGTGCACTGTGGATGATCCACGTATTTAGACACCCCCCCTCCCCTCCCCAAACTAATCCCAACCCCACCCCTACAAAATGTAGGTAAATTCAATGTACTTTTGCAAAAGGTGTATTCAGGAACCCCCCTCCCCCCATTCTACGTCGTGAAAAAAATTTGCACAAAGGGTTAGAGAGCTGATTGTAGCGGGGAGATTGTTTCCCCCCCCCTCCAAAGTGTCTGAAAGAGGAACAGTGTATGAGTTTGCTCCCTCTAAAAAAGATCTTTGTAGCAATCCCAGCTCTCCCAAAAAGGTTCGTTTATTCACAAAAAGGTGTTCAGCTCCGGCAGGAATTTCCCTCTTCACCTCTGAAGAACAAGGCCAAGAATACTAAACCTTCACGGTCTCCATTAGCGACGACTTAATGGCGTCTTCTAGAAGCTGATTGTCTGTAAAAGGTGCGGGGGTTTCTGGGATGGATTCCGACAGGCCCATGAGGGATTCTAGGAAGCAGGAGCTCTGATCCGCGGCCTGGGGCAAGCTAGGAAAGGTTGGCAACTGGAGCTGTAAGGCTGAGAAATTATCCAGGTTCTCGTACTCCTTCAAGGAGTTGTAAAGAGGCCCCAAGTTGTAGTCTGAGAACGACTGGAAGAAATCCAAGGAGTCTGAGGAGAGGTTCAGGTCCATGTAACTCTTAGAACATTGTTCCGAAGAAGAAGAAGAAGAAGGAGGGGTGCAAGGAAGGATCTCGTGCCCCTGCACGCCGGCGGAGGGCTCCTCCAAAAAGCAGCTGGCTTCCTGGTTGGCGTTCTCATCCAGACATTCCGTGATGTTGGACAAATGGCTCGGAGCGCCGCCAGGGCCGTACTTGCCGGCGGGGTCCGCCACGCACTGGTTCTCCACGTCCATGCTGAAAAAGCCGGTGGGGTGGAAGGCGCTTAGGTTATCCTGGCAGCTGCCGACGGCGCTGGTCTCCTCCGCGTCGGAGTCGTTGAAATGAAGGATCCGGGCCAGTCCGTTGTCGTCGAGGTCCGACTGCGACTTCTCAGACGGCGCTGCCTCGAACTGCTCCTCCAAGTCCTCGCTCTGGCCGGAAGAGGCCGAGGAGTCCGTCATGTCGCTGCTGCAGCTGTTCTCGCCGACCGTCTCCAAGTCCGGGTGGAACTGGAAGGCGGGCGCGAGGGGTACCGTTCTCTCCTCAAACGCGGCCGTGACCCCGGGACGCCCAAAGGTGTGCGCCCGTTCCCTGGAGGTCGGCTCGGGTTCGAGGCTCCGCTCCTCACTCTGCTGCTGCTTCTCCAGTTCCAGCTTCATGATGGTGTGGATGAAGTGGGTCTGGACCCGGGCCTGATTGAACTCGATCCTCCCTTCGGTGTTCCCGCAACCGTCTTTCGTGCAACCACAAGGGAACGAGGTGTGATCCATCTGGGAATAGGGATAACCACATGTTATTAAGAAGCTACATTAACTTTTACATGTTCAGCTCAAAGGCTTGCCTGGGAGACCTATCTCCATTCCACAGCGCACCAACCTCATAGCCTCTTGTCCATCAAGAGCTCTCCACCAACACCCCCTTGATCTGACCAACATGACCCTGAGGGTCATCGGTCTATGGAATTTGCTGCCAGAGGAGGTGGTAACAGCAACCAGCCTAGATAGCTTTAACAAAGGGTCAGACAAATTCCTGGAAGGTAGGCACATCAATGACTAGAATGGACGTCCACATACTGCCTCAAGGTTGAAGAAGCTGGCAGGAAGAAGAAGAAGAGTTGGTTTTTATACCCTGCTTTTCTCACCCGTTTAAGGGGACTCAAAGTGGCTGACAAAGCTTCTATTCTTCTCCCCACAATAGAACACCCTGTGAGGTAGGTGGGGCTGTGAGAGCTCAGAAGAGCTGTGACTAGCCCAAGGTCACCCAGCTGGCTTCGTGGGGGAGGGCGGAATTGAACCCGGTATTCCCAGATAAGAGTCCGACTCCCTAACCACTAGACCAAACTGGCAGGATGCTTCTAAGGCCGTTTGCAGGGATTCGAGAGCAGGAGGCTTGCCCTTGTCTCTGTTTGAGATGCCCATGAGCAATTGGTGGGCCACTGTGTGGGATAAGATGCTGGACCAGATGGGCTGTGGCCTGATCCAGCAGGGCTCCTCTTAGGTTCTTATGAAAGGCTCCCCAGTTTCATTAGTACGTCACCGAGCATTAACAAGGGCAGATCGTGGCTTTGGAGGCGGGGAGCTGGCTACGCAGAGGCCAAACAGCAAGAACACTTATTTTGTTACTTCCCACCCACCACCCACCCCTTCCTTCTAATTTTGAGTTTCTTGCCACTAAAAGGTGGAGGGGAAAATACTGTCAGTGCGTGCAGAACAATGGTTCTGCTTTTACACAGTTGGTAAAAATTTGACTTCTTTCTCCCTTTTTTAAACAAAGCGTGGTTAGTAAAATATAACTTTGCTCGTTTAAAGCAAGCCTGGAAATATTCATTAACCTGATTTACCTCCAAAGTGTCATTGCTTTAACAAAAGCCTGAGCCTCCTTCTGTGATACTTTGGTTTATACTAGCTGACTAACTCTCCTCTCTATAGTGGCCTTGACTTTCACCGATAGGCAGGGCCTCCTCTCCATAGTGTCTTTGGCTTACTAATGGTCTGGGCTGCTGGTCAATAATGCCCTGGACAGACTGAGTCTCTTTGGTTCCCCAATATCCATTTTTCAGCAAGCTGCCATTACTTGGATGATCCAAGGGAAATAAATTCAGACACCTTAATCAGAATTCAAGGTGGGGCTTTTACAATGGTGCATAGCAACACGTCTACCGGCTGAAATAAGTCAACTGACCTGCCTGTGCCTTAAGATTGGTAGGGGAGGCTCTCCTAGTTCTACTGGCACCCTTAGTAGGAAAAGCAGGGAGGGACCCGGGACAGGGTCTTCTCAGTGATGGCTCCCTGGTCTCTCCCCTGCAGTGCATTAGGCACCTTCATTTCACATATTTAGGAGAACAGTGAAGACACACCTCTCTGCCCTGGACTTTGGCTAAATAAGGAAACAATTTTCCTTCATCACTTTCAGGCACTGTTATTAGCAACTGTTACCAGGGTTTTTTCCCCCCACTTATCTCCCTTAATCCAGATCTAAGATGATCCAGATTAAGAAATGGGTCCTTCAACTAATCTGGATTTAGAAGATCTGGATCTAAGGAAGTACCTGATGCGTCTCCACGGGCAGTGTAGCACCCAATAGCAACGGGTGCTAGGCAAGCTCACAGTGGGAACACCAGAACATCCATGTGAGCCATCCGTCTGTACCCAAGTGGGAGACGTCCGTCACACCACATTTTGTGGGGGCAATGTGTCTAATCTGGATTTGATGCCTGAAGACTGGATTGTAGACCCTTCAAGGGGGTTCACAGGAAATCTGGATCAGAGGTCCTAAAGAATCCATTTAATCCAGATTTCCCTAGTACAGGTGTGAACAGATCAGGTTCTAATGGGGTCTGCAGTGGAAATGAGGTCTTCCTGCTCTGAGCCTAATGGGTCCCTAATGGGTACTTAGTGCTAGTGGAAAAAAAGCCCTAGCGCTTTGGCCAAAGTCAGACGTCTGACTGGGCACTTGGGGGGCAGCTGGTCTTTCTTATTCAAAGGATGTCCACAGATCTCTTGATGGATGGTCGTCACGCTCCCTGTGAGCTGTTAGGAACGTAGGGCAGTCCCTCGCTCCGGGAGACCCCTGGGGACTCCTCAAGGGATGGTGTCACCCACCTGACATTTAATGCCCGCTAAGCAGCAGCTACAAGTTTCTGGATCACAGAACTCCTGGCAGTCGCATCCACAGTCTTCCCGGGAGAGGCGGATGCTGTGCAACTCCCGCTTCTCGTCCTTGTCGATCTTCTTGACTCCCATGGCCTTGAGCAGAGCCCGCCTCTTCTTGGCAGGGTACGGCTGGAGGAAAAAGCCGTCTTCTAGCTCTGTGCTGTTGACGTCGATGTCGTCGTCTGAGATGTCTTCCGTGGTGAGCCGGTTGGCCTCCTCAGACTCTTTTGTGCCGTTCATGGTGAGCTGAGGGAGAAGCAGAGAAGGAAGCCGCAGATGAATACCAAGTCGCTCCAGGAAATGCATCAAGTCTAACAGGCTGGACTAGTGTTGTAGGTTTGACTCTCAAAAGAAGCCACTGGCAAATGACTCTGGTATCCGCCAATGAAACCACACAGATCTGGTCACCAGGAGCGGATCCCCAACTATTACCTATTCTAGTGCGACAATATTCTTCCTAAGTGTGGGCACAGTCTTCCCTCAAGTTTACTGTCCCGTTATTTGTTTACAATGTTTAATTATGCATTTAAAAAAAAGCCTAGTAATGTTTGTGGACAATGCAAATGGATAAAACCCAGCAGGGCTAGGATTTAAAGTCTTTCCAAACTTGACCAACTAGTCAAGACAGGAGAAGCTCCAAGATGGGTCCATCCACACCTGGCGTAGCCATCACCTTAACAGAAAAAGCTCTGCGCATCCGAGCTCCTCACAGGCTGGATAGGTAAGGAACACGTTAACGTGCTCTACGCCTAATACAAGCACCATCCGATTGCCCCAGAGGCACATCACCTGGTTGCCCCAGTGACAGTGCCACACAGGCAAACTGGCACCAGGACTGGTGTTGAAAGATGGCTGCCGTCCAGGCAGCCATCTGCATTTAGGTTAAGTTTTAGGATGGTATGGATATACTACAGTATACTTAGAGCATACCAGCACTATGCCTCCTAATTGACCGAGGCATACTGCAAATTTGCCCTAAGATCCCTTGTGTCACATCACTCTTCTCTTTCTCCTGCTCCATGGGATTCTACAGATGCCCAGGGCTGAACCAAAGGTGGAGGCCCCTGTCAACTCACCTTCCACTTCAGGGCTTCCAGCTTCTCCTCTTTCAATCGCTCTTTGAGCTTCTCCCTTCGAACGGCCTCCTGCTCCTTGCAGAACTCGGCCAGCGTGAACTCTCGGGAGAAGCCATGTTTGCTAACCATTCCGAGAGTACAGCCCCCACGGCTGGGCACGCTGGTGAATCCCTGGCAGCGCTGGAAGTAGAACACCGTGACCCGGTCAAACTCCACGTGATTCCGCTTTAACCGTTTGCTTTTCTTCAGGATGGAGGTTGCTGAAAAGACAGAAGGGAAAAGGAGGTAAGTGACCGATTCCCAAGAGTATGGCAACAGGTCAGACAGGGAGATGTCTTCACTGCCCAGCCTTCATCATCCCCTGAACCTGTGGGGACAGCACCCTGAACTTCAAAACTGGAAACTGCAGATTTGGAGAGACAACCCTTGAAAGACTAAAGGGACACTGAATAACAGTCACTCATAGATACTGAGCTACAGTGATCCACTGAACCAAACCATTGTTTGGTTCCCACATATCACTACGCATGCAAAATCACATATCGGTGGTTACTAGATTAGATGCCCAGGCACCACCATCAGGTTGAGAGACAGGCAGGATGCCTCCAAAGGCCTTTTGCAGGGAGTCAAGAGCAGATGAACACTTGGCCTTTGCCTTCTGCTTGAGATGCCCAGAAAGCAATTGGTGGGCCACTGTGTGAGGCAGGACGCTGGACTAGATGGGCTTTGGCCTGATCCAGCAGGGTTCCTCTTATGTTCTTACAGAAAACTGCAGAGCTCAGGTTCAGTCTAGCAGTTTTCAGCACCATCCAGAGGGCTGTTTCTAGCCATCTTCTGTTCAGGAAACCTGGGCAGAGAAATGTTCACCCCAATTTGCCCCCTGAGCCAACTCAACTTGTCACAAAGGCAGCATTACCTTAAGGCTCTTTAAACTCCTTTAAGCCCTTGCTAGAAGCCAGCTCAAGAACCTCAGGAGTATATCTGGTGGCTGAAAATGTATCCAGCATTGCTGCCAAAGATCTCTGTCAACAGCAGTTCTGGGGCATTTTGGATCATACAAGTGGCCACTCAACATGGCAGCCCATAATGCGCCCCTTTTGGGTGCAACCTATTCCAGGAGCACTGGCAAGGGTGATGACTCGATCTACCAATGCAACCCAACGGTGCTTCAGGAGACAGGTTGCATTACTTACAAGTTTCTGGGATTTCATCAGGCAAGGGAAATCACAGTTTACCCACAGTATAAAAAACAAAACAATGTGATGCAAAAGATGGCTGCAAATTAGCATTATTTTATTTTATTTATTTATTTGTGTGTGTGTGTGTGTGTACTCAGACAAAACAGTTTCCCACACTGCCTCTTCAAACAGTGGTCTATATTTTGACTGATGTCTCTAAAATCACTCTCAGAATCACGGTTTGGAAAAAGTCCATCGGCTCAGACTACGTGATTGTCTGGCAAAGGATCATGGGAGTTGTGGTCCAAGAACTGCGCTGATAATTCATAACATGTATCGAAAGCCAGGCATAATGAAGAATACGCCGCTGCGCCAGAACAAATATTTGGAATGTTTGCTATACGAGTCTGTCGGCGGAACAGACAACGGCTGTGATCAGACGTGGCAAAGAAACAGAAGTACCTCTGAGGAGGCTTACAGAAGGCTTTGAGGTGGGATTGTTCACACACCAGTCTGTCCCCCTGCAGAATAGGTGTATTAGAGGTGGGTTTGGGACACAAGGGCCACACACTGTCTCTCTGAGGTACTTCTGAGGCGATTTACAGAAGGCTTTGAGGTGGGATTGTTCACAAACCAGTCTGCCTCTCCCTCCTCTCCTGAACATTCTGTGCTAGAAAAGGTGGATTAGGGGAAGGCTGGGAACACAAGGGCCACACGCTGTCACTCTGAGGTACTTCTGAGGTGATGTACAGAAGGCTTTGAGGTGGAACTGTTCACACACCAGTCTACCTCAACACGCTCTCCTAGAAAAGGTGGATTAGAAAAGGCTTGAGAACATGGGGACTACACACCCTCTCTGAGGCACCCCTTTCGTCATGTCTGAAGACACCCCTAGTCACAATATATACAGGTAAGTTTTAGGAATCCTTGTATATGAAAATATATCAGTATAAAAGTCCAAAAAGCTTTATACAATCGAATGTAAAATCAACATATAGAATCTAATGTCCTTGTAACTTGGACCTGTAGCCATCCTGGATCAATAGTCCATTCTTAATATTGCAGACCAGAGATGATTTCAAGTAGCTGAACACAGCCACCGTCTCTCTGAGGCGCCTCTGAATACAGCCAATGAGGAATAGAAGATCCCATGCCTGTGGCTATTTAGCGTGGGTATCCTCTTTAGAAAGCAGAGGTGGGGAGCAGAGCTGGTTGGGTTCCTAAACTCCCAGCAGCTGCCAAGTCTAAAGTTCACAGATGCGGTAGGATTTGGCTCCCAGAGATGTCCGGAGAACAACAGGCTGCTCACCCTGGTGCACGCACCTTCGCAGCAGTCCTTACAACCATTCTGCAAGTCAGGGAAACCTTACGGGCAGCTCAGTAAGGAGAGACCAGAGGGCATCAGCTCACCTGAGAGAACCTGTCTTGACTCCTGCAGATCACAGGAGGCGTACAGCTGGAGATCTCCCAGCTCACGTTTACAGCCACGGAGGCAGCAAACTCCCTTCCACACTCACGTGTATTTACTGAAGCCGCCTGCCTTCCGAGGCGCACGCGACGTGCCCCGCTGCGTGTTGGAGACAGCTCTTATTTCAGGCTCAAATTGGGCGCAGGAATGCGTTCATCCAGCCAAGCTAGCGAGCAGTACTTTGGGTAGGAGCGACCGCTGAGATCGTGACAATTTTCTCAAGGAAACTTCTCCTGCCGATAGCAACCGGGGACATGAAATATTCATCATGCATTACTTTAGCCGCCTATGCACTCACCACCTGCGCGCTGTTAGTTCGCCAGGCGGCCAGGAGCATGGGTCTTTGCAGGCAAGACTGTGGCCCGGGGGGGGGGGGGCGGGGGGGGGGCGGGAACAGAGACGCAGACACCCAAACAATTTTGTCAGCGCAGCTTGCGGGGAGCGAAAGGAAGAGAACACGATCGGCAAAACAGCTGCTTTGAGGACATTTCCTCTGCTGTCCGCTGGGAGGAACTGTAAACCTATAGCCCGTCCTCAGGGGGATAATCCAAGAGCAGCTGTACAACAGTTAATCTTTATGCAGGTGATCCGAGAGTAAACACAGGCAGCTCGAGGGCCTGGTTTATCTTAAAGTGCCTCGACAACTCACTTTACGCATTTCACGGAAGTTTAAGGTTTAACCTTGCCGTGCGATTCCATGCGTCTCCCCTCCTTCAGGAGATGCCAATTTAAAGAAAAAGGCCAGAGGAATTTGCAAGGAAGCAAAATGCACGCACACATGCCGCGCATATGGAAAAGCACACACCTAACAACAGCAAAGGAGGAGGGATGTTTTGGGGAAACACCAGAAAGACATTTGCTTATGGGAGAGATTTTCTCCTCTTTTCTCTTTTAGTGTCTTGGGAGAGAACCCAGATCAAGAGCTGAACTGCTCGATCGTGTCAGAGGAGACTGGCAAAAGCTGGGTCTACCCCCTCTATTGTGAAATCAATGAACAGCATCACACGACCACCCCCTGGCTCAGCTGTGTCCCTCACCCACATACGGAGAGAGCCACAAGGGGAACGCGCATCGAAATGAGCTGCATGGAAGTGCACACAACCGGAAATCCGGTTTCAGCAACGGCCAGCTGTTCACGCGACACGCATCTTGAGATATGCAAAATTCAATTTTTTTAAAAAAATATTTGCATGTTCTGAATTTGCAGGCACTCGCGCTGACTCAAAATATCCAAAAAGTTCCGTTGAAACAAACCAGTCTCCGATTTGCGAAAATGAAGAATTCAATCGAATGCTCATATTTTGCTGGGGTTTCGGTCGCGGAAAGGACTTGTTTTCAGTGGGGGGGGGGGGGGAAGGACTTTGTGAAAAAATTCCAAAGGTACTGCAAAAAAAATCTAGTTTTTACATTTAACAATTCGACAACAAAACAAAATATGGGGTTTTTGCTTTGACGGCGAAATGAATATGAATTTTTGTTCGGTGCATATCTCTATACACATCTAATCATAAGAGCCTAAAGTAACAGGCTTTGGAGAAAGAAGAGGTACTTTCTGCCTAAACACAGGGTGATCCAACATTGGCTGGTATACAAGACCAGGTTCTTTCCAGAAGCTTCTGCCTCTAAGGGAGGTCTGCCCCCCTTGGACTGCCCCCCCCTCCGGGAGTGGGGTCTCCTTTAGACCGCACCCCTTTAGACTTCTCCAACGTGTGGAAGGGAAGCTCCTAGTATCCTTGCAGGTCCAATATCCCACAAATACCTGTTCAGTCAGGAGTTCTGTTGTGAAAGAAATAGCTTCTACAGTCAGATCCCCGTATCCACCAATCTGGTATCCACGGATTCAGTTAATCACGGTTACCGGATCAGGCCACCCGACCCCCTGCAGGCGCCATAAGGGAAAAGCACCCAGAACTGGAAGGCCTATTTCGGCCTTCGTACAGCTTTGGAATAGACACGAGGCCACCAGAGCCCATCCCAAAATGTAAGGGGGCTCGTGGGAGGCGGCCAATGGCATCGGATGCCTATTCCAATCCTCACCGGAGGCCGGAATAGGCCTTTCATAGGCCAGAAAAGCACTTCCGGTTCTGAGGTATGTATTAAAACAACAGCATCTGCAAGCAGGAAGGGAAAAGTGTATCCCCATTTAACCAAAAGCCAGGGCAAAGAGATGCATCTTCACTGTCTTTTGAAATGTGTACAATGAAGGTGATTGACTCACCTCAAGGAGGAGACTATTCCGTAGCCTGGGGGCCATCACTGAGAAGGCCCTTTCCCGAGAGCCCACCCCTTCTGCTTCTGAGGGTTATGGGAGAACCAGGAGGGCCTCCCCTCTAGATCTTAAGGCGCGGGCAGGTCGATACGGGAGTAGATATTCCTTTAAGACAGTTGGGGCCCAAGTCATTTAGGGCCTTAGAGTTAATACCTTGAATTGGGCTCGGTAGCGAATTGGCAGCCAGTGCAACTCTTTTAAGACTGGCACAAAGTGCAGTCGGTCAGCTGTCTTCAGTCAGCAATCTAGCAGCTGCATATGGAACAGTCGTAAAATTATTGTCAGCAGAACATTCATGTTGCATGCATGCATGTGCCACATGCCCATCTGTGATGGGGGCCATAATGGCTGTGATGAGGTATGGAGAAGGTGAGTCTCGTTCTCCACTTTGCAGTTCGGCTTGAGAGCAAGGTAAGGAAGCCAAATAGAGCCAGGGCTGTTAGGGTTAGTCCCGTCAACGGATTCATGTTCCGCACATTCCTAACCTTCGAGGGCACAGATGTCTAATTCTGTCTGTACTGCTTGTTTTTGTAAACACACGCAGGTGAATCTGGCCCAGAGGAAATCTTTGGATCCTGTACCTGCTGGCACATTTACAGAAGAACATAAGAGAAGCCTTGCTGGATCAGGCCACAGCCCATCTAGTCCAGCATCCTGTCGCACACAGTGGCCCACCAAATGCTCATGGGCATCTCAAGCAGAGACAAGGACAAACCTCCTGCTCTCGAGTCCCAGCAGATGGCCTTTGAAGCGCCCCAGTTCCTCCCCCAGTTCATTTCTTAGTCCCGTCTCTGGTCCTGAACGCTTTCCATCCTGAATGCAAGATCTATCAGACCCTATCAAACATTCAAGACGGGTTCCAACATTCCTAACCTGAGTAAAATAATTTGCTACGAATTTCTCTCTCTCTCTCTCTCTCTCTCTCACACACACACACACACACACAAGTCCTCACCCTCTCCAATGAGTAATGGTTCATTCTTTAGCGTACAGCAGTTTAGCTTAAGCCGGCAATTTACTGAATTCAATTAAAGAGAGATACACAGGGGTCAAACCAATCTAAGTGCATCCACCAGACAAATTTGTGCTAGTTTAGCCAGATCGATCCGGCATCCATTTACTTAAAATTGGCACAACTTTTCCTTATATTAAGTAATGAGCCCCACAACCTCCTCTGGGGAAAGAAATGAAACTCAACAGCTGCTAAGGAATCTGAAAGCAGGAGATTAAAAATGCAGTATCTATAGTGACCATTTTCCAACCTCCTCCCCCCCCCACCGCCCCCCAAATTCCCTCTGTTCACAAACTGGCAATCCTTTGGAGGTACTCTGACCACAATCTTGAAAAACCAACAACCAAAAGTTATCAGTTATCTGGGTTGCAGGTATATTTTTCATGCAATCCTTCTAAAACATGATTTATTTATTTATTTTTGTTAAACTACGTTCACAACGGTTAGGCCCCTGAAAACCTTCAGATATGTCAAAATATATCTCCTGAAACAAAACAGAACCTGTTATCCCTTTAAAGACCATACGAATGCAACACTATTTTTGGAAAGAGCCAGAAATGTGGTTTTGGTACAATGCAACACGTGCCAAATTCAATGATCACTGGATGGATCAAGAAAGTTACTCTTATGAGGAAGGGACATTCGGCTGCCTTCACCTAAAATGGCTATCAGCATTTCCTAAGGCAGCGGTTGTCAACCTTCCTAATGCCGCAACCCCTTAATGGAGTTCATGTTGTGGAGACCCCCAACCACAGAGGCGGAGCAGCTGGGAGGTGGGAGGGAAGGGAGGCGGGAGACTCGTCGCGACCCCTCTGAAAGGGTAATTCGACCCCCAGGTTGAGAACCACTGTCCTAAGGTTACCTTCCAAAACGTCAACACTCGTTATCACAGGGGGGACCCCAACCCTCCAGAAAGTCCCTAGTAAAATGTCAGTTCCCAGGGCCAACCTCAGCAACCTGTGAACTTAAGCGCCATTTTGTATCCCAAAGACTGAGGGAAGATCACAAAACTACCACTTGTAAATGAGAAAATCTCGTGAGTAATGGCCCTGCAAACACAGGGGTCATAGGGTGTTTTTCCACTGAGCAACTTTAATCCGGATCTAAGAAGATCCAGATCTAAGGAACGGGTACTTCCCTTAATCCGGATCTAGTAGATCCGGATTAAGGGAAGTACCCGGTGTGTTTCCATAGGTGGTCTAGCACCCAGTAGCAATGGGTGCTAGCTTGCCTGCTGTGGAAACACCAGAGCACCCCTTTGCAAATCCGGATCTAACCATGAGGGCTCTGCCTGTCACCCCAGGGGCTTTGGGGGACAGAGGGTGCAATCTCCAAAGTTGCCTTCGGAGATTAGCAAAGGCTCCGAAGAGAACAGAGTGCTTGACAGAGGCATTGCTCTTGCAAGGGGTTTTTCTGTGGAGCCTTTGCTAATCTCCGAAGGCAACTTCAGAGACATTTCGGAGCTGGCTTTGGAGGAACTCCAAAGTCTTGAGTTTGGGGCACCCCTGCCATGGGTGCCTCCCCCCCCCCCCCGAGCCTCCTCTAGACCCCACTGCCAAATTGTAGTGGAAACAGGCTCCCTACAATCCGGATTTGATGGCTGAAGACCCTATTGTAGACCCCTTTAATGGGGTCTACACGAAATCCGGATTATAGGTCCTGAAGGACCCATATGATTCAGATTTCCCTAGCTGTGGTGGAAACAGATGTGTCTCTAATGGGGTCTGTAGTGGAAATGGGGTCATCGGCTCTCAGCCAAATGGATCCTTAATGGGTGCTTCAATGGGTACTTAGTGCTAGTGGAAAAACACCCATACGGTACAGACACAACCTGGGGCCTATTCACACTTAGCCTTTTTCTGGACTATATCTCAGGATAGGGGTGTGTGGCCCACATGCTAATGCAGACTCTGGAAGGCCTCACCTGGGGCCTACTGTAACCTGCACTATCATGTGGACAGCAGGCCCATATTCCAGAATGTATTCCAAAATAAAGCCAAGTGCAAACAGGCCCCAGGTTTTTGCACAAACCCTAACCCTACAAGGAAGCAAAGCACGTATATACACAGCTCATTCCAAATTCTCAAGCTCCATCCACTAGGCAGCACCTCCAAAGCGCCAGCACTGTCTGCGCGTTCACCCGCACACTATCAAAGGAAAGTGGGATGCAAAGAGGAAATTGGGCAAAATATTCATTAGCATTATTAAACGCGAACACTTGCGTCTTCCCCTACATCGAATGCACTGCTTTCTTCTCCCCTCGCAACCCATGAGCCGGGGAACACAGAACGATCATTGTTACCGCACAAAAGCCAGAACACAAAAAGAAAGACGCTTTGTTGTAAGATTTCCCAAGCATTTGGAGGCTGCAGCAGGTTTGCAAACGTCTGCTAAGCGGACTTGAGAAGCAAAATATTCCCAGCAGCGCAGTATGAGATTTATTGATTAAAACTATTGCCTTTTCTTGGAATGCTAGCAGACACCGTTTCTGGGGCATCGAGAGCAGAGGTTCACATTGAGCTCCAGGGGGAAAAGACAATCACAAAACTGAAAGATGGTCACAATAGGATGCTGTACTGTAGACCTCAGCTGGGCAGAGTTAGAAAATGTTTATTTAGCACACTGGCTGTTTTGCTGAATAAACTTGCGCATCCGTAACTAGATTCCACTTGGATTCAATCAGCTAGCTAATTTTTCTTTCTAACTGTGTATGCCTAAAGCTAATTTGTCGGCATGTAATTGCTCATTTTAGAAACCTTTAAAAACAACAAAAAACCCACTTAACTTGGATTAACACACAATGTACGCAAGCCAGCAACTAACAGTGTTCTCCAATATGGGTTATTTGCATCTTTTCAGACTCATTATCTTCTACCTTATGGTGAAATGCCCTGGGATATATTGGAAGCACAGTGCGCCGTTAATGTACTTTCGAAGCTTTCCAGATCTGGCTAACTCTCTGGACTTCCTTTAAGCCCCGAGCTTCTTCCTTCGGTTCGGGAATCTGGCCCTGCCACGTAAACTCAGCCAAAGAATCCATTCATGTGTGCATGATACTTTTTTGAGATTTATACTGGGCTTTTGGTGCCTCTCTAGTGATGCTCAACCTGTCAAACTGAGGGTGTATTCATAAGAACATAAGAGAAGCCTTGCTGGATCAGGCCACAGCCCATCTAGTCCAGCATCCTGTCGCACACAGTGGCCCACCAAATGCTCATGGGCATCCTAAGCAGAGACAAGGACAAACCTTCTCCTGCTCTAGAATCCCAGCAAATGGCCTTAGAAGCGCCCCAGTTCCTCCCCCCCCCCTCAGCCTGAAGGATGCACCTAGGCATTCGTTCTAGTAGCCATTGATACATCTGTCATCCATAAATTTGTCTAACCCTACCTTAAAGCCATCCAGACACAACAAAAGGGGCGCCTCATAGAGAAAGCCTCTAGGTGGCTTTAAGGTAGGGTTAGACAAATTTATGGATGACAGATGTATCAATGGCTACTAGAACGAATGCCTAGGTGCATCTTTCAGGCTGGGTGGTGGGTGGGTAGGAACCAGGGCGCTTCTAAGGCCATCTGCTGGGACTCGAGAGCAGGAGAAGGTTTGTCCTTGTCTCTGCTTGAGATGCCCATGAGCATTTGGTGGGCCACTGCGTGTGACAGGATGCTGGACTAGATGGGCTGTGGCCTCATCCAGCAAGGCTTCTCTTATGTTCTTATGTGAGCTTCAAGGCTGCTGCAGGGGCTGGCCTGAATCAATGCCATCATGCAGACCACACCGTTCCACACTATGCCTGCCCGTGGTCTGAACCAGCAGGCCAGGTTGGTCCGGAGACCCACTGGTTTGGACCACAGAAAGGTAAGTGAAGAAAGGCCCTTTATATGTGCACAATATAAAAAAGGAGGGAGGAAAACCCAAAGCCACAATCCAGAGGAGGAAAGGTAGGACAGAAACGTGTCACAGAAACGAAACTTACGGGTGAAATCGGAGTTCCAGGGCTTGATATTTCCTCCCCGTGAGCTTTCCTCATCTGAATCCCAGCCGGAGGAAGCCGAAGAAGAGGAGAATGGAGAGCACGAAGAAGAAGAAGAATAGGGCACGTCGTCTTCCAGCTCATCGTATTTTCTTTTCAACACTCCCGTCATGGTTAGAAAGGGTTGTTCATACTGTGGTGAAAAAACAAAACACAGCCATGAGCGACAATTTAGATTATGCTCTCTGAAGGGGGAGGCACGTTAAGATCACAGAATGAGGTCCTTCTGGGGGTTCTGCTACCCTCCGAGGTGCGAGGGGCTGTGGCACATGAGGTCTCCTCTGTGGTGGCCCCCCGGCTTTGGAACAGCTTCCCAGCAGAGGTACAACAGGTGGCAACTTTATATGGTTTTCTGCCACCTGTTTAAAATGCACCTCTTCATTCCTAATTCCTCTAAATGTGGTCCTGCCAGGGTGGGAGGGCGGCAGGAAGCAAAGTTGCACGGTAGGAAGACCCACCCTGGGACGTCCAGGTGAAGGGTAGGATACAACTGTTGTTTATTTATTTATAAATAAAATAAAATAAGAAGTGAGGCCAGGTTGCTTTTCCAGATGAAGCAAGCAAGCTCACTCAGGAATGGAGTGATGGAAACCGTAGTTCATGAACATCTGGAGATGTCCAGTCAAGGGATCATTCAATTAACTGATCAACGTCCATCTTCTACTTGAGTCCACAGAGGGTCAGTTTGGATAAGAGAGGAAGCAAATTTTGTACGCCTGGCTAAACGCTCTCCCAAATCATTTCTCCTTTATCATCAACACTTGGGAAGGTCTTTGGAACCCAAATCGAGGCAGAAAGGAACCTTTGGAAGCCACCCTTGTGGAGATATGAGGCAAAGTCTGGCAGCCACATCCTAGGCAAACATATCATCCTGCAGAAATATTTAGAATTTCCCAATAAAGAGGCTCAGCTGGCACTAAAAGGCACTTGGATGAGACATCCTGGCTGGCTGTTCTAAAAGAAGCCTCTCCCACAGGTGGATGCCAGAATTTAAAGCAACCAAACACGGTTGCCATGATGATCCCCTGGAACAGACCAAACAGACACAGAAGGAACCCCAGCTCTTCTTTTCTGCAGTCAAGAAGCATTTCTAACCACCCGAGCGTGCATGATTAGCAGCTTCGCTGTCCCTTAAATGAAGCAGGCAACTGTTATACCCATTTCACAGACGCTGGTAACTGAGGCTCAGAGACAGGGATTGCTCAAGGCGGAACTGAAAGCTCGTTTACCCAGGAGGGAGGGTGGGAGAAGAATGCTGCAAGCACATTGTTGGAGAATAGACAACACCAAACACCATGTCAGCTGGAGAGTTTGGAAGGACTTCATTCCTCATCCAACTGTCTGCAACCACAAAGGCCACCATGGCTGAACATCACAGAGCCACAAAACAAAGAGCAAACTTTCTCAAACTTGTTCAGTATGTTCATCCATTTAATTCAGTGGTTTTTCACTACCATTTCCATAAACTGCACCCTTCAAATTAGCAAAATATTTGAAAGTTCCTTCCTTCCTTCCTTCCTTCCTTCCTTCCTTCCTTCCTTCCTTCCTTCCTTCCTTCCTTCCTTCCTTCCTTCCTTCCTTCCTTCCTTCCTTCCTTCCTTCCTTCCTTCCTTCCTTCCTTCCTTCCTTCCTTCCTTCCTTCCTTCCTTCCTTCCTTCCTTCCTTCCTTCCTTCCTTCCTTCCTTCCTTCCTTCCTTCCTTCCTTCCTTCCTTCCTTCCTTCCTTCCTTCCTTCCTTCCTTCCTTCCTTCCTTCCTTCCTTCCTTCCTTCCTTCCTTCCTTCCTTCCTTCCTTCCTTCCTTCCTTCCTTCCTTCCTTCCTTCCTTCCTTCCTTCCTTCCTTCCTTCCTTCCTTCCTTCCTTCCTTCCTGGTTTGTACCCCTGTGGATATGCATATCTCAGGCTGGGAATCACTGGTTTAAATCAATGCAGGTACTGTCTGGTCTGAAGTGCCACAGACCTTCTAGGCCACCACAATCCACTACCCAGAAGTTCTGGTGAAGTGCTATCCAACCAAGGAGCTTCTGTATAGACCACCACCGTGCACCAACCCACAGGCAATGACAAATGCATGCAAGAGAAAACACGGCTCTTGAATCTCTGCAAAAACTCCTTATGAATGCCATCCTAAGATCTCGACTAGCTCAGAGGCCCAAGAGAGACATCTGATGCATCTAGACTCCCCTTCAAACTAGCCACTGCGCCCCCGAGGATGAGGTTCCTACGTAAGACAGAACAGCAGCTATCTAGAGAGGCCTACAGGTTAGAAAAGGCCACCCTAAGCAGTCTTTCTCAAATCCAAAAAAGACTACTAGGCAAACTCCAAAAGGGCATCACAGATTAATTCAGTCACCCCGTACTTTCCTAGTTTAAAAGGCATGGGCCACTTCTGCTCATCTGCTGGGGGGAGGGAAGCGTTCCAGCTGGAAAGAGCTCCTACAAGGGCCACTCCCAGCTGGAGAGACCCAACCATCCTGGAAAAAGACCGCTCACGCTTGGACGGCGGGTTCTGGGGGGACAGACCCAACACCGCTTCAAAGCACGCATGAACTTCAGAGTGTGACCTCAGGGCTCCGATGGTCAGGAACTAAAGTTTCTGGCCTCAGAGGCCTAAGGGGATGCATTGTGGTGCCACAATGTGGTGCGCTGCCCAAATGTGTCTCCCTGCTAAACCGAAACAGGGAGGTCTGTGTCCTTCCGGGTGCCTCCCCGGGACAGTCTAGCTATTCCTGGGATGCCGATAGACCTTAAAAAAAAAAAAAAAAGGTTTATCCGTGTCCTGGTTTAGCCCAAAATAGCTACCTAAACTGGGCCACATCGCATCCACTGTAGACACTGAATGCCAGCAGCTCGGGGCAGTGGTTCTCAAGCTGGAGGTCGGGACCCCTTTGGAGGGGTCATGACGAGTCTCCCACTGCCCTTCCCTCCCACCTCCCAGCTGCGCCGCCCCTGTGGTTGGGGGTCTCCACTATATGAGGAACTCCATTAAGGGGTCGCGGCATTAGGAAGGTTGAGAACCGCTGAGCTAGGGCGAGGTATGTCTAGATCACACCAGAGCAAGGAAGAAAGAGACCTGGAAGAGGGCTGGGCCCTGTGCTATACCAGACAACTAGTAAATGCATAAATAAATGCATAAATAAATGCATAAATAAATGCATAAATAAATGCATAGATAGATAGATAGATAGATAGATAGATAGATAGATAGATAGATAGATAGATAGATAGATAGATAGATAGATAGATAGATAGATAGATAGATAGATAGATAGATAGATAGATAGATAGATAGATAAAATGTCCAGGGAAGCACCCAATCAAAGAGGCCTGCAATTTCACCTTGGAAATTTCCTCCCAAAATTTCCTCCCCAGCAATCCAATCCATCCATTCCCTTTTCCCTGCACCGCCCAGCTCTTTTCTAAAAGGTAAATTTTTCAACTTGTCCTAATGCCACACTTGCAAATGCTGGCGGAAACGGGGTGCCACGCGTGCGCGCGCCCGCCCGCCTGCCCACGAATAACAGAACAGAACATCACTGGGAGTACAACACGTTCCACCATATCGGGCCTGCATGTCTGGCTCTCTCTTGCAAAGGCTACCCTTTTAATTCAATCCCTTTCTACCCAGCTACAGAATTAGCTCATGCTAATTAGAGACGCCACTTTGCAGAGAGCAGCACCAAGCAGCAGGTCCCTTATGGGAAAATGCAGCCTCTTGCATGTAAAAAAAATAAAAATGGGGGGGGGGAGGAGGAAACCTTTCAAAATGCAGGAAAATCTGCCTTACGTGGTCCATTGAGCCTGGCTGAGAGAAGCCTACAGCTACCTATTAAAATAACAGGGCTACTGAAAGGGACGGGTGTTTAGATTGCTACATTTTCTTCATTCTTTTTCTACTGTCCAAACAAACAAGAAACCACAACCCTTTGGAGATTTTGCCCTCTAGGCTGCTCTGAAACCAGTTCCACGAAACAAGAAGACAGAGCGTCCCCATGCAAATTGCCCGGGTTCAACAGGAACATAAGCAAGGGAGACGGGGAAACGGATAGGAGGCTTTGCTAACGGCTGCAAAAATTGCGCTCTCCAAATATGTATATATATGTATTTTTGCCGAACATTCCCCCCAAAATAGGGTCTTTCCAGAGCACCATCACTACGCCTGAGCACACCAAGGAGATGACTACGTGGACCAACTACTTTATTCCCTAAAACACCGGTACCCTAAAAGGTTAATGCTGTGAAATTACCTGCACACACACACACACACACTCTTTCTGGCTCTTCTACCCTAAAAGGCAGGATGAAGGAATGCCAGTCATCCTCGAAAACACAGCCACGGTTTGTCACAGTTTCATTTGGGAAGAGTCCCAGGTCCCTTCCTTTCCAGGCATTTAATCTACCACTGAGCTGTGGCGCGAGGAAATTTGGTTTCCCACTGGCTTCCTTTTTTGCAACCATTTCATCACTTGCCATCGTTGCTTCCAGCACCAGAGGCGGAACACACGGGGGAAGGAACAAGGCACGCTAAAACGGACTGAAAACGAGAAAGCGCCGACTGGGAAGCAAAGAGGGTGGTAAATCAAACAAAGTGCACTCATACCTCAAATGACCCCTGATGTGTCTGCGCATGCGCGGAATCGTCACCATAGCCCTGGCACATGTGCAGTTGTCACAATCAAAACAGCGGTGCCCTGCAGTGGATATGACACGCAACCAGACAGAGGTAAGTGTCCAGGCGCACGGGGCTTAAGCTGCCATGTACTAGTGCAAACATTAGTACCTGTTAATCTACTGTGCACTTTTCCATCCAGCAGGTGGGAAGGAAAGTGTGAAACGCCCATAGGTTTGCCCTTATGTTCTACTTGAGAAGCCCAGAAGCAACTGGTGGGCCACTGAGTGAGAATATTGGACTACATGGATTGTGGCTGATCCAGCAGAGCTTCGTTTATGTTTATATAGGGTTAGACTAGACAAATTCAGGGCAGGTGCTTCAATGGCTACTAGAATCCGATGTCTATGTGCTGCCATTTGCTGGGAATTCAGAGCAGGCAAAGATTCTTCTTCAGGTGTCCAGAAGCAACTGGTGGGCCACCATGTAATGCTTGAGGTGTCTTCCGCTTGAGGTGTCCAGAAGCAACTGGTGGGCCACCATGTAATGCTTGAGGTGTCTTCTGCTTGAGGTGTCCAGAAGCAACTGGTGGGCCACCATGTAATGCTTGAGGTGTCTTCCGCTTGAGGTGTCCAGATGCAACTGGTGGGCCACCATGTAATGCTGAAACAAACGGGCTGTGTCCCGATCCAGAAATGCTCCTCTTAGCTTCTTATGTTCTTATGAAAAATCATTAAAGACCTTCCAACAAGATTCAAGTGCCCACTGAAGTTCAGAAGGAATGTGAAGGCATTTGGAGGGGTCCCTCCCCTGCTGAAGGCTTCCCCCAAAATCCTTAATGTCTAGGCCAGTGGTCGGCAAGCTCATTAGTCAAAAGAGCCAAATATCAACAGTACAACAACTGAAATTTCTTTTGAGGGCCAATTTTTTAAAACTTGAACGATATAGGTAGGTACATTGTTATTAACTTAATTAAGGTAGTCCTAAGCTGGAAGAGCCACACTCAAGGGGCCAAAGAGCCGCATGTGGCTCCCGAGCTGTGGTTTGCCTACCCCTGGTCTAGGCCAACTTTATTCAGATTCAAGTCAGGATTCAATCTCTTCATCCCCCTCTTCCCATCATCAGTCTTCTGTTAACCAACCCGCGTCTGGATCTGGCAGAGAACTAGACATTACAACTAGACTATTACTCACACGGCAATTCAGACAGGAACAGCACACACTACTTCCCCAAACGCAGATCAGGAACATATAGAGATCCCAGTGAAGGAGAACCTGCTTGAGAAGGTTTTGAAAAGTGGGGTTCAACCACACCCTCGGGGTGCCCAGCTTGGGCTAGGCTTGGAAAGTTGGACGGATGTGTTTGTTTCTTTCAATACGGTGGTGACATTCCAAGTTTGCTTCATGGCTGGCTTCCAATCTGAAGCTCACCTTCAAAGCAAAACCTGGACATTCAGCTGTTTCTTCATTTGGTTTTCCCAAACGGTGGAAACGCGCGTCACCTCAAACCAATGTGTGGCGGCTATTAGACTAGTCACTCTTCTTTTCTTGAAAGGAGTCTAGAAGTGCCAAACCAAATCAGCAAGTCAGACTCCTGGGTAGGGAATAGGAGGGAAGGAGCACATTTATAGGATATTTAAGTTTAGGCAAAATACGGTAAATAAAAGATACAAGGCACCTAGTAGGAGAAGAACAAAGCAAGGAGGCGGGTTCTACTCTGACCATTTCCCACGTACAAAGAACTCTTCTGTATTGGCACGTGCTTCCCCTCTTCCTCTCACACACATACACACAATTTGTCTAGCAGATACATTGTTGTTATTAGGTATCCCACAGCCATAGAGCACAAGACCGTGGACACAACCACACAGTTTTCTTGGTACCCACAGAAGCAGCCGCCATTTTGGTTTCCTGAAGAGATGCTGTGTTTTGAACCCAGGGCCCTCTGCATTTCGGGCCGATGCTCTTCCTCTGAACCACAGCCATTTCCCCCAGCAGGTACGAGGCAGGAGGCTGCATGTACCGGTGTCTCCAGACACAGGTAACAATCCATGATTCTCCAGGGTTAATACTGGGAATACCACCATTCCCAAAATAGTCCCAGATCAGTTGTTTGAAACCCCACTAACACCACAATTACAGGGAATCCAGCACCAGATTTGTCATAATACCAATTCCTATCTTGGGCTCTTACATTGTCTGCCAGCTCTTAGGGTGATTGTTGCTATTGCAAAATACCCGGATGTAGCAAGCATGGGGAGAGGGATGACACCAAACATCCGGGTATTTTTGAACAGCCACCATAACACAAAGAGCTAGCAGACAAAGTAAGAGCCTCAGATCTTCCCAGGATTGCCTGCTGCCCTCTGGCAATGGCAGCGCAAGGAAACTGTGGGATCTAAGGAAGATGCTACATTTTCTTCTTGCCTTTTGGAGCCACCACCTATATGTCTGTGCAGGCCTGTTTTCAAGCACCAGAGACAGCAAATATAATCTGAGTGCACATTCAGTCTTGTCTTCAAAGCCAGAGAAAGCTGATGGCACAGAGATGCAGGCACCTACTGAGCAACGTCTATTTAAAAGGCTGAAAAGGAAGCGTCCATTCACTTTGCCAGAGGCCTCCTTTGGCAGCAGGAGAAGTTAAACATTTACCTGAAGCAGTTCCTAGCTGATGGGAGGTGCATATTTTAAGATTAAGAAGCAGCTTTTCCAGCTGCAGTTCACAAAGCGGAGGGGGAGGGACAAGGATATGATCGGTGCCAAGTGGCATTTTGACTGGCTACATACCCAAAGTAAGGTACCATCAAGCAAGCCAACGCTTGCCTCTAATGCCGTTCTTCATTTATTCAACATCAGCCTTGATCGCCTGCTAGACATGATGTACAGCAATATCCATCAGCCCCAGCCAGAACCATCTGCCTGGAAGTTTGCGTTTGTGCCCAGCATGTAGGCTGCGTCCCACCAGCAGTGCAAAAGGTCAAGGCAAGGATGGCTCCAGACAGAAGGTTGACTGCCAACCAGATCAGTAAAGTCTGGAACAAGCAATCATTCCCAAGGCTGGGAGGAACTGCTCTGAGCTGAACTATGCTGTCTGCAGGGTGACAGCATGTTTCAACCAAATCCATGCGCCAGCCCTAAAACACGTGCAAGCATCGAAGCTGGTTTCTGGATGCAACAATAAGGCATGCTGCCAAAATGAAACACCCCCCATGTAAATTCAAACACAGAAGTGTGCACTTTCTGCACACATCTGTTATTCAGATTCAGCCCTTCTAGTGCAGTAGTATACCTAAGGGCTTTTTGCACTACCACCTCTAGTGCACAATTAGTGCATCTCTGGGCAACACCATACACACGTAGGTTGTTACAGCCCAGAAGCACACTAATCGTGCTCCACACCTTCACCAACGTTACCTAATTACTTAACTGAAGCGTCCAGCGGCACAACCATTCGCTCTTGCTGGAGCTCCGGGGTTCTTTGAGGTCCCGCAAAGGCGCACTGGGACCTCGGATAACCACAGATGTGACTGCATGTGTGCAGAGCGCCTGCGTCGTCAAGGCACTGGCGCTGATGCACGCACAGTTGTGGAGATGCTGCTGCCAAAATGGTGGCACCCAGGGGAGGACCAGGCCCCGTGATCGAATAAGGTGAGTATCTGATCTGGGGGAAGGGAGGAGGGAGCAGGCAAAGTTGAGTAGCACTCAAGTGCCGGCGCTACTCAACGTTGGGTCACTGCGGTCCTTTCTCATCTAGCAGGCAGGAAGGGTAGTGCAAAAACGCGTCTAGATACCAAGGTCTGTCAGTGATCCAGGTTTATTCTGGTGTATCACTTAATTTCTGGCCAATATCTTCTTTCTTAAAAGAAGAAAAGTTGGCTTTTCTACCCCGGTTTTCTTTCCCATTTAAGGGGACTCAAAGCGGCTGACAAAGCTTTTCTATTCTTCTCCCCACAACAGACACCCTGTGAGGTAGGTGGGGCTGTGAGAGCTCAGAAGAGAGCTGTGACTAGCCCAAGGTCACCCAGCTGGCTTCATGGGAGAGGGCAGAATTGAACCCAGTATTCCCAGATAAAGAGTCTGGCTCCCTAGACCAAACTGGCTCACAAGAAGAAAACTGTGCACGTTAGTGCTACAAACCAACATTCCATTTGTTTATCTGTGGCTTTCCCAACTTTCAGTGGTGATACCATGTTCCTTTTGATGGGTCAGTCCCCCATGAGCTGAGAGATAGTCACTGGCCAAGCGATCTTCTGTGGCAAAGCAGGAACTAAAGCCCAGGGAAATCTAGGCTCCAGCATTGCTCTAGCTCTCTTAAACCAAGAGCTGGTTTTTCACTGTTCTCTCCATGTCTCCAGATCTGATACAACTCCTGTGCGGCAGAACCCTTGCAAATAACGGTGCACTCACTGTGGGGAGAAGGGCTCTTTAGAACTGAGGCCTTTCCACACTTCACTTTATTCTGGAACGTATCCCAGAATAGGGTCCTGCTGTCTGCATGGCCACAAAAAATATGGCAGGAACCAGGCGAGGCCTGCCGTAGTCTGCATTAGCTTGTAGGCAACAGATCCATGTTCTGAGATATATTCCAGAACAAGGCCATGTGGTCTGAAGTACTCTTTACCCGCCACCGCAGACAGGCCCAATCCAAACTGAATTCTAATGGCTTCCCAAGTACGCGAGGAAAAAAGTTAAGATGAATCCTTTCCAAAGGTGAACAGAGGGGCAAAAGAAAAGCAGCTATTAAAGCGGGGCAAAAGCAAACCCTTTATTATTTTATTGCACTGTTGATACCAGATGCCCAGATCAAGCAATGCTTTATTCCTTAATTAATGGAAAAAAGCTTTTAGTGGAATTCTGCTATCCCCGTTCACCCCATCACCCCAAATGCATCAATCGCAGGGCCCATTTTCAGCTATCCTGTTTTATTAGTTTAAACTGGAACAGCGCCCAGGTAAAGTTTCCAAAGGGCAGCTTCACACATTACATGAAAGCCATAAAGGATTGCAAAATTACTCGCTCTTTGCTCGCCCCACACTCTGCCTTCCCTGCATAAAGTGAACAGTAGGAACAAATCCATGTACCGCGGAAGGTTTAAGGAACGCAATCAGTCTATGGCAGCAAAAGCAGGAAGCTTCTACGGCAAACCGCAGCCTTCTCATCTTGCCCTCACTCCGTGCCATCCAGAAATCAGGGCCCTGGTCTACCTTCCTGGGCAGTTCCAAAAGAGCATGTGTGGATTGTTCTGAACACTCAAGGAAAGAGCTGTAAACATCCTGTTTTGCGCACCAAACACGTAATTGTGACGAGGCTAAGCATGAACAGTCACAGGCAGGACATGCGCAAGGCTTGAGGCAGCAGCTGTGAACCAGAAAAACCAGATCAGAATTTGGGCCCCGGGCAGTCTAAATTCCTTCCCGGAAGTTCTGACGGCCAAGGACACTTGGAGGCTTAGGCACACATAGGAAGGGCACCACACTCAACCGTAGGAAGACCTCCAATTTGGCAAAGTCCAGAAACACAAACTACCAAAGGGATCCAGGTAACCACAACCACCATACAGGGCTTCCCCCCTTACGGGTATCTTATAGAAGAGACACAGTTACCTACTATAACCTCGCCCAGTGTGGTAACTGATTCATGGACCTACTGTTCTGCAAACAAGTTGGCCTGTTTAGGAACCCAGAGTCCTGCAAACAGCGGCAAACAAGGTGTGAATGTTCTCAGCATGTCTTGGGCTGTTTGTCTAAATCTTTTGCAAGCATGTTTGGCTCAAGGGTGGCTTTTTCAAGGGGATGTGCCTCATCCACCATTCGGAGCGGGTGTGCGCAGCCTAAGGCCCTCACCCTGCTGAGAAGTTCACGAGCATCCTTCAAAGCTTCAGTGGTCCGGTTTGCCGCAGGGAACCCACATCCGTGGCAGAACGCGGTGTGCCATCATAACAGGTCTGAGGACTTTCAGAAGGTGGCTCAGAAACTCGGGGTCAATATGGGGCTAGATTGGGACAGCCGTCCCAATGCGGACACAGCCTTGTTCTGGTCCAGAGCAACCAGTTCCGGATTTTGGGATACGTTGCTTGATCCAGACCACCATCAGGAAAGCGCAGGAAAGCTGCAAAAGAAAAAATCACTCAGGTTTAAGCGTGGATGGAGGGAGCAGATGTGAGATGGACCTTTCTCTGTGTACAGCTATACATCTGCTGCAACATGGGTGTAAATAAATCGTCTGAAGTAAGGATGTGGACGAATATTTGTAACATCAGTTATTCATACGAT